>JALGPY010000012.1:2722500-3345000 GCA_023055425.1 Linanthus parryae
CTTGAAAAGCGGTAACAATCAATTACCCTACTAAAGGCTACGACGATTCAGTTGCGTATCCTAATAAATGACGGATGGTCATGATTCGGATGGACTTCCCAACGGAAGCGTGCTTATCTGCCGAGAAATTAGCGGGAAAATCAAGAAAAGTATCAATTGCTGACGTCATGATTGGATATGCACAAAGATATCCTGTCAAGTCCCGAAAAGGGCAAAACGGGCAAACTCATTGTTCGTTGTTAAAAAAAGGGGGGGAGAGAAAACCTAGCAACATTACATTAATGTTTCAAGATATTACATTAATGTTTCAGCTATCTCTTTGTTTTTCTTTTCAAAAATTCGAAAAGTCAAAACAAATTCTTGATTAAGGAGTCCTGGGGCTCGAACTGCTCGCTCAGCTTCTCCACTTGTTTCACTTCTTGCTTCAGTAGCTCGCACCTGGCATTCATTTCGTGATACAGCTTCAAAGCTTCATCAACCTTTTGCTTCTGCTGCTCCACCTTCTGCATCTCAGCTGCGAGATTCTGGTGACCGAGTTTCAAAGTTACAGCTGCGCGAATCAGTGTAACTCTGTCCTTGAGGAATTTGAAACCAAGTCTGCCCTGGACTTTGATCAGGAGATTTTGGCACATGCCGCACAGCAATTCAGCACTCTGGACCGAAATGGTCGCAGGTGTAGCCGCAGACAGCTGCTCCAGTATCCAGATGGCTTCAGTAAGGAATAGCCTCCTGTCAAAAGGCCCGATCTCCAGAGATCTCACAAACGATCGGGGGTATCTGATACGCATCCGAACCACCCAGTCTACATCGGTTTGCTTCAAACCTGAGGAGACGTCAAAAATGAGTTATGATGTCAAAACTCGCAAGCAAATAATGCGACGTGCGAACGGTAAATCTTTACTTACCAGTGCCTTCCAGAATCTCATGAAGAGAAGGAATGCGGGCCACCGGGTTGTTCGAAGACTGCCCTCGCTCCATGGCTCTCCTATCAGCTGCGAGTTCCAACCTCTCATAGTCGGGAGGAAGAGTGTAGGCCGCACCAGCTGCGAATGCATTCCCAACCTGCGAGCCCCAAATGCTCCACGCAGGAATAGGTGCCTCTAGCTCAGTCATCGCCGGAGGCGAAGGGACAGCCGAAGTCGCTTGGCGAGGGACGCTCTCAGATGCGAAAACATTAGCAGCACTTGTCCTTTCTTCCTCAGCACCGGTGCGGACACCTTCGTCCATTGGCACATCATCAGCTTCGACATCATCGGAAAGTTCGATGACATCCTCGAGAGGCTCACTTGCGTGTCCAGCAGCTGCGACGGGCTTCTCGGTATGGGAGCTCGGAATTGGAACATAGGATGCAGAAGTCTGACTTCTCTGCTCCAGCTCAGGTTCCTCAGCATGACCTGCGACGTTAAATGCGATGATATGAGGTAACTTGTGCGATAAGTTATTTCGTTATCTGTACTAAAGCTAAGAGCAAGCACCTCCACGCGAAGGTGGGATTGAGGTATCCTCATCATACACTAGGGACGTGGAACCGTGCCCTATCAGTGTGTCCTCATTAAGCAAATCTTTAAGGGAAGCGTGACCTGGGATGCGAGTAAACCAGTCATGATTCTGCCTCAAGTGTCTACAGACTAGTATGTGCATATCACTCAAATAATTACCTGAGGGTTCTCCGCATTTGCCTACCAACCAACGGCGAATGTCAGGCTTTGACACACCGTGCTTTAACGCACCCACAATTACATCTCTATAAGTTACTGCGAGATTGAAGATCTCACCTTTGTCGCCGCCTGCGATCTCTTCGAAGTCCGCTTGGACTTGCTCTAGTGCTGCTGCATCCTCTCCAGGAACCTCATCTTCCTCCTCCATATGGGGAGCCACTTCTTCGGGAAGCTCGTCTTCCTCGCCCACGGGACGCACTAAGTCGTCGACATGCTGCTCTTCGAGGCTCCGCTGTTTCACACGCTCGAGCTCCTCTTCCTCTCGCTGTCTTCTTCTTTCAGCAGCCTCCGCGGCTGTCTTCCGGGACTCAGCAAGAACGTCCTCGCTTATGGGATCGTCTGAAACGCCAGAATGGGCATCTCTCTTTTGCCTCTTGGCCACAAGGCCACCAACGGCTTCATCATCATCATCTGCGAATACACAATTGGTTCAAAGAAAAGAATTGCAAAGAAGTTATGATAACAGGCAAGGAGATGCGACGGAAGTACCTCCTGATTCTTCCTCGTGCATCACAACTGTTGCTTCTTCTTCTTCATCACTTGCCTGGGGCTCCTGCCTCTCTTCCTCTTCCTCTTGGTTGAATGGAACGAAGGTCTCAAATGCGAGATCTTTTCGCACCTTGCTGGGCATGCGACCCTTGCCTTTGTCCTTGATGGAAAGGGATCTCACTGGGGGAGAAGCTGGAACACTCCTAGGGGAAGAAATCGTAATTCCCTTTTGCCTAGGTCTCTTCACTCTCGGCGCCGCAGTCGCTGGAGGGGACGAGTCATCTCTTGGAGGAGACGGAGCCGGAGGATTGTCTATCAGCGAGTCAGCAAAAGTATTCATGACTGCGCGAACCTTTGTTTCGACCTCGGCGTCCATTTTCCATGCTTGCCGGAAGGACTGCCCTTGTCTTCTGGTGGCAACAATGGTGTTCACCAGCGATTGGGAGCGATCACCAGCTGCGAACCTCCGCACGTGACACTAAAACAGTACAGAACGAAAGCATCAGCGTAAGGAAATCAAGAAGCTTAACGCACACGAAGAAATTGCTTACCTCAGCAAACGCCTTGCTATATTTGACGACATGCGCGTCGCCCTTCTTGATTTCGGCGACTTGCTCCTTCAGAATGAAATCAGGACACAAATGGTTCTCACGGTCCCACAGTGAGTAGCAACCATACTTAGACTCGCTCAAACTGCAATTGGGGAGAAACGGAAAAGAGTTTCTTTTGATCAAGGGGGCCCTACCTGGCTGCGCCGCCGCCTCCGTCTCAATCCTCGTTTGCTGGGCAACCCAGTATGCGAGCCAGTTCTGGGAACAACCGCCCTCGCGAGTTCCCGCAGGCTGCTCAAAGGGAAGATTGTTCATAAAGACCGTCTTGCACTCCTTTGTCAGCAAGCGCTTGTAGCATCCTCTGATAATAGACTGGGGCCAGATTGATGGGGCCACCGCATCAAAACCAAACTGAGGAGAAACTCGAGTGGGGTCAACATCCACTGTAAGCTTTTCATACCTTGGCGCGAGCTCACGAATATGCTCTGCAACGGCAGGAAGGGAACCTCGCAGACACCAGCAAAAGAACTCACGATAGCGCTCGTGGAAATGCGGTCCCTTTTCAAAGAGAAGTTCTTCCGAGAAGACCATACCTTTGGAAGGGTATAGCTTTGGAAACCATCGCACATTCTCGACACGCGTGGCATAGGGCCTGGCAGTAAACTCCTTCCGTTTGTCGCATATCAAACTCCAAGCACACTTGGTGTTGCTTGCTCCAAACCATCTCGCAGCTCTTCCGCTGTTGCGCGCTTCTGTCTCGCCTGGGGGACACCACTTATCAAGTGGGAGGGCAGTTGGAGCATAAGATGGCCAGCGCTCGAAAACCCACACTGTCAAAAAGGAAATATTGACAAAGGTCAGAACATCGAGGCGGCCACGCGACTCCCTCATCGCCAGAACCAGCTGATCCAGCCTATAATATAGCGTGCCCAAGACCAAGGGTCCGAGTGCGACTCTCTGGCCAAGAGCAAGCCTCACTGCAAGTGGCAGCACATGGTAGAAGACTCCGTCATGGGGATGACCATCAATTAAGTACCTCGACAGCCAGGCACAGAGAAAGGCACAAAGGGTCAAATGATAACCCTTGCCCTCTACGTAATTCTCGGCCTCCGGGTCCTCGCTCAAAAGCTTCTTAGTAATGCTGCTGTTCGCATAGTCTCGGAAGAAGTACTGCAACCACTTGTTCCAGGTATTCTTCGCAGACGTATCAACCAGCTGCCAGTTCGGAAGAGGCTTTGTAGTGGTCCACCGAGTGGAGATTTTCTTTACCTCTGCTAGGCACTCCTCCATCTGCGCGTACAAGGCCATTTCCGCAGATGTCCTCAAGGGACTCAAAGGGTCCACCTCGCCCATGGGGGAAAGCTCGTACAGCATTTGAACGTCCTCGAGTGTCGGGGGAGCCTCGAACTCAGCAAAATGGAACGTATGAGTCGCAGGCGAGTAACGGGACAGAAGGTCTAGAAGCATGGACTGATCCAACTTCACGGCAGCACCCTTCATAGCACGGATAGCAAAGTATACGCCGGCTTCATTAAGAGTCTCGGCGTGATGATCCAACACGTGGTCAATCCACTCATCCATATAGTCCAATTTCTGGACGAACGCCTGAGTAGAAATCGCAGTATATGGGAAGTGCCCGTTCTCGATCCCCAATCGAACTACATCCTCGGAGCCAACCAACTCGAGCAAGGCTGAGTTAACTGGGCGAGTCAGCGTCAGCAATCGCTCGACTGGAACAGGATCAGGCATCCTCTTTGCCTTCACCCTCGCATGATAGAAATCTTTCCCACCCAGAAAGGGGGCTTTTCGCCACAAGGCCTGCGGAAGCTCGGGTATATCTTCATCTTCCTTGACGGGTCTGGTTACTCTTGTCTTGGCCATTCCTGCGGAAGAGCAAGAAAAAGGGGGGAGAAATACCACACTTCAGTTCGAATTTTGGAATTCGAGATCTATGCAAAGGAAAACGAATAGTTTCGGTACCGATTTCAGAAATTGGGAAGTTACAAGATCCAATATTGTTGAAAGATTAAAACGAAGCGGGTTCAAAGATCAAAGCCTCTTCACAAATTTCATGGATTTACAGATTCAACGCAGTTCAAGGCAAACACTGGTATCTTAAATCAAAAGTAAACGAGGCCAACCTTGTTTTCTTGAAGCCTGCTTGGATATGCACAATTGAAGAATACGATTTGCAGTTCTGAACTGGTGATTGATTATCTGGATCTGCTCTCGAAGATCTCCAGGTACCATTCACTTTAAGAGAAAGAAGTGATGCTTTGCAATAATGGGGGATACAAGGTATTTATCCAAAACAATGAAGGGTTGCGTCTCTTCAGTAGTCGAATCGCAACCGTCACCGTCGAATCGCGCAATCACAGGACAAGCTGACGTCACGCCTAAAACCCTAAAGGTCAGACGGCACGACTCTAGGGGTTTTAGGTCATAATGACACGCACGGGGGCTGAATCTACCCGTATTTGAATTGGTGCGTGGCGGCGACGCGCATGTTGGTTTCCGCGCATGGAAGTCTATACGGCTATGAGCCTTCACGCGCAGAAAGGGGGCTAATGTAGATACTGCTTTCTGACATGACAGATCTTGGCCACGTGGCAACCATCCAGCACACCATATTGTGCTCCACACACACAGGATCACCAGCCGAGCTGATCCATGTGGGGGCTGCGAGACAGAGCCCTCGCATACCACTGCACGGGACTTGTAGGGACTTAGTGGTTTGGAGGCTAGAGTAAGCCCTGTCGCGTGCGAGCCAAGCCCGCACGCGACCTTTAGTAACTGTTTTGAGAGATTTATGGCACGAGCTCCATAAACCCGGTCAATCCGGTCAAACCCGGTCAACCTCGTAACGGTTCCGGTACTCGCGCACCACGTGCTCTAACGGTTCCTATATACTCGGACGAACGTGCCGTTATGGTTAAGCTAATTAAGCCGCCATTAATGGGCGCATTAACCACACTACAACGGTCATGTTCTCCAGTATATATATATCGTTAACCTTTCCATACAAAGGAGAACACATTGCCATACGCGGAAGCTCTGCCAAACCTCTGTCTCTCTCTCAGACATTGCTACTGACTTACTCTCTCCCTACACACACCCCTACTCTTCCTGTGCGATCCCTGATCCACTACGTACGGTGTACACGGAGGTCTCCCCGCCGGAATCTCTTGTGCACACCAAGCTCGTGGGGGTTGCTTGGGGATGTCATAGTGAACCCATGGCAATACATTACATTGACAAGCAACCTCCAAGAGAGAAAAAACGTTCCCGACGTGGTCATATCCCCTCGTGGCCACGGACAACTAAACGGTGTGGGAAAAAATGTTCTTGACGTGGTCATCCCCCCTATAGGCCTTGAGCAATGGAAAGATCGTGAGGGAAGCTTGGCCAAACTTGGCCAAGCTCGTGAGGGTTGCTTGGAGATGAAATAGGAAAACAATGGAAGTATGTGGCATTGACAAGGAACCTCCCATGAAGGAAAAAACTTTCCCGACGTGGTCTTATCCCCTTGTGGCCACAGACAAAGGAACGTTGTGGGCAAAAATTTTCTTGACATGGTCATCCCCCCTCTAGTCCAAGGACGATGGAACGATCAGGAGGGAAGCTTGGCCAAGCTTGTGGGGGTTGTTTGGAGATGTCATAAGGAAACCAATGGCAGTACGAGGCTTTGACAGGCAACTTCCAATGAGGGCAAAAACATTCTCTATGTGGTCATATCCCCTCATGTCCACGAAAGAAGGAACAGTGTGGGCAAAAATGTAGCGGTGCCCTTACATCACAAAACCCGATGAACGAGATCCGCCAGATTTTGTTACCCGTAGCACCATTGGTTTACATCCAAGATCGCGTGTCAATTTCCTGTAGATCCTGTGGCCAATTGTAGGAATAACGTTTTACGGTGTATATTCTAGTAGATGGCTGGAGTGACATCGGGGTTTTGCGGACGCTTTGGGTGCGATCGGTTGGGTTTTTTCGCATCTAGCGGTGCTCGAATTGATTTCTTTTGGCATTCTTGCACGATTGTCTAGCCAACAGGCTGCATAGTCGTGTGATGCATGGATTTTTATGCTAAGCAGTACGCATGACGTGTGAGTGGTGTTTGGTTTGTGTGGGTTGGCCGTTCCCTGCCTCATGACATGGGCTGAATTTTTTTGTAGCTAAATGACCCAATTTAATGGCCCTTGACACTATTTTACCCAAATTATTTATATTAGCCCATGTTATTTTCCTAGCACTTATGGAATTCTCGGGAATTCCTTCACTAGTTGTAGGAAGAAATATCTACACACTTGTAAGTGGGAGATATGTAGAATCTTCCATAGTAATATATACTTTTAAGGAGGTGGGAACCTTCTGGGCTCTCAATCTCCCCCATTAGATCTTACATCATCTAGATCCTTTCTTAGTGGAAGCTCAAGTATAAATAGGAGTGGCCTCATTTGCCACATCCATCAATCCAAGAATTGTACTATTTTTCTCGAAGTAATAGAAGCTCTCTTGTTGCATCCCTCTTTTTAAAAGAAAGAGCTCTTAGTAAGAAAGAGCTCTCAGTCTAGAGAGAGAAAGTGGTTAGGGAGAGTTACTCCCTCAAGGGCCTTGTTCCCTTGGAGCCTCTAATCTGCTCTAGATTGAATCCTTCTTCAATTGGAGATTCATTCTTCGATTTTCTTGGATTCAATGTCTGATGCTTACGCCCAATATGCATTAGATTCTTGCTCTAGTCAATCACTTGTTCATGGAAGTTCGGTCTGGTGGGAGGGGTTGTAGCTTCTGTGAGTTCGTGAGTTGGGTGCCTTCAACTCAACATTTCAAGCACTAGGTGGCAGCTAGAAGTTGGATGAGAGTATGAGTGTTTGGTGATCATTTTGGTCAGGGGTAACTAATTTGGACACCATTTGAAACTCCATGTGAGATTCTGTTGGTGCAAAGCTTGAAGAGGAGAGCACTCTACTCTCTCATTTCAATGTTTGTGGGTCATGTGGGTCTCTCTCAAGTCCAAGTCGGTGGTGTAGCTCATTTGGAGGTTATTTGGTTCTTTTTGGTTCAGATTTGTTGCTTCTCTGAAGCTTTTGTTGAATACAATCGCACATCTCTTGGTTATCTATTTGGATGGTGTAGAGAAGTGGCTTAAGTGGCTTGTCGGTGGTGATGCTTTCTCGTTTCAATGTAACAACAGAAGCGGCAAGAACAAAATACTGCTGCTTAAACAAGGAATCTGCAAATACCCAAAATTCACATCGAAACCTGCTTAAACAAGGAAACCTGGTTATACCCCAGCAAACACACATAGCACCAGCAAATACATGTTTTTACATGTTAGCTTGAAGTCTTGAACTATATCTTAAATTACACATAATATTGTACACAAAACAATAACATGCGTGCTCTTAGCTAGGATCTATATTATCTAAAGTTGCAAGCTAGCTGCTTCATACAATGTCATGCACCGACAAAAAATCTCAAGTTAGTTGCTTCAACTTTTCTCTTTGCTATATCCTTGAACCGACAACAAATGTTGCAGGATCCATCAACTTCTCGCTCTTAGCTAGCTTGAAGCTACAAAAATAATGTCGTACACATAGCTAGGTCAGTGCATAAGTAAATAAGCTGACCAAGTTACTAATCGATTTCAGACATTAAAGAAGCCCTTTCAAGTATGGTGTAATGGATTCGTGACATTGAAGACGCCCTTTCAAGCATGGTGTCATGGATTTCAGACTGCCTTTCAAGCATGCTCTCATGAATTTCAGACTTTAAAGGAGCAGGAATAACACGGTAGACACTACACCAAATTCTCAATACACCTCCTGTTAACCAACATCTAACAGTGCAAATAGCCGAAACATTCTAGGACTGACTGCAATAGCCCATCCAAATAAATTCCAAAATTTACCGGCAACAAAAGTATTTACATATAGGACAAAATCCGATATGTGATGAGGAACCTCATACAAACGAACGACCAGAGCACTTGTATCATTGATATTCGCTCTCAGCTGCCTGACCTATTAGTCTTCTTTTAGGTTTTGAGCTTAAATTCGCCGACATTGTAGTATTTCATCGATTGACTAACCCCGCTTTAGGCAAGAGCGTGTAAGCGTCTCCAGTTTAGGCATAACTAAGGGTATTGTGTATATTTTGTCAGAATATATGGGTGCAAAAAGTTTTTTACCTAAACATGCTGTGTTTGTGGCCTCTTACAAATGTTAACAGGTTATTCCTCACTCGGGAAGGGGTTACGACTAATCTGAACAATGTATATTAACAAAGGAGAAAAAACAATATGTATTTCCATTATTGAATACATATCACATCAGAAACAATACAGGAATTCGGCATGCCTGCACAACCGGTAGCTACAAGAAAATAAAAGAAGACAATAGAACGGCTAATATTTAACAGCTTGAGTTGTGATGTTAAGCAAGTTTCTGTGCAGATATTCATGGTGAAGAAAGATCAAATGCCAACTCACACTATCAAGGACTATCCAAAACATAAAGTGCAAGAAGACTTAGTTAATAAATTTCAAATACGAGTGTTACAGTGAGCTGGTATACCGAGTCTATTTAATATAGGGTAAAAGTCATTTTCCACCCTCCATTTATCGATAAAATACATTTTTCCCCATGATTTATCGATAAATATTTTTTGTACCCCTGTCAGCGGATGGAGGGTGGAAAACTGCCACCCTTATGTTACAATCCGTTAGTGAAGGGGTGCAAACTGACTTTTTTGTGACCATTTTACCCTTACAATTTGTGGAAAAATAACATCCTTCTTGTTTATTATTGAATTCATCATGTTCTTGATGTTCTTGGT
This sequence comes from Linanthus parryae, assembly GCA_023055425.1. Taxonomy (NCBI): domain Eukaryota; kingdom Viridiplantae; phylum Streptophyta; class Magnoliopsida; order Ericales; family Polemoniaceae; genus Linanthus; species Linanthus parryae. The sequence continues at coordinate 2,732,096 of JALGPY010000012.1, forward strand.
GTTCTTGAGCACCAGCTCTACCACCACCACCACCAACACCAACACCACCACCACCACCAACAACAACAACAAAAACAACAACAGCTTAATCGAACACCAATTTCACCAACGTGACCTCACTGCAAATCAAACTTGCAACTCCACCATATCAGCCTCCTATACCAATGCCTACCCACATTTCTTCTCCACCATTTACACAACCATCACTATATCCAGCCCTTGAATCACCATAATCCAACAAACATAACCATTAATCCCCTTCGTTAACGTAGACTAGCAAAATGGGCAAAACACGATGTGCGTGCAAACAACCATACTTGTTGGTTGACATAAAGATCAAAGGAGAGGAGAAGTGGCTCGACTTCAAATGAGAACATGTGTCATCAATTTGCAAATGGCGTGGCCGAATAAATCATGAGGGTGATTCTTTCCCTCACTTCACGAAGGGAGAAATGGAGAAGGATGAGAAGGTAGACGAGAAGTGGCTATTGTATCAAACACCGCCAAGAAGGAAGGCACCCAGTGCGAGATTTGAGATGGACTAATAGAGGGGACAATAAGGCAGGAAGGAGAGAAAATATGATGGGATCATAACTTGTAGGGTTTTGATGCAGGATACGCAGCGAAAATACAATTAAAAATTCCATATCAAAACCCTCCATGAATCGGATGTTAAGCTATCATAACGCGATAAAGTAAGTAAAGTTTACCTTGTAGGTTTATGTGATCACAACGAAGAACAGTGTCCTCGTATCTACCGGTATTCATACCTTGGGATTGCCTACTAGAATCTTCTATGTACCCTGTGCTAGCAACGTCGAAGAAGGAATCAAGCGATCACGCAAGACGGGGAAGGGAGGCCGAGGGGGTTGCTGCGCACCTGTGCCGTCGGGTATGGGGTCGTGCGCCTCTCTTGGGTTCTCTATCCTTGCTCTTTTATTTCACCCATGATAACTCTTGTGAAATAATAGAGCTTGGACTCCCCATTTATAGTTAATAACTCCTTGATCCCAGTACTAATCATGTCCATACACGGATAAGTCCACTTTGCAACTTTGTCCAACTAACTTGTCCTCATCCTAATCCTGTCCATACAATGATTAGTCCACTTTGCAACTTAGTCCACCTAACTTTGCATGTGGGTGCGCTTTAATCCTTGATCCATATAATTGTTGATTAGTCCAACTAATTAATATTTATATCCATTTTAATCCTTTTGGTGTGACCCTGCATGTTTCTATTAATTTGGTAGTAACAATTACAAACATTGAGCGGTGTGTAACAACACATCAATGCTACCCAAATAATAGAAATTGTCAGTGATCTGACAAACCTTGTGCCCAATGTTGTCGTGCTGTATATTTGGGGTGCTCGCGGGGCGGTTTGAGCGGGTGAAACCATCATTTATCCCCCAACCCAACTACCTCGGGTTAGAAAAATCTCTACCCAAACTTAAACAAGTAACCCTTAAACGCAACCCTAACCGATCATTTCGACTCGACTCGGTTCGACTCGGTTTGGGCGGGGCTTTTTTCCTAAGAAAATGTAAGTGTGATAGATCTGAAGCTCTTTGGTATTAATATGTGGATATATACAAAGGAGGAGCTTTGGTTCCTTGATGATGAAAGCCAGAAACACAACTGTAACACAAGTGTCAAAGCTTCAAAGCTTTGAGACACTGTAGTTGCCTTATGTTCTTAAATGTTTTGTATTTTTGTTGGAATTGTGCCCTAGAGGCAATCAATTAATTGTGACATTTATGGATTTACGATTCATTATGTTATCGATATGGAGATATGTTAACATGAATGAAGTCCCTAGAATATAAGTGTTATATTCTTAAATATCCCTAGTCAATTATAATGATTAATAGGACAATCATCTATAGACTAGTATGGGGTTGGATTGATATGGAGATATCATGATGCAACACATGGGTATGCATTAGGAGTAATGGCATACTGGATTGACCCATCTCCGAGAAGGCTACATACACGTTATGTTGAGTCGCAAGCGCGTCTCGCGGTGCAACGGTATTGTCATCCTTAGACTTGAAGTCACTAGATTGTCTAGTTGTGGATTATTGTGATTTTGGTAGCGTCAAACGCTACACCGTAACTGGGTAGTTATAAAGGCGTGTACTGGATACAATAAGAAGCAAGCTTAGAGATCGTAGTGGACGTAGATAGAATTTGTCCCTCCCACATAACGGGAGCAAATATCCTAGGCCACTCGAGGGATAGTGCTTATAAAATGTCTGGCCAGACTCAAATAAATCAATATGGGATATTGATGTTATTTGCACGAATAAGGCTATTCCCAGGATCGAGAAACTATGGATTGGATATACGAGTGTGACTTGTATGTCTCGTGTCCAATCCGGATATTGAGACAAAGGGATGAGACAATTACTTGCACAAGGTTTGTCATGATGACTATACTATTTGTTGGCTAGAATGGATGTCTTCCTAGAGGCCGCTCCATATTAGTAAATAGTTACTACCAACTAAATAGAGCCTATGGGGTCACACGCCATATAGGGGTGAACTAGACATGGGAAATAATTGACTAATATGATTAATTTATTAGAAGGATCAAATCGCAACAACTTGCTAACTTAGTAGGACTAATATGCAAGTTGGACTAATCCATGTATAGACATGATTAGGATTTGCCAAGGTGGCCTAATTCATGTAGAGACATGATTAGGATTAATTTGCAAATAGAACTAATCCATGTATTGACATGATAAGGACTATTTTGCAAAAGGGACTAATCCGAACTTGAGTAGGATTATGAGGGGTTCTTTATGTAGTAGGACAAGGAGTTGTTGGACTATATAAAGAACACTCCTAGCTTATTTTTCTCTCTACACAACACACATCTATATGATAGAGTAGGAGATAACAAAGTAAGGAGAGAGAGCAAGTCCCAAAAAGAGGGCCGAACCCCCTTTATGGGACCGCCCCACCCGTCGGCCATGAAGAGTGCCGCCCCACCTCTTGGCACTCCATTGTTGCTTGGTTCCTTCTTCCTCCTCCATTCTTCCTAGCTAGCGCATGGATTTGGAGGATCTAGATCTCACCTCTAGGCGTGGATCAACCGTAGAGACGTGACACTATTCGCGTTTGAAGTCATCAAAGGAGAACCCTAAGGTGTGTTATTGATTTCTTCCCTTACCATCGTTATGTCTCTTAACTTGTGATCCTTGGAGGGTTTTGCATGGTTTATGATTGTTTGTGTTTCCGTTGCGCATCCATGAATCAAAACCCTACAGTGGTATCAGAGCCACAGGTCGTAGAGCATAAACGTGGTTTATGTGTTACGTTTTAGTTGTTTTACACCTTAATTTGATTGTTTATCGCGTAAAACAAGACAAATCAAGCATGGGATGCAATTTGTCAATAATTAATCATAACAAGATCCAATTTTTGCATTGGATGCATGAATTGGCGAGTTTGAGAAATTTTAGGATCTTATCTAGGGTTTGGACATCCTTGGGGAAGAAGGAGTTCTTCCAAAACAAGGAAACAACCAAACTTGGGCACCAAGCAAGGGAGTTGTTTTGGAAACAACTCCCATAAGGAGGTTCGGCCCCCTAGGGGACCGCCCCCCCTTTGCTTGCCGCCCAAGCTTGGCCGCCCTAGGGGCCGGGCGGCCCTAACCCGCGGCCTAGGCTTGTGGGTTTTTTGGCCGGGCCGGCCCTAGGGCCTTGCGGTTCACTTTTTTGGGCCCGGGCAATTGGATTATTGGGCCCATGGACCGTTTTAACCCTAGAATATCCTAAAATCAATTAAAATTGACCAAGCGCGTTAAAATTGGATTTTAACTGTTTATGTGCAATTCGCATGGTGATTGGATATGCCTTAGGATGTGGTTTGATGTGGATGTTTAATTTTGTGGTTTGGTTTTACGGCCTGCAAGCTGATCAATTAATTGTAATAATTAATTAGAGTTTTATGGCCTGCGTGCCATTTTTTTCTCAACTTGTGAGATTTATTTTATTTAGTATAGAAGTTAGCTAGTGCTAGATAAAGTAGATTGTTAGCCAAGATTGAAGAAAAGAAGCCCAAAGCCAAAAGGAGCCACAAAAGATGGAACATGGAGCATGGAGGATTCCACAAGACTACGAAGGATGGACCAAAAGATCAAGACGCATGGAGATGTGTTTGCTTTTAGGGTTCATAGATAATTCCATTGGCTTGGAATTATCTTAGTCTAGAAAAGGCCATATCCACATCACGTTTAATTTCTGTTTTGTGGTTGTTTACTTTATTGTCTTATTATTTTGTGGTTGGTGTATGGATGATGCATGCAATTAGGATAATAAGATAATTAGGCAACCCGGATCTATTATTTGGAGTTGTGCCCAAACTCAAATAGATAGATTAGTTGATATTGATCAACAAAACAATTAAAATTGAATTTAAAAATCCCTCAAAATTTAAATATTGTGTTCTTGCCTTCTCGTTATTTAAACACTCATTATCATCATTATTTATCAAGTTCGTGCGTGCCAAAGCATGGCGACTTGGTTCATCATGATGGAATGCGATGGCACGTAACAATGTGCAATTGTTTAAATAAGAGGTTGAACACAACTGGGCTATTAATATGATTAAGAAACCTAGAGGCAATCAATTGGGATTATCCATATGGATGGATAAATAAGGAGTTATTTGCCCAATTGAACCAAGAGTTGCATAAGGGATGCAATTGGAATTGTTCCTACCTAAAGTAGTCAAATTATGGGTGACTTGCCAAAGCAAGCTCATAAGGAGATGAAACATGGATCTTGGCCCACTAGAAAATATATGGATATTTTCCGCATTAATATCTTGAGGGTTATTAATCCGTAGTAAAATAGTGGGAGCTATATTTGACAATTTAAATCCTTGTTGAATATAGTTATACGTCACAAACTTTGCATAATCCTATTATGTTGAATACCCATGGCATTAAACAAATAAAAAGGCGACTCTATCTATTTCCTAGACTGGTGTAAAATTGAGAATTGTTCTCAAATAAAAGAGAAATTGTTGTACATCGTAGAACATAATGATCTCTTCCTACCAACAACAAAACACACTAAAACCTAATGGAAGGGACATCAAAGAATGGTTCTTTGGATGTGACTTGCCTCATGTTAGCTGCCATGAACTCTGAGCTCTAGAGGCAAGAAGAGAGACATGGAGAAGTATGATATGATCATACATTGAAAAAATCTCTTTCAAAAGAGGGAGCTGGACATGAAAGGTTTGAAGTGTTGCTCTACTTTGGGTTATGCAAATATACTAATTCAATATGATTGAAACATTAGTGAATATGCATTATCTATGAGATAGATAAAGAATGAAAGGTTATTCACCCAAGTGGACCAAGAATTGCATTGGATGCAATTATAGTTTTGTTTTAAAGTTGATTTACTCAATATGATTGAAAAATCACTAAACAAAACACTCACAATGGGCATGGGCAAAGCTGTTAATAATTAACAGCATGGGTAAGGGCAAATGGTTTGCGCCGACCCCATGGGTATAAATCAAGCTTGTTGCTAAAACCAAGTTGCCTAGAAGTCCCAAAGGTGGTGTAGAGGAAGAGAAACTACCCAAAGTACCTGGAAGTAAATAATAAAGTAATTATGAATTCCGATTTGGGTATTTTTGTTATATAAATCAATGTGTCTATCTCATCATCATAAGTATATGATACTAGATGAGGATCTCACATTTATAGAAATGTGGAGGATTTCAAGAGACGAAGACAATTGGATAAGGAAGAAATAATCCTACATGTGGGGCTATGAAGCAAAGGGTTGTTGAAAAGCCGTAGAGAATTATTTCTACCTTTAAGAAATTGTTCATGAATTAGACAAAAGCGATAATGTCCCTACTATGAGTAGGACCATTATCATAGTTTCTTGTTTGGACAAGAAAGCTCCTTATCATAATAAAAGGACAAATGTTGTTCCATTTATTATGGTATGCATTATTGTAATGCAATTTTGTCTAAGTGGATTCTATATCCATGATCATGATAATTTCATCTATAACATTAATACCAAGAGGTTCGCATATAATGATATGAACTTCACTTATCTTTAGCATTATCGTTTAGGCCCCATAAATAAGAGATACATATCTAGAACTCCATGAGGATGGATTTCTGGAACTCATTTGATTATTGAATCATATGAGACATGTAAGACTTATTAGGCAGAGATATGATCTTTTGGGAATCATACATATTGATGTATGAAGGCCGCTAAGCACAAATGTTAAAGATGGTTTTCAATACTTCATCATATTTACTGATGGGATCAGAGAAATAGGGATTTGTGTATCTTAGGAAGAAACAAATTAGAATCCTTTGAATTGTTCAAAGTATTCAGGAATGAAGTAGAGAACTAGCTTGGCAAAAGTATTAGGGCTCTACGATTGGATCGCAGAGGAGAGTACTTGAGCCAAGAGTTTGACAAGAATCTATGGGAGTGTTGGATATGATCCAAAACTCGCTCCACCTAGCACGCCACATGGGTTTGGCGTGTGTAAGAGGAGAGTTCGGACCTTGTAGGACATGGTTCGGTCCATGATGAGTCAAACAGAACTTCCAGTTTACTTTTTGGGGCTATGTTCTAATTACAGCAAATTTTGCCCTTAACCTTGTTTCATCAAAACAAATTATGAAAAACACCATATGAAATATGGACTAGGAAGTGTCCTAGTATGTCATTCATAAAGATTTGGGGTTATGAAGTTTATGTAAAAGAGTTTACAAATAAACTTGGACCCAAGTCGGATAAATGTTTTGTGGGATATCCTGAAAAGGATATTATTTCTACAACCCAATCGAGAACAAACTGTTTGTTGCTCAAACTACAGTTTCTAGGTAGAGATTTTCTCTAAAAGAAACAGTGGGAGGACAGTAGAACTTGAAGAAGTTCAAGAACCACAACAAAACATTGATCCTTTTGATGGATCATGAGCAGGATCACAAGGTGTTGTGGAGCAACCTACTCAGAAAACACAAGAACCTCGTAGGATAGGTAGGATATATCGAGGGACTAGAGAAATAAGGATTTCTCATAACCAGTGATATATTGCTCATCGAGATGAGCCTACAACCTATGAGATGGCCACATATGGCCATACTCTCAGAAATGGCTTGGAGCCATGAGATACGATATGGAATCCATGTATACCAACAAAGTATGGACTTTGGTGGAACCACCTAAAATGTGCAAGTGGGTTATGAGGAAACCAACATGGATAGTAATATGATTACTTTTAAGGGAAAATTGGTTTGAAAGGGATTTCATGTGAGCTCATAGTATAGACTCTGACGAAATCTTTCCCCAATTGAGATGCTTAAATCCATTCGCATCTTGCTTGTAGCAATCTATTTATAGATTGGATCAAGCTTCTAGGAGTTGGACTCTTCGAATTGATGATGCAATCAAAGGAGTTTTGATTCCATCAAAATTGAAGATGATACTTGTGTCTACAAGAAGGTTAGTGGGAGCACAGTTATTTTTCTGGTCTTGTATGTGGAGACATACTTAATCATGGGGAATGTTGCCCCTACTTGGCAGTCTTACGCAGATTGACTAGGGAGTTGACTTTCTAATGGTAGACTTTAGCGAAGCAACTTGAGGAAGATCAAGATGGTTGTATAGCTTAGGTCACAGTGCATAAATTGACAAAGGTGTTGAAATGGTTCAACGTGAAAAGAATATTGATTCGTACCCATGTCACATGGAATTAGTCTTTGGAAGGCTAATTGTCTTTCCAATTAGATTGGGAATGGACCGTATGAATTAGATTCACGAGATACGCCATGGAATGTACTAGACCAGACGTGTCATAAAGCATGACACAAAGATACCAGTCATATCCGGGTGAGAGTCACTGGATAAAATATCAAGATTATCCTTTAGTACTTGAGAGGCACTAAGGATGAATTTTTGATAAATAGAGGATATGAAGAGTTTGCTGTAAGGGGTTACAGTGATGCAAGCTTCAAATCTGACAAAGAAGATTTAGATTATAAGTCGAGTTTTGATTTTTTCCCTAGTGGGAGCGACTGTGAGCTGGAAAGGTTCCAGGAAAGATTCAGTCACTGATTCTAACATAGAGGACTGAGTAAATTAATGCATAAGATGCATTTACTCAGAATATTCAATCTCAATCAAATTGAGGAGATGTGAATATTTGCAAGGTACCAACAGAGTCTCGCCCCTGCGCAGCGGAAGCGTGGAGGGCCGCGCTAGATCAATAGGCATATGATGCAGGAGATTGACTCTAGTGCAAGTGGGAGACTGTTGGAATTGTGCTCTAGAGGCAATCAATTAATTGTGACATTTATGGATTTACGATTCATTATGTTATCGATATGGAGATATGTTAACATGAATGAAGTCCCTAGAATATAAGAGTTATATTCTTAAATATCCCTAGTCAATTATAATGATTAATAGGACAATCATCTATAGACTAGTATGGGGTTGGATTGATATGGAGATATCATGATCCAACACATGGGTATGCATTAGGAGTAATGGCATACTGGATTGACCCATCTCCGAGAAGGCTACATACACGTTATGTTGAGTCACAAGCGCTTCTCGCGGTGCAACGGTATTGTCATCCTTAGACTTGAAGTCACTAGATTGTCTAGTTGTGGATTATTGTGATTTTGGTAGCGTCAAACGCTACACCGTAACTGGGTAGTTATAAAGGCGTGTACTAGATACAATAAGAAGCAAGCTTAGAGATCGTAGTGGACGTAGATAGAATTTGTCCCTCCCACATAACGGGAGCAAATATCCTAGGCCACTCGAGGGATAGTGCTTATAAAATGTCTGGCCAGACTCAAATAAATCAATATGGGATATTGATGTTATTTGCACGAATAAGGCTATTCCCAGGATCGAGAAACTATGGATTGGATATACAAGTGTGACTTGTATGTCTCGTGTCCAATCCGGATATTGAGACAAAGGGATGAGACAATTACTTGCACAAGGTTTGTCATGATGACTATTTTGTTTGTTGGCTAGAATGGATGTCTTGCTAGAGGCCGCTCCATATTAGTAAATAGTTACTACCAACTAAATAGAGCCTATGGGGTCACACGCCATATAGGGGTGAACTAGACATGGGAAATAATTAATTAATATGATTAATTAATTAGAAGGATCAAATCGCAACAACTTGCTAACTTAGTAGGACTAATATGCAAGTTGGACTAATCCATGTATAGACATGATTAGGATTTGCCAAGGTGGCCTAATTCATGTAGAGACATGATTAGGATTAATTTGCAAATAGAACTAATCCATGTATTGACATGATAAGGACTATTTTGCAAAAGGGACTAATCCGAACTTGAGTAGGATTATGAGGGGTTCTTTATGTAGTAGGACAAGGAGTTGTTGGACTATATAAAGAACACTCCTAGCTTATTTTTCTCTCTACACAACACACATCTATATGATAGAGTAGGAGAGAACAAAGTAAGGAGAGAGAGCAAGTCCCAAAAAGAGGGCCGAACCCCCTTTATGGGACCGCCCCACCCGTCGGCCATGAAGAGTGCCGCCCCACCTCTTGGCACTCCATTGTTGCTTGGTTCCTTCTTCCTCCTCCATTCTTCCTAGCTAGCACATGGATTTGGAGGATCTAGATCTCACCTCTAGGCGTGGATCAACCGTAGAGACGTGACACTATTCGCGTTTGAAGTCATCAAAGGAGAACCCTAAGGTGTGTTATTGATTTCTTCCCTTACCATCGTTATGTCTCTTGACTTGTGATCCTTGGAGGATTTTGCATGGTTTATGATTGTTTGTGTTTTCGTTGCGCATCCATGAATCAAAACCCTACAATTTTGCAGGTCTGTAAGTTGGTGTTTGGAATGCTTTTGTCATTCTCTATGATGTTCTGCAAATACTACGAAATTATGTTTTGGATGGTACAACACAATGTGCATGACTGAGATGGATTGGGAATACAAGTTCATTTAATCAACTAACAGTCAAAGCTTGCTTTGAGAATTTTTGAATACTTCTTAGTGCTAAGTTCATCTAACTAGATATGTGTATGCATGTCAATTCATTTGGTGTTATAACTTGTTATTAACTTATACTAGTCTATTAATACTTGTTCTATGATGATTAATTGGTATATTCATTTATTTGGATGTATAGACTGTTTTTATTATCAGACAAAACTTATCTGGATATTGTTTGATCTTGTTTGTTGAGTGTATGCAGGGTTGTTAGGCGTTCCAACGTCCATAAACAAATTAGATAGCTATCCAAGCATAGCTGTTGAAAGAAGCATATCAGGGGGGAGGATTTTTAGGCATTCAGATCCTAAAATCTCTCAGGTTGTTGCAGCTGTTAGTTAAGAGATCAGTGCTTTGAATTTCAAAGAGAGACACAGGGAGAGGCTGATCAACATGGGAATTTAAGAGTGTTACAAACAAGAGAGATAATATCATACAATTATTCAACTCATCATGCCTATTAACACTGTAGAAGCAAGATCATTCATCAGAGACTGATTAACACTTCCAAGCTTTATTGCTTATTTCCATTCTGTGTTCTTCACACTTATTCTGAATTTGTATTATCTTTGTGTGTTCTTAAACCTCATAACTTAGTAGTTTAGTTGTTCAATTGAACAACAAAGAGGTTCTTATTGTTTCAACAGGTTGTAGCTGGAACTAGATAGGTTGGGAACCGCAAGCTGTATAGGTGAAAGGTAGCTCACTTAGGCTTGAGATCGAGGGCTAAATATGGGTGATTAATAAGAAGTTGTGTTAGAATCCTGGAGGGATAAGATCCCTCAGGCAGAGACTAGATCCAATTGTGACTGAACTCTGTAAAATCCTTGTGTTCTTGTTGCTTACTTTTATTATCTTTATATTCCAGTCTAAGCAGGACGTACCAAAGCTTTGGAATTTTCCAAATCTCAAAGCTTTGGAGCTTTTATGTTCTGCAGTTATATCTCTAGTTTCTCAAATCTTTTCCAAAGCTTTGAGATATCAACTGCATATATTTTCTAAGTTTCAAAACACTGTTTTTAAGCAAAAGTGGGCATACTATATTCAACCCCCCCTTCAAGAGTATTTAGATCCTGTTGATATACTTGCATTACAAACTTTCAATTGGTATCAGAGCTGGGGTCACTGTTTAAAGATCTAACAATCTTGTGACAATGAGTAATGTATGTGATGGAGGATTCTCACAGGGAAGAGCAGCTAATAGACCTCCACTGTTCTGTGGTAATAACTTTGTGCATTGGAAGGCATTGATGAAAATGTTTATCATAGATCAAGACATGGATCTATAGTCTATTATTGTGAATGGTCCAAACTTGTTCTATACTACTTCTGATGGAATCAGAACTGTGAAATCAGAGGAAGATCTCTCAGTTACTGAACTGGAAAAGATACCAAAGAATTACAAAGCTTTGAACTTATTGTATCATGCTCTTAGTGCAGATGAGTTTAACAGGATATCCAACTGCAAGAGTGCAAAAGAGATTTGGGATAAGCTAACTGTTACTTATGAAGGAACTAGCCAAGTCAAGCAAACAAAGATCAAAATCCTTTTGAGACAGTATGAACTGTTTAAGATTAATTATGATGTATCCATCAAGGACAGTTCAAAAGGCTTACAGATATTGTGAACAACATGGAATATTTGGGAAAAGCTTTCTCAAATGAAGAAAAAGTTAGGAAGATACTCAGAAGCTTGCCAAAAGCTAAATGGGAGCCTAAGACAACTGCAATTGAGGAAGCTCCGGAATAAGCATATTGGAATTAGATGATCTTCAAGGAAAACTGCTCACTCATGAGATCTCAATGAATGAGGTAGTTGGTGATATGAGTGACAACATCAAGAACCTGGCACTCAAGATAATGAGAAACCTCAAAGCCTTGAACATGAGGATGATGATGATGAAGAAGCCTTAGCCTTGATTTTCAAAGCCTTGGCCAGAATTCTGAAAAAGAAAAGAAACTTTGAAAACAAGGATTACAACAAGGATATCAGATCCTCAACTAGCAAGGATCAGAAAGGTAAATCTTCTACAAATTCATATAAACCTACAATTATGAATTGCTATGAATGTGGAGATGCAGATCATCTGGTAAGAGATTGCCCTCAAAAGAAGAAAAGCAGGCAATTTCCTAAGAAGAAAAATGACAACAGAAGAAAGAAGGCAATGGTAGCCTCATGGAGTGATTCAAACTCTTCAGACTCAGATTATGATGAAGAGCAAGCCAATCTCCGTTTGATGGATGGACATCAAGAAGATCACTCTACAGAGAAGCCAATTGAAGATATGGTAAATAATCTTTTATCTAGTCCTTCTGATGTATTGTCTGAAATCCTCAAAATTATGTTTTTGAATGAGGAAAGTTACAGGAATGAGATTGACTCCTTGAAAGTAAAGGTTCATGAGCAAGCAAAGGAAAATTTTGATTTGGTTTTTCAAAAAAAATGTCTTGAAGCTACTAAGTTGAAAATTGACAGTGACTTCAAAGCCTTGGACAACAGATTCAAATCTTTGAAATCACAAGTCAAAGAAGTTGTTGATCAAAACTCTCTTTTAACTGATAAATATGTTGATCTAAAGAGTTATTCAGATGATTTAGAACAATAGAACATTTCATTGACTAGTAAGCTTCAAGATTCCAAGAAAATTCTTTCAACCTTTGCTGTCTCAGAACATAAGCTAGATCTTATGCTTGGAGGAAGTATGCATTAAGTATACAAAAGTGGAATTGGTTATAATCTAAATTTTCCAAAAAGAAACCAAACCACATTTGTAAAATCAGGAAGCACACATTCTCCAAAATGTCACTATTGTGGTAAAATTGGACATGTGAAATTAACTTGCCCCTTTAGAAGGACAAAACCTCACATTATGAGGAACACCTATCCTAATCAGCTTAAGGGACAAGTGAAATAGATTTGGGTTCCAAAAGGAATTATACCACATAACATGGTTGATTCTGAGTATGATTCCAAATTCTACACTTGATCTAATAGCATGTTTAGGCATTGATTAAATTTTGCAGGATGTCACCAAAGCTTTGAAGGATCATAAATGGATTTTGGATAGTGGATGTTCTAGACACATGAGTGGAAAGAAATCTCTATTCATTGAGCTTAAAGAGCAATCAGGAGGAACAATCACTCTTGGTGACAAAGCAAGGTGCAACATCATTGGTATAGGTAGTATTGGTACTCACTCTGCAAGGTCAATTTCAGATGTTTATCTAGTTGATGGTCTTAAGTAGAATTTGTTGTGTATATCTCAGCTTTGTGATAAAGGAAAAAAGTTATTATTTGACAAGGATAAATGTGTGGTGCGAGATGAAAAATCAGGAAATTGCATACTCACTGTTCCTAGGTCACACATTGTTTATGCTTTATGTACTGACAAAGTTGCAGGTGAAAGTCTGAAATGTCTCAAAGCTTTGAAGGATGACTCAAAGCTTTGGCATAGAAATCTTGGGCATATAAGCATACATACCATGAACAAAATCATCTCAAAATATTGGTAAGAGGCTTACCAATCCTGAAATTCAAAGATGATGAGATTTGCAAGGCATGTACCCAAGATCTCAACTTGAACAAGTATGAGGCTGATGATGATTATAAGAAAGATAAAGGAAGCAAAACCAAGTTGCAGAAACACTTAGAAGAATCTCAAAGGCCTTGAGCCCCCTGCTGAACCAAAATCTCGAAGCCTTGAGACTGAGACTGACAGAACATATGATGCTCCTTCTATTGTGTCAAGATCTCAAAGCCTTGAAGGATCATACACCTGGACACGTAGAAAGAAGTTCAAACACTTATCATATCATCCTGCAGAAAACATTATATCAGATCCAACCACTGGAAATCAGACAAGAGGTCAAGTGAAGAATATGTGTGCTTTTAGTGCCTTTGTATCACTTATTGAACCTAAAAATGCAAAAGAAGCACTAGAATATACAAATTGGATCATTTAAATGCAGAATGAGCTGAATGAATTTGAAAGGAACAAAGTATGGAATTTGGTTCCCAGACCAAAGAATCAATCAGTGATTGGAACTAGATGGGTGTACAGAAACAAACTTGATGAAAATGGTATTGGTTGTGAGAAATAAAGCAAGAATGGTTGCACATGGATATAATCAAGAATAAGGAATTGATTATGAGGAGACACTTTCCCTTGTTTCAAGGTTAGAAGCTATCAGAATACTTCTTGCATTTGCATCACATAAACTTATAAAGCCTTTTCAAATGGGTGTCAAATGTGTTTTTCTAAATGGATATTTACAAGAAGAAGTATATGTTGCTCAACCATCGGGTTTTGAAGATGACAATTTTCCTGATCATGTTTACAAATGTTACAATGCCTTGTATGGACTTAAGCAAGCTCCAAGTGCTTGATATGACAGACTCTCTAAATTCTTACTTGAAAATGATTTCAATAGAGGACTTATTGACAAAACTTTTTTTTATCAAGAATCATGAAAAGGATTTGTTAGTAGTACATATATATGTTGATGATATTCTATTTGGTGCTACTAATGATGCTCTTTCAAAAGAGTTTTCAAGTCTAATGTGCAGGAAATTTGAGATGAGCTTGATGGGAGAACTGAATTTCTTTCTTGAACTTCATGTACATCGAATGAAGAAAGGAATCTTTGTGCATCAAGGTAAACACACCAAGGACTTGTTACATAAATATAACATGTCTCAGTCCAAGGTAGTTAAGACCTCTATGAGTTCATCATTATCCTAAGACAAGGATACAAGTGGTAATAGTGTGGATCAAAAGGATTATAGAGGTATGATTGGTTCACTTCTGTATCTAACTGCTAGTAGACAAGATATTATGTTTAGTGTATGTATGTGTGCTAGATTTCAAGCAGATCCTAAAGAAATTCATTTGATTGCTGTGAAAAGAATTTCCAGATAATTGAATGGAACCAAAGACTTGGGGGCTTTGGTATCCAAGAAGAACTAACTATATGTTGAGTGGTTATTCAGATGCAGAATTTGCAGGCTACAAAGTAGACAGAAAAAGTACTTCTGGATGTTGCCAAATTCTTGGTTCATCATTGATTAGTTGGCATTCAAAGAAACAAAATTCAGTAGCTCTATCAACAGCGGAAGCTGAATACATTGCAGCTGGAGCCTGTTGTTCTCAAGTTTTGTGGATTGCTCAACAGCTAAGAGATCTTGGATATGAATTCAGAAATGTGCCTATCAACTGTGACAATACTAGTTCCATTTCTATATCAAAGAATCCAGTTAAACATTCAAGGACAAAGCACATAGATGTGAGACATCATTTTCTTAGAGATCATGCTGAAAAAGGTGATGTTGTTCTATCTTTTATTTCTACTACTATGCAAATAGCTGATTTTTTCACTAAAACATCGCCATATGAGATATTTGCATCCCTAAGGCTTGAATGGGTATGTTGAACAAGGATGCATTGGTTTAGGGGGAGTATTAGTTTCTATGTATAATATGTGTGTAAATCTCAAAGCCTTGAGATTAGGGATGGCAATGGATCGGATTCCGATCGGA
Organism: Linanthus parryae; assembly: GCA_023055425.1. Lineage (NCBI taxonomy): Eukaryota > Viridiplantae > Streptophyta > Magnoliopsida > Ericales > Polemoniaceae > Linanthus > Linanthus parryae. Next base: position 2,747,694 of record JALGPY010000012.1, read on the forward strand.
TCCACCTATATCCATATCCGAATCCGATCAAAATAAGTAGATCCATATTCGATCCAAATTCGACCGGATCCTAAACGATTTGGATCGAATATGGACCGGATTTAATTTGCAATTTCCGTATTCGATCCGAAAAGTCAAATCCCCAGAAATGGATCTGATTCGGATCCAGATTCGGATCCTGACATTTTTCTTACTTCTCATAAAAAATACACAACAAATTCAGAAAAATATGTAAAAAGAGTCGCCACACCAAAAAAAGTATGCCTAAAAGTTACCAATATATTTAAAATATTTTAGCAATAAGAAAAACATAAATCTACCAAGAAATATAAGCAAGCCATTCAAAGGTTAAAGGCACGAATAATGTCTAAAATTGTCTACAAATTCAATCAAAACAACACTAAAATTGTCCTTAACCATAGTGGAATATTTTCTTCAGGCCTGAAAACATAATGTGTAGTGATTTGTGTAATGTGTTTATATATGTAGGTAACAAATAATTTTTTACTCTAAGGGTATTTTCGTAAAACTATGTGTGTTCGGATCCTTTCGGTCGGATATCCATCGGATATCCTAATATATTCGGATCGAATCCGGGTACGGACCGGATTTAATTTTTAATATCCATATCCGATCCATTTTAAAATGGATCGGATTTGGACTCGATCCATTCGGATCGAATCACTCGGATTTCGGATCGAATCGAACCGCATTGCCATCCCTACTTGAGATCATTTGAGCTCTCTTGTAATTTCTTGAAACTAGGATTTATGGCTGAAAGTCTGGCCAGTTTAGGGATGCTTGGGAATTGTGGGGCTCTTATGAAGTAAACCCAATTTGTTTTGGGTCATGGGTATAATTTCCAGAGGAATTTAGCTCTCTATAATTCAAGTTTATACCCTAACTGTGTGAAATTGTCAAAAAAACCACCCCTATGGCATGTGTGCCACTTGGCTTCCTACTTTGTGCATGAGTGCCACCTAACCAATGAGATGGCAACTCCTCATGAATCTCCTCCACTAGCTGGTATTGGATGCATCTTCATCAATTCTTCATCACTCTCTTCTTGTTCAAGAGAACACCACCCCAACACCACCACTTCTCCACCACAACTCCACTTACACACCACCACTCGGAGGACTGCTACAGCTGGGATGTCCTGGAGTTCTAGGGAGCTAATGCCCTATGTTTTTTTGAGGAACCATTGCGAGAGGAGGCCGAATTGGGTGAGACTAGCCAAGAACCCTAAGTTAGTTTTTGCCAAAATTCTCATCTCCTGTCATCATTCACCGCTCGTGACTGATTTATTCTTTCTCCTGAGGTTGTGGCGCTTTGTAAAAGCCCAAGGTGAAGCTCTAATTCTTCCGAAGAGGAGGTCGCCAGATTCTGGGTTACAAACCCGTCGGGAACTACTATGGCAGTTGGGGAGCTTCGATAATATCAGGTTCCTGGGTGATTTTCAATCCTAAGTTGTTAACTAAGGTCTCTAGCTCATATAGTTCGTTTAGCAGGCCGGAAACGAGAATAAATCGCCAGATAAAGAGCTAAAGGGATGCCGACAACTGCTCTTGGAGCTGGAAAACTCCATGGCTGCTGAAGCTTCGGTAAGCCATCGACCTTGCCTGTTTCTTGCGTGTTTTCACTTCCCACCGCACCCATGAAATCCCTAGGAGTACTAGAAGACATATAGCACCCTGAAATCCACTCGTAAGTTGATTTAAATATGGTTTGTTCCGAGATCCCCTCATTTTCTGACATAGTTTCTTGCCCTGTTCTTGGGCTTGAAACTCATCCGGAACTTAAGGGATTGGGATGATTCCTTCTCTGTTGAACTCATGAACTTTAATATCCAACTTTTGTTTAGAATCTGAGGCATGATTAGCTCTCTAGAACCCTCAAAAACTTGATTAAAGAAGCGGATTTATGTTGATAAAACTGTGCTACCATCCAGTACTGCATTTCATGCCAAATTTGAATCCATTTTCCTCTCTGTGGGTTTGTTGGTTTGAAGAGAATCTAAATTATTTGTAATCTATAGACTAACCTCTATAAGTTTGGTTTAAATTTCTCGGACTGATAATCATTCTAAGATGCTCAAATCTGAGGTCGAAGTTGGAAGAAAATGTTGGGTACAACTTGTGTGTTCTTGAGCTGTGTTTTGTCCCAACTTTGCAAATTTGCATCTTCCTCGTTACTCGATATTTTGAGATGATTCTTGGACCAACTTTCTCAACTATCATAGCTCTCCAAATTCATGTGAAGACCTTATTTTGTGCTGCTGTGTGTGTGTGTAGAATGTGTGGCAAAGTTGCTGCTTATAAATTGTATTATATTTTGTCAAAACTTCAATTTTGGCTAAGTATAAAAATTGCTTGAATCTACCTATCATTGACATGCGCTATCTATTCGAATACTTGGAGTCTTCAAGAGATTAAAAATGATCCGGAATCCTTGTTTAGCCAGTTTCGGAGCCGTACTTCCATTTTTCTAAATCTCTCGCTCAGTTGTTCATAAATTAACTCTGAAATGGACGGTTTGTGTCCGTTTCACCCGATCTTTCATTTTCAGTTCGACAGTTAAGATGACCACATCAGGCTTCACACTTTTGAGTAAAGTTTCACACCTTGTTAGTCTGTTTCCACCCGTCAAGGTTGGCCATGTTGGTCTCCTAGAAAACCCCGAGTTGAATAAAAACGTGTAAGAGAGGCAAAATTGTAATTTCACATAAAAAAATGTATATGAGGAGTAAAATGATATCTTGGAGCTAATAGCATAACTTGAAATGACTTTGGATTCTTAAGAAGGGTAAGTGGATTTAGGGTAGACCAAGTCCAGTTTTGGGGCCTTTCTATACTTTTCACAAACTACGGGGGCCGATGTGCAATTATTCAAAACTTTGAATTTGATCTACTTGAGATAATTAACGTTGTGAGACTAATATTGTGACTTAAAGGGGATACTTAGAGTCTTAAGGTGATAATATTTAACTCTGATGTGATCAAGTCAATGGTAGGGTTCTTTTTGCAATTATGCTAAACTTTAGGGCCTAAGTGAAAATAACTTAAAGTTGTAGTTTTCAATCTGATGCCTGTCTGGGAGTGCTGAAATGACAAATTTATACTTTTAAGCAATGGTTGACTTGTTGCGGAATTCAGACTCGACGAGAGGGTCTGAAATGTAATTCACATAAACTACAAGGACATGGGTGTATATAATTAACACTTGAGACTCGATCTTTAGTAAACAACTCGGAGACTTGGTAACTCTTGATACTGGCTAGTCAGGCATGACTGACGGGTCCAGTAACAGTCATGGACTATAGTAATAAGATTGAGACTTCGGGGAACTTATTAGTCAGTATGGGCTAGACAGTTAGCATAACACTTGCACATGCATTCTTACCTCACTAACGAGGAATTGTAATAATAAGTACTTATACACTTGCATGTGTAGAGGTTGTCAGGATAGGGAATCAGCGACGCTGGGTAGAAATACTAGGCAGGCTGCAAGGTAAGCACATGATTGCTTATTTGCTATTGAGGAATGGTGGATTAGTTGCGCATATGTATCTATGAGTGTAAAATACAGTAATTGGGGAATAACAAAATGCTGAGCTTGGAAATCTATTTATGCAAAAAAACAGGTATGTGTGAGTATTGTTCATGCTAATTTTGTATATTCATTAAATAATTGATTCACGTACCCTAGACCTCAATTTGGTAAAACATTATGGGAACCGGTCTACAGGCTTGATACAGTTATGGGACCCGTTTTTCGGGCTTTACGTTCATGGGCTAAGGGCTTAGTCGGTACATTGCTAGCTCCCGACTTGTAGGCAACTAGTACTACTCTCTGGACTGACGATCCAGTAGGGGTTGTGCACACTTAAGGTCTGGTATGTCTTGGTGGACTAATGTGTGGTACATGAATGGAATCTGAATATGGAATTTGGCGTAATTGTGTTTTAGAAATTAACTCGGATTTCTAACATAATATTCTCTTTACTTTGTGATGTGAGACATGATACTGGGTCATATGTTTACGATTACTTTTTTAACGTTTTCGTATCTTATATATAAGTATCTGATTTTTTTTATAAAGTCTTTCCTGTTTGTTATGATCTGATGTCGTGACGTCGCTGCCTTCTTTACTTGGCGGGTGGGTACACGGGGGACCAGGGAGTAGACAAACACTTAGCCGCTAACACGATGGAGTATAAGAACTACAACTGTAAGCTTTATCTAAGCTCAGTTTCTTCAATTCTATCTCACAACAGAACATTAGGTTTAGACTCCTGGCTGAGCACTTCCGTGCTTGGCGGAGGGCATCTCCGGAGAGTCTGGGGAATCTAAGCATAATTCTCCAGCACTCTATGATGGGGGTGTTATAGATGGTATCAGAGCAGAGGTTATGTGAAAAGATGGAATGAGAAACTCAATAAATATGTGGGTAGAGTTTTCAAAAAAACTAAAACAAGATAGGAAACTAACTAAAAATGGAATAGGATAGTTGGGGGAGAGCACTGGCTAGAGAGTTGTATGTGCATTTATGGGCCAAATAGGACTATGTTGTTGGAGTCTCAGGCTGAGATTAAGGCTGTTGCATTGTTCTGCATGTTAACAAGACTTCATGGCACTAATAGAGGGTATTGGACATGACACTGTACATGGATGACATGCAACTGGTATGATCTGAAATTTGATAATGGGGTTGGTATGAAGCATGTGGGTGTGAATCAATTTTGTGTGACTATGATATCTTTGATAATAACTGATATGTCGGCCAGAGAGCTGCTATTGAATGAGTGGAATTTATCAAAAACATAATCAATTTTAACTTGCATGGTTAGATAGGAATTGGAATGGTTAAGTTCATGTATAATCCTATAGTTGAATGACTTTGTCCTACTTGAAGAATACTGCAGAACTTGATAGAGGATTCATAAAAACAGTGTAGAGTATAAACTAATCTGATATAGTACAAATATTTTTGTGGATATCTGTGTTGTCAAGTAAAGAGATCGCATGTAATTGGAGGAATCTCCTTTAATAGAACTAATGTTAGTTGCATGGAAAAAAAACATGATCCTAGGTCTGCGTAGGCATCTGATAAGGGGGAAACGGATAAGAAATAGTTTGGATAGTATGGGAAATAGAGTTGCACGTGTAGCATGAGTATGCGACTGTAGTATGAAATAAAAGGGTAGGATGTGGGGTAGCGTACTTCGGGACACTAAGGAATAATGGAGTCTAGGAAGCGTACATGAGGTTGGGAATATCCTATTGGGTGTTTTTTTGGGGATAAGTGACGGGACTGGGAAAGAATCGGATCAAGAAGAAAGGCATGAGTTGAATAGTGATAACGGAAATAAGTAAGCTTGGATCTTGAGAAAATTGGAAATAAATTGGATTGGATGGTTATTGGAAGAAATTGATGAGGTGTTATATACAGAGTTAAGGATCAGGGTAAAATAAAAGAGTACAAATATCCGGCTATGCTAAGAGACGAAGTATATTTCTAAATGGAATGTACTCAGGTAGGAGAAAGGAATGGATAAGGGTAGAGGTGGTAAATGGAGTTTGTTGGATAAATTCTAAATGTGGTGAAACAAGAGGGGGGAAGTCGCAATACTTTAGGAAGACAAGAGGACTAGAGTTTGGATGGGCTTAATCTAAAAATCCGGAAGGAAATATTCAGAAGGACTTGAACATAACGGGTTACATTAAGGAGTGGTATGTGAATACTTTGGAATGTTGTAGGGGCTAGGAGACCACGAAAGTAAAGAATGAAGTAGGACGATCTATTGTATGCAAGGACTTGTATGGTATTAAGAAATGAAGGAATATGGATGGATCATTAGATTAGGGGAGGCGTATCACCTCATATGTGCAGAAGTGGTGAATAGTTGAAGGAGGTCAGAAGAGTGCCAGGTTTGTACTATGGTGGGTCTTAGAATTATAGACAATTGGAAGCTAAGCATGAAGATATAGAGTCAGAATAGAACAAATAAAATGGGAGTTAACTTCGTTCAGGGCGTCAAGGATTGCTAGGGGTAGGGGTAGAGTGTTTGAAGGAGTGAGGAAAACAAATGGGTTCAGATGGATTATAATGCTAAAGGACCATCAAGATGGGAGTTCAAGCAGTACTCGAAATTGCGAGGCGCATCAGCGTTAGAGTTGATTAAAGTATATAAGGTATTTACCGAAGAGTATGATTCATTGAAAGACATTACATTCGAAGGTAGGGGCATAGGGATGTTTGAGTAAGGTACGTATCAGTGGCAAGATATATTAGTAGAATGAGGAAATGTGAAATGAAGTAGAGGGTCAGGGAACCAAAATATTTGAAATGATTTGAGGAATAAGTATGAGGGGAAAAGTTATACATAGTTGGGTCATAGTTTTGGGATAAAGGATAAATGATTTGAATACTCGGGAGAGCAAGACAAGAATGGAATGGTTGATAGTAAGGGAAAAAGTGTCAGCGAAGAGAAAAGGGAATATGAAATTAAGGCAGGAATGGTTAAGCTTTGGAATATGAGGTAGTTTTAACGCGATCGTCAATGATTATATAGAGGTTGTGAGAATGTGATGGGATTTCCTGGAGTGAGACAAGGATAATTGCGATATATTGGGGATAGTCAGCAGGTTGAAGTTGTAAAGTTAGATTGTGAATAGTACATCAAAGGTTGTAACAATCAAGTTAAGGGGGCATATTATGAAGGTAATAAACTATTTTGGGATAAGGAGACAGATATGAGTGTTTGGAAAAGTTACATGGATGCGACACGACGAAATTGAAGAGTTACATCAGTGATAGCTAGACCAAAGAAGGGAAGAAACAAGGCGTCATGGTGGACAACACTAAATACTTGTTCAAGTGATGACAAGGAGATTTAAAATATTCCGGGAAGTTGAATTGGGATAAGGAAAGTTCATGAAGACATTAAAAGTAATGGTATAGACTGTTTTGGTGGTCACACACAACTACACAAGAAATAATCTTCGACGGACGATGGAAAGTAGGCGCTAAGTTGTTTTCTAGGACATGACATATTCATCCAGAGTAAAAGTTCAGATCAACTTCGGGATGTCATACAGAAGTTCGTAGTGAAACGAGTTGTAAGGAGAAAGTACTCACAAATCTAGGATGGATTAAGGAAAGTTATCTTCGGGGACGAAGATTCTTTTAAGGGGGGTAGGATGTAACACCCTGAATTTTCTATAGGGGTTAAACTGTAATTGATTAAAAGTTTGGGCCAATTTTGAAAATTATTTGTTCTGAAGTGCTTGCTTAACATGAGGGAACTTTCAGTATATGAATCAATGTTGGGGCTGATAAGCAGTTTTTGAGAAATTTGAGCTCTCTTGTAATTTCTTGAAACTAGGATTTATGGCTGAAATCTGGCAAGTTTAGGGATGCTTGGGAATTGTGGGGCTCGTATGAAGTAAACCCAATTTGTTTTGGGCCATGGGTATAATTTCCAAAGGATTTTAGCTCTCTATAATTCAAGTTTATACCCCAACTGTGTGAAATTATCAAAAAACCACCCCTATGGCATTTGTGCCACTTGGCTTCCTACTTTGTGCATGAGTGCCAACCTAACCAATGAGATGGAAACTCCTCATGAATCTCCTCCACTAGATGGTATTGGATGCATCTTCATTAATTCTTCATCACTCTCTTCTTGTTCATGAAAACACCACCCCCAACACCACCACTTCTCCACCACAACTCCGCTTACACACCACCACTCAGAGGACTGCTACAGCTGGGATGTCATGGAGTTCTAGGGAGCTGATTCCCTCTGTTTGTTTGAGGAACCATTGCGAGAGGAGGCCGAATTGGGTGAGAATATCCAAGAACCCTAGGTTAGTTTTTTCCAAAATTCTCATCGCCTGTCGTCATTCACCGCTCGTGACTGTTTTATTCTTTCTCCCGAGGTTGTGGCGCTTCGGAAAAGCCCAAGGTGAAGCTCTAATTCGTTCGAAGAGGAGGTCACCGGATTATGGGTTTCAAACTCGTCAGGAACTGCTATGGCAGTTGGGGAGCTTCGGTAATATCAGGTTCCCGAGTGTTTTTCAATCCTAAGTTGTTAACTAAGGTCTCTAGCTCATATAGGTTGTTTTAGCAGGCCTGAAACGAGAAGAAATCGCCGGATACAGAGCCAAAGTGCCGCCGAAAACTGCTCCTGGCGCCGTAAAACTCCATGGCTGCTGAAGCTTCGGTAAGCCTTCGACCTTGCCTGTTTCTTGCGTGTTTTCACTTCCCGCCGCACCCCTGAACTCCCTAGGAGTACTAGAAGACATCTAGCACCCTGAAATCCACCCAGAAGTTGATTTGAATATCGTTTGATCCTAGAACCCCTCATTTTCGACATAGTTTCTTGCCCTGTTCTTGGGCTTGAAACTCATCCGTAAATTAAGGCATTGGGATGATTCCTTCCTTGTTAAACTCATGACACTTTAATATCCAACTTTTTTTTTAGAATATGAGGCATGATTAGCTCTCTAGCACCCTCAAAAACTTGATCAAAGAAGGGGATTTATGTTGATAAAACTGTGCTACCATCCGGTAATGCATTTCCTGCCAACTTTGAATCCATTTTCCTTTCTGTGGGTTTATTGGTTTGAAGAGAATCTAAATTATGTTTAATCTATAATATAACCTCTATAAGTTTTGTTTAAATTTCTCGGACTGATAATCATTCTAAGATGCTCAAATCTGAGGTCGAAGTTGGAAGAAAATGTTGGGTACAACTTGTGTGTTCTTGAGCTGTGTTTTATCCCAACTTTGCAACTTTGTACCTTCGTCGTTACTCGATATTTTGAGATGATTCTTGGACCTGCTTTCTCAACTATCATAGTTCTCCTAATTCATGTGAAGACCTTCTTTTGTGCTGATGTGTGTGTGTCTAGAATGTGTGGCAAATTTGCTGCTTATAAATTGTATTATATTTTGTCAAAACTTCAATTTTGGCTAAGTATAAAAATGACTTGAATCTACCTATCATTGACATGCGCTATCTATTCGAATACTTGGAGTCTTCAAGAGATAAAAATGATCCAGAATCCTTGTTCAGCCAGCTTCGGAGTCGTACTTCCATTTTTCTAAATCTCTCGCTCAGTTGTTCATAAATTAACTCTGAAATGGATTGTTTGTGTCCGTTTCACCCAATCTTTCATTTTCAGTTCGACAGTTAAGATGACCACATCAGGCTTCACACTTTTGAGTAAAGTTGCACACCTTGTTAGTCTGTTTCCACCCGTCAAGGTTGGCCATGTTGGTCTCCTAGAAAACCTCGAGTTGAATAAAACGTGTAAGAGAGGCAAAATCGTAATTTCACATAAAAAATATATATGAGGAGTAAAATGATATCTTGGAGCTAATAGCATAACTTGAAATGACTTTTAGATTCTTAGGAAGGGTAAGTAGATTTAGGGTAGACCAAGTCCAGTTTTGGAGCCTTTCTATACTTTTCACAAACTACGGGGGCCGATGTGCAATTATTCAAAACTTTGAATTTGAACTACTTGAGACTAAATTAACGTTGTGAGACTAATATTGTGACTTAAAGGGGGTATTTAGAGTCTTAAGGTGATAATATTTGACTCTGATGTGATCAAGTCAATGGTAGGGTTCTTTTTGCAATTATGTTAAACTTTAGGGCCTAAGTGAAAATAATTTAAAGTTGTAGTTTTCAATCTTATGCCTGTCTGGGAGTGCTGAAATGACAACTTTATACTTTTAAGCAATGGTTGACTTGTTGCGGAATTCAGGCTAGACGAGTGGGTCTGAAATGTAATTCACATAAACTACAAGGACTTGGGTGTATAAAATTAAAACTTGAGACTAAATCTTTAGTAAACAACTCGGAGACTTGGTAACTCTTGATACTGGCCAGTTAGGCATGACTGGCGGGTCCAGTAACAGTCAGGGACTATAGTAATAAGATTGAGACTTCGGGGAACTTATTAGTCAGTATGGGCTAGACAGTTAGCATAACACTTTCACATGCATTCTTACCTCACTAACGAGGAATTTTAATAATAAGTACTTATACACTTGAATGTGTAGAGGTTGTCAGGATAGAGAATCAGCGACGCTGGTTAGAAACACTAGGCAGACTGCAAGGTAAGCACATGATTGCTTATTTGCTATTGAGGATTGATGGATTAGTTGCGCATATGTATCTATGAGTGTAAAATACAGTAATTGGGGAATAACAAAATGCTGAGCTTGGAAATCTATTTATTCAAAAAAACAGGTATGTGTGAGTATTGTTCATGCTAGTTTTGTATATTCATTAAATAATTGATTCACATACCCTAGACCTCAATTTGGTAAAACAATATGGGACCCGGTCTACGGGCTTGATACAGTTATGGGACCCATTTTTCGGGCTTTACGTTCATGGCCTAAGGGCTTAGTCGGTACATTGCTAGCTCCCGACTTGTAAGCAACTAGTACTACTCTCTGGACTGTCGATCCAGTAGGGGTTGTGCACACTTAAGGTCTAGTATGTCTTGGTGGACTAATGGGTGGTACAGGAATGGAAACTGAATATGGAATTTGGTGTAACTGTGTTGTAGCAATTAATTCGGATTTATAACATAATATTCTCTTTACTTTGTGATGTGAGACATGATACTGGGTCATAATTTTACGATTACTTGTTTAACGTTTTCATATCTTATATATAAGTATCTGCTTTTTTTTATAAAGTCTTTCCTGTTTGTTATGATCTGATGCCGTGACGTCGCTGCCTTCCTTACTTGGCAGGTGGGTACACGGGGGACCAGGTAGTAGACAAACACTTAGCCGCTAACACGGCGGAGTATAAGAACTACAACTGTAAGCTTTATCTAAGCTCAGTTTCTTCAATTCTATCTCACAACAGAACCGTTAGGTTTAGACTCCTGGCTGAGCACTTCGGTGCTTGGCGGAGGACATCTCCGGAGAGTCTGGGGAATCTAAGTGTAATTCTCCAGTACTCTATGATGGGGGTGTTACAGATGGTATCAGAGCAGAGGTTCTGTGAAAAGATGGAATGAGAAACTAAATTAATATGTGGGTAGAGTTTTCAAAAAAACTAAAACTGGATAGAAAACTAACTAAAAATGGAATAGGATAGTTGGGGGAGAGCACTGGCTAGAGAGCTGTATGTGCATTTATGGGCCAAATAGGAATATGTTGTTGGAATCTCAGGCAGAGATTAAGGCTGTTGCATTGTCCTGTATGTTAACAAGACTTCATGGCACTAATAGAGGGTATTGGACATGACACTGTACATGGACGACATGCAACTGGTATGATCCGAAATTTGATAATAGGGTTGGTATGAAGCATGTGGGTGTGAATCAATTTGGTGTGACTATGATATCTTTGATAATAACTGATATGTTAGCCAGAGAGCTGCCATTTGAATGAGTGGAATTTATCAAAAACATAATCAATTTTAACTTGCATGGTTAGATAGGAATTGGAATGGTTAAGTTGATGTATAATCCTATATTTGAATGACTTTGCCCTACTTGAAGAATACTCCAGAACTTGATAGAGGATTCATAAAAACACTGTAGAGTATAAACTAATATTATATAGTACAAATATTTGTGTGGATATCTGTGTTTTCAAGTAAAGAGATGGCATGTAATTGGAGGAATCTCCTGAAATAGAACTAATGTTAGTTGCATGGTAAAAAAAACATGAATTGAAACGGTAAATTGAGATGTTGTCTTGTAGCGGGATGACCTTGCCAAGCATCCTAGGTCTGCGTAGGCATCTGATAAGGGGAAAACGGATAAGAAATAGTTAGGTTTCGTGAGTATGGGAAATAGAGTTGCATGTGTAGCATGAGTATGCGACTGTAGTATGAAATAAAAGGGTAGGATGTAGGATAGCGTACTCCGGGACACTAAGGAATGAAGGATTCTAGGAAGCGTACAAGAGGTTCGGAATATCCTATCGGGTGTACTTTTGGGGATAAGTGACGGGACTGGGAAATAATCGGATCAAGAAGAAAGGCATGAGTTGAATAGTGATAACAGAAATAAGTAAGCTTGGATAGTGAGAAAATTGGCAAAAAATTGAATTGGATGGTTATTGGAAGAAATTGATGAGGCGTTATGTACAGAGTTAAGGATCGGGGTAAAATAAAAGAGTACAATATCCGGCTATGCCAAGAGACGAAGTTGAAAGTGTAAGTATGCAGATGTGTAAGCAACTAAGATACTCTAGAGGGGGGGGGGTTGAATAGAGTATGTCAACTCTTTGAAAAACTAGCTAACAAGTAGAAGAATTAGTGTAGAGAATGAAGTTCAAGTCCTTGAACACAGATTCAAGCCTTTGAAATGTAGCAGAAAGTTTTAGAACAAGTACGCCTTTTTCAAGGCCTTGAAAACAAGTTCAAACCCTTGAAAAATAATCAGATTTTGTATGCTGCAAAAGATTTGAAAGTAGATGAACTGAAAATGCACAAGACCAGTGATTTATATAGTTCAAACCACTTGGACCTACGTCTCTACCTGAGGGATTAGATCCCTGCAGGATTTTCAACTCAATTATTATTAATCAAAAGCTAAGCCCTAGAACTCAAGCACAGAGAGTTCCCTTACTCTGTTACAGCTTGTGGTTTTCCCTAACCTGTCTAGTACCTGCTCTAACTAACTGATTAACTAAGAATTCTCTATTTTTCACCTTGAAAAATCCTTGAGAATGAATGTAGAAATAATACAGAAATGATCTACCAATATAGCTCTATACAGAAAATCACTTAAGAGTAGAAAACTGCAGTGAAATGCAGTGAACTTCTGTGTATGGATTGGAAGAGATGAAGAACTTCTTTGATGATTTTCAATCCAGAATGCTTTCTCTGTATTTGCCTGTTGAGAATTGTGTTGTTGTTGCTTCGAATTTGAGCTCTTTAAATACTTCAAACAGCTCTGCAAATCTCTCCAGATTTTCAGCAACAACCTTCCTACTTTGTAGGTAACAGAGTTTGACTATGTTGAGATCTTCTCCAACGGTTGAATGATTATAATCTTCTGACATATTGTTTTAATACTTCATTTAACCATCATGAGAAGCTGTCAAACATATCTGATTGATCACAGGATCAAAGTCTTCAAGTATTTCCAAATCTGCAGCAATCCAGTTTAGGAAACAATCCTGCAAACTTAGAAACATATATTTCATGCATTATCATGGTCAAACAGTTGATATAGCACGATTCAATACATGTTTAACAATTTGTCTTTCATCATCTAACAAAAGATAATCAAACATATGCAAGAGAGATGATAAATTAGATCAGAGAGTTAATAGAAAAACTCCCCCTGAGAACATGCTTTCAGGTTTAACAGTTTCAAGGCTTTGAATCCAGTTTCAAGGCCTTGAATTAGTCAAGCTTTTTCAAGCCTTGAAAAACTTGAGCTTTCAATCTCCCCCTTGATGAAAGAAAAAACCAAATTCCGTTTGATCCTTAGTCTCTGCAAAATAAACTGATTAGTCTGCAATTTAAAAACACAGTTATTCCAAAAAGATCCAACTTATTTAAATACCAAAAAAACACCTAAATAGTTCAGCAGATAATCATCAAATAAACCTATGATCCTAAATCAAATAAACCTAAGATCCTAAACTGAAACCTAGAATTTTCTTCTCCTTTTTTACTTTCATAATAAAGATAGAAGATTTTGGATCAAGTGTCTGGAAAATTTTGAAAAAGAAGTAAAGCAGAGAAAATATGGAAGAAAGAATAGGCAAGATTAAGGGTTTTGATCTTCATCTTCCTCTTGATCTCCTTCCTCTTTCTCGTTGTCTTCTTCATCAGTCTTGTTTTGCTCCTCCTGTTCCTCTGCAACTTCTTCTGCAGCAGCTTGCTCACCAGTCTTGTCCTTTTCAGCTGCCTTTGGAGATTTCCTTTTTTTCTTCAAAGTGATCAGCAGCTCATCTGAATCAGGACTATCAGCTTCATCTTCTGCCTGTTCTGCTGCCTGTTTTCCCTTATCTGAAACTGGAGTAGCTGCTTCCTGTTCTGAATGATCACTAGGCAATTCCTTGTCAGATTCTCCTTACTTTGTTCCTTCAGGCTCCTCAGGAACATCAAGCAAGGTCATGCTTCTGAAGATACTTTCCACCATATAGTTGACTTGTCCCATATCACTTTCTAGTCCAAAAATTGTAGCTTTGACATCCTCCAAGTCCAGTTCCAAACCATCAAGTCTTTGATTGTCTGTAGGCTGAGAGGTTTGGCTTGAAGTGGGAGTCAAGGTCTTGGGCTTAGAAAACTTCTTTGCACCTAGTTCTGCTTCAGTAAGATCTAAGTAAAGTTTCCAAACTTCCTCCTTGGTTTTCACAACTCCAATTTTCTCAAAGGATTTCTCATTGAGTTCCCCAAAAACCAGATGTGACTGATTCTTCTCCAGTAAAAGGGATCTCAAATTGCTCAAAGAATATGGTAAGGAGGTTTGCATATGGCAGAGGGTGAACTCTCTTACTGGTTAAGATGAATAGCATATGTTCAATGACTAGTTTTGGGAGATCAATCTCATAGTCATGCATAATCAGGTACATGATGTGCAGCATTCTCTCAGTCACCAACTCTGCTCTCTAGGAAAGACACATCTCACTTGAATGGTATGAAGAACTTTGGCTTCAACATTCAACACAGAGTGTGTTAACTGTTTGGCTGAGGTTGAGACATTTGGAAGAAAGAATTCTTCTTTGGCTAGCTTCAAAGTTTCTGACTTAGTAGGATGGTTGCTAGTGTCATACCTCTTTGGACAACTTAACACATTGGCAAACTCAGAGTGATCAAGTTCAATTGTTATCCCAGCAACTTTAGATGTGATCACTAAGTGTGCAGATCTCTTTACTTGGGTGAGGTTTAGATAGAAGAGTCTGGTAAGTCTGGGGTAGGCAATATCCCTAGGATTTATCATACACCACAAAGAGCTCTTCTTTAACATAGAGATGCACTTGAGTTTCATGTGTTCCAACACATACTTATTAACCAAACTGCAGAAACCAATAGACCTTGAATCAAAACCATCTAACCACTTACCTTTAGAGATGTTTGAGACAAACCATGCCTCATCTGGAGCTGTGTTCTTTGTTGAGACTTGAGAATAGATCTGCAAAGACTTCTCCAATTGACCTTCTGGTTTTGCTTCATTCACCTTCCCTTTCCCTTTTTCTGCCTGAGTTGCCTTCTTCTTCACCTTCTTTGAACTGGCAGACTCTTTTTCTGGTTGCTTTTCTGTAATGGCATTTTGCTTCTTCTGCTTTTCTGAAGAGGATTTTGTAGCCTTCTTCATATTCTTCTTTGGTGGAGGCGGATCTGGAACTGCTTCTGCACTAGGATTTCTGGAGCTAAAGTCTAAACTGACTTCTTGAAATGCACAAGAGAAGTGACTTATAGAGTTCAGTCCACTTGGACCTACGTCTCTACCTCAAGGATTATATCCCTGCAGAATTTTCAACTCAATTCTTATTAATCAAAATCTAAGCCCTAGAAATCAAGCACAGAGAGTTCCCTTACTCTATTACAGCTTGTGGTTTTCCCTAACCTGTCTAGTACCTGCTCTAGCTAACTGATTAACTAAGAATTCTCTATTTTTCACCTTGAACAATCCTTGAGAATGAATGTAGAAATAATACAAAAATGATCTACCAATATAGCTCTATACAGAAGATCACTTAAGAGTAGAAAACTGCAGTGAAATGCAGTGAACTTCTGTGTATGGATTGGAAGAGATGAAGAACTTCTTTGATACTTTTCAATCCAGAATGCTTTCTCTGTATTTTCCCATTGAGAATTGTGTTGTTTTTGCTTCTAATTTTAGCTCTTTAAATACTTCAAACAGCTCTGCAAATCTCTCCAGATTTTCAACAACAGCCTTCCTACTTTGTGGGTAATAGAGTTTGACTATGTTGAGATCATCTCCAACGGTTGAATGATTGTCATCTTCTGAGATATTGTTGTAATCCTTCATTTAACCATCATGAGAAGCTGTCAAACAGATCTGATTGATCACAGGATCAAAGTCTTCAAGTATTTCCAAATCTGCAGCAATCCAGTTTAGGAAACAATCCTGCAAACTTAGAAACAAATATTTCCTGCATTATCATGGTCAAACAGTTGATATAGCACGATTCAAAATATGTTTAACAATTTTTCTTTCATCATATAACAACAGATAATCAAACATATGCAAGAGAGATGATAAATTAGATCAGAGATTTAATAGAAAATCTCCCCCTGAAAACATGCTTTCAGGTTTAACAGTTTCAAGGCTTTGAATCCAGTTTCAAGGCCTTGAAAATAGCTAACACTATTGTCAAGCCTCTTAAGTTGATTCAAGGCTTTGAAAGCTATTTCAAGGCCTTGAAATAGTCAAGCTCTTTCAAGCCTTGAACAACCTGAGCTTTCAGAAGTATATTTCTAAATGGAGTGTACTCAGGTAGAAGAAAGGAATGGATAAGGGTAGATGTGGTAAATGGAGTTTGTTGGATAACTTCAAAATGTGGTGAAACAAGAGGGGGGAAGTCGCACTACTTTGGCAAGACAAGAGGACTAGTGTGTGGATGGGCTTAATGGGAAAATCCGGAAGGAAATATTTAGAAGGACTTGAACATAACGGGTTACATTAAGGAGTGGTATGTGAATACTTTGGAATGTTGTAGGGGCTAGGAGACCACGAAAGTAAAGAATGAAGTAGGACGATCTATTGTATGCAAGGAGTTGTATGGTAGTAAGAAATGAAGGAATATGGATGGATCATTAGATTAGGGGAAGCGTATCACCTCATATGTGCAGGAGTGGTGAATAGTTAAAGGAGGTCGGAAGAGTGCCAGGTTTGTACTATGGTGGGTCTGAGAATTATAGACAATTGGAGGCTAAGCATGAAGATATAGAGTTAGAATAGAACAAAAAAAATGGGAGTTAACTTCGGGCAGGGCGTTAAGGATTTCTAGGGGTAGGGGTAGAGTGTTTGAAGGAGTGAGGAAAACAAATGGGTTCAGATGGATTATAATGCTAAAGGACCATCAAGATGGGAGTTCAAGCAGTACTCGAAATTGCGAGGCGCATCAGCATTAGAGTTGATTAAAGTATATAAGGTATTTACCGAAGAGTATGATTCTTGAAAGACATTACATTCGAAGGTAGGGGCATAGGGATGTTTGAGTAAGGTACATATCAGTGGCAAGGTATATTATTAGAATGAGGAAATGTGAAATGAAGTAGAGGGTCAGGGAACCAAAATATTTGAAATGATTTGAGGAATAAGTATGAGGGGAAAAGTTATACATAGTTGGGTAATAGTTTTGGGATAAAGGATAACGGATTTGAATACTCGAGAGAGCAAGACAAGAATGGAATGGTTGATAGTAAGGGAAAAAGTGTCAGAGAAGAGAAAAGGGAATATGAAATTAAGGCAGGAATGGTTAAGCTTTGGAATATGAGGCAGTTTTAACGCGATCGTCAATGAATATATAGAGGTTGTGAGAATGTGATGGGATTTCCTGGAGTGAGACAAGGATAATTGCGATATATTGGGGATAGTCAGCAGGTTGAAGTTGTAAAGTTAGATTGTGAATAGTACATCAAAGGTTGTAACAATCAAGTTAAGGGGGCATACTATGAAGGGAATAAACTATTTTGGGATAAGGAGACATATATGAGTGTTTGGAAAAGTTACATGGAAACGACACGACGAAATTGAAGAGTTACATCAGTGATAGCTAGACCAAAGAAGGGAAGAAACAAGGCGTCATGGTGGACAAAACTAAATAGTTGTTCAAGTGATGACAAGGAGATTTAAAATATTCCGGGAAGTTCAATTGGGAAAAGGAAAGTTCATGAAGACATTAAAAGTAACGGTATAGGTTGTTTTGGTGGTCACACACAACTACACAAGAAATAATCTTCGACAGACGATGGAAAGTAGGCGCTAAGTTGTTTTCTAGGACATGACATATTCATCCAGAGTAAAAGGTCAGATCAACTTTGGGATGTCATACAGGAGTTCGTAGTGAAACGAGCTGTAAGGAGAAAGTACTGACAAATCTATGATGGATTAAGAAAGTTATCTTCGGGGACGAAGATTCTTTTAAGGGGGTAGGATGTAAAACGCTGAATTTTCTATAGGGGTTAGACTGTAATTGATTAAAAGTTTGGGCCAATTTTGAAAATTATTTGTTCTGCAGTGTTTGCTTAACATGAGGGAACTTTGAGTATATGAATCAATTCTGGGGCTGATAAGCAGTTTTTGAGAAATTTGAGCTCTCTTGTAATTTCTTGAAACTAGGATTTATGGCTGAAATCTGGCCAGTTAAGGGATGCTTGGGAATTGTGGGGCTCGTATGAAGTAAACCCAATTTGTTTTGGGCCATGGGTATAATTTCCAAAGGATTTTAGCTCTCTATCATTCAAGTTTATACCCTAACTGTGTGAAATTATCAAAAAACCACCCCTATGGCATGTGTGCCACTTGGCTTCCTACTTTGTGCATGAGTGCCAACCTAACCGATGAGATGAAAACTCCTCATGAATCTCCTCCACTAGCTGGTATTGGATCCATCTTCATCAATTTTTCATCACTCTCTTCTTGTTCATGAGAACACCACTGCAACAACCCCCTTATCCGGCTCGGACAAGACCGGGAGGGCGATGCTAAAAGTAACAGCGGAAATCAAAAGCATAACATCCAACTTAATTATTACATCATATTAAGCATCCAAAAGTCATTAGATATTACATAAGTCTTCTCAAAATTACTACATAAGGTGAGCTAGCCAACTACATCACTACTCGTGCTGAAAACCGTCTACGTGAGTCCCGTACCCTGCTATGCCATAGTCCTCAGCTCCTAAGCCTGCGGTGGGAAGGAAACAGGAACCGCAGTTTCAAAGTCAGTACAAAAGACTGAGTAAGCGACACCCAAGCATGTAAAACAGATGAAGAATGAATATCTTTTTATTTGCAATAACTCATAACAGGAAATGAATAACAGGAATAAAATAACTTCTCTGAAACAAAAGCTCAACTGAAACTTCTCTTCTTCATTAAACTTCTTTCTTTTTATAACATCCAAAACTCAGAAAAAGCTGTATTATTAATCTGTGTTGATATGGGGAAGATCTACTATACTATCACTAGCAGCCATGACCTTAAGTGCCGGCACCCCCCTAAGACTCCTCGCGGCCAGAGAGGTGAGTACATGGAGCGACCCGGCAGGTTGCGACCGGGTTAAAATAAGCGGGTCGAGTGGACGAAGCCAACACGACCAATCTAGATAAAAGAAATCACAACGATCCCCGTACAACTCTTTCCACTTTAATTAATTATGCATTCATGTTATTCGTGTGACAGTAGTAAACAGAGCAACTTCTGAAAATATAAGAACGTCACAATTTAACATGAAAATAAACAATAAATATTTTGAGACGAATATAAAAGCTAGAACGAGACACGAAAGGAACTAGGCTCGCAAGACTTGGCATGTTCACTTACCTTAATTTCCGTAGCAAAAGCACGTCCTAGCAGTGGCTCGGGCCTACAAAGACGTCACCTACAAATCGTGTCTTCTACGTCAACAAGTATCCAAATAAAATGCTATAAGCCCTAAAAGAGTATTTATATCAACTTACCCCACTATTTATATTTCTATCGTTTTATTACCCACTTATAATTTCCTAGAAATAAAACAACTCATCTATTTTTAAACAATTATTATTATTATTATTAATTAAAAGTGATTAATTAGACTAATAAAATTATGAGCTAAAGAAATTATACTTAAGAGTTTAATTTGAATTATAATGACAAAGTGATTCTCGACCATTATGTTTTTAAGAAAAACCATACACGACACTATAATATTTAGAAAGTCTAATTTTACAAGTTTAAATAACCAATTTTATAGACTAAATGATTAAACAATATTTATTAAAAGCTTTTTACAAAAACGCTTCTATTTTAGTTTTAAGCAACCCGTTTACTATTTCTTTAACCGAATAAATTTTCCGAGACAAAAGCTACTATTTTTAGAAATCATCCTTAAACCCACAATTATTATTATTAATATTGTTATTTTTAGCTAAAAGTGTAATTTAATTATATAAACTCTAATTTGTAATAAAAATCAACAAATACTCTAAATTATATTAAAACAGTTATATTAAAAGACACTAGTCACCCTATAGTTTCTTAAAATATCAAACAGTCCCCCCTATAACATGTTAAAACATTTTTGAAAAATACACTTTGACCCCCTTTTTCAAGAACAACTCATTTTAGCTCTTCTAATCTTGAATCTAGCTACCAAGTTTGGATTTTGATTATGTATAACGACTAAGCAGAGGGTATAGCACATACCTAGGCCAAAAATGGCCGGAAACCGTTGAGATACGCGTCGGGTCGAGGTCTCGAATCGGAGTCGCCGGACTTGAAGCTCACCCGCCGGAAATAATGGCTTCTTGGCCGGTTCTGGGTCTTCTGCTGACTTAGTCGGGGCCTCAAGAGTCTATTAGAAGCGCTGGTTGTTGCTGGGTGTCGCGGTGGTGCTTGGCGAAGAAGGTCGCCGGAATTAATGGAGGTCCGGCGGCGGCGGTAATGGCTTTTGCTACTGCTGCTGCTACTATCTGGTTGCTCCGACCCCTCCTGGGTTCTCAACCGAGTAAGAGAGGCTGAGAGAGAGAGGGACGAAGAGGAGAGAGAGGGAGGTGGTGAAGTGGGTCTTTTCGGTGGATGACCCGATGGGAGCACGACGGCTGTGGTGGCTCGGCTTCTCTCTGCTAGCAGCTGCTACGGTGGTCTTCGAACAGAGAGGAAGTGAGAGTGAGAGGAAACAGAGGGTGAGAGGGTCGTGGGTCTGTTGGGTGGTGCTTGCTGCCGGAAATAATGGCGGCAGTGGTGGGGGGTGGCTGCTGCCTCTCTTCCTCCGCTGCTGCTGCTGTTCTCTGGTGGCAGGTAGGTGGAGGGAGAGAGTGAGAGATGAAAGTGGTGATGGTGGTGGGATTTTGCCGAGGCTTCAACAACGATGGTGGTGGTGATGATGTTGACGGTGGTGAAGGTGGTGGTGTTAGCTGCTGGTGTTGTGAGGAGTAGGGGCTGCTGGAGAAGGCCTTATATAGGCTAGGTTACTTGGTGGGCAAGCACAAGGGGCGGTGGTGAAGCCTCCCGAAGGTTGGGGCGGTTACGGGTTGGAGGCGGTGATGAAGTTTTGCCGTGAAGTAAGGATTTGGTGAAGATGTGAGAGAGAGAGAGGAGTTATAGGGTGTGGTTGAAGTACTAGTGCTTTTGGTGATTCGGTGTGGCAACCACACCTAGTCTCGTGGTGGTCGGGTACGCGTTAAAACTATGATTTTAACTAAATCTACGAAACGTTATCGTATTATTTCACGATTGTTAATTTAATAACTATTCTAAAACATTAACACTCAAAATCTATTAAAACATTATTTGTCAATAAAATTATTATGCTATTATAATGACTATTTTACCCCTACTAATTAAACGGGGTATTACATCCTTCCCCCCTTAAACAAATCTTCGTCCTCGAAGCTAAAATCAGGCAACTACTCATGATGCTCAATCAATCCAACAAACAACTATCTAACAGAATTACTATCGCACGGCTGACAAGTAATTTCACGTAACAAATAATAGCAAGTAGCCAATTAAAACATACGTAATGCAACACGTAACACCAAATAAGGTCGTGGTCACATCTATCAAATTAAGCGATCTCATTCGGGTTCTAAGTTTCAAGGTCAAACATATCTCGGATGTACTCAAACATATCTCAAAGGTGCTTGAGACGTGAAAATATCGAACTAAGACGTAATGGCATTAAACAGAGGGTTGTGTCCTCTCCCCCTTAGAGAGTGACGTCCCCGGAACTCCACGTACCTCATTAAACAAGTGCGGGTACTTCTTTCTCATTTCTTCTTCAGCCTCCCAAGTTGCTTCTTCCGTTTTGTGGTTGGTCCAAAGGACTTTGACTAGTTTGACACTCTTGGTTCTCGTATCCCTTGTCTTTGTATCCAGTATCTTGACAGGTTGTTCCTCGTATGTCAGTGACGGGTCGAAATCCACTGGTTCCGGATCCAACACATGGGACGGATCTGGTACGTACTACTTTAGCTGGGATACGTGAAAAACATTGTGTACTTTCCCCAAGTTCGATGGTAGGTCCCGTCGGTACGCAACTTCCCCTATTTTCTCAATAACATCGTATGGGCCAATAAATTTAGGACTTAACTTTCCTTTCAGGTTGAACCTGGTTACTCCTTTAGTAGGTGAGACCCGCAGAAACGCCTTTTCTCCTACTTGGAACTCCAGGGGCCTTCTTTTCTGATCCGCGTATGACTTTTGTCTGTCTTGAGCTGCCTTCATTCTTTGCTGGATAAGTCGTACTTGATTTGTCATGTCTTCAATCATTTGCGAGCCAATGATCACCGTCTCGCTGATGTCACTCCAACACAGTGTTGACAGACACTTCCTTCCATATAAGGCTTCGTACGGTGCCATCCTGATGCTGGCGTGATAGCTGTTGTTGTAGGAGAATTCTATTAACGGCAGTTTATCGACCCATGAACCTTGGAAATCCATAACACAGGCTCTTAACATATCCTCCAGCGTCTGAATAGTTCTCTCCGTCTGACCGTCTGTGGCTGGGTGGAAAGCAGTACTGAACTTCAGCTGAGTTCCCAGTGCGTCTTGAAGCGCCTTCCAAAAGTGAGAAAGAAAGTTAGGGTCTCTGTCCGAGATTATCGAACTCGGAACCCCATGATACCTCACGATGTTTCGGACGTACGCATCTGCCCTTTGCTCCATGTTCCACGTGTCTTTCATTGGAATAAATCTCGCCGTCTTTGTCAACCGGTCAACGACTACCCATATCTGGTTGAGTTCATTCTTCGACGTAGGCAAAGCTGTGACGAAATCCATTGACACGGAGTCCCACTTCCATACTGGGACAACTAACGGTTGGAGTAGACCTCCCATCCTCTTGTGCTCGAATTTCACTTTCTGGCATGTTAGGCATCTGGCCACGAACTCGGCTACCTCCTTCTTCATATTGGACCACCAGAACGTCTTCTTCAGATCTTTGTAAAGCTTATCGCCTCCAGGGTGGACGGAGTATGGAGTGTTGTGTGCCTCCTGCATCAGCCTCTTTTTAACCTCCGAACATTTCTGTGGCACGCACCATCTTCCTTTGTAGCGGATGCTCCCATCTTCGTGAATCTGGAATTCCTTGGCCTCTCCTGCTGCAATCTTCTTCTTGATCCTTTCAAGCTTCACATCCCCTGCTTGGTTGTTTCGTATTTCTTCGAAGAAGTCTGGTACCGCTGTCAGGCTTCCGAGTATCTTCTGTACTGTTCCTTGCTCTACCACTTCGACGTTAAGCTTCTGGAACTCGTGACATAACCAGTTCGACAGGATTACCATAGCGTTCACCCCATGGCTCGACTTGCGGCTTAGTGCGTCAGCGACTACATTAGCTTTCCCTTCGTGGTACTGGATGCGTAGATCGTAATCCTTGATAATTTCCAACCATCTTCGTTGCCTGTTGTTTAGTTCCTTCTGTGTGAAAATATACTTCAGGTTGCGGTGATCTGTGTAGAGCTTGCAAACTGCCCCGTAGAGATGATGTCTCCATATCTTTAACGCGAACACTACCGCTGCTAGCTCCAGGTCATGTGTGGCATAATTCTCCTCGTGTGGTTTCAGCTGTCTAGACGCGTAAGCAATCACCCTTCGGTCTTGCATCAGTACATAGCCAATCCCTTTCTTCGACGCATCGCTATATACTTCGAACTCTCCAGAGTCATTTGGCAAAGCTAGTACTGGTGCCGTAGTCAGCTTCTCCTTCAAAGTCTGGAACGCCTCTTCACAGTTGTCATCCCAGTGATATTTTACCGCCTTCTTTGTCAATGTCGTCAACGGTCTGGCAATCTTCAAAAATCCTTCACGAAACGCCTGTAGTAGCCAGCTAAACCAAGGAAGCTTCGAATTTCGGACACGTTCTTCGGCGTAGGCCAATCTTTAACCGCTGAGATCTTTGAGGGGTCAACTGATATTCCTTCCTTGGAGATGATGTGGCCTAGAAACGGCACACGATCTAACCAGAAATCACACTTGGAAAGCTTAGCGTACAGCTGCTCTTGCCTCAAGGTCTGCAATACTGTTCGGAGATGCTCTTCGTGATCCTCTTCGTTCTTCGAGTACACCAGGATTTCATCGATGAAAACAACCACGAACCGGTCCAAAAACAGCTTCATTACGCGGTTCATCAAGTCCACGAATACAGCAGGTGCGTTGGTCAAACCGAACGGCATAACTGTGAACTCGTAGTGGCCGTATCTTGTGCTAAAGGCCGTCTTTGGAATATCTTTCTCGGCTACGCGGAGTTGATGAGAACCAGACCTCAGATCGATCTTGGATAAAACACTGGCTCCTTGCAGCTGGTCGAATAAATCGTCAATCCGGGGTAGCGGATACTTGTTCTTGATAGTGGCACTGTTCAGCTCCCGGTAGTCAATGCATAATCGCAAGCTTCCATCCTTATTCCTGACAAACAGCACTGGTGCTCCCCAGGGTGACACACTAGGTCGTATGTACCCCTTCTCTAGAAGTTCTTGTATTTGTTCCTTCAACTCCTTTAATTCCACAGGTGCCATCCGATACGGCGCCTTAGAAATGGGTGCAGTTCCAGGTACCAAATCTAAAGTAAACTCCACTTCTCGATGAGGTGGCATTCCGGGAATTTCGTCGGGGAATACATCAGGAAATTCCCTCACGACTGGTATCTCATCCAGCACATTCTCCTTCTTGGTTACGTCTTGGACACAACACACATAGGCAGAGTTCCCCTTCTTCATTTGGTTGATTATTGCCAGAGCTGACACTAGTCTAATCCGAGGCTCAGTAGGAATACCCCGGTAGGTGATTGATAACTTCTTAGTTGGAGTCATCTTTCGTATGTAATACATTGCTATTTATGTGCGTTTCGGTGAAAAGTGATGGAATTTAGGCCAATTCTTGTGAAGAATGAGTTTGTTGTGATTTATTGCTAGTTCGGGCGTTTCTATGCGTTTTTAGATGTTATTTGTCAAATATAATCGCTTGTTATGCTTGCTCATGTTGTCATGATAGGAAAGGATGCTAGACGAGTGCTATGAGGCAGGAAACGAACTTCGGAAGATGAGAAAAGCTCAAGAATGGCCAAGAAGAATGAGGAGAGGCAAAGTTAGAGGAGCAAAAGTGACCAACCTTCACTATTTTGATGATATCTTGAGTTCTACAAGACCTGCTATAGTGAGACCGGTTCTAAATGAAACTAGACTCAATTATCTTTCCAACGGTAGGTCACGGAGCTCAATCAAAGGCCGGACGGGAAAGATATGGTCCGCCGAAGATGACGCAAAAACGAAGAAGAGCTGGAAAAGTTCACTGGACCAGTCTTTAGTATTCGGGCTGTATCTGGAGTTACATATACAATTTTAGAGCAAGGCCTACTCCATTAGAAAGTAGACATCCAGGGCTTTCCAGCGATATAAGATAGGCCCAAAACAGAGTCCGGATGAGGGAGAAAAGGCCCACGGAAGATCAGCTTATGAAATCTGTCCGAGAATTGCAAACTAGAGGGGCTGAATTGGCCAAAATACATTAAAAATCGTGCCCAGCCCTATACATGACGATTTTTAGGACCTAAAGGCAGAGTAGGCTGCTGGAGACAAAGAAGAACACATTGGAGGAAGGCTTGGAGCTTGGAGTTCGTTGTGAGAGCGAGGATTCCATCGTTTGATCCCTCTTCTCTATCTTTTTCATTGTTTTTGATCATGAACAACATAAACTTCATCTTGTTACTCATGAATCTCAGTAGCTAAGTTCATTATCGGGATTTCTCCATGGTAGCTAGGGTTTGAAGCCGTTTTGGCGGATTATGAATTTGATTCACGTTTTGCTTAAACTTAATTGATTAGGTTCTTGTTTGCTATGTTTAATTCATACTCTTAATCTATCTTGCTATTGTGAGACGTTTCAGTAGGAAGATTATAGGTAATACGTTAGTGAAAGCAACGAATTGCCCGGATAATTGAATTAAGCACGTAGTCACAGGTTAGAGAAATCAACCACCGACTATGAACGTTGAGTAGAGTTAGATGATCGTCATTATATGTTTTAGGGATAATTAGAACTTGGTAACTCGGTTGTAATTTGACCTAGGCATAGAAAGCTAGCTTGGTAACTCGGTTAGCCTTATTGCTCGTTTGGCAAATTAAAACATTATCTGTGTTTCAAAACGTAATTCATTAACGGTGTTCACCTAGTGATCCTAGAAAAATCCTGATACTTGTCCCTCGTATTAATCTCTCTTTTAATAATTATTTTGTTATTTAAATTATTAGTTTAGTAAAACAATACAATTGCTTGCCCCCACTAAGTTAATCATCCTCGTTAATTCACGACAAGTCCCTTGGGTTCGACTAACCCGGATTACCGGATATTACTACACGCGACAGCCGTACACTTGCGGTTGGATGTCAAGTTTTTGGCGCCGTTGCCGGGGACTTCGGTTGAATTGATTAGGATAAATAACTTTAGGGATTTTATCTTTCTGTCTTTATTTATTTATTTTTTAATCTCACCGACTCCCTAGAAAATTATTTTACAGATAACTTGGTGATCATGTGGGGGCAGAATTATTATGGGCAATATTCAGGTTATTCACCGTACAACTCATATGGAGATTTTTACACTCCTCCTCCTTGCAATCGAGAAGATGAGCATATGAAAGAAATATTGAAGCTCATGCTAGTAAAAAGGGACAGAATGGAGGAAGTGCTGGGATGGAGGAAACTGTCATGCGTCATGGACAACAACTTTCAGAACTTTCTCGTGCATATGCAGACAATGACAATGGGGCAATCAACATCATTCATGACTTAGTTGAGGAGTGCGAAGAGGAAGACGAAGAACTCCCAAAGATAAATGTTTATAATACTGTCCATAGTGAAGTAGTAGATCCTCTGGTTGCTTCAGACTCAGATTCGGACTCAGATTGGGATGATATTGTGAAACCTATACAACTTGTGCCTCACATAATTCCGGATCCATGGCATGAATGGGAGAGTGTAGACATCGCAAGCTTATGGCCCACTGAAGATATTTGCTTTAAGGAACAAAGCCATGAAGCTAAGAAATTATTGCATGGAGATGTTCACATGGACATATATCAAGAAATTCCCGAGTCTAATCCATATCTCTTGGAGATAATAAAGTTGGGTGAATCACATGAGGGAGACCAAAGACCCCATCTTTATGCAATACATGATTTGCCACCTGTGATTCCAAGACAAGAGCAAGGGAAGGAAGCAGTCAAGACGGCACTCCTTGCCATTACTGTTCCAACTGAGATGCTATTTCCACATAACCGATCCTCAATGATATTGATTTTGAAGAATTGGAAGAAGAAGAAGAAGAGGAGGAAAGGTACAATGGGTCATGATGTAGTGAATGAATTCTCGAGAAGACCGGTGATCAAGGAGTGGAAGCACAAGAAGAAGAAATTTGCAAATGCCGTCTTCTACAACTTCTTCTTGCCATATGTGTCTCATGCATGCTCACTTGAGAAGAGACAAAAAGAGAGACGATGGTGGAAGAAGAAAAAGTGGAGAGAAAAATCTCCTTAAACATATTTTGAGGTAACTGGGTCGGGTCGTCGACCTTAAATTACAAGGCGCTTGTTGGGAGGCAACCCAACCTATTTATTTGCTTTAGCGTAGTTGTGTTTTTAAATTCAGTTATTTTATTATGTTAGTTGGAGAGATGAGAGAGGGAGGGACTAATGATGTTTCCTATTGACATACTTGAGCAGGTTATGGTAGAATCTACCCCGGTGTGCCATGGCACACATGACCTTTACAGGGACTCGTGCATGCGAGTTGGGGATTCTTCAGACATGGATTTTAGTAGAGGAGGGCAGTCGACCCCGGTGTGCGAGTACACATTGACTGTATAGGAGCATGGTGGCACCACTACTGTGCTTGGGGACTGCTTGGCCTGATTTCTTCCCCACCCTTGAGGTGGTTGTGAGTATCTTTTTCTCTTGCTAAATTTTGTGTTACTTTTATATAAGAATGTCATGCTCCATCTCATCTACTGGCCTTCCGCATTGATTGATGAGTCCTATGTTTAATCTCTAAATTCGTTGAGGAAAACGAAGCATTCAGTGTGGGGGTGTTTTATCTGTTTGCTAGCCATAGTGTCTTGCATAGCCAGTGACATGTAGGATGCGTTTAGATTGTATTGTGAGTCAGTATTGTGTTTTATGTTGAGTTTTTATTTATATTGTCGTGTTGTGGAGGATAGATTTATATTTGATTTTCACATTTACATAATTGAGTCTACCCACCAAAAGTTGAGTTGTGTTGTGTCAAATTTTTTTCGTGTCAAAGCCTTGCATATAGAGTTAGGATATTGTGAAAAATAAAAAATGAAAAAAAAAATGAGAAAAGAGAAAATTCATAAAATTGAAAAATTTAAAAAATTGAGAAAAAGGCAATTGAAGATCTTGAAACTGAAGAGAGCTTAGTGAATGAATCCTTTTGAGTAGGAAGTGACGTAGTAGGAAAAATTTTATTCTTTAAATATTTTGTGTAGAGGTTTCACAAATGGATGTCCCGAAAATTTTTGGAAGTTGTGAAAGAATGACATGTAAAGTATACCTAATTTTCCTATAGTGTGCTAATTAGATTGAGTTTTACTGTAGCTGAATATTCTGTTTTCAAGTGGAAACTTGTGGTCTCTTGTTGATCTGGGGTGGACCTTCGTGTTGAGTTGGTTTCATGTGGTACGGTTGCCTCAGCCTAAGTGAAGTTGGGGGGCGTACACCACCATCCCTTACGGTGGTCACAAGAGTTAACCGAAAAAGCCCACGCTCTTTATGCTCTACTGCACGGTTGTAAAAAAACAGAGGAGGAGAGAAAAGAAAATGAGAAAATCTGAAAAAAAATAAAAAAAGAAATTGTGCTTCAAGGAGAAACAACCTAATGTGCTTCTGGTCACACGGAAAATTTGGATTTCATCCAAGTAGAGCTTAAAGAGGAAAATTAGAGTCAAGCCTTATTTCACAGGAGTTGTGACTCCCTTCACCGGGATAATTTGCATTAAAAACGCAATAAAGGCTAAGAGGGTCTGAAAACCTCATATGATTCGGCGAAGAAAGGCTACGGTTAAATTTGATCTGAATTAGACCCAATGAAGCTTAGGACGTGCTTGTGTCTTGGTTTGAATTGGTTGAAAAAAGGGGACACCTTAGTGATCTTTTGCATAGAATCATTTTTTATTTCAAATTCTTGCTACGTGTATGCGAATTTCAAAGAGGATTGGTGAGAGCTTGATGATTTTCAGCTGATGAGAGGGAGATTGCCTATTCTTGCCAACAAAAAGAGAAATTGGGTGTTTTAAATATTTGTTTTAAGATTGAGTCTAGAATTGCATTTGCATCATCTTGCTGCATTTATAGTGTCGTGGGTCATGTTAGAGTCGTTTGAGTCTTGTTGGCTAGTAGACAAATAAATGCAGTAGATGAGACTTTGCTCGGGACGCGCAAATGGTAAGTGTGGGGGTATTTGATAACTTCTTAGTTGGAGTCATCTTTCGTATGTAATACATTGCTATTTATGTGCGTTTCGGTGAAAAGTGATGGAATTTAGGCCAATTCTTGTGAAGAATGAGTTTGTTGTGATTTATTGCTAGTTTGGGCGTTTCTATGCGTTTTTAGATGTTATTTGTCAAATATAATCGCTTGTTATGCTTGCTCATGTTGTCATGATAGGAAAGGATGCTAGACGATTGCTATGAGGCAGGAAACGAACTTCGGAAGATGAGAAAAGCTCAAGAATGGCCAAGAAGAATGAGGAGAGGCAAAGTTAGAGGAGCAAAAGTGACCAACCTTCACTATTTTGATGATATCTTGAGTTCTACAAGACCCGCTATAGTGAGACCGGTTCTAAATGAAACTAGATTCAATTATATTTCCAACGGTAGGTCACGGAGCTCAATCAAAGGCCTGACGGGAAAGATATGGTCCGCCGAAGATGACGCAAAAACGAAGAAGAGCTGGAAAAGTTCACTGGACCAGTCTTTAGTATTCGGGCTGTATCTGGAGTTACATATACAATTTTAGAGCAAGGCCTACTCCATTAGAAAGTAGACATCCAGGGCTTTCCAGAGATATAAGATAGGCCCAAAATAGAGTCCGGATGAGGGAGAAAAGGCCCACGGAAGATCAGCTTATGAAATCTGTCCGAGAATTGCAAACTAGAGGGGCTGAATTGGCCAAAATACATTAAAAATCGTGCCCAGCCCTATACATGACGATTTTTAGGACCTAAAGGCAGAGTAGGCTGCTGGAGACAAAGAAGAACACATTGGAGGAAGGCTTGGAGCTTGGAGTTCGTTGTGAGAGCGAGGATTCCATCGTTTGATCCCTCTTCTCTATCTTTTTCATTGTTTTTGATCATGAACAACATAAACTTCATCTTGTTACTCATGAATCTCAGTAGCTAAGTTCATTATCGGGATTTCTCCATGGTAGCTAGGGTTTGAAGCCGTTTTGGCGGATTATGAATTTGATTCACGTTTTGCTTAAACTTAATTGATTAGGTTCTTGTTTGCTATGTTTAATTCATACTCTTAATCTATCTTGCTATTGTGAGACGTTTCAGTAGGAAGATTATAGGTAATACGTTAGTGAAAGCAACGAATTGCCCGGATAATTGAATTAAGCACGTAGTCACAGGTTAGAGAAATCAACCACCGACTATGAACGTTGAGTAGAATTAGATGAGCGTCATTATATGTTTTAGGGATAATTAGAACTTGGTAACTCGGTTGTAATTTGACCTAGGCATAGAAAGCTAGCTTGGTAACTCGGTTAGCCTTATTGCTCGTTTGGCAAATTAAAACATTATCTGTGTTTCAAAACGTAATTCATTAACGGTGTTCACCTAGTGATCCTAGAAAAATCCTGATACTTGTCCCTCGTATTAATCTCTCTTTTAATAATTATTTTGTTATTTAAATTATTAGTTTAGTAAAACAATACAATTGCTTGCCCCCACTAAGTTAATCATCCTCGTTAATTCACGACAAGTCCCTTGGGTTCGACTAACCCGGATTACCGGATATTACTACATGCGACAGCCGTACACTTGCGGTTGGATCGTGTCAGTGATCTTTTCTCCTTTGGGTCCCCTAAATCGAACCTTCTGTTCATAGCAATTGATAACTGCCCGATATTTTCCCAACCAATCCATTCCTAGGATCACATATATGCCTCCTAGATTAAATCTTATTAAGTTGGCAGGTATGACACTGTTTAGGATTTTTAGTTCCACCCCTTCATATACAGTGTCACAAAGCGTTATTTGGCAATCAGGGGTTGCTACTGGGATGGATATACTAGATGATTTATGTAAACCCAGCTTATCAACAAATGCAGACGAAATAAAAGAAAATGATGCGCCCGAATCAATCAGTACGAAAGCAGGGTGCTCATAAACAGAAAAAGTACCCGTAACAACTCCGTGTGCAGCCTCTGCTTCAGTCTTGGTCATCACAGCAATTCTTCCCACGTTTGCATTCTGAGTTCCTGCTCCTCCTGCTCTTGCTCCTGCTCCATTGTTGTTGTTTCCATATCCTGCATTACCATTTCCGATCCTGGGTTGACCTCCGTTCTGACCTGTATTGCCTGGGTTGTAGTTATGCTGCGTGCCATATCCATTGCCCCCATTGTTCTGGTTGCGATTCCCATTCCGCTGGTTTCCAAACTGCTGGTTGCGGGCAAAGTTATTCCCGTTCTGCTGGCGGTTTCCCTGATAGTTGTTCAGCTGTGGCCTCCCAAAATTACCGCCTTGGATTATTTGTTGGTTCCCAGCTGGTTGTGAACGACATTCATAGGACCGATGCCCCATCTTACCACAGTTGTTACAAGTGACAAAATTCCCTGCGCAATCCTCTCCGGGATGGTTCTGTGGGCACCATTTGCAGAAATATCGCCGAGCTTTCTGATTCCCAGTGTTTTGCTGGTTGCCACGATTCTGCCCTTGGTTACCTCCTCCATTGTTAGGCCTGAATTTCTGAATTCCCCTGGAAAAGTTGTTGCTTCCTCCGACCTCTTCCAACTTACGCTTCTTGCGTTTCTCTTCCTGGGTGACACGAACCCGCCAGATGTCTGCAGCTCTGTCGTAGGCTTCATGAAGTGTGGAGTAAGTCCTGCTCAGGAGAGATTCCTGAAGCCTCTCGTGTAATCCACCGATGAATCAGGAAACCTTGGAATCCTCGTCAGGCACCATGTTCCCCACGAATCGTGTCAATTCTGTGAAATTCCGGAAATATTCTGTCACTGAGTCATTCCCCTGCTGCAGGTTCTGGAATTCCTGTTCCTTGCTCCTATTCACATGATGAGGGTAAAAACGAGCTCTGAGCGCAGTTTGAAGTGCTTCCCAGTTGAACTTGGGATCAGTCAGGAGTGTTTCTCGTGCGTTCCTCCACCAGAGGTTTGCTTCACTCTTCAAGTAAAAGACTGCGCAATTGACTTTCTTATCATCAGGGCATTCTATCGTCCCCAGAATCTTATCCATTTTCACAATCCAGTCTTCTAACTCGACAGGATCTTCTCTCCCATTGAATTCCATTGGTTTCATCTCAGCAACTTTCTTGGCCCAGTTAGTTCCGGTCTGTCCCCCGTTGTTCATCATCTGGGTCATTTGGGTGAAAAATTGCTCCATGGAGATGTTATCAGCCATTTGTCTGGGTTAAACTTTCCTATATAGTGATAACGGAGTGGTGTATTAGTCACGTCCTATGGTATCCTTGGTTATGTTCGCGGAAATCTCAATAGTCTCGTCATGAGTTCACAATAAATAAATCCAGAATAAACATAAAGTAACATGCATAGCATAGCATAGCAATTCTGTAATAAGGCACATAATGCTTATGTCTGCAACTCATCCAATATAATTCAAATTCTGCTTTCCTCCTTTTCACTATAATGATCAGAGATAGTAAAATAACTCATGAAACTCGCAAAACAGGATGTGGGTGGGCGGGAATACTCAAGACCATTCTCCTAAGCTACCCATAACCCGAACGACTTTCCAATTTTTATTTATCTTTCCCTATGTCCATTTTAAGTTGCCCTACAGGTTTTTAATTCCCTTTTTACGGATTGCCTGCTCTGATACCACCTGCAACAACCACCTTATCCGGCTCGGACAAGACCGGGAGGGCGATGCTAAAAGTAACGGCGGAAATCAAAAGCATAACATCCAACTTAATTATTACATCATATTAAGCATCCAAAAGTCATTAGATATTACATAAGTCTTCTCAAAATTACTACATAAGGTGAGTTAGCCAACTACATCACTACTCGTGCTGAAAACCGTCTACGTGAGTCCCGTACCCTGCTATGCCATAGTCCTCAGCTCCTAAGCCTGCGGTGGGAAGGAAACAGGAACCGTAGTTTCAAAGTCAGTACAAAAGACTGAGTAAGCGACACCCAAGCATGTAAAACAGATGAAGAATGAATATCTTTTTATTTGCAATAACTCATAACAGGAAATGAATAACAGGAATAAAATAATTTCTCTGAAACAAAAGCTCAACTGAAACTTCTCTTCTTCATTAAACTTCTTTCTTTTTATAACATCCAAAACTCAGAAAAAGCTGTATTATTAATCTGTGTTGATACGGGGAAGATCTACTATACTATCACTAGCAGCCATGACCTTAAGTGCCGGCACCCCCCTAAGACTCCTCGCGGCCAGAAAGGTGAGTACATGGAGCGACCCGGCAGGTTGCGACTGGGTTAAAATAAGCGGGTCGAGTGGACGAAGCCAACACGACCAATCTAGATAAAAGAAATCACAACGATCCCCGTACAACTCTTTCCACTTTAATTAATTATGCATTCATGTTATTCGTGTGACAGTAGTAAACAGAGCAACTTCTGAAAATATAAGAACGTCACAAGCTAACATGAAAATAAACAATAAATATTTTGAGACGAATATAAAAGCTAGAACGAGACACGAAAGGAACTAGGCTCGCAAGACTTGGCATGTTCACTTACCTTAATTTCCGTAGCAAAAGCACGTCCTAGCAGTGGCTCGGGCCTACAAAGACGTCACCTACAAATCGTGTCTTCTACGTCAACAAGTATCCAAATAAAATGCTATAAGTCCTAAAAGAGTATTTATATCAACTTAAACCCCACTATTTATATTTCTATCGTTTTATTACCCACTTATAATTTCCTAGAAAAAAAACAACTCATCTATTTTTAAACAATTATTATTATTATTATTATTATTATTATTATTATTATTATTATTATTAATTAAAAGTGATTAATTAGATTAATAAAATTATGAGCTAAAGAAATTATACTTAAGATTTTAATTTGAATTATAATGACAAAGTGATTCTCGACTATTATGTTTTTAAGAAAAACCATACACGACACTATAATATTTAGAAAGTCTAATTTTACAAGTTTAAATAACCAATTTTATAGACTAAATGATTAAACAATATTTATTAAAAGCTTTTTACAAAAACGCTTCTATTTTAGTTTTAAGCAACCCGTTTACTATTTCTTTAACCGAATAAATTTTCCGAGACAAAAGCTACTATTTTTAGAAATCATCCTTAAACCCACAATTATTATTATTAATATTTTTATTTTTAGCTAAAAGTGTAATTTAATTATATAAACTCTAATTTGTAATAAAAATCAACAAATACTCTAAATTATATTAAAACAGTTATATTAAAAGACACTAGTCACCCTATAGTTTCTGAAAATATCAAACAGTCCCCCCTATAACATGTTAAAACATTTTTGAAAAATACACTTTGACCCCCTTTTTCAAGAACAACTCATTTTAGCTCTTCTAATCTTGAATCTAGCTACCAAGTTTGGATTTTGATTATGTATAACGACTAAGCAGAGGGTATAGCACATACCTAGGCCAAAAATGGCCGGAAACCGTTGAGATACGCGTCGGGTCGAGGTCTCGAATCGGAGTCGCCGGACTTGAAGCTCACCCGCCAGAAATAATGGCTTCTTGGCCGGTTCTGGGTCTTCTGCTGACTTAGTCGGGGCCTCAGGAGTCTATTAGAAGCGCTGGTTGTTGCTGGGTGTCGCGGTGGTGCTTGGCGAAGAAGGTCGCCGGAATTAATGGAGGTCCGGCGGCGGCGGTAATGGCTTTTGCTACTGCTGCTGCTACTATCTGGTTGCTCCGACCCCTCCTGGGTTCTCAACCGAGTAAGAGAGGCTGAGAGAGAGAGGGACGAAGAGGAGAGAGAGGGAGGTGGTGAAGTGGGTCTTCTCGGTGGATGACCCGACGGGAGCACGACGGCTGTGGTGGCTCGGCTTCTCTCTGCTAGCAGCTGCTGCGGTGGTCTTCGAACAGAGAGGAAGTGAGAGTGAGAGGAAACAGAGGGTGAGAGGGTCGTGGGTCTGTTGGGTGGTGCTTGCTGCCGGAAATAATGGCGGCAGTGGTGGGGGGTGGCTGCTGCCTCTCTTCCTTCGCTGCTGCTGCTGTTCTCTGGTGGCAGGTAGGTGGAGGGAGAGAGTGAGAGATGAAAGTGGTGATGGTGGTGGGTTTTTGCCGAGGCTTCAACAACGATGGTGGTGGTGATGATGTTGACAGTGGTGAAGGTGGTGGTGTTAGCTGCTGGTGTTGTGAGGAGTAGGGGCTGCTGGAGAAGGCCTTATATAGGCTAGGTAACTTGGTGGGCAAGCACAAGGGGCGGTGGTGAAGCCTCCCGAAGGTTGGGGCGGTTACGGGTTGGAGGCGGTGATGAAGTTTTGCCGTGAAGTAAGGATTTGGTGAAGATGTGAGAGAGAGAGGAGTTATAGGGTGTGGTTGAAGTACTAGTGCTTTTGGTGATTCGGTGTGGCAACCACACCTAGTCTCGCGGTGGTCGGGTACGCGTTAAAACTATGATTTTAACTAAATCTACGAAACGTTATCGTATTATTTCACGATTGTTAATTTAATAACTATTCTAAAACATTAACACTCAAAATCTATTAAAACATTATTTGTCAATAAAATTATTATTATGCTATTATAATGACTATTTTACCCCTACTAATTAAACGGGGTATTACAACCACCCCCAACACCACCACTTCTCCACCACAACTCCACTTACACACCACCACTCGGAGGACTGCTATAGCTGGGATGTCCTAGAGTTCTAGGGAGCTAATTCCCTCTGTTTGTTTGAGGAACCATTGCGAGAGGAGGCCAAATTGGGTGAGAATAGCCAAGAACCCTAGGTTAGTATTTGCCAAAATTCTCATCGTCTGTCATCACTCACCGCTCGTGACTGTTTTATTCTTTCTCCTGAGGTTGTGGCGCTTCGGAAAAGCCCAAGGTGAAGCTCTAATTCGTCCGAAGAGGAGGTCGCCAGAATTCTGGGTTTCAAACCCGTCGGGAACTGCTATGGCAGTTGGGGAGCTTCGGTAATATCAGGTTCCTGGGTGTTTTTCAATCCTAAGTTGTTAACTAAGGTCTCTAGCTCATATAGGTCGTTTTAGAAGGCCTGAAACGAGAAGAAATCGCCGGATAAAGAGCTAAAGGGCCGCCGATAACTGCTCCTGGCACCGGAAAACTCCATTGCTGCTAAAGCTTCGGTAAGCCATCGACCTTGCCTGTTTCTTGTGTGTTTTCACTTCCCGTCGCACCCTTGAACTCCCTAGGAGTACTAGAAGACATCTAGCACCCTGAAATCCACCAAGAAAATGATTTGAATATGGTTTGATCCGAGAACCCCTCATTTTCCGACGGAGTTTCTTGCCCTGTTCTTGGGCTTGAAACTCATCCGTAACTTAAGGCATTGGGATGATTACTTCTCTGTTGAACTCATGACACTTTCATCTCCAACTTCTTTTTAGAATCTGAGGCATGATTAGCTCTCTAGTACCCTCAAAAACTTGATCAAAGAAGGGGATTTATGTAGATCAAACTATGCTACCATCCGGTAATGCATTTCATGCCAACTTTGATTCCATTTTCCTTTCTGTGGGTTTATTGGTTTGAAGAGAATCTAATTATGTGTAATCTATAATATAACCTCTATAATTTTTGTTTAAATTTCTCGGACTGACAATCATTCTAAGATGCTCAAATTTGAGGTCGAAGTTGGAAGAAAATGTTGAGTACAACCTGTGTGTTCTTGAGCTGTGTTTTGTCCCAACTTTGCAACTTTGTATCTTCCTCGTGACTCGATATTTTGAGATGATTCTTGTACCAGCTTTCTAAACTATCATAGCTCTCCAAATTCATGTGAAGACCTTCTTTGTGCTGTTGTGTGTGTGTCTAGAATGTGTGGCAAAGTTGCTTCTTATAAATTGTATTATATTTTGTCAAAACTTCAATTTTGGATCAAGTATAAAAATGACTTGAATCTACCTATCATTGAAATGCGCTATCTATTCGAATACTTGGAGTCTTCAAGAGCTTAAAAATGACCCGGAATCCTTGTTCAACCAGCTTCGTAGTCGTACATCCATTTTTCTAAATCTCTCGCTCAGTTGTTCATAAATTAACTCTGAAATGGACTGATTGTGTCCGTTTCACCCAATCTTTCATTTTCAATTCGACAGTTAAGATGACCACAATAGGCTTCACACTTTAGAGTAAAGTTGCACACCTTGTTAGTCTGTTTCCACCCGTCTAGGTTGGCCATGTTGGTCTCCTAGAAAACCCCGAGTTGAATAAAACGTGTAAGAGAGGCAAAATCGTAATTTCACATAAAAAAATATATATATGAGGAGTAAAATGATATCTTGGAGCTAATAGCATAACTTGAAATGACTTTTGGATTCTTAGGAAGGGTAAGTGGACTTAAGGTAGACCAAGCCCAGTTTTGGGGCCTTTCTGTACTTTTCACAAACTACTGGGGCCTATGTGAAATTATTCAAAACTTTGAATTTGAACTTATTGAGACTAAATTAACGTTGTGAGACTAATATTGTGACTTAAAGGGGGGGGGGGTATTT
The DNA here is from genome assembly GCA_023055425.1 of Linanthus parryae. Classification (NCBI taxonomy): domain Eukaryota; kingdom Viridiplantae; phylum Streptophyta; class Magnoliopsida; order Ericales; family Polemoniaceae; genus Linanthus; species Linanthus parryae. The sequence continues at coordinate 2,785,796 of JALGPY010000012.1, forward strand.
AGAGTCTTAAGGTGATAATATTTGACTCTGATGTGATCAAGTCAATGGTAGGGGCTTTTTGAAATAATGCAAAACTTTAGGGCCTAAGTGAAAATAACTTAAAGTTGTAGTTTCCAATCTTATTCCTGTCTGGGAGTGCTGAAATGACAACTTTATACCTCTAAGCAATGGTTGACTTGTTGCGGAATTTAGGCTCGACGAGAGGGTCTGAAATATAACTCACATAAACTATAAGGAATTGGGTGTATATAATTAAAACTTGCGACTCGATCTTTAGTAAACAACTCGGAGACTTGATAACTCTTGATACTGGCCAGTTAGGCATGACTGGCGGGTCTAGTAACAGTCAGGGACTATAGTAATAAGATTGAGACTTCGGGGAACTTATTAGTCAGTATGGGCTAGACAGTTAGCATAACACTTGCACATACATTTTTACCTCACTAACGAGGAATTTTACTAATAATTACTTATACACTTGCACGTGTAGAGGTTGTCAGGATAGAGAATCAGCGACGCTGGTTAGAAATACTAGGCAAGCTACAAGGTAATCACATGATTGCTTATTTGCTATTGAGGAATGACTGATTAGTTGCGCATATGTATCTATGAGTGTAAAATACAGTAAATGGGGAATAACAAAATGCTTAGCTCGGAAATCTATTTATGCACAAAAACAGGTATGTGTGAGTATTGTTCATGCTAGTTTTGTATATTCATTAAATAATTGATTCCCGTACCCTAGACCTCAATTTGGTCAAACATTATGGGACCCGGTCTACGGGTTTGGTACAGTTATGGGACCCGTTTTTTGGGTTTTACATTCATGGCCTAAGGGCTTAGTCGGTACATTGCTAGCTCCCGACTTGTAGGCAACTAGTACTACTCTCTGGACTGACGATCCAGTAGGGGGTGTGCACGCTTATGGTCTAGTATGTCTTGGTGGACTAACGGGTGGTACAGGAATGGGAACTGAATATGGAATTTGGTGTAACTCTGTTTTAGCAATTAAATCGGATTTCTAACATAATATTCTCTTTACTTTGTGATGCCGTGACGTCGCTGCCTTCCTTACTTGGCAGGTGAGTACACGGGGGACCAGGGAGTAGACAAACACTTAGCCGCTAACACGACGGAGTATAAGAACTACAACTGTAAGCTTTATTTGAGCTCAGTTACTTCAATTCTATCTCATAACAGAACCGTTAGGTTTAGACTCCTGGCTGAGCACTTCCGTGCTTGGCGGAGGGCATCTCCGGAGTCTGGGGAATCTAAGTGTAATTCTCCAGCACTCTAGGATGGGGGTGTTACATATGCATCATCCAAGATATCTTTTTGTAGTCTAGTTAGTACTGAGTTATTGGATTTATTAAGAGAATCATATGTTGGGATTTTGTTAAATCCATCATCTGAGGCTTAGCCTAGGCTAACTAGGCTTTTCTATCTGAACTTGGTTCAATAATTGGATGATAATGACAATTTCATTCTGAACTCTAAAGTTGATGGGATTGATAATAAGTTGGATCACAGGGTTTTTGTCAAAGTCTTGGGAGTTCCTATAAAGTATAGGATTAATGATCATCCTGATAGGAAGGAGATTTTGGAGAAAGGCAAAGCCTTTTTTTCTTGGAGGGAACCCCTACTGAACCAAAAAATTTAACACATTCTGTGTTTACTTGTGAGGCTAAAATTCTGTTTTTTATTATTATGAGATGTGTAGTTCCCATGGAATATTCCAAAGAATTGGTGTCATATAGGGTGTTAATTCTTATGTATCTGATATGTCAAGGGTTTGAAGTTGATCTCCCTACTGTTGTGATGGAGCAAATGGTTTACTGTGGCACTAGGACTAGGAACCATTCCATGCCTTATGCCAATATATTACCTTTGTTTTTCAAACACTTTGGAGTCCCTTTGGAAGATGAGGAGAAGATTAAAACTGGTTATGGGTTGGTGGATGAGGCATCTCTTCAAAGGATTGGGATAGTTCAAACTGTCAAAGGAAAGTGGAAATTCTATTCTGAACTGAGTGCTAAGGAATTGAAGGAGAAGGAGTTTATCAAACCTAGAGCTGCTACAACCCCCAGAGTGCCTGGTAATTTGGAATTCTCTGAAATACTGGTAGGTTTGAGCTTCTGGAAGATGGAGTGGAGGATTTAAGACAAGGGTTATTTGACCTATCTACTGACTTCACAAAGTTCAAAGGTTTGGTGAACAACAAGCATGATGTCATCATCAAATGTTTGAACAAGGAGAAAATACCCTCTTCAGAGAGCAGAGACACTAGCATTGATTCAAATGAGATAATTGGAGAAGCTCTAAAGAAGCAAAAGAAGACAAAGAAATCAGTCCCTATTGTTCTTTCTTCTAAGGATCTTTTTGAGCAATCTGAGGATGAGGCTGGTGGTGAGGAACAGTTGCAGAGACTGCTGAGAAAGAAGCTAAAGTGAAGGAGGTTATTGATGAAGTGATGGCAGATATTCTAGCTGAAATTGAGGAAGCACAGGGTGTGGAAGCTGATGAACAAGTTGAACAAAGAAAAGAACAAGCTGAAGCTGAAGGAGAATCAGAAGCTGAGATAGCTGAGGAGGAACAAGAAGAGGTTCAGAACAAGGGCAAGGGAAAAGCTAAGCTTGGAAAGAAATCTGTAAAGAAGGATGCTGAAGCTGAATCTTCAAAGCATGAAACCTATCTTTCTTCAAAATCCTGACGTGCTTTCTCCCTCTCATTATGCATCGACCGCTCCCGGCCACGTCCTATTCGAACACTTTCTTGTCCTTCTTCTCATTTAACCTGAACTTTCCGCTGAAAAAGAGAGTATGACTCGAATTCGCCATTTGTTTTCTTTTTAAACACTCTGAACAAGATCCTACATTCCTTCTAGTGTTTTGAGTTTTTTCTTAGTCTTGTAATAATTCTGGATATTGTAGGATGTTGTTTCTTGACTTTTTGCTATTAGGATGCTTGTTGTTTTGTTAATTGTGTTGCCATGATAAGTTAAGACTGATTAGTTTGGTTTTATTACTGGTATTTGAGAATCAGTTGTGTTTTTTGAGTTGCAGGGAAATAATCAAAATTTATGGATTTCAATAATAGTGTTTTGTCTTTCATCAAGGGGGAGATTGATAGATCATAAGCTCTTTGGTATTAATATGTGGATATATACAAATGAGGAGCTTTGGTTCCTTGATAATGAAAGCCAGAAACACAAGTGTAACACAAGTGTTAAAGCTTCAAAGCTTTGAGACACTGTAGTTGCCTTATATGTTCTTAACTGTTTTGTATTTTGCAGATCTGTAAGTTGGTGTTTGGAATGATTTTGTCATTCTCTATGATGTTCTGCAAATACTATGAAATCATGTTTTGGATGGTACAACACAATGTGCAGGACTGAGATGGATTGGGAATCCAAGTTCATTTTGATCAACTAGCAGTCAAAGCTTCAAAGCTTTGAGAATTTCTGAATACTTCTTACTGCTAAGTTTATCTAACCAGATCTGTGTATGCAGGTCAATTCATTTGGTGTTATAACTTTTTATTAACTTATACTAGTCTAGCAATACTTGTTCTAGAAGGACTAATTGGTATATTCATTTATTTGGATGTACAAACTGTTTTTATTATCAGACAAAACTTAGCCTAATTTCTTCATGAAATGTCAGCATAACACTGATCAGATCTTAATGCTAGTTTGTCTGGATATTGTTTGATCTTGTTTGTTGAGTGTATGCAGGGTTGTTGGGCATTCCAACGTCCATAAACAAATCAGATAGCTATCCAAGCATAGTTGTTGAAAGAAGCATATCAGGGGAGAGGATTTTTAGGCATTCAGATCCTAAAATCTCTCAGGTTGTTGCAGGCTGTTACTTAAGAGATTAGTGCTTTAAATTTCAAATAGAGACACAAGGAGAGGTTGATCAATGTGGGAATTGAAGAGTGTTACAAACAGGAGAGATCTGATCATACGATTCTTCGATTCATCGGGCCTATTAACACTACAGAAGCAAGATCATTCATCAGAGACTGAAGAACATTTCCAAGCTTTATTGCTTATTTCCATTCTGTGTTCTTCACAATTGTACTGAATTTGTATTATCTTTATGTGTTCTTAAACCTCATAAACTTAGTAGTTTAGTTGTTCAATTGAACAACAAATAAGTTCTTATTGTTTCAATTGGTTGTAGCTGGAACTAGATAGGTTGGGAACCACAAGCTGTATAGGTGAAAGGTAGCTCACTTAGGCTTGAGATCTAGGGCTAAATCTGGGTGATCAAAAGAAGTTGAGTTAGAATCCTGGAGGGATAAGAACCCTCAGGCAGAGACTATGTCCAATTGTGACTGAACTCTGTAAAATCCTTATGTTTTTGTTGCTTACTTTTATTTCTTTACACTCTAGTCTAAGCAGGAAGTTCCAAAGCTTTGGAGTTTTCCAAATCTCAAAGCTTTGTAGCTTCTGTCTTCTGCAGTTATATCTCTAGTTTCTCAAATCTTTTCGAAAGCTTTGAGATATCAACTGCATATTTTCTCTAAGTTTCAAAAACTGTTTTAAGCAAAAGTGGGCATACTCTATTCAATCCCCCTTCTAGAGTATTTAGATCCTGTTGATATTTACAAACTTTCAAAGTGGATACGTGTTAGATTCATAATCTCAATTATATGATGGATGAAAAGCTATCAGGAAGTCTTACTCTCACTGATAATCTTCAAATACATTTCAACTAGTACTATAAACTTTTTTATAGTCCTTATTATTATTTTTCGTGGGCCACTTCGAGAAGGAAAAAAGTTGATAATGGTGAATTGAATAAATTAATATATGTGGTAAATAAATTGTAAATTATGTATTGTCTCATTATATAATCAGTCATTTATATAAGTGTATTAAGTTAAAATTATATGCTTACTATCATATAAAAAAGTGTGTGCTCATGTTGGGCGGGGCGGTTTGGGGAAACCGGAGGAAAAGTTTTGAAAACCATAATCAATCGATAGTTGGGCGGGTTGAAACTATTCGTAATCAAAATCGATCATTTAGCCCCATTATCTTTATATTTCGGGTAGGTTTGGCTCGGACCAGTCGGTTTGGGCGGGTCACTCAGGTTTTTGAACACCCCAACTGTATATGACCCTTTCACCATATCTGGATTGGACAGGAGACATAAATGTCACACTCGTATATCCAATCCATAGTTTCTCGATCCTGGGAATAGGCTTATCTGTACAGGTAACAACAATATCATATATGGATTTATCAGAGTCTGGACAGACACTTTATAAGCACTACCCCTCGAGTGGTCGTGGATATGGGAGGGAAAAATTATATCTACATGACTACCATCTCTGAGCTTGCTTCCTATCATGTCCGATTATCATCTTTATAGTTACGCAGTTACGATGTAACGTTTGATGATATCAAAACATGATATTTCACAACTAGAGTATCTAGTGACTTTAAGTCTAAGGAATACAACACCATTGTCACTACGAGAAGCACTTGCGATATCCACATAAACTTTATGTAGCCTTATCGTGGTGGGTCAATCCGGTATGTCATTACTACCAACGCATACCTATGTGTTAGACTTGATATCTTCATATCAACCTACCCACAAACTAATCTATAGTGACCGTCCTATTAATCAATAAAATTGAATAGGGATATTTAAGATAAACAAAAATTATAATATAAAGACTTCATTATATTAAATATCTCCATAAATAATAAATGAATATACTAGCCAAAAACAATGTTCATACTAAACATTAGATTGCCTCTAGGGCATCAACACCAACATAACCGATGCGCTGGATGAAGGTATAACAATCTCGGACAACCCAATGTTCTTTGAGGAAGGCGAGACAACAAAAATAGATAAAGGGGAAAGAGGGGGTAGCGATTCAATCGATGAAATTCTACCGAACAGTGGCCAGGATAGCGAACCACCAAAAAGTAACTCTATGAGAAGACATGTCTTTGAATAAAGGGGAAAGAATATCACATTATAAAAGGTGAGAGAAAGGAATATTGTCTTGGACAGGATGAAACGGGGAGTTAGATGAGAAGATCTACATGCACGATGGTAGTGTAGACCCAGCGATGGGGATGATGAAGGGGAATGTGTCTATGATGAATTTCTATCCCTCCCCCACCTAAAATAGTTTCTCAAGGAAGCGCTAAGAATTTCACCCCCACCTAAAATAGCAGATGGAGGAAGTGGGAAGAAGAGCAAACATGCATAGGAAGTCTGCAAGGGGATAAGGGAGCCTCAAAATCCCTTATTGCGCAATTGGGAGTGGCTGCAAATCAGCCTTGCCAAGCACATAGTCTTTGAGTTGGAACTTACGAGGGCTTGGGAACTAGAGCACGTTCCTATCGCTTTCCGGCCTCGTGAAACTTACGTCGCTCGATTTGTTCTTCCTTATGGAGACCAAACCCATTTACAAGGAGATGGAGAAAATCAAGTTTAGGCTCGGCTACCCTAACGGAATTCAATTGAATTGAGAGGACGTTAGAGTGGTCTAGCCTTGATGTGGAAGTCTAGTATGCAAGTTTTGATTAAAAACTACTCATATTACCACATTGATGCGGTTCTTAAGAGGGATGAGGAATCTCCGAGCTGTAAGTTCATGGGATTCTATGTCGATCCGGCCAAAGAAGAAAGAGAGAGTTCATTGTTGGGATTAGATCAAACAGTTAGCCCCCCAAATGAAGAAATATTGGTGTGTCGTGGGATACTTTAATGCAGTCATAACCAACATGGAGAAGGAATGCGATGTGGGAATTAGTATACGCAGTTATCTCAATTTAGAGAGGCTCTAGATGAATTCAATCTGCTTAATTCAGGGTTCCATGGAAACCCATTCACGTGGTAAAATAATCAAGGGGATGAGTCGAATATTATAGAAATACTTGATAGAGGAGTAGAAAATGTGCTATGGAAGGATCTTTTAAGGGTGCCAAAGTAAAACATCTTTTGTGGCCAAATTGGGATCATACTCCATTCCATGTGAAATGGTCAGCCCCTAAGTACATGAATACAAGGAGGAGATTTCTATTTTAGAGTATGTGGGAAAGACACGAATCCTTCAAGAGCACGATTGAATAAGGATGGACGAACAATCAAGGTTTGGTCCAACAAATGCTAAAAAAAAAAGTATGTCCATAATGTGCAAAAAGTTGGAAAATATGATATGTGGGTCAGTGATGCACAAGACTCTAATGTTACGGGTTAAAGGAGGTTATCGACGAAAAACGTCTCATAACGGAAGAACACAATAAAGTACAGCGCACAAAAGAGATTATGTGGAGCCAACGAGCCAGAGTGGACTAGCTAAAGTACGAGGACCGGAACACAAAGTTTTTCCACACTAGAGAAAATGTTCGTAGGACCTAGAACACTTTCAGTGGAATAAAAAAACACTAACAAGCAGTGGATAACTGAAGAAGAAGTTATTGCAGTCGTCCTCAATGAATGATATAGAGCCATTATTATGTCATACATAATGTTGAAATATTTAATGTTGTTAAAAATTCAGAGTTAGATAGAGACTTTACATGGATTGAAATTCATGATGCCTTGTTCCAAATGGCCTTAGACAAAGCACCGGCTTTGATGAATTTAATGTAGGATTTTACCAACAAAACTGGGTCATAGTCGGAGGAAAACTGACTCTGACATGCTCAAATTATTTAAGGTGATATCAACACCAAGAAGGTGAATCATACGCTTATATGTCTTACCCCTAAGACAAAATAGCCAAGGACCCAAGTGATTATAGACAAATCATTTTATGCTCGGAGATTTATAAAATCAGTGAAAAGGCTCTCACCAATCGACCGAAGAAGGTCCTGCCAAGATTAATATATGAACATCAAAGAGCCTTCATACCAATAAGGTCAATTTCAGACAATGTGCTAACCGTGTTCGAGGATATACATTCCATGAAGAGAAGGAATAACGGAAGAAAGGGGTTCTTAGCTTTCAAAGCAGATATGAGCATATGACCGCATTGAGTGGAACTTCCTAAAGGAGGTCCTGTTACATATGGGGTTTGGCTCCAAGTTCAGAACCCAAGTAATGGAGTTCGTACCTACATCAACTTGTAGTTTCCTACCTAACAACGTCCCCGTGAGATTTATTATCCCATAAAGAGGAATACGACATGGATGCCATCTTTCTCCATATTTATTCATGTTATGCAGTGAGATGCTTTCAAGAGCTACCACATTCGCTGTTGGAGATGAAAGTTTAGCGGGTGTGATGACCTATCGGGGAGGACCAATGGTCTTTCATTTGTTTTTTGCTGACGGTTATACTTTTCTTAAACGTGCTAATTACACGAATATACATACCATATTACAAATTATAGGAAAATACGATAAGGGCTTAGGAAATCAAATAAATCTGGCAAAGTCAGCGGTTGTCTATTCCTCCAATGTGTCGGATGCCAGGAAGGCGGAGATCCTCCAAATTGTAGGAGTGTAGGAAGTCTAGCAATACGATCAATATTTGGGGCTACTTACGACGATGAGAATGATTAATTTTAACCACTTACTTGAAAGAATGCACACTAACTAAAAGGCTGGAAGGAAAAAATCTATTTATAGTAGGAAAATAAACATTAGTGAAAGAAGTGGCACAAGAACTCTCTGCTTAGGCGATGTCACGTTTTAAGCTGCCAGAAAGCATTATAGATAAGATGGAGGCTCTAATAAGAAGATTTTATTGGAGACCGGCTGGTAAGGACATGGGCATACATTGGACAGCAAGGGAAAAAATGAAAAAAAGTGAAGAACAAATGTGGACTTTAATTTCGAGGCCTAAGAGTTTTCAATCAAGCGTTCCTGGAAAATCAAGGATGAAGGCTCCTGCAAAAAAGAGGCGCTATTCAGTAAAGTGGTGAAAACAAAGTACTTCCCAAAAAAAGTTTGATGGAGGCATAAGAGGGTTACACATTTTCATACTCTTGGAGAAGCACTCTTAATCTGGCCTTGAGCGGGCCTTGAGCGTTTATGGTATCAACACTCCCAAAGACACTACACAATACTTTTGCTTACAGAGGAAACTACATCTTGGGAATGTTCCTCTTCTAGAAGAATGGGCCTCGGTGAGCTGCTCGTGGATGGTGCTTTGAATAGAAGATATTTGAGTTTTGGAGTTGGAATAGTAATCTCCTCTGCGACGAACATGTCGTTCACAAGGAGAGCATCATTAAGCCCCATCACATCCTCTCCCCTCCATAGTGAGCTTCTCGCCATCTACTATAGGTTGTCTCATTACGCTGTTTCATTATGGCCATTCATATTTTAAAGGATTTTTTTCCTGTAAACCTATACGTAGTATTGTTTTTTTTTTTGACTCTTAATCTAATGCATTGTCAATTTACCACCAAAACCCTCTACATTATTCTAATTTGTGACAATAGCCTATTTTTCGTCCATCCCCGTTATTGAAAGTAACGACATCCTATCTTTTTTGCTTTATGGCATGTTTGGTTTTATAGTATTAGTGGTATTAACTAGTATTGGACTAATTATAGTACCGTGATTATTAATACTTTGTTTGGTTTGTTCTAGAATAAATTTAATACCGGTATTAAATAGTGAAAAATATGGGTTTAATACCCTATTTTAATCCTCTCCCTTAGGAGAGTATTAACAGTATTGGACTATTCATAATACTAATTGGTATTAAACATTAATTACACCAACAACTATTCATAATACTTTGGCGATAAATAACCAAACATAGTATTAAATATAATACAACTAATTCAGTCCAATCCTATCCGACCTAGTCAAATACAGTACAATCCAATCCGGCTAGTCCGAAAAACCAAACGTGACCTTAGATCTATAAATTACATTTTTAAAATGGGTAAAAGACACTTTCACCCCTTCAAGTTTGATAAAAAAGACACTTCCACACCTTCAATTTGGCACACTAAAGGGGTGAACATTTATTTTCCCCAAACTGGAGGGGGGAGGTGCCTCTTCATCAAACCTGAAGGGGTGCATTGTCTTTTTCGTATTTTGCAGAGGTGTGAGCAATCAGCTTACGAGGAAGAGCCAGTCATCTCTAGGATTCAACAATCGGTGGCGGAGCTTGATTTCTGCATCATATGTAAAACTCCCCTGACTAGGATCGAAGACGCACATATTCAGGTATTTGGGAGCCATTTTGCCTTTTGGATTAGCCTAAGTATGTACTCTTTTACTTTTATCTACTAAGAATATGCAAAAAAAAATGTACTAAAACCTTCCCCAAATGCTTCTTTGTTTTATAACCTTGTCCTAATTCAAAATTGAACTTCTATCAGTAATTTGTAAGATGCAAAATTGTTTGTCTTTTTCCCGGAGGTTAGATTTTCAATTTGGAATTGTGGTGAGGTTAGATGACCATTTGTCCGAGGAATATGGTTTGTAGTCATCTTTATTCTTTCTGGCTTGCAGCTCGCTCCTTGTATTGGCTATTTAGACCGCTTTATGTTCTTAATGCAGTTCTATGTTTCGACAATTATTATTATTATTATTATTATTATTATTATTATTATTATTATTATTATTATTATTATTACTATTATTATTATTATTATTATTATTATTATTATTATTATTATTATTATTATTATTATTATTATGACGTGGGAACCCGAAACCACTACTCATTGGGTGCGCACTGGGTAAACTCCCGCTCTAGTGCAATAGCTTGCAAAGCACATTAGAGAGGCAAACCAGCCTGAGAAAATCCGGGCTGACAGGCTCGCAATTGAGAAGACCAATAGGCTGCCTTTGGGTTGCACCAAGGTTTGAACTCAAGACCTCAAGGCAAATGCCCAAAGACTACGAATGCTCACCCGACCAACTCAACTACACCCGAAGGGTTTCTTCTTCTTCTTCTTCTTCTTCTTCTTCTTCTTCTTCTTATTATTATTATTATTATTATTATTATTATTATTATTATTATTATTATTATTATTATTATTATTATTATTATTATTATTATTATTAGTAGTAGTAGTAGTAGTAGTAGTAGTAGTAGTAGTAGTAGTAGTAGTAGTAGAAGAAGAAGAAGAAGAAGAAGAAGAAGAAGAAGAAGAAGAAGAAGAAGAAGAAGAAGAAGAAGAAGAAGAAGAAGAAGAAGAAGAAGAAGAAGAAGAAGAAGAAGAAGAAGAAGAAGAAGAAGAAGAAGAAGAAGAAGAAGAAGAAGAAGAAGAAGAAGAAGAAGAATTTACTCACAATGGCCCTTCCATCACACATCTGCAGTTTGCAGATGACTCCATCTTTTTCTTCAAAGTTGAGGAGTGCTTAGGCCAGAACTTAAGGAAAATCTTTGATGACTACTGTAAACAATCAGGACAGGTTATAAATTTTAACAAATCAGGCTTAACTGTTAGCCCAACCTGCTCTTTCCACACAAAAATGGTCCTGGCTGCCCAACTGAATATTAACACTAGGGATAATTTAGGTCAATACTTAGGAGTTCCTGTGGAAATAGGGATCTGTACGGATTCTATTGTTTCTCAGACCCTTACCAAAATTGAGGATAGATGTGCTGGTTGGAAAGGCTGCTACCTTAACAAGGCTGGCAGACTTACTCTGGTCAAATCTGTCCTCACCAGCCGTCTTGTTTATCCTTTGTCAAATGTTAAGTTCCCTCTTAGGAGCATTAGAAGAATTAACCAAATCATGGCTTCCTTTATCTGGAAAAAGTCTTCCCCTCAAAAGGGTTTTCATTGGGTAGCTTGGAAACATATGTGTAGGCCTTATGATTTGGGGGGCTTAAATATTAAGTCTCCCCACCTTATGAATAAGGCTCTCTTGACTAAGCAAACTTGGAGAATTGTTACAGATCGTAACAGTTTAAATTCCAAGTATTTCTACTCCAGATACTGTAAAAGGAAAGACTTTCTTGATAGAAAGACTTTCCAAAAAGCTTCTAAGGTCTGGACCAGCTTCTCTTTTGTCAGACATGTAGTCAGCCAGGGATTACAGAGGGATGTGGGAAATGGGATGTTGATTAGGGTTGAGCAGGACAAATGGATACCTGATACTCCTCCCCTGTCCTCTCTTAGTAACCTCCAATTTGAAGATGACGATAGGGTGATTGACTGGATATCCATTGATAGATCTGGTAAAAGGACTTGGAAGGATGAAAAGCTTAGACTTTTTCCCCAGTGGCTCAGGAAGCAAATTGTTTCCATCCCCCTTGCTAGGACAAACCAACCTGATACATTCAAATGCTCAATTTCTTTATCTGGGGACTTTTCTGTGGCTTATGCTTATAAGCATTTGTTTAGAGAAGATTTCTGTGGTAAGCTTGCGAGTGCTAAGGCTGAGGAGTGGAAGGGCCTCATCTTGAACTTTCCATGGAAATGCTTTTGGAAGATGAAACTTCCTTTTAAAATTCTTTTCTTCCTGTGGCAAGCTTTAAATGATAAACTCCCAACAAATAAAATGCTTAGTAAACTTTGGAATTCTCATCCTAAGTTTTGTCCCCTCTGTAAATTACATGAAGAAAATGTGGATCATCTCTTCCTCCACTGTGCTCTTGTGCAGCCTCTTTGGACCTTTTCTGATATTTCCTTCTCGAATTCTATCAGCTTAAAAGATTTACTTCTGAATCTTCTCTCTAACCCTGGCATGCAAGACTACCCGAAGAAGCTCTGTTGGATTGTGGCTTTATAGGAATTCCCTGGTTTTCAACAAAGATAACCATGATGAAAACTGTGATTTCCCCTCTTCTTTGTTTAAAGCCAAAGTTTTGGCCAGTCAATTTCTTGAGGCCTGGATTCTGGAAAGTAAACAGATGCAAGACCAACAGATAGAAGTCCAGAAAAAAGAGATTAGATTTGGGGAACAGGGGCTGCAAAGAAGAAAAGATTGAGATCCTGGTCTGGACTTCAAAGTATAAGAAGGAGAAAATGGTTCACTGCTTTGCTCATGATCATGGAAGGACTCTCTTTTCCCAGAAAACTCAGGCGGTTGGGGACTTCCCTAACAAAATCTTAGACACAATTTTTGATGCTGTTTATTTCCTTCAAAATAGAAATTTCAATCATTTGAAGCTTTCCATTAACAGCTCCTGTGTTTATCATCTTCTACAGCAGTTGCAGGAGCCCATGCAGGAGAAGGTTTTGAAATGGCCGGGTCTGTGGAGGAGAAAGATGAAGGACTTCCAGATCATTAGTTCTTCTCTTTGTTGCTTATCGTGTAATTTTCAGATGGGAAGTTTCAAAAACAAGCTTTTGTAATTAATCTCTGGACGCTTTTGTTTTAGCTAGGTGGTTGTGTAGAGGGGCTAGGTTTTTGCCCTCTATTTTAGCTTGTTTCTTTTGGGTTGATTATCTATGAAAATTCTCTCTTCTTTTCAAAAAAAAAATAATTTACTCACAATAACTCTAAAACTCCAGGAGAGTGGATGAGAAATCGGGAAACCGGTGCTATGGATTGTCACTAGTACGAAATTGTGCAGGTTCGTTCAATTTGGAAATCAAGGTTAACGATAATATACAAGCATACTTGCGAGCAATTCGATTTTGGAAAGCATGAACATATTTGCACGTTGTTGCGATGGATATAGAAAGAACTACCCCTATATAAATCTGAGTGGTCCATTTGAACCTAAAAATATAAGCAGTCTAGAACCCTCATATCACGAGTAAGACTTCAAGTCTTTATCAGGGCCTAATTACTAACTAATACGACGTGAAAATAAGAAACTGGAGCTATGTGGGAAAGGATAGGGGAACGATCCAAGAGGAACAAGGCAAAAGAAATCAAATCCAGCAAACCACATACAGATACTGATTTATATGTCTACGCGGCACTTTCGTTCAAAGAAATTGATTATTTTTTGCAGGTATACATGGTCACTCTCAGCCGTATAAAGCTAAATAATACAAATACCTAACATTATCTTTTTGTTCATGCCCTAACTTTAACATGCACATATAGCAGAAGATATATCTCACCAATCTTTCTTCCTAATCACAATCATATTATTGTTTTGGCTCCGGACCATAACAAAGTATTATAACATTCGAATTAAATAGATCAAATTCTACATCTATTAGTAAAATAGATTTAACTAGGGGCGTTCAGGAATCAACTACACTGGTGAAATCGGACCGCACCTAACGAACCGTACCTAAAGCGGTTGTCATGTCATTTTTCTTTTACTAAGAAGGGATTTTTCTTTTTGAAAACCGAACCGGCTAGGAACCGATCCGCTTGTGAATAAAATACCAAAAAAATCGCACCCCATAGAACAATAAATTAACTTAAATATTAAAAATTGTTTTTCTCTTTTATTTTCTTAGTCCTTTCTCGCCTGTCCCGGTGGGCTTTGGCTATCAGAACGATTTAATACTTCTATGTTGAAAGTTTATAAACCTACATTCTGTGTTCTGGATCCCCATTATCCTTCTATTTTTAGAGAAAGTATTGCACTCTATGGATTTCCTTATACCTTTTTCTGTTGAGTGCAATGTTTTCTCTAAACATATTTCGGTTTAGGTGTATCTTACGGTCTGAAACCGATCAAACGGAATCATGAACACCCCTAGATTTAAGTTACATCGAAGCTTAATTGCTTAAATGAAGTGGACTAATGTCATAACCTACATGTTCTTCTTGAAATTGAAAACTATAACGTACATGTTAATAGTACTTGTTGATTAAGCAACATTCTTTTCTTAAACTAAGATAGAATACATTTTTTAAAACCTTATATAGGAATCAAAACACTACAATAATAGAATAAATATAGTTACATGTCGTTTTAGAGATCCTTCGCAAACCTGGAAGACTTCGGACACCGAATATTCGTCTCATATTCCCTCACATGTTGCTACTCAAATGAAAATGCAGAAAAATCAATGAAAAACCATGTCCGAATGTCTGCAATAGTGATCACACATGACATTTCGTTTGCTTTTTTTCTTCTTGTAAGATATTTTAATTTATTCCTTAATTCTGAAATTCGAACTGATTGTACGAAGATATTTCATATTTGTACGGGTAAATGATACTGACAACACCTTCATCCAAGGCCCCACATGACAATAGAAGTTAGAGAAATGTAGCTCTCTCTATATATCAAATTTCTTTGAATTTTTGTGGTTTTCGTTTTCATTTATTCATAAAATAAATTTTATCCGGTGAATTCATTTCGATTGATAGTGATGGTCGTATAACAATAATTGTATACGATAGAGGTCATCAACAATAAATATTCTCTTAGAAATCTCTAGAGGAAGTAGATTACGTAGGTTTGCTAGCCACATTAACCTCTTTCAGATGAGTAGGATTTATATTTATTTAATGTTTTCGTTACAGGTTATATCTATCATTTTTCTCTTGCGGTTTTCCTTAGTTCCTATTGGGTCGCCATAGTTGAAGTTGTTTGATTTATTACCAAAGATAACATTTATAGACAAACCCTTATTGTAGGCGACGGTGAGGACTATATAAAAGGGCTTTGACCTGTGCCTCAATTGAGGAGGTCGGACAGAAGCTACATGCAAAGGCAGCATCGAAATCACCATTCGTGGTCTCGAAAATATTCTTTTAGTTAATACTGGTGTTTATGTCAATTTGCGAGCACCTCAACTAAGTTACAGGGCCCGAAAGAGTGAAGACAACAAGTAAAATATTTTAATTATCCCTAAAAAACATTTTTAACTACGCAAATACATGTATATTATTGAATTTAATTAATATCATACCCTAATCGGTTCATATCGAGTTTTGTTGATCATAAAATCAATAATCCACATTTAATTTGTTTCTAAATGAATCAAATTAGTTCTATGGTTGGATCATGTCGAATTCTCTATCAAATAGGACGAAATGATCATCCATAAACACAATAATAAAATAGAAATGGAATTAGTGACAAACCAAACGTAATATGAACTCATTATCTTAGTTAATTCTATTTGGTTGAGTTCCATTAACCACCAATCCCCCGAAGAAGAAGAAACGCCACCCTAGCATATTGGTACTATGTCAAAAGTAATAATTCGAGGTAACATGCAATGTTCATCACAACAATGTGCCAAGGGTAAAATGTCACACAGTGTTGTCCATTAGGACTAGTACTTCAGGTGGTCCACATTTGCTAGCACTTCATTTTGCTGTCTGGTCTCGTACACAAGATGTCAAAAATATGCCAACTTGTAAATTTGATTTGGGATACAATTCTCGTCAAGGTTTTGTGGTTGTGAATTCTTGCCATCCTTCTTGAAACTCCATGCTAGCATTTGAATGTCTATCTCTTTCGATCCCCATATCAATTTGTTCAACCTTATCGTTTTCTCAGGTTTAGGACCTGAGAAGTTTCATGTTTCACACTCAGCTTGTTTCTTGTATTGTGCTTTCAATTTTTTAATTGTATTCAAAATTTCAAATTTGCTTAAGCTTAGTGCATGGTTAAATCATCTTCCGGATGTGAATTTTATCATTTTTACTAGGGATGTAAGCGGTTCGGTTTGGTGCGGTTTGTGCGGAAACCATAAACCAAACCGAATACACCGATTTACTAATTTTGTAACCAAACCAAACCATTTGAAAGGATGAACCGAACCGAACCAAACCGAAATACTTCGGTTTGGTTTGGTTCGGTTCGGTCGGTTTGCCTTAACATTCTTGTATGGATATTATGGTACGAATATATCAATAAATTTCAAATTTCAAGGAAGAAAGAAATTACATATGCCTAATAAAATTGCACAATTATTGCTGAGATAAAAGCATGATGCAATGTGAGAGAAAAAGGGAAGATTAACAGTAAGGGCTAGTTTGGGACGGTGGTAGAAAGATGCTGTGCGAAAACACTGTAGAAAGCTGTTGTGAATTTTTGATAAAATGTTGTTTGGTAAATATTACGTAGAAGCTGTGTCTGGTAAAATCAACTGTGAAGTTGCTGTGAGAGGGTAAAATGACAAAAATATATGACACATGTCATTTCCGGAAAGATAACTATTGTTATTTTAAAAAATTGTAAGGTCAAAATCGGTTGTAGATAAATTAATCAAAATCACTTTTTGGAGAAGCATCTCCCCCATTGCTTCCTGAAAACTGCTGCGGGACAGCAGAGACTGTCCGGAAAAGCAGAAATTTTATTTTTACCAAACACGCTAAAACTGCTTCTGCTGTCGGAAAGCAGCTGTGCTGGCAGCAGAAGCATTCCAAAACTCACCCTAAGACAATTTTAATTAGATCTATCTACTTGTATTTCTCTTTTAGTAGATTATTTCACATACTTTACACATTATATATTTTAATAAAAGTACATTAAGCACATATCGGTTCAGTTCGATTTGGTGCGGTGTAAATTTTGTACAAACCAAAACCGAACCTATTAGACCGGCTTATCAAAAAATTAAACCATTCATATACCGTACACCCATAAAAACCGTCCAAAACCACGACATTCGGTTTGGTTCAGTCGGTTTAAGTGGTTTTCCTTACAGCCCTAATTTTTACTTAGAAGTGCAGGTTTAAATAAATGCAAGCTCTTGTGTTTTTCAAACGTATTTATATTCAATTTTTTAAGTGGGTTAAAGATCAATGCAACTCTAGAGAACAACTTTGAATCTCTTCATCCCAATCCCAACCGATTACGTTTTCAATGGAGGAAGGACATAATATTTTACAATGTCCCTCCTACGGAAGGCAAAAGTAATGGCAGGCAGCGAGGAACTAAACTGCGGCAAAATAAAGTTGTTGCGGATTCTCTCTCCTTCCGCTTTGTGGGTATCGTCTATTTGACTTGTGTTTCTCAGGTCTCTACGCCCTGCGTAAAAGAAGGCTTCTGGGTTTTCTATTTGCCGATCCAGTGGCTTGTTTTGTGAACGGGTCATGCACCGAAAGCACTACCTGAAACCACTTATCACTGAAAAGCATAACCCAGAAAGTAGGGTTTCTGCAAAGGATAGAGGAGAGAAGATTGTAGAGGAAGAATAAGGCATAAGACAAATGAGCCGTTAAGCTGATTTCATTCACTGAATGTGTCGACTAATATATAGGGAATAGCAACGGGTGGATTACCAACCGTTCGATTGAATATAAATAACAACCCAGTCTTTCGATATTGCATAAATGACACAAAGTGGTAGATAGGAACTTTATAAGTGCAGCTAGGTATATGATAATGATAAGGAGACCACACACTTAGAGATAATTATAGATTGGCCCAAACTTCTGGAGAAATTTCTTGAATAGCCTTTGTGCTTGATATACTTTATCACCATCCCTCAAGCTCAAGGTGGTTGAAGAATCTTGAGATTGTGCTTCAAGTTGTTGAATGTAGCTAGATGCAAGCCTTTGGTGAGTATGTCTGCCAACTGACATGCACTTGACACAAATTTGACATTTAGTTGTTTCAAAATGGCTTCTCCCTAACATAGTGAAAATCCAGCTCTATATATTTGTTTTTGAATGAAAGACTGGGTTCGCTATTAGGGAGACGACATAAATATTATCACAAAATAAAGTAGGAACAGTAGGCATATATAAATGTAAGTCTTTGAAAAGCAATTTGAACCAAGAAAGCTCAGCAGCAGTGGTGGCTAAAGTCCTGTATTCAGCTTCACTGGATGACCTATAAATAATGGATTGTTTCTTTGAAGACCAGTGAACTCGGTTGGTGCTCAGAAAGATGAAAAAGCTAGTGGTGCTTCTTCTATCTATTGGGTTACTAGCCCATTCAGCATCTGAATATGCATTTCGAGATATAGGACCCTTGTTGTAAAACAACCCATGAGATTTGGGGCCCTGTAAATACCTCAGAATTCTTTTTGCAGCAATCATGTGTAAAGAAGTAGGATTGTGCATGAATTAACACAAATGATTAACTGAAAAAGCTACGTCAGGTCTAGTCAAAGTGACATATTGCAAAGCCCCCAAAAAATTTCCTAAAAGAATTGCATTAGAAAGTGTAAGCCCATCATGAGCATGAAGTTTAGAGCTAGTAACTAGAGAAGTAGAAGCCGACTTACATGGATGCGTATTGAATCTGACAAGAGATCAGAAATTAATTTAGCTTGGTGCAGAAAAATGCCATTCTGGTTATGTAACTTGAAGACCTAAGAAATATGTTAAAGGACTCAGATTGGTCATAGCAAACTCAATGTGAAGTTGGCTTACCAGAATTCGAATGTAGTTGGAGTCACTGCCAGTGACTATAATGTCATCAACATAAAGAAGCAATAAAGTCATTTGAGTGCCATTATGTCTAATAAATAGAGAACGGTCTGCAACAGAAGATTGAAAATCAAGAGATAAAATGTAGCTAGTGAATCTTTCAAACCAAGTTGTAGGAGCTTTTTTTAAGCCATATGTGGCCTTGTTCAACCGCAAACATGTGTGGGAAACTGAGGATCTACAAAACATTGTGTTTGCTTCATGAAATCTTTTTATCTAAGATTGCCATGTAAAAAGAGCATTTTTGACATCTAATTGCTGTAAAGGCCAGTTAAAAGAAGCAGCGTAAAAGGGTTCTAGCGGAGTGTTTGATCATAGGTAAATGTTTCATCAAAATCTAAGCATGGTGTTTGACGAAAAGCTTTAGCAACAAGTCTTGCTATATATAGAAATTGTGTCATTTGGGTTAAATTTGGTTCTAAATTTCCATTTTTTTCCCATGATATTTTCATGTTTAGGTTTAGGAACAAGTGTCCATGTATTTTGTTGTTGGAGACTTAGAAACTCTTCAGTCATAGCATTTTACCACTGAGAGTGCTTTTGTGCCTCAGAGAAACAAGTAGGATCAGACAAAAAGGAAATGTTGGGATTACTAGCATGAGAATTAGAGCCAATAACCTTCTTTTTGACAATACTAGACTTGCTTCTGGTCTCATAGGATGACCAGGAGCAGGAGACGAAAATGGAGTTAAGCCAGGTGCCATGCTAGAGCTAGAAGGCTGCTCCTCATGGTGGGTTTGTTCAGAGGTGGTAGTATCTGTATAAGAGTTCTCCATAAGAGCAGGACCTTGACTAGATGGCTCCAACACTGGAGAAAAACCAAGTGCCTCACTCACATCTCCTGGATGTGTATGCAAAGTGAATGGTGTTTGATCTGCAGAACGAAATAACACAGTAAATTGAGTTGGAGGACATAGTTGTGTAGAAGAGACAGAAATATGTGATGGTGATGCATATGGAAAAAAATAGTCGCATCAAATATGAGATCTCTACTAATGAAGTTTATGTAGAGATTTACTATAGCAGAGATACCCTTTGTAATTAGTAGTATAACCTAAGAACACACATTGACGTGTCTTAGGTTATATCTTGGCGTGCATATAAGGTCTCAAATTAGGGTAACAAGCACAACCAATCACTCTTGAGTTAGAGTAATCAGGTTTATGTTTAAAAAGCAGTGCATAAGGAGACTTAGAATTGGTGATTTTGCTTGGCATTCTGTTAACCAAATAAACAACAGCTTCAAAACAGTGAAACCATAAAAAAATTGTAATGAAGCATGTTGCATTAAAGTCACAGCAGTATCCACAATGTGTCTATGTTTCCTTTCTGCAACTTCATTTTGTTGTGGAGTGTGTGGGCATGCTTTTTTGGTGAGTAATGCCATGAGATGACAAGTATTTTTTTTGGAGAAAAGAGAAGACAAATATTGAGTAAACAAAATTGACATGTGTGCACAAGGAAATCCTTAAGAGAGATCCAAGTGTACACCTCAAGTAGAGAATTATATTAGAACACAGAGAGATGTAGGGTGTGAGTAGGGAGAGAGTAAGCAAAGGCAACTGCTCTTGAAAGTGAGACAGTAGACCAGCCAAGATCTGAGAGGGATTAAGGTGTCCAGGAGAACCAGATGAGATCTCGTGGAGGGTTAACGATCCTAGATATAATGGGGAAGTGACCGTTGTAAGGGGGTTAATGCACCATAAATGGCGGCTTAATGATAGACCCTGTAACGGCACGTTCGACCGCATATATAGGGATCGTTACGCACCTGCCCGCATATATCGGAGACCGTTATGAGATCGTCCGTATTTATGGGATACACGAGCCTTAAACCTCTCACCCAGTTACCAGAGGTCACGCGCGAGCTTGGTTGTCGCTCTTGCTCGACGGACCTTACTCTAGCCTCCAAACCACTAAGTCCCTAAAAGTCCCGTGTGGTTGGTACGCGAGGGTTCTGTCTCGCAGCCCCCAAGTGGATAAGCATAGGTAGTTATCCGATGTATATGAAGCACATCTAAGTGTGATGGATGGCTGCCACGTGGCTGTGATCTGTCTGTCTGGAAAGCACCATCTACAACATGTATTCACCACCACAATCACTTCTAAGAATTTTGATGTGATGACCTAGGGCATCAACAAGTAATTTAAACTTTGGAAACACATGAACAGTAATTTAAAATTTGGAAACACATGAACAACCTCACATTTGTGGTGCTAAGGAAAAATCCAAGAGTATCTAGAGTAATCATCAACAAATAGTAAGTAAAATCTATAACCATGGAATGATTTCACAGAAGACGGATCCTAGACATCACTATGCAGTAAATGTAATGGCATTTTAATAGAAGTACAAGACTTAGTATAACGAAGCTTGGTCATTTTTCCTTTCAAGCAGTGTTCACAATAGCAGCATTAGTATGTTTAGATGATTTAAAAGAGGTATCAGATAAAGCAAAAGCTAAAACTTCATCTGTAGAATGGCCTAATATTGCCTACCACAAAGGGATTTTTATTCTAGCACCAAGAAGACCCTTTGGCGTGTTTGGTAAATGTGCACGAGATGCTGAAAAAGGTGAGGAGTGAATAGGGTATAACCCATTTTCACTCTCCTCTGGTAAGGAGAGTCCCAGTAGTTTTGTCCTCAACGTAGAAAGAGTCGCATCAAAAATAAATAAGCAGTTGTATTGTCTACACATTTGATAGACATAAAGTAAATTAGTAGACAGTGTTGACATGTAAAGTATTTGATAATGTAAAAGTGTGTTGAGGAGTGTGTATGTGAGCGGTACCATTTCCAACAGAGACTTCATCAGACCCAGAATAACCATCACGACGAGACATATTTTCCAATTCAGGATGGTTGGTAGCACCAGAATTGGACAATCAGTAGTTTGAATTAGAGGAAGAGGGCTGAATAGATACAGTCATAGCAGATTATTTTGAAGAAGTTTGCCTTGATAGGATTGATCCATCCTATGCTAGCAATCTAAGACAAAATTTGCCTACTACATTGGAATATTTATGCATCACTTTATACTTGGAAATGCCACCCAATAAAAAAAGGGGTGCAAAATTGCGCCATGTATCTATTATATTTTAGACTTTCTTACAGTTTGGTGTTCATATTTTCAAGCGATAATCACACGCACATATTCGATAATTAATTAGAGTGCTTGGTGTGAGATCTGTTTGAAAAACCACAATTACCTCTTCCCCTTTGATTTGTGTTTCTGTTGTAACCATAAATCCATTATTGGGATTACCAGTTCTTCCCCCTCTGGTGAAGTCGCCTCGAACTCCTCTATGGTCGAATCGACCAGCAGAAGAACCCCTTCCAGTAGGATTTCAGCCACCAGAGCGGCCACCATGGGAACCACCCCTATTCCTATAAAAATTAGTACCAGAAGAAGCATCAGAAGTAGACACATATGATAACTCAGCAGAGACACACTTCTGGTATTCAAACATAAGTTCCTCAGAATGTAATAAGACATGTTATTCTTCAAACGATAGAGCAACAGATCTTGTACGCAGAGAAAAGCGAAAAGCATTATACTCAATATGTAATCCATTTGAGGAATATAAGAGCATGTCTTCATATTCAATAAAACCCATCGAAACAGCCAGTTTATCAGGAATCAACTCCAGTTTTTACATACACAAATCAATAGAATCAATTTTCTTCCGGATTGTTTGTAGATCAGACTTGAGTTGAAGAATATGAGAGCGCGTGAGAGGGGCATACCTTTGTTCGTGAAAATCCAGGCAGAGCGAGATGATGTCTTACCAATAACGAGGGTTAAGGCCTCTTGAGTGAGTGTGGCGTTGATGAGAGTTAGGATGGCGGGATCTTGAACCACCCACCCAGACTGCATGTGTCTGATTGGGAGTGGTGGTGGCACTGGTGGCGTAAGAGATGAACTGTGGAGGCGGCGGAGAGGAACCGTCAACATAGCCAAAGAGGCTATGTGCATGAAGAACAGAGGAAATGTTTCCATAAAACAAAATTGGAACGATATAGTTTAAAGGAACAAGGTTGTTAATGTTAGCGAGAATGAAAAGGGAATAGGGTTTGAGGAGCCTGAGGTCGTTGTGAGACTCATGGCTCTGATACCATGAAAACAAAACCCGAAAATTAAAATTTGTGCAAAGGATAGATGAGAGAAGATTGCAGAGGAATAACAAGGCAAAAGACAAGTGAGTCGTCAAACTGATTTCATTCACTGAGTGTGTCGACTAATATACATGTAATATCAATGGGTGGATTACCAACCGTTGGATTAAATAAAAATAACAACCTAGTCCTTCTATATTGCATAAATAACACAGGGTGATATATATATATGAACGTTATAAGTGTAGCTAGGTTTATGATAATGATAAGAAGACCACACTTAGAGATAATTGTAGAGTGGCCCACACTTCTGAAGAAATGTCTTGAGTAGCATTTTTACTTGTTATACTTTAACAATCACACGAAGAATGTAGGTGAGCAAAGAATATTAACATAAAGTTAAAGATGAAGAGTGAGTTTGGAACAAAAGCAAAAATGCTACTTATGCTTGGTTCCTTATCTCCAAGTCAGTATAACTGTTACAAATTCACACATCATACCGAAGAAATTATATGTTCGTAACTTATCACCAACAACCCTGGGTTGCTACTTATCTCTTGTGTCTGAAATTGTTGGTGACACACTATGTATATCATGTACAAGTATTGTTATACCAACTTGCACCTTGTTGAAACAAACATCAAACGATTCTCAAAAAAAAAAAAAAACAATAGATTCACGTGCACATATAGAACTGAAACCGTCACTGCACTCTTTTTCCAAGTAACTAAAATTTGTTGTGAAATCACGTCATAGTACGGGTACATAAATTCGTTTATTTTTTAACTTCTTGCAATAATTACATAAAAATCAAATGCATTTACATGAGAAAAAACTACGAACTAAAATAAAACTACCTACGTTACGTGATACAATTTTTGGTCTCGTCAGGCCCACAACCACAACCCTCTACCCTAGTCGTTACTCGTCCTCTCACCATTGCATGTGCTGTATGCCAGACACCTTAACTCATCATACCCACAAACAAACAGACCCTCGACATCATCCTCAATAGCAATTATATTCTCCCCCTATCTCTACTCCTCTCTCCCCCTCAAACTCTATGCTCTCTCCTTCTCTCCCATGGTGGACGTTCCTCTCTCCAACCCATCATCGATATGCCCTCCTCCACCCCAAACTGCAATATCAGGTCAGTCACATGCATCAGGTCTCGAGTTCAAGACTTATATCCAGTATTTTATAATTAAGATCTTATAGTTTACTAACTGGTCCCTCAAATTATGATTTTACTTTTCAGGTGGTTCTGCACCAACACGGTGGCCAATGAGGACACGATTGTCGATGAAGACAACCCAGTGTCGAGCTCAGTGGAGTGCTACGCCTGCACTCAGGTAGGAGTGCCGGCGTTCCACTCCACTAGCTGCGACCAGGCCCACCCTCCCGAATGGGAGGCCTCGGCCGGTTCGTCGCTGATCCCAATTCATGCCCGGGAGGCCGGGCAGCACAGGAAGAACTGGGAGGCGACGAACCGGCGGCAGACGAGGGGGCTTATGGGGACGGTTCTGGACCCGCGCAGGAAGCGGGTCCAGAGATGGAACCGGATCTTCCTGATGGCCCGGGGGATGGCGCTGGCCGTCGACCCGCTGTTCTTCTATGCGCTGTCGATCGGCCGCGACGGTGCGCCGTGCCTGTACATGGACGGCGGGCTGGCGGCTATGGTGACGGTTCTGAGGACTAGTGTGGACGCCGTTCATTTGGTTCACTTGTGGCTGCAGTTCCGGTTGGCGTACGTGTCGAGAGAGTCGTTGGTGGTCGGTTGCGGGAAACTCGTGTGGGACGCACGTGCCATCGCTTCGCATTATGTGAGGTCGCTGAAAGGGTTTTGGTTCGATGCTTTTGTTATACTGCCCGTTCCTCAGGTATGTGTAGTCTGTCACTCGTACGTATCCAAATCCAATTATTTTCTCAACCAGGGTGTCTTCATAAACAGTGAAATTTGGTTAAATTTGAAAAACAAAAGGAGTGAAATTTGATAGCAGTAAATTTTTTTTCTTCACTCAAGTAATCTGTGAATAGTGAGAAATCGAGAACTGCACAGTCGTTTTTTTAGAGAAGAATTGCATAGCATGTTTGTGACTATTCAAAAAAGAAATAAAATAACTTAACAACAGTAGAACATGCGTTATGTTAAATGGTTATTTCATAATAAAAAGAGTGAATATAACACCTGAAAAAAACATGTTATATAAATTTTTAAAATTACCGTCTTTTTTTTTAACTTAATCGCAAGAGAGAAATATAAAGATAAATGGTAGCTACCTCAATTTGTATAGCATTAAAGGCCTTCAGTTGGTGACTCGCTTTTTTATTAAAATGATGTTGTATGAAATTTATTCAGTTCAAGACTCTGTTTGTATGCAAGTACATGTATGAAATGTACCACTTGGTGTACCATGCTATTAGTAACCCATCAAGTCTAATTAATTTCAGAAAGTTATAGAATACCTATTCCGGACATAGACAAAATTGATAAGTAAACTTTCACCATTTCATGAAGGTTTTCATTTTTTGCTCTTGAGATTGAACTTTGGATCCAAGCTTACTATGGATAATAATGAACAATTTTACATTCTGGTATGTAGGCCTAGAAAGTGAAAAGTTCTACTGGCCCCAATTTTGTCAAATGAAAGCACATGAACTTCAATTTGTGCAGGCATGGCTTGTGCTGTCTCTTCACTCAGTTTTTAGCTACAATGAAAGCAATGGAACTTCAATTATTTTTTGTTTTTAGCAAATCTCAAGCATCAATACCAATTTGGACAAACAGGCAATCTAGCCGGTTACTGGCTTTCTTGAGTAATTTCTGTCATCAACGTATCTCTTATCTCTTATCATGTCACCTAAGTGGACTTGTCGCTTTCATAACCGTGTCCGTTTTTAATTAGTGTGCAATTATTGTTGTTTTTTGAATGACGTGACGATATTTGCAGGCGGTTTTCTGGTTAGTGGTACCGAAACTGATCAGAGAAGAGAAGATTAAGCTGATAATGACAATCCTTCTATTGATGTTCTTGTTCCAATTCCTCCCCAAAGTGTACCACAGCATCTGTCTCATGAGACGAATGCAGAAAGTCACGGGATATATATTTGGTACCATCTGGTGGGGTTTCGCCCTTAATCTCATCGCTTATTTCATTGCATCTCACGTAAGTCCCACTCCCCATTCTGCATCTTATTACTTCATATGTCTCAATATTTTAGTGCTCACTTGGAATTCGAACATTTTAAGGGATATGTAATTATTACATCCCTGCAAACTTTTTATCATGTTGATTACCTGAGAGAAATGTTAGGGATTCCTTCAAAATTTCTCACTTATCTCTCACATTCCTTCCACACATTTGCAGTCGTGCTAAATGACTATTTATGTTTTCAATTTTATATTTGCGTGAGAGATTAGTGGAAGACATTAGTAGGATTCATATCTCATTTATTTATTATTAGATGATGTCACTTTTGTTTTTTGTTTTTTTTGAAAAAACGGAAAACTATAATGTTATAACCAAAAAAGAAAGTTGACAATTTTTTTAGACAGGCAAAAATGTAACAGATGACCAATCTTTAGCTCTCTCTAGCTGAATACGTCAAGTTGACTTCTTGATGATGTCACTCCTATTTTGATTCAGGCAAACTGATGTAATGTTACGAATCACCAAAAAAGAAAGTTGACAAAATTTTTGAGACAGGCGAAAATGAAACGGAGGACCAAAATATTGGGACAGGGGGACTATATGATTTTTGTAACACGGTGATAATGGTTAAAACTCTTAACAGGTTGCTGGAGGGTGCTGGTATGTCCTGGCAATCCAGCGAGCCGCGTCGTGCTTGAGGCAGCAGTGCGACAGTAAAGCTAGTTGCAATCTCTCTCTGTCGTGTGCAGAGGAGGTTTGTTACAAGTTTCTGTTGCCTTCCGACATGATGGGACATGCTTGTGGCGCGAACTTGACATCAATCTTCAGAAAAACAAAGCCGATGTGCTTAGATGTGAACGGGCCTTTTCCGTATGGGATCTACCAATGGGCGCTTCCCGTCATTTCCAGTAACTCTCTTTCTGTCAAGATCTTATATCCGAT
Source organism: Linanthus parryae (assembly GCA_023055425.1). NCBI lineage: Eukaryota > Viridiplantae > Streptophyta > Magnoliopsida > Ericales > Polemoniaceae > Linanthus > Linanthus parryae. Next base: position 2,813,217 of record JALGPY010000012.1, read on the forward strand.
CTTTTGGGGCTTAATGACCCTCAGGTAAAGGAACTGTTGAGTTTACAAGTTTCAGCATTTTAGATGCTTTGGAAACCTTATTCTAAGTTGGATTAAAGTCTGCATTTTCGAACAATTTCAGTTGTCATGACACAAAATTTTAAGCTGATAATATGCATATTAAAATAATCTCCGGACAATTATAAAATCTAGAAAATCGGGGTTTATGCAGCGGGAAATTTCAAAAATATAATTTTCTTGTGCTTTTGACGTTAGCACGATCACAACTTAATTATGAGTGAGTGTATCCAAGTAGTTGAGTGTAAAGTTCTTTAAATTTTGCTAAATTGATCAAATTATTGATCTATAACTTCAATATATATGTACCAAATAAATTGTGATTTTTAGTTCAGCTGGATTTTTCACCCGGATTATTTTCACCTAATATATCAGATTTTCAGCTAATACCAAACAGGGCCTTAATTAGAATGACAGTTTCATGAAACCTCAAACCAAATCGAGGTTTCTAAAACATCCTCATTTTGGTATTGTTGTCGCAGTAACAATTCTGATATAGCAAGTTGTGTATTTTGGCACATTCCTCTTTTCTTTTTTACTGTCGATTTGCATCACATTGAACGATTTTTACAGTTTTACTGTCGATTTGGTTGCAGCACTTTTGGCAATGATCTTGAACCCACAAGTCATTGGTTGGAAATTATCTTCAGCATATGCATCGTTCTCAGCGGCTTGATGCTTTTCACTCTCTTGATCGGTAACATTCAGGTAAATCAAAACTTGTTTCCTCCTTCTAGTTAATCCTCTTTCTATTTGCTGCCCAAAACATATGAACTTAGCGAAGTTTATGTAACAGGTGTTCTTGCACGCGGTCATGGCAAAAAAGAGGAAGATGCAGTTGAGATGTCGCGACATGGAATGGTGGATGAAGCGGAGACAGCTGCCATCGCAGCTGAGACAAAGAGTACGGCATTTTGAACGCCAGAGATGGGCAACAATGGGAGGTGAAGACGAGATGGAATTGATCAAAGACTTGCCAGAAGGGCTGCGAAGAGACATTAAGCGCTACCTTTGCCTTGATTTGATCCGAAAGGTAACAAATCCACCCGCATTACCATGTGTTCTGTATGGAAAATTATACATGTCTACAGAGGCGGATCTAGGACACGTTACAGTGGGTGCTAGACTGGAAAAATTTAACAAAATAATTATAGTGCAACTTTTATGGGACTAAATCGAAAAAACAAAGCAAAGTAAGGCTAGGTTGGTGGGGACCCGGGCTTGGAAGAGGGCTGGGAGTGTGAGGGGAGGGGGCTGGGCCTGGCAATAGTGGGAGGAAAGTGATCCAGATCGGTCAGGGGCTAAAAGCCCTTGGATTCGGGGTCGGGCCGGTCTGGTTTTAAATGATCAAAATAATTAAAAATACAGCTAGTTGGGAGTTAACGTGACCCTGACCATTTCCGTGGCCGAGCTACCGTGTAGGGGGCGGGCTGGGTTGGGGTCGAGTTGGTGTTCTGGGGCAGGGCTGGGCCAATATTACACTCGGACAAGCCCTCTTAAGACAAACTTTTTTAAATTGCATATTTACCCTTATCTTGTTTGTTTGTTTGTTTTTTTTTTTTTTTCAGTTTAGCGCTCACAAAAGTTTTATTGTAGTCCCCCGCTTGACTTCATGAAACTTAATTTTACCCTTACTCTTTGATTTATCAAACTAAAAGTTCCTGAATCTGCAGCTGCGTGTCACGGGAATCTTTTTCATCATTATATGCCACTGCTCATGTCGGTTGAATAAACTCTTAACTCACAATTCAAACTAAAATTTACAGGTACCGCTATTCCATAGTCTCGACGATCTCATCCTCGACAACATCTGCGATCGTGTGAAGCCACTCGTATTCTCTAAAGACGAAAAGGTGCGAGTATTTCAATATAACTACTTCAAATGGCGCGAAATCACCTTAACATTTCGTCTATTTTGGAACAGATTATTAGGGAAGGGGACCCGGTGCAACGGATCGTGTTCATCGTCCACGGGCGAGTAAAAAGTAGCCAAAACCTGAGCAAAGGCGTGGTGGCGACTAGCGTGCTAGAACCGGGAGGATATCTAGGGGACGAGTTGCTGTCTTGGTGTCTACGACGCCCATTCATAGACCGGTTACCGGCCTCGTCTGCTACATTTGTTTGCATCGAGTCGACGGAAGCGTTTGGTCTCGACGCGAACCATCTCCGCTACATTACGGATCACTTCCGGTACAAATTCGCGAACGAGAGGCTGAAGAGGACGGCGAGATACTATTCGTCGAATTGGAGGACTTGGGCAGCTGTGAACATACAACTAGGTTGGCGGCGGTACATGACGAGGACTCGTGGTGGTGGTCCGGTGAATCATGGTGCCGAAAACGGCGGAAGCGAGCGCCGGCTCCGGCAATGTGCGGCGATGTTCATGTCAATCAGGCCTCACGATCACTTGGAATAAAAAGGGATATTATTGCTAAGTAGAAATTTTGTGTAAGCATTGCAGTTGCAGATTCATGTTCATTGTGATTATCAAGTTATGAATAAAAACTGGAGAAAAAGCCATGTCTCGTTCCAGAATATTTTCAGACTGGTTTAGTAACAAAATTCGTCATCTATTTATGTAGCATCGCATTTCTTGCAGTCTTTTATCTCTATCTTTTTAGAAATTTTGTTGCAGCCGTAAAGAATAGAATTTTTGACACAAAATCTCCATGCAGCTTTGTCTTGACACTTAACTACGCGCAGTAATGATTTTATCACTCATCGTTATGCAGTTTGTAAATTTCGACACTTAGGTCAAATTGACTAACATTGTTATTGTTGAGTTGGTGCCTTGAATTGGTCAAAGGCGGTCAAACTCTTTGTTTCCAACTTTGATTAGGAAACATTGGAAGTCAAAGGCGGTGGAGGATTAGTTAGGAAACAAGTTGTTTCCAAATCGGATTTGGAAACTTTATGGATTTCCTAGCACTATATAAAGAACCTAGTAGTCACATTATTAGGTATGCAAAAGTGTAATTGTTCCTCTTAAGTGAATAAATAGTGCTTTTCCGCCGTGGAGGTAGTTAGCAAATATTTTGCTAGCGAACCACGTAAAATACTCGTGTTCTTCTTTTATTCGTTCTTCGTTCGTGAGGTGGTTTGTCATAACAAACTGGTATCAGAGCTCGGGTTTGGCGGTGTTTCAAGATCAAGATCAAGGCGGAGCAAAGCTAGGGTTTCACAACTTGGTGAAATCAAAGCTAGGGTTTTGCGATCTAGGTGGAGCACGCGACTAGGGTTCAAGATCCACCAAGAACGATGTCCGGATCGATGTTGAAGATCGACAGGTTCACAGGAGGGAACAACTTTAGTCTGTGAAAGATAAAGATGGAGGCTTTGCTCAAATCGCAAGGCTTGTGGGCACCTTTGACCGCGGACAACGGAGGCATGAATGTTGGATCATCGGAGTTCAAGGTATTGGAGGAGAAGGCACACGCAACGATTATGTTGTGCTTATCGGATGACGTGATCATCGAGGTCGCAGATGAGAAGCAAGCAGCAGGTCTTTGGCTCAAGTTGGAGAGTCTCTACATGACGAAGAGTCTCACTAGCAAGTTGATGCTAAAGCAAAGGCTCTTTACTTTGCGGATGCTTGAAGGTACGATTCTCAAGGACCATCTTGATCAATCAAATACAATTCTTTTAGACTTGCGTAATTTTGGCGAGAAGGTGGGCGATGAGGATGCCGCACTCTTGTTATTGATCTCGTTACCTCCATCATACGAGAACTTCGTTCAGTCGTTCATAGTGAACAAGGACGACTTATCCCTAGAGGAGGTCAGATCGGCGCTCCATGCTAGGGAACTGCGCCATAAGGGTGCAGGCATAGGTACAGAGGACCATGCTTCCGGACAGATGGCAACGGGAGGAAGCAAGAAGGGTAAGAAGAACAAGAAGAAACAGTTCTCAAGTTCTAAGTTACCCAAGGATGTTTGTGCCTTTTGCAAGGAAAAGGGGCACTGGAAGAGAGATTGCCCGAAACGAGGTCAACAGGGGCATAATGGATCCGCAGCCGTAGCAGAACAAGGTAACTCGTCCGAGGATGATTACGTTCTAATGGCGGATGTTGTCACGCACTCTCAAGATGTGTGAATCCTTGATTCCGGAGCTTCCTATCATATTTGCTCTAACAGGGAGCTATTCTCGACGTACGACCAAACGGATGGAGGGCCTGTCTACATGGAAAATGGAGCCATCTGTAAGGTGATTGGGAGCGGCTCAGTTAGATTGAAGACGAATGAAGGGAAGTTATGTACCTTGGAGCAGGTCAGACATGTACCACTTATTAAGAAGAATCTGATCTCCTTGAGTCTACTCGACAGCAAGGGATACAGTTTCAAAGGTGAAGGTGGAGATCTACAAGTCTGCAAGGGTTCTAAGGTGATTCTCAGGGGAGTCAAGAGTGGGACTTTGTACATGTTGCAAGGTTCGAAGATCACAGGTTCTGCTGGAGTTGTCTCAGCCGAGATTATGGAAGCTGATCTAACCAAGCTGTGGCATATGAGGCTCGGTCATATGAGTGAACGTGCAATGCAGGAACTTCACAAGAAAGGCTATCTCACCGGGCATGCGCCCAAGATCCTAGGGTTTTGTGAGCACTGCGTGTATGGGAAGCTACAGCGTAGTAAGTTCCCTAAGGCGGTTCATAGAACGAAAGGTACTCTTGATTATATCCATTCGGATTGCTGGGGTCCATCTCGAGTTGAGGCGATTGGCGAGTACATGTATTTTCTAAGCATCATAGGCGACTACTCCAGGATGACTTGGATATTCGTGATGAAGCACAAGAGTGAAGCCTTCACAAGATTCAAGGAGTGAAAGACACTAGTAGAGAATCAGGTGGGAAAGAATGTGAAGAGGCTACGCACGGACAACGACATAGAGTTCTGTTCATCAGAGTTTGATGGATTCTGCAAGGATCAGGGAATAGCACGCCATCGCACCGTTCGGCACACAACGCAGCAGAATGGTGTAGCCAAGAGAATGAATCAGAAACTTTTAGCAAAAACAAGGTGCATGCTTTCGAATGCAGGTCTTTCTAGAGGTTTCTGGGGAGAGGCAGTTTCCATGGCATGCTATCTCATAAATCGGAGCCCGCACACAGGTATATGATGCAAGATTCCTATGGAAGTCTGGTCCGGTAATGCGGTGGATTACTCGGATTTGAGAGTTTTTGGTTGTGTTGCCTATTATCACGTTGATGATGGCAAACTAGAACCAAGAGCTAATAAGGTAGTATTCATGGGTTTCGCAACAGGTGTGAAGGGATACAAGATATGGGCAGACAACAAGATTATACTTAGCAGAAGTGTAGTCTTTGATGAGACTCATATGTTTAAGAACTCCGTGGAGGTGGAGCTTGGAGGTGCAAAGAAGAAGGTGGAGGGGGAGTCGGATCCTACTGATCCTAAGGATTCCGAAATCCCTACACCGCCGCCAGAAGCAGAAGAGGAAGAAGCAGAAGAATATGATAGTGAGGATGCGTCTACACCAGAGGAACCAGTTCATCAAAGTATTGCTGAAGAAAGACCAAGGAGAGTCATAAAGCCTCCGGCGAGATACAAAGATGATGGTATGGTGGGATATGCATTACAGGTAGCGGAAGAGGTAGAGGACGAGCCATCCTCCTACAAGGCCGCTATATCTAGTTCTAAGTCAGCACAATGGATTGTCGCAATGGGAGAGGAGATGGAGTCTCTTAGCAAGAACTCGACTTGGGAGCTTGTTAAATTGCCAGCGGGAAGGAAGATAGTCAGCTGCAAGTGGGTTTTCAGAAGAAAGGAAGGAACTACATCTAGAGAGGGCATCAAGTATAAGGCAAGGCTAGTTGCAAGAGGGTTCAGTCAGAAAGAGGGAGTTGACTTCAACGAGATCTTCTCACCGGTGGTCAGGCATACTTATATCCGGGTGTTACTAGCTTTAGTGGCACACCACGACCTAGAGCTTGAGCAATTGGATGTCAAGACATCTTTCCTGAACGGAGAGTTGGAGGAGGAAATATACATGAGCCAACCGGAGGGGTTTCAAGTTCTTGGAAAAGAAGAATATGTGTGCAAGCTGAAAAGATCTCTCTATGGACTTAAGCTGCCAAGGAAATGATACAAGAGGTTTGACAACTTCATGTTGAAGATTGGTTACCACAAGTGCGAGTATGATTGTTGCGTGTATCACAAAGAGTTGCATGGTGGATCACGTATTTACCTAGTTCTATATGTGGATGATATTCTGATTGCAACTCGAAATATCAAGGACATTAGAGAACTGAAGAGGTCCCTTAGCGCGGAATTCGAGATGAAGGATCTCGGAGCTGCTCGGAAGATATTAGGAGTTGAGATCTATAGAGACAGAAAGAAGAAGAAGCTTTTCTTGTCATAGCAGGGATACATCAAGAAGGTCTTGGCAAGATTCGGGATGTTATCAGCTAAAGCTATAGATACTCCTATGGCAACTAATAGCAAGCTAGGAATGTACACCGTTCAGAACGAGGAAGAGAAGGAGTACATGTCCAAGGTTCCATATGCTAGCGCAGTTGGAAGTCTCATGTAGGCTATGGTCTGCACTCGACCGGACATAGCATTGGCTGTTAGTGTGGTTAGTCGTTTTATGGCTCATCCGGGTAGGGACCATTGGCAGGCGGTGAAGCACATATTCAGGCACCTTAAGGGTACGTCAGACATTGGCCTATGCTATGGGGCTAGTGAAGACATCTTGGTAGCTGGTTTCTCGGATGCGGACTATGCAGGGGATATTGACAGTAGAAGATCAATGACAGGCTATGTATTTGCTCTGGGAGCATCTGTTGTGAGTTGGAATGCTACGCTACAGCCGACGGTGACTTTGTCCACCACGGAGGTGGAGTATATGGCTCTAACAGAAGCAGCAAAGGAGGCATTTGGCTTAAGGGAATGGTCAATGATCTAGGGCTACATCAAGATCAGGCGATAGTCTACTGTGATAGCTTGAGTGCAATTTGCTTGACTAAAGACCAGGTTCATCATGAGAGGACCAAGCATATTGACGTCAGGTATCATTTTTTGAGAAGTGAAAGCAGTATCAAGGTGATGAAGGTGGGGACTGCTGACAACCTCGCAGATATGTTCACCAAGCCAGTTCCGGAGAGCAAGTTCCAGCATTGTCTGGAATTGCTCAACATCTTGAGCCGGTGAGGCCCTTCGGGGCATGTCGGACCCGGTGGGGGTCCAGTGAGTCTCTGTGACGAGAGACATAGGGTGCGGAAAAGACGTAGCTTTATTTACGAGAAGAGGAGCAGCTGTTGTTGACGAGACAATTCAAGTCAATGTGGAGATTTGTTGAGTTGGTGCATTGAATTGGTCAAAGGCGGCCAAACTATTTGTTTCCAACTTTGATTAGGAAACATTGGAAGTCAAAGGCGGTGGAGGATTAGTTAGGAAACAAGTTGTTTCCAAATCGGATTCGGAAACTTTATGGATTTCCTAGCACTATATAAAGAACCTAGTAGTCACATTATTATGTATGCAAAAGTCTAATTGTTCCTCTTAAGTGAATAAAGAGTGTTTTTCCGTCGTGGAGGTAGTTAGCAAATATTTTGCTAGCGAACCACGTAAAATACTCGTGTTCTTCTTTTATTCGTTCTTCGTTCGTGAGGTGGTTTGTCATAACAGTTATTTTACGTTAAATAAGCGAGTAACATTTTAGTATTTCAAATTTTAATACAAAAGAAACAGTGTGGTCTTTTCCCATTTTTTATCTCTTCCAAATTTATTATATTTTTAAATTTAATTTTCTTATCTTTTTCTTATTTATATAAGGAATTTCACGATGTTAGTCAATTTGAATTAAGGCTCCGTCTAGTTGGTGGTAAAACTTTTTCCTGTAAAATTTTTTCCCTTGTTTTGGTGTTTTAGTGTTGTTTGGTTGGAGGTAAAATATTTTCATGAAAAATGTTTTCCATCGATGTAAAATGATTCACACATTTCAAATTCGAAAGCTAAGCCATTTTCAGCAGAGTGAAGGAGCACAACCACTCATACTAACACCTCCACTGCCACTAACACTTACCTGCTACCTCCACTACGACCCATCACCGCCATCCACCTTCACCGCCACACATCATTGCCATTTCCATCACGGCCCACTGTTTTTGCAAGAGTCAACCAAACACAAGAAAATTATTGCAGGGATAACTTTTTTACACAAAACATTTTATGCGTAAATATTTTTTCTTGTACAACATTTTACTGCCAACCAAACAGAGCCTAAATGTCGCAATTTTACAAATTGCGTATAAGTAGTAAAACCAATAATCTGTAAAAAATAGATTTTCAGAATTAAGAAAAAATGACTCTAAAAATAGGGAAAAAACGCTCCGTGAAAGTCGGAGGAGAAAAAGTTGAAGCAGGGAAACCCTAGATGACGAAGGCGACGGACGAAACGACTGCGACGACCATGGAAGCTTTTGACTCGTTGAAGCTAACAGAAAAAGAGGCCACGGTGATCGAGTTTGAGGATGAGTTTTGTTCGGAAGCAGAGAAAGTTTTAGAATGGTGCTTGATAGGCCGGTTGCTCTCTGTTGAAGAAATCAATACCAGAGCTATGAAAACTTTTTTCTGAAAGGTGTGGAATATGGGTGACCAAGTAAATTTCTACCATGTTTGCCGCAATACCAACATCTTCAAGTTCCCCACTGAAGCACTTATGGACATTACTGCCTCGGGTGGACCGTGGGTCTTCGACGGATCCATGCTGATGCTAAAACCCTGGAGGCTAGGCGATGAGACAGAAAAAACAAATTTCGAAACTATGGATGTGTGGATCCAAGTGCATCAACTCCCCATTCATCTTGCAACCGAAGAGGCAGGGAAAAAGGCGGTGAGGAACGTGGGTAAAATCCTAGGCTCAGGCCCTAGGGTTGATAGCGAAGGACTAAACATCTACGTCCAAGTTAGGGTTCGGATGGCCTTATTCGAGCCTCTTCCTCGTGGGGTGTACGTCAAAATCAAGGGAGAACTGTGGCTCGACTTCAAGTATGAACGTATACCTCACATATGCAAGTGGTGTGGTATAATGGATCATTATAGTAAAAATTGTGACAAAATATCCAACGAAGAAGATCGAGAACAAGAACCGGGCTACGGAGCTTGGATGTTGGTTTACCCTCTAAACAAAGGATTTCAATCAGTGGGGAGACCAAAGATAAATAATGATGGTGATCGTTCAGAACCCAGACAGAAAGAAGGTGAAGAGGAGATGGGAGAAAAACTAACTGCTCGTTATAAAGAAGGATTTGAAACAAGAAACAAAGGACATGAAGTGAAATTACCAGCAGAGGTGAATATGGATGATAAAGGGGATGATGACATGGAGATTAGGGAACACCAGACACAAAATGAAGATGAGGTCACAGTGGGGTATTCAACCAATTCAGCGGCAAAACTCGGGAACCCACAAAACAGTGCTGCAAATGATGGGGGAAAAATCATCAGTGAAGAAAATGTTGTTCCTTCGAGGCCTAGTTCTCCAAAGCGTAAGATGACGCCGGATCTCAGCCCGATGTCACAGCAAGTCAATGAAAACATTAAGCGTAACAAGCAATTGGAGATGGAGAGGAAATTCTTGGGGGCAATCAGAACTGGAAAGACGAAGGAGGGGATACAAGTAGAAGAGATACCAAAGGCTCTGAGTGCCTCTAAAACTCTAAAAGCGCGAATGGCGGAGGCTGCATCGCAGCCCCGCCAAGCACAATGAATCTCCACAGTTGGAACGTGCGGGGTCTCGGGAACCCGAGCACGTTCCTATCGCTCCACGATCTGGTGCGACAACACAATCCCGGCTTGGTTTTCCTTATCGAAACAAAATCAAGCAAAAGTGAAATGGAGAAAGTTCGTTGTAAACTGGGCTATGCAAGTTTTTTGACAGTAGCAAGTAGAGGAAGAGGTGGAGGACTAGCTTTACTCTGGAAGGAAGGTATGAACGTTAACGTTAATAGATGTAATCAGTTTTATATTGATGCAACTATTGTCGAGGAAAACTGGGATTTTTCATGGAGATTCACAGGTTTTTATGGAGATCCAAATAAGGAGGACAAACATCATTCTTGGGAACTGCTTCGACGGTTAGCCCCTAAACCAGCTTGTCCGTGGTGCGTTGCGGGAGATTTCAATGCGGTGACCACCTTTATGGAGAAGGAAGGAGGTTTGGGTGTTAGCTACAATCAGCTCTCTCAGTTTTGTGATGTTCTTAACGACCTTGGTTTGTTGGATCTGCGATTCTATGGAAACCCTTTCACTTGGAGTAACAATCAAACAGACGAGAACAATATCCGTGAACGCTTGGATCATGTTGTTGCTTATTCGATGTGGTTAGATAGTTTTCAAGGAGCTCGAGTAATTCACTTGAGCGACCCAAATTCGGATCACGCACCACTTTATCTTGAATGGCATCACAAACAAAATGCAGGAAGTAGAAGATTCCAATACGAAAAAATGTGGTCAACGCATGAAGATTTTGAGGAGGTTGTTCGGCTTCAATGGAGGGCAGGTTCGGGAAGCACTACCGGGCAACTTCTGCGCAGTTTGGCTGGCGAGTGTTCAATGTGGGAGAGATCCACGTTTGGCAGTGTCAGAAAAGGGATCCGAGTGCTCAGGAAAAGGATCGAAAATCTGCAGAATAGGAATCAAACAAGGGCAGTTATTAGGGAGCACGACCAGCTTCGAGGGGAACTTAATACAATTCTTAGAAGAGAAGAAATGATGTGGGCTCAGAGATCTAGAGCTGACTGGATCAAACATGGACACCGGAATACGACGTATTTTCATCAAAAATCAACCATACACAGAACTCGTAATAGTTTTCAAAGGATTGAGGACGACAACGGAGTGTGGACTACTACCCCGGACCAAATCAATGAGGTACTCGAAAAACATCTTACTACTTTGTTTACTTCTTCTAATCCGAATAGTGATGACATAGAGCTCATACTGGTGGCAATGGAGCAGAAAATTTATGTGGAAGAAAGGGAGGATCTAGAAAACGACTATTCAGCTGAGGAGGTAAAGAAAGCTCTATTCCAAATGGCTCCGGATAAAGCCCCAGGAGCGGATGGTTTTAATGCAGGGTTTTTTCAGAAGTACTGGCATATTATAGGAGAAGAAGTCACGAGGACGGTGCTGGACTCGCTAAATAATGGTGCTAGTCTCGAGGAGTACAACAAGACTTACATAACACTAATACCAAAGACCAAACAACCCCGCAAAGCAAGTGATTATAGGTGTAGATAGTGCTTTCCAGACAGGCAGATCTTAGCCACGTGGCGACCATTTAGCACACCTAGCTGTGCTCCACACACACTGGATCACCAGCCGCGCTGATCCACGTGGGGGCTGCGAGACAGGGCCCTCGCATACCACCACACGGGACTTGTAGGGACTTAGTGGTTTGGAGGCTAGAGTAAGTCCTGTCGCGCGCGAGCGATAACCAAGCCCGCGCGCGACCCCTAGTAACTGCTTTGAGATATTTATGGCACGAGCTCCATAAACCCGGTCAACCTCATAACGGTTCCGGTATACGCGGATAACGTGCTGTAACGGTCCCTATATACGCGGAAGAACGTGCCGTTGTGGTTAAGCTAATTAAGCTGCCATTAATGGGCGCATTAACCACACTACAACGGTCACATTCTCCGTTATATATAGGATCGTTAACCCTTCCATACAAGGGCGGAATCACCTAAGATACGCGGAAGCTCTGCCAAAATCCTGTCTCTCTCTCATACAGTGCTATTGTCTTACTCTCTCCCTACACACAACCCTACTCTTCCTGTGTTCTTTCTATCCCCTACTCTTGGTGTATATTGAATTCTCTCTGAAGGATTCTCTCGTACACATTTGGTGAACCCGACGTGAACTTACCACTGCAAGCAACCATGTCTCATGAAGATGATGTCAGTAACAGATCGCCCTCCACGGAGACCACCTCGGGAGAGGAGACCCGTCACACTCCTACGGACGCCGGTGAGGCTCCGACGCTAGAGGCCTTGAACGCCACCATCCAGAATCAGGAAAAGGCTCTTAAGGCTCAATCCGCACAGATGGAACGGATAATGGCCATCCTAGGGACCCTCGCCCTGAATCCCACATCGGCCACTGTCGTCCCTCAGGGAGGAGGAGCCTCCACCACCCAAGGGTTGGGGGTATTACCCACGCCACCTAACCCTAATCTTCAAACCCCACCGGCAACGCTGCAGTTGCCCTCAGTTCAGGGGCAAACAGCTCAAATATTGCCTCTTACCGCTCATATTCCTCAACCGCCAACCCTGGCACCCAATCCGTCGTCACAATACCCTTTGCCTCCTCCGCCGGCGACGTGGGGCAACGTGAATTCACAGTACGCTCTCAAACCGACCGCGGCATATGTGTCGCCTCCAACTGCAACAACCCCTCCTCCTGCTGCTGGGGGGAGTGCACCGGAGTGCATGATGTTGCTGCAGCGGCGCATGGAAACTTTCTTGGCTAACCAACCTTTCGCTGATACCATTATCCCGAAGGTTGACAATGACCTACCTATCCCACGTGAGATCTACCTCATGCATAACCCTGCTGGGTACAAGGCTCCTAAATGGGACAAGTTCGAAGATGTCAACGGAAACGCCCACGAGCATGTCATGCGCTTCATCGATGTGATGGGGCCATTTGGGGCTGATCCCAAGTTGCTGATGCGCGAGTTCCCGAAATATCTGGGGAACGTGGCCTACAAGTGGTACCGGACGTTGGAGGTCGGATCCGTGAAGACCTGGGACGACATGGTCCAGAAGTTCTATACTAAATTCTTCCAGGTGGAAGAAAAGGTGACAATGATTCATCTCTCTCGCATGTACCAGAAGCGCGAGGAGGATGGAGTGACATTCATTAAGAAGTTCAGAGCCAAGTCCTTGGAATGCAGAGACGAAGTGCTTGAGGGCAGGCTCGTGGAAATATGTCTGCAAGGTATGCGAGACGAGTACAAAGGTATGCTTATCAACCTACAAACTCCTACATTTTCAAAGCTAATCGAATGCACAAAGAACATAGAGCCTATAGTGGAGAGACAGAAGAAGAAGCACGCCCATGAACGATCCCCGAGTGGAACCACCTTTAAAATTGGAAGGTTCAGCTACAAGAGGGGGCGCAAAGCTGAGGTTAATACAGTCTCGCCACAAAAGCAGCCCAGGGTTACAAACTTGGATGCGCCACCTCTACCCTGTTCGGTAGAGGAAGCGGTGGACCTGTGCAAGCAATGGCGTAAAGACGGTATCTTGCCGCCGCTCGAAAGGATACCCTCCAAGGAGATGATGATGGACCCAAAGTGGTGCGAATGCCACGGAAAGATCATGCACCGCACGACTGACTGCAAGAAGCTCAGAAACATGGTGAGCCGAAAGATGAAAGACGGTGAGTTGTTGTCAGCGACCTGAGGCAGGATGTGCGAAACAATCTGTTGCCTGCCCATGCGGAACAAGAGCCGAAGGGAAAAGAGGTTGCTATGATCGCGATTATGGACCTCGAAGAGATTGCGGAAGATGGTCTACCCATCGTTTTCGAAGTCTAAAACGATGAGGACTACATCATAGACAGAGAGGACGAACGTGCCGATCGGATGAAGGGGTCGCACAGGTTCAGCAGGTTCTTCGATGAAATGAGCTTTTTGGAGAAATGCCGGAAGGAAATGACGAAGGCGATGTAGGGTTTTGATTCATGGATGCGCAACGGAAACAAAAATAAACCATGCAAAACCCTCCAAGGATCACAAGTCAAGAGACATAACGATGGTAAGGGAAGAAATCAATAACACACCTTAGGGTTTCTCCTTTGATGACTTCAAACGCGAATTGTGTCAAGTCTCTACGGTTGATCCACGCCTAGAGGTGAGATCTAGATCTTCCAATCCTTGGTGCTAGCCCGGAAAGAGGAAGAGGAAGAAGAATCACGCAAAACGAGGCAAGCCAAGGTGGGCGGAACCTCCATGTAGGCCGACGGGTGGGGCGGAAATCCCAAGGGGTTTCGGCCCTTTGTGGGATTTGCTCTCTCTCCTTGCTTTGTTCTCTCCTACTCTATCATATAGATGTGTGGTGTGTGTAGAGAGAAAAATAAGCTAGGAGTGTTCTTTATATAGTCCAACAACTCCTTGTCCTACTACATAAAGAACCCCTCTCCTAATCCTACTCAAGTTCGGATTAGTCCCTTTTTGCAAAAATAGTCCTTCTCATGTCAATACATGGATTAGTTCTATTTGCAAATTAATCCTAATCATGTCTCTACATGAATTAGGCCACCTTGGCATATCCTAATCATGTCCATACATGGATTAGTCCAACTTGCATATTAGTCCTACTAAGTTAGCAAGTTGTTGCGATTTGATCCTTCTAATTAATTAATCATATTAATTAATTATTTCCCAAGTCTAGTTCACCCCTATATGGCGTGTGACCCCATAGGTTCTATTTAGTTGGTAGTAACTATTTACTAATATGGAGCGGCCTCTAGCAAGACATCCATTCTAGCCAACAAATATAATAGTCATCATGACAAACCTTGTGCAAGTAATTGTCTCATCCCTTTGTCCCAATATCCGGATTGGACACGAGACATACAAGTCACACTCGTATATCCAATCCATAGTTTCTCGATCCTGGGAATAGCCTTATTCGTTCAAATAACATCAAAAGCCCATATTGATTTATTTGAGTCTGGCCAGACATTTTATAAGCACTATCCCTCGAGTGGCCTAGGATATTTGCTCCCGTTATGTGGGAGGGACAAATTCTATCTACGTCCACTACGATCTCTAAGCTTGCTTCTTATTGTATCCAGTACACGCCTTTATAACTACCCAGTTACGGTGTAGCGTTTGACGCTACCAAGATCACAATAATCCACAACTAGACAATCTAGTGACTTCAAGTCTAAGGATGAAAACACCATTGCACCGCGAGAAGCGCTTGTCACTTAACATAACATGTATGTAGCCTTCTCGGAGATGGGTCAATCCAGTATGCCATTACTCTTAATGCACACCCATGTGTTGGATCATGATATCTCCATATCAATCCAACCCCATACTAGTCTATAGATGATTGTTCCATTAATCATTATAATTGACTAGGGATATTTAAGAATATAACACTTATATTCTAAGGACTACATTCATGTTAACATATCTCCATATCGATAACATAATGAATCGTAAATCCATAAATGTCACAATTAATTGATTGCCTCTAGGGCACAATTCCAACAGGCGATCCTGAGGATAGCGGAGGACTATGAGGAAGATATCGTGGTTTCCAATGGGAAGGTTGTCAGGGCATCCCGCTCCACAGAAAAAGTCATAACCTTCTCCGCAAGCGACAAGAAGACAGATGTGAGCCACCAGAAGCCCTTGTACGTAACGGAAATAATTAATGGTGTTGAGTGCAAAAGAGCGTTTGTCGATGGAGGAGCGGCAGTTAACGTGGTCTCGCTCAACACTCTGAAGTTGGCGGGAATCCCGGAGCAGAAGATTGTCAGACGCCCATCCCCACTGATGGGGTTTGGAAGCGACTCCAGGATGACGATAGGATGGATCCGTCTGGGTGTCCAGATTGGCAAAATCAAGTGTTCATCCAAATTCTATGTCATCGATGCGAACACTACGTATCATATGATCATCGGGCCAACCTGGATTCATCGCTTCGATGCAGTACCCTCGACAGCTCACCAGGTGATGAAAGCTATTTGGAACGACAGAATAGTGGAGATACCAGCTTCGGTAAACCCTTTCAATCTGGATGAGGCGCACCTTACCGAGGCAGTATGGTTCACTGAAATGGAAGATGAGCAAACGACGGGGCCGTTTAATCCGACTCCTTTGCCTCGATGGGAGGACATCAAGGATCAATCACCCGCAGGAGTTATGGTGACAAGGGAGGAGGCCAAGGAAAAGTCGCCCACGCTAGAAGAGGCACCGCGGATTGCCTATCAAATAAAGAATGTGTACACCCTGAAAAGGATAGTAAAACATGATCCCGCGGGCAAAGAGATAGAAAGCTTCTACGCGAACGGGAAAAAGTGCTACCGCATATGAAGGTGCGCGGGGATACCCCCACGCGAGCATGGGGATATCCCTGAGCAAATCAATCAAATCGAGCATGTCATGGAATTAGACAAGTCGACATTGGGCGTTTTAGAGGAGAAGCTAAAAGAGGCGCCCGAGTGCATGGAGGATAAGCCCAAACCGCAGAGGCAAGAGCTGAAGGAGGTATTCCTAAGCCCAGGCGAAGAAAAGAAGAGACCAGTCTTTCTAAGTGCAGACCTCACGAGTGAAGAGGAAGAAAGACTGCTGCAGCTTCTGACTGAGTACAAAGATGTGTTCGCATGGGAATATGATGAGATGCCCGGTCTGGACACGAGCATCACCATGCACAGGTTAGATGTAATTCCAGGATCTAAGCCGGTAAAGCAGAGCACAAGGAGCTTCAGGCTGGAGATTAACGTGAAAATCAAGCAAGAAATTGTCAAACTGCTGACTGCCAAATTCATCGAGCCAAATCACCATCCCACATGGTTGGCTAACATCGTGCCTGTGGTGAAGAAGAATGGGCAACTTCGTATTTGTGTGGACTTCCGAGACCTTAATCGTTTCTGCCCCAAAGACGATTTTCCGCTGCCCAACATCGATCTACTCATCGATTCGACCGCGGGTCATCGCATGTTAAGTTTTATGGACGGCTTCAGTGGGTAAAACCAGATCAAAATGGACCCTGAAGACGCACGGAAAACCGCATTCATCACGCCAATGGGAGTCTTCGATTACACGGTCATGCCGTTCGGACTCAAGAATGCAGGCGCGACTTATCAGCGAGCCATGATGGCTCTGTTCCATGACATGATGCACAAAGAAGTGGAATTTTATGTCGATGACTTGGTTGTCAAATCCAAGGAAGAAAGGGACCACTTGGAGGATCTGCGGAAGTATTCGAAAGATACAGAAGTTTCCAGCTAAAGATGAATCCCATGAAGTGCGCATTCGGAGTGACCTCCGGGAAGTTCTTGGGATGTGTAATACATCGCCAGGGCATCGAGCCTGATCCCGCAAAAGTATCAGCCATCACCAGTATGACGGCGCCGCACAACCAAAGTACTTTGAAAACATTCTTGGGGAAGTTATCTTACATGCGAAGGTTCATCCCTGCGATCGCAGAAATTCCCTTCTGTTTCAGGGGTCTTCTCAAGAAGAATGCTGTGTACAATTGGACCACAGAGCATGAAGACGCGTTCAGAAGGCTAAAGGACTTGCTGACGTCACAAAGGGTAATGATCGCACCACATCTCGGATCGCCGCTTTTGCTGTACCCAACATCGACAAAGAAGTCTATAGGGGCAATTTTGGCTCAGGAATATGAAGGGCAAGAAAGGCCGATCTACTATATTTCCCGCATAGTGCAGCCAGCAGAATCAAGGTACACGGATATCGAGCGTCATTGCCTTGCTCTATTCTTTGTAATAGAAAAGTTGAAGCACTATTTCGCTTCGCACAAAGTGGTAGTGGTTACAAAGAGTGACCCCATACGGTACCTCTTGACTCACACTTCTCCCGGTGGAAGACTGGCAAAATGGTATATGACCATCTCGCAATACGACATCACGTGCATCCGACCGCGGGCAATCAAATCGCAAGCGGTGGCGGATTTGCTAGCACAGTTCCATGATAATAGCCACGAGCCCGTGATCGAGGAAGAAATGGAGGGACCTGAGATCTATGCAGTTGAATTGCCTTACTAGACGCTCCATTTAGACGGGTCGTCAACAAGGAAAGGTGGAGGAATTGGAATAGTTCTGACCAAGCCCGATGGAGAGGTCATACAGATGTCCGCAAAGCTCGACTTCGCAGTCACCAACAAAGAAGCAGAGTATGAAGCTCTCATTGCAGGTCTTCGCGCAGCAAGGGCACTAGAAGTAAGCAATTTGACGGTTATGGGGGATTCCAAGCTAATCGCCAAACAAGCTTCGGGCGAGTATGGGTTAAAGGAAGTAAATATATTGCCCTACCGAACTTTGGTACAGAAGCTGGTTCAACAATTCTGCGATGTCAGGTACGAGCATAAACCTAGAGCAGATAATCGGCATGCTGATGCTTTAGCCACTCTGGGATCCAAGGTTAGTGCGGATAAGTGCCCCGCAAAAATCTCAATTGAAGTGCCAATGTCGTCGGCATTGACGAAGGACGCATGCGAGGATGAATGCATGGATGATGGAGACTGGAGGAAGCCAATATTGCGCGCCTTCGCAGAGGGAACGAGTAAAGAAAACTGGGTATCCACTAAGGGGTACTGCATACATGACAACGCTCTCTACTACAGAGGCCCAGGTGGGATACTCATGCGATGCGTCTCGCATCAGGAGGGACAAGCGCTGTTAGAAAAGATTCACCAGCATACTTTCGGGGAAAGTGAAGTATCAATCTATCGAAAAGCCCAAAGGTATGGGATTCACTGGCCGGACATGTCAGCGGCTGCGGCATTGATTCAAGGAAATTGCGAGAGTTGTGCACTGATCAAGGACTCTTTAACAATTGCTCTGGTCGATGACGACATGGATTGGAGAAAGCCACTCTGCGATTTTCTCACACAGAGGATCGAGCCCAAATCGAGAAAAGAAGCCGAGAAACTGAAAAGGAAAGTAGCCCGGTATGTGGTACAAGAAAACATTCTCTGGCTAAGGGGTCACGAGGGTAATCTGCTTCGATGCCTAGACAGTAAGGAAGCACAAGAGGTGATGGACCTCTCTCACCAAGTGGAACATCAGGGAGGCGCGAAACTATGCAGACAGCTTCTCACAGTTGGTTACTTTTGGCCCACCATGGAGGCAGATTGCCGCGCTAAAGTAAGGAGATGCCAGGAGTGTCAATTCAAAGGCAACCTCGTGCATGCACCTGCTGTAGACCTACATGCATTGGGGACACCATGGCCGTTCCACACTTGGGCTCTGGATTTTGTCGGCCCTATTCGACCAGCCTCGCATGGGAATCAGTTTATTCTCACCGCGACCGAGTTATTCACCAAGTGGGTAGAGGCAATACCGTTGAAGACAGCAAATGCGCTTGCTGTAGTCCATTTTATCCAAGAGAACATCATATATAGGTTCGGGATTCCTAACACAATTCTCTCGGATAATGGTACCCCCTTCGTCAATTGCCAAGTAGCTGCAAAGCTAGCGGAGTACAACATAAGGCAGATATGTTCTACTCCTTATCATCCAAAAGGGAATGGTCAAGCGAAAGCGACCAACAAGACGCTTCTAAGAATCCTGAGCAAGATGGTTGCGGACGACCACAAGAAATGGGCTGATTCTTTGAACATAGCCTAGTGGGCGTATCGAACTTATCCGAGGACCCCCACAGGAGTATCCCCATTTCTCTTGTGCTATGGAGCTGAAGCTGTTGTACCGACGGAGGTGAAAAACAACTCTGCGAGGTTGGCCTTTCATGCATTATACGACAATCAGCGCGATCATGACTTGATTCTATTGGAAGAAAAGCGAGAGCAAGCTAAGCGGACTAATAAGCGGTACCAGGAGAGGATCGCCCGCGCGTACAACAAAACAGTCCAACGTCGAGACTTCGCAGTCGAGGACCTGGTCTTGCGCGCATCGGATCACTGCATGCGGGAGGCGGCTCACCCAAAATTCGCAGCCAACTGGGAAGGACCTTTCGAAGTCAAAGAAGTCTTTGACATTGGCTACTGCAATATACAAAGGCTACATGGGACGGCCACAACCCCAAGCTCAGTCAACATGCGCTGGATTAAGAAGTGTTATCCCTAACTTCTCTCCTCATATGCATCAGATTACAATGCCTGTTTATGTCTAGTATTATGATAGACTCATGTGTCGTTCCTCCCATATGAGGGACTTGTAATTCCGCCTTTCCCACATGAAGGTGCTTATAATAAAAGACTTCTCCCAAATGGGAAGAATTTTATGACTTTGGCTGTCTTGTATTGCTTCATTTACTTCTTCATTTCTTAATAACGAAAGCCTATCTGCTGAGATAGCAACACTAATCAAATACGATCTTAATTGATCCTAAGCCTATCTGCCGAGATAGCAGCACTATGCAAATATGATCCTAATTAATCCTAAAGCCTATCTGCCGAGATAGCACCACTATGCAAACACGATCTTAATTGATCCTAAGCCTATCTGTCGAGATAGCAGCACTATGCAAATATGATCTTATTTGATCCTAAAGCCTATCTGCCGAGATAGCACCACTATGCAAACACGATCTTAATTGATCCAAAGCCTATCTGCTGAGATAGCAGCACTTTGCAAATATGATCTTAATTGATCTGAAGCCTATCTGCCGAGATAGCAGCTATACTTGAGTATGATCTTAAGTGATCTTCAAGCCTATCCGCCGAGATAGCAGCGCTATGCGAATGCGATCTTAAATGATCTAAAAGCTAATCCACCTAAGATTGTAGTTCTGATGTACGATCTTAACTGGTCTGCGAACCTATCTATTCGATAGCTAGTCAAAGCAGCAACACCTTGTGTAAAACGCAGAATTATGCAAGCAAATATCCAAATACAAAAGGCGAAAGAAACATAATTTGTTTTATAGCCAACTCGCACGCGATATTACAAAATGTTCTATCATACGAAGAACATCAAATACTCAAACTATATTTCATTAAGAGTCAAAACGACTTACAATCTATCTGTCTAGATAGCAGCTTACAAGTGAAAGTTAATGGTAAGGTAAATCTTACTATAAGATGAACGGCCTACAAAAATCTACAAAAGCTATACGATGCCATCTTCAAGATCCCAGGATCTGACAAGGCCTATGTGTGGTCTTCTGCCCAAGAGATATGCCAGATTGAACCACCTGTTCAGGCGTATGCGGCGGTGAAGAACAGGCAGGCAGCAACTCCTGGGGCAGGAGGCTCCTTGTACGCGGAGACGAGCACAATGGCTCGCCACCCCGAGTTCAAGAACGTGGAGGCAAATAATTCTCCTCCGGAAAAGCTAGAGGAGAAACCCCCCGTTCATTACGAGTTGGTAAGAAGGTCAGCACAGTACTACTTCGCCGGAAGTACTACTTGCAAACATAACATACGAAGAAAATTCTTCGAGCAAGCGTGAGGTATTATGTGCATCTTCTTTACGATGGTTATGAAGATATAAGCTTCGTAAAAAAGATCTTGGAAGCTATTTCTATGGCACAAAGCACAAACTCAGGTTTCACAACTTGAAATTGCCATGAATCAACAAAGCACAAGCGTTGAAGCCAGAAGTTGTAAGAACTCATGGCAAGCCACATTTTGGGATGAAGAACCCAAGCAGCAAGAGACAGGGTTTATATAGACCCTATAGAAACCCTTCAGCTCCCTAGCTGAGTCAGCAAAGCTTGAAAAAGGGGTAAGAATCAATCACTTACGTCTTGAAAGAGGTAACATTCAATTACCCTACTAAAGGCTATGGTGATTCGGTGGTGTGCCCTGATTAATGACGGAAGGTCATAATACGGATGGACTTCCCAAGGAAAGCGTGCTTATCTGATAAGCAGTTAGCGCGAAAATCAAGGAAGACATGTCACCAGGTGACGTCATAATTGATACGCATAAAAATATTCGAGCAAATACAGGAAAGGGCAAAACGGGCATTCAAGCCTTGAATAAAAAAGGGGGAGAAACCCTAGCAACATTACAATAATGTTTTAACATTTTGTTCAAAACAAATACTTGCTATTTTTCAAAATAAATCTTTGATCAGGGGGTCATCAGGAGAAAACAAGAGTGACGTATTTGTCACTTGGTCCACTTCTCGCTTCAGCTGCTCGTACTTGGCGCTCATCTCATGGAAGAGCTTGACAGCCTCTTCAGCCTTCTGCCTTTGCTTCTCTACCTTTTACCCCTCAGCTGCGAGGTTATGGAAGTTGCGCTTCAAATTCACAGCTGCGCGAATCTGGGTGACTCTGTTGACGAGATACCCGAAGCCCAGCTTGCCCTGAACTTTGGCTTGAAGGCCTTAGCACATGCTGAAAAGCAGCTGCGCACTCTGAGGAGAGATTGTCGCAGGGGTGGCCGCAGACAGCTGCTCCAAAATCCAGATGGCCTCGGTCAAGAACAGTCTTCTGTTGAAAGGTTCTATCTCTAGAGACCTCGCAAATGACCGAGGATAAGAGAGACGCGTCCGAACTAGCCAATCCACATCAGCTTGCTTCAACCCTGATAGTGATGATTCAAGTTCAGAAGATGAAACTCGTAAATGAAAAGTGCAAGATGCGAACAAGAAAAATGGTAACATACCAGTTCCTTCAAGGATCTCGCGCAAAGAAAGGATGCGCATGGCTGGAACAGCTGAAGTCTGTCCTCGCTCCATTGCTCTTCTATCAGCTGCGAGCTCTAGTTCCTCATAGTTGGCAGGAAGGGTATAGGCTGCACCAGGCGCGATTGCAGCTCCTACCTGCGAGCTTCAAAAACTCCACGCTTGGGGAACCTCTGGAGGCTCTATCTCTGCTGGAGGAAGGACAACAACAGTAGCTGCTGCTCGATCAGGAACTCCTTCAGGTGCGAGGGGCTCGTGAGACTCGAGAGCACTCATTTGAACATTCACATTTGCATGTGATGCTACGTCTTCCACGACCTGCTCATGAACCTCAGCCTCAGCAGCATCTGTCTCCATTTCCTCAGCTGCAGCATTAGTATCTTCCTCCATCAGCACAGTGTTAGCTTCGATGTCATCAGAAACTTCGATGACATCCTCTAAGGGCTCTCCTGCATACTCAGCAGCCGCGACAAGCTTCTCAACATGAGAGCTTTGCTCTGGGGCATAGGATGCAGAGGGTTGACTTCTTTGTTCTGGTGCGGCCTCATCAGCATCGACTGCGATATAAGACAGGAAAATGTGAGGTAACTTGTATCATACAATGTTTTGCTATTTTTGATAAACCAAGAGCGAGCACCTCCACGCGTAGGTGGGATTGTAGCATCTTCATCATATGCTAAAGATGCGACACTGTATCCTATTAATGTATCTTCGTTAAGCACATACTTAAGGTGAGCATGACCTGGGGTGCGAAGAAACCAGTTATGATGATGCTTGGGTTACTAAGCCTAGTTTACAAACACTGCTTGAATGATTACCTGAAGGTTCACCGCACTTGCTTACTAGCCATCCGCGGATGTCAGCTTCTGACAAGCCATGCTTTAATGCACCCCTAATCACCTTTATAAGTCACAACGAGGTTAAAAATCTCACCTTGTTTACCACATGCAATTTCCTCAAAATCCGCTTGAGCCTGCTCCAGAGCAGCCGCATCTTCCTCTTGAGCCGTCTTTCTCTTGAGCCGCATCTTCCTCATCAATTTGAGCCGCATCTTCCTCATCGGTTTGCCGCGCCAAGTCGTCAACATGTGTACATCTTCCATAGTGGGAGCAGCCTCGAACTCAGCAAAGTGGAATGTGTGAGTCGCAGGCGAGTAGCGCGAGAGAAGGTTTAGAAGCATGGACTGGTCCAACTTCACGGCAGCACCCATCATAGCACGGACTGCGAAATAGATGCCAGCATTGTTCAAAACAATGGCATGATGGGTCAATACATGGTCGATCCACTCATCCATGAAGTCCAATTTCTGGAAAAGGCTTGGGTCGAAATTGCAGTATGGCGGAAAAACCCATATTCAACCCCTAATCGAACCACATCCTTGGAATCGATCAATTCAAGCATGGCTGCGTTAACAGGCGGGGTCAATGTCTGCAACTCTTCAGAGGGAACGGGAGTTGGCAGGTTCTTCACCTTAACCCTAGCATGGTAAAAATCTTTTCCGCCCAAATAGGGGGCTTTTCGCCATAAGGTTTGGGGAAGATCAGGTATTTATTAGATCTCCTTAACGGGTTTGGTTCCTTTTGTCTTGCCATTCCTGCGGAAGAGTAAGAAAAAAGGGGGGAGAAATACACACACTTTCAGTTCGAATTTCAGTTTGCAGCAACTATGTTTTGTCAAGAGAAGACGAACAGTTCAGTATCAAATTTGGGTTTGAAAGATCGGAATCGTTTATATTACTTGGAATCTCAGAAGTCTCACATTCAAAATTGTTGCAATTTGGCGATTAGACTAGTTCTGGGTTTAAAGAACAAGGTCTCTTTTGCAGTTTCCAACGAATAGCATGTCACGGGTTTGCAGATCCAATACAGTTCAAAGCATATATCAGTATATTAAAGCAAATTGAGCGAAGCCAACCTTGTTTTGGTAAAGCTTGCTTGGATGAAGCCAGTTGAAGGAGACGATTGACAAGAAAGAATTGATGATTGATTATTTGAATCTGCTCTTGAAGGCTTCCGGGTATCATTCACTTTAAGAGAAAGAAGTGATGCTTTGCAACAATGGAGAGCACAGAGTATTTATCCAAAAACAATGAAGGGTTGCGTCCTTTCAGTAGTCGAATCGCAACCGTCACCGTCAAATCGCGTAATCACAGGACAAGCTGACGTCATGCCTAAAACCCTAAAAGACCAGACGACACGACTCTAGGGATTTTAGGTCATAATGACACGCACGGGGGCTGAATTTGCGTGCATTTGAATTGGTGCGTGGCGGCGACGCGTACGTTGGTTCCTGCGCATTGAAGCCTATCCGGCTATGCGTCTTCACGCGCAGAAAGGGGGATAATGTAGATAGTGCTTTCTAGACAGGCAGATCTTAGCCACGTGGCGACCATCTAGCACACCTAGTTGTGCTCCACACACACTGGATCACCAGTCGCGCTGATCCACGTGGGGGCTGCGAGACAGGGCCCTCGCATACCACCACACGGGACTTGTAGGGACTTAGTGGTTTGGAGGCTAGAGTGAGTCCTGTCGCGCGCGAGCGAAAACCAAGCCCGCGCGCGACCCCTAGTAACTGCTTTGAGAGATTTATGACACGAGCTCCATAAACCCGGTCAACCCGGTGAACCTCATAACGGTTCCGGTATACGCGGATAACGTCCTCTAACGGTCCCTATATACGCGGACGAACATGCCGTTGTGGTTAAGCTAATTAAGCCGCCATTAATGGGCGCATTAACCACACTACAACGGTCACATTCTCCGTTATATATAGGATCGTTAACCCTTCCATACAAGGGCGGAATCACCTGAGATACGCGGAAGCTCTGGCAAAATCCTGTCTCTCTCTCATACAGTGCTATTGTCTTACTCTCTCCCTACACACAACCCTACTCTTCCTGTGTTCTTTCTATCCCCTACTCTTGGTGTATATTGAATTCTCTCTGCAGGATTCTCTCGTACACAATAGGCCTATCAGCTTATGCACGGTGTTATACAAAATTGTAGCGAAAATTGTGGCCAATAGACTGAAAAGACTGCTCCCAGGTCTTATAGTTGAGAATCAAAGTGCTTTCGTGCCAGGTAGACTCATAACAGATAATATTTTTACTGCTTTTGAGGTGATTGATTCGCTTAAAACAAGAAAGAAGGGGAAGAAGGGGAGTGTAGCTCTGAAGATCGACATGAGTAAAGCATATGATCGTGTGGAATGGAAGTTCCTTACTGAGGCTCTCATACATATGGGTTTCGGCCCAAAATTTGTTGCTACTATTTTTAACTGTATCTCTACAGTCAGTTATTCGTTCATTCGTAATGGGGTGCCGGTTGGGAATGTGGTTCCTGAGAGGGGTCTGAGACAGGGATGCCCTTTATCTCCCTATTTGTTCCTCATCTGTAGCGAGTTCTTGTCTCGTGCGATTACTATGGATGTTTCGGAGGGTCGGTTGGAAGGGTTCACGGCGTTGAGAGGAGGACCAGTGGTCTCCCACCTCTTTTTCGCTAACGATTCATTGTTTTTTACAGGTGCAAATCAGGAAAATATGAATTGTTTGATCCAAATCATTGAAGACTATGGCAAAGCAACTGATCAACAAGTTAAACTGGACAAATCAGCGTTAGTGTTCTCTACAGGGGTCCCGACTGACATAAGAGCTTCCCACCTAGCCGCCACAGGTGTCAAAGAAGTTGAAAAGTATGATAGGTACCTGGGTCACCCTACCACAATGGGTCGCAATAAAACTATCACTTTTAGTTCGCTAACAGACAAGTTTAGTGGTAAACTTAAAGGATGGAAAGAAAAGTCTCTCTCGGTTGCAGGAAAGGAAGTTCTAGTGAAAGCAGTAGCTCAAGCTCTCCCTACATACACGATGAGTTTCTTCCAACTCCCGGATGGTATATGTGACAAACTGGAGGCTATGATTAGACAATTCTGGTGGTCCAAGAGAGACAAGGATCGAGGTATGAGTTGGTTCGCGTGGAACAAGATGCAAGATGATAGAAGTAAGGGGGGCCTGGGATTCAAGAATATGAAAGTCTTCAACCAAGCGTTGCTTGCAAAACAGGCATGGAGAATCATGCAACATCCAAACTCGTTGCTTAGTAGGGTTCTAAAGGCGAAATACTTCCCTAATTCTCATTTTTTGGAGCGCAGAGTTGATAAGTAACTCGTCTTTTGCTTGGCGTAGCATAATCCATGGTAGGATGTTGCTTAAGAAGGGCACTCGATGGAATATAGGGAATGGAGAAGCTGCGTGTATCTCAGATCCATGGATTCCGACCCACCACAATTTCAAGACGATAACTCCGAATATGGTGGCTGGACCTCCCGTTGGCTATTTCATTAACCCGGATCGGACGTGGAATGTTAGTTTACCTTGCAGTTTCCTTTGGGAAGTAGACGTTCAAGCAATTTTGGCATTTCCTCTCCCCGCTACACCGAGACAAGACAGAATAGTGTGGCACTACGACAACAAAGGAAACTATACGGTCAAGTCCGGCTATGCTCTAGCCATGAAAGACGCCCACACCGATACCTCGAGAGCTACAAACAATGACTGGTCTGATTTCTTTGATACTCTATGGTCGATAAAATGTCCAAAAAATATCAACCACTTTATGTGGAAGTGTTTTCATGAGATTATGCGCACCACCACCAACTTGATCCGACGCAATATTCGAGTGAATAATCAGTGTGTCCTCTCTGGCTCTTATGGAGAATCTGAAGCTCACCTTTTTGCGCAATGCAGGAGAACTAGAAATCTTTGGGGGAAAATGGGGTTCAACATGAGTTTACCTCCTATCAGTCTGGGGTTTAAATTCTGGCTTGCTAACCTCATTACAAAAGTTAATGCAGAGGAAAGGCGCAAAATGTGCTTATTTTTTTGGGAAGTCTGGAATCTCAGAAACGCCGCGGTCTTCAAAAATAACCCAAAGGAAGATTCTCAGATTTGTCGAGACATTCACAGAATAATTCAGGAACTGGAGTTTCTGGAAAAAGGAAATCAAGATGCTAAGAACAATAGTGAGATCCAGCAACGTTGGAGAAACCTCCCAACACGTATGGCAAAATTAAATTTTGATGGTGGGTTTTGTGTCGAAACAGGCAGCAGCAGTGGTGGTGCCTTAATTCGGAACGATCACGGAAGCTTTTGTGCGGCTAGAGCGATGGTCGGTCATATAGGCCTCGATCCGAGAGGTGCGGAAGCAGCATCGCTTCTTTCAGGGATTCAGATGGCGGCCAGACTTGGTTTCAAGAAGCTTTTTATCGAAGGGGACGACAAGGTTCTACTGGAGGACTTAGAACTCTTTGGTCGAACAGGACAGTGTGGGGATAACTCGAATACTAGAGACACAATGTATGAGATCAAGACTATGCTGGACAAATTTGATGAGTATCATCTTCATTGGATCCCAAGGAGGTTAAATCAAGCTGCTCATCTCCTCGCTTCAAGAGAAAAAGGGAAGCTATATTCAGAACAATGGTTCCACGAGTGTCCTAGTTGGCTTGTTGATGTTTTAAGTGATGATGTAATTACCCCCAACCCCCGAGTAGGTTTTTTTTTTTTTTTTTTTTTTTTTTTTTTTTTTTTTTGAGGGAACCTACCGTTATGGTAGGGCGGTATAAACCCCACTTATATTAAATAATATTGGGCTCCCAACCCATAAAACAAGTGGGGGGATATGGACCTTACCCACAAATTTTACATGACCCTAAAGAACAAGCCCAATAACTAACCTGCAATAGTAGCCCAACAATAAAACAGCCCAAGAAATAAAGAAGACAAAAACCTAATACAAAACTAGCAGACAAATAAAAGACAACTAATAAACCAAACACCACCTAAGAAGATCAAGTGTCTGGAGCCTCTTCAGTGTCCGCCGCTTCGTCGTTAGGGTTTCTGCCATTATCTGCATCTAGAAAACTGAGGAGGTGTATCAGAGGATGAACCGTGTACACGACCGGATTCACCTCATGCAGTCCCTTCGATGCCATTTGATGAGTTGCCTGGTTACCTTCTCTGCCTATATAAACCACTTTCCCTTTCAATTGATCGGTGATGAGTAAGCGAAGCTCTGCCAAAATGGCGTTCCAATCGTTAAACCAGCTCTGAGATCCGTTGAATCTATTACAGACATTCCAAGAATCCGTCTCAAAGATTTTATCTTCTGTGAAATACCCCAGATCTCGAATCATTCTTGCACATTCTAACAGTGCTCTAACTTCCCCCAGATTCGAGTCATTTGTAGACTGAATTGGGATGGTCATCACCATCACAAACTCCCCTTTGTGGTTTCTGCAAACACAACCCGCACTAGCATGATTACTAGTTCCAGAAGAAGCAAAGTCAACATTAATTTTGATCCGTCCTTGAGACGGCGGCGACCAAACAACAGGTATTTTCTGATGCTCTCTCTTTGACTGAATATGATAGCAATCCATCCATTCTGTTACAGTCGAATTAATCCAATTCAGGATTTGAGTTTGATTCTGCTCCTTTCCTTCAAAAGTTTTCAGATTGCGATGCGCCAAATAATCCATAGACAGGTTATGAAAAGAATGTGTCCATACTCATCATTCTGGAGGAGAACAGTGTTTACCCACTCTTTGTTACTTGAGTGATTACCAGATAAGTCCAGCACCCAATTAAAATGTTTGCATATAAATTTAAAGAAAGTACACTCTCTGAAGATGTGGTTTTGTGTTTCTGCAGGGTAGGCATAGAAGTTACAGTGAGTGTCTAGCATAATACCTCTGGCTTCCAAATTGGCCTTGACTGGGAGAAAATTAGCACATAACCGCCAAATAAAGCTCTTAATTCTCGGAGGAACAGGTAATTTCCAAATTCTAGACCAGTCTTGTTGTGTTATACCATTGCTAGATTCCCCTGAAAATTTAGAGCTCTTCATAGAATTCTTGAAAGTAAAAGTCCTGTTATAGCCAGATTTAACAGTGTACTCCCCAGTAGATGAATAACCCCAACATAAACCATCTGCAGTTGGTGTTGGACTAATTGGAGTAGTAACAATATCTAGAAAATATCCTCTAGAGAAACAATTGGCTATAAGATTGATATCCAATTCCCTATTCTGAGTAATTAGAGAATCAACTGTGGAATTAATAGGGAGAGTAGGAATACTGTGTACCTTTCTAGTACCATTTGTCAAAATCCAGTTGTCTTTATAAACCAAAATCTGGTCTCCAGTACCCACTGTCTTCCTGCAACCATCTTTGAGATAGGCTTTAGCTCTGTGAAGACTTCTCCAAATATAGGAAGGAGAACTGCCTAGATCAGCATGAAGAATACTACTATCTCTGTAGTACTTAGCTCTTAAGACTTTGGATACAAGTAGATTAGGGTTTTGAAGAACTCTCCAAACCTGTTTTGCCATAAGAGAAATATTAAAAGATTCCATATCTCTCATACCCAAACCTCCATACTTCTTATACTGACACAACTTGTTCCAAGAGGCCCAGTGAATACAGTTTTTGTCAATATCATGACTCCACCAAAATTTAGACATAATTCCTTCAATGTCTTTAATAATGGAACTAGGAAGCATGAAGCAAGACATATAATAAGTAGGAAGAGCTTGAACCACTGCCTTCAAAAGAATCTCCTTACCTGCAGGTGATAACATTTTTTCCTTCCAACTAGAAGCCTTCTTCCACACTTTGTCCTTAAGGTTGTTAAAAATTCTTCTTTTATCTTTACCAATAGCTGTACGCAGGCCTACATATTTTTCATGGCACAAAACTGCTGGTATTTCAAAAATCCCCCGAATAGAAGTTTTTGCCACATTGGTCACTGAAGGAAAGAAAACTATAGCAGACTTGTTGCAGTTCATTCTAGACCAGTCTTGTTGTGTTATACCATTGCTAGATTCCCCTGAAAATTTAGAGCTCTTCATAGAATTCTTGAAAGTAAAAGTCCTGTTATAGCCAGATTTAACAGTGTACTCCCCAGTAGATGAATAACCCCAACATAAACCATCTGCAGTTGGTGTTGGACTAATTGGAGTAGTAACAATATCTAGAAAATATCCTCTAGAGAAACAATTGGCTATAAGATTAATATCCAATTCCCTATTCTGAGTAATTAGAGAATCAACTGTGGAATTAATAGGGAGAGTAGGAATACTGTGTACCTTTCTAGTACCATTTGTCAAAATCCAGTTGTCTTTATAAACCAAAATCTGGTCTCCAGTACCCACTGTCTTCCTGCAACCATCTTTGAGATAGGCTTTAGCTCTGTGAAGACTTCTCCAAATATAGGAAGGAGAACTGCCTAGATCAGCATGAAGAATACTACTATCTCTGTAGTACTTAGCTCTTAAGACTTTGGATACAAGTAGATTAGGGTTTTGAAGAACTCTCCAAACCTGTTTTGCCATAAGAGAAATATTAAAAGATTCCATATCTCTCATACCCAAACCTCCATACTTCTTATACTGACACAACTTGTTCCAAGAGGCCCAGTGAATACAGTTTTTGTCAATATCATGACTCCACCAAAATTTAGACATAATTCCTTCAATGTCTTTAATAATGGAACTAGGAAGCATGAAGCAAGACATATAATAAGTAGGAAGAGCTTGAACCACTGCCTTCAAAAGAATCTCCTTACCTGCAGGTGATAACATTTTTTCCTTCCAACTAGAAGCCTTCTTCCACACTTTGTCCTTAAGGCTGTTAAAAATTCTTCTTTTATCTTTACCAATAGCTGTACGCAGGCCTACATATTTTTCATGGCACAAAACTGCTGGTATTTCAAAAATCCCCCGAATAGAAGTTTTTGCCACATTGGTCACTGAAGGAAAGAAAACTATAGCAGACTTGTTGCAGTTCACTTTTTGACCAGAAGCTCCCCCCCCCCCCCCCCCCCCCCCCCCCCCCCCGGGTAAAAGGTTTTTTCCCTAAAAAAAAAATAGATTTTCAACTAGTATATTCGAATGATTCCATCGTTCTCGGACTGTTTCCCTCTAATTTTGGGGGGCTATGGAAACCTCTGGTTTCTCTCTCTGCAATGTCCAGCGAGGCAAAGGCTATATCGTCATCGCTCTCTCTATCTCTGACCATTTCGGGCATGGACACATTCAACTCCTCTCCTTGGCCTCCTTGATCACCCAATTTCATCGTCTCCTTCACCCAACCTGACAGGGCATGCTCGCTTCTTCTAGGGTTTCAAAATTTGATGCCCTAGAATTCAACCTCGAGGTCTGAATCTCCAAGCAATAGACTCTTATCACGCTCTATCGGTATGGATTCTTCTTCCCCTCAATTGACCAAAAGACGAGATTATATTTTTCAATCGATGGTGTTTATGTAAAACAAATGATCTCAAATTTCACAGCTTTCATCTGCAGATTTTATGGTACACCATATCATTATGTCTTCTAATAAATTGTCTTGTGAAAAATTAGAAATTGGTGTTCTGGGTATTCTGTAAATATGCTTGCTTAAATGCAGCGATATTGCCTTCTGTTGGGATCAGCTATATATGTTAGTCAAACCAAGAAAAGGCCCATCATTTAAGGCAGAATTTAGCTGAGAGTCCAGTTCTTAGAATGCTAAGATGTTGGACTTATGGGGTGAGAATCAGTGGAGGCTTAAAGATCCAAGTTCATTAAGAATACACTAGTTTCTTAAATCCTACTTAAGTTGGTATTTTTTTTTTTGGCACATTAGGTAGTTTGTTTCTTTCATTTTCCGCAATTAGGTCGTAGATATACTAGCGCCCTAAAAGGGATTATTCATTATGCTTTGTAGAATGACTATAAGCTGCAAACTATGAGCTCGTACTTCACATTTTTTGTTTCTCAGCTTTGCTAAGTTTTCCACTCATCTCAGCTCGTTTCAAACAAGACATGTGACTGATACGTGACCTGTCAAAAGAGGACATATATTGCACAATCAATTACTTGTACAACCAGAAACAACCATTCGTAAATCCAACATGACCTAGGACATAAGTTTTCATGCTTTCTAGGAACACCAGCGTTCTAAAGCCACCTCACCAATATCTAGAGGACTACCTCCGTGGACCGACATAAGTTACATATAAATTCAACTAATCTTCTGTGATGTAAACTATTAGACTGAATACAAATCAAGTTTGGACTAGACTTTCTGTTTGGTTGCTTAAAGGGGAAGTGCCTGTTGTGAGAAGATTATAGAAGCTTATCTGCCAGTATGCCTGTCGCATTCGACATCTTATGACCTCACAGTCTCACACTTGCTTGTATGTAAAGTGACTGATGTCACCTGGACATGTTTTATCCCTCTTGAGAATTATTACTAGTAGGATACGACTTATGTGCTTAACATACCATGATGAAAACTTAGTTTGATACAACCAACATATGTCAAAGGACAACCCATGTCAATTGACAATTGGTCTAAGTTGCTTTATCTTGCTTCAGAAGTATCTTACAAATGTGCAGGTCGACATACTGTATCAGTGTGATGGGCTTAAAACTTTCAAGAACAGGTCTGGAGAGGGCTGAAAGCCTAGATTTAATCCATGTCCAGCATCAAGTGATCAATTATCTGTCGAGAAGTTTCTACATCCGTAACATGGTATCTAAGCAAAGGAGGCGAATGCTAGTCGGTGGTTATGATCTTGATATGTCCTATATAACAAATCGTATTCTGGCAATGTCATTTCCTGCAGAACGTATCAGATCAATGTATCGTAATCCTATGTGGCAGGTGAAATCTGTGCTTGAAATGAGACATAAGGGACATTATAAGGTTTGTTGAGAAGCTATAATATCATTTTTTTTCTCACATTCATTTAAAGTATTTATCTTAAGTAACCCTCTTTGACGAAAACTCCGTTTTGGGAAGTAAAATCATCCTTATTTACTTTTCCCTTCACGTAAGACGAAACAATCATTTTTTTTGTTGCATGTTAGCATAGATGTAATATTCTCGATATTTCATAGTTTACGTGTGGGTTGAGGCCCTTATAGTATCAAGCTGCTGCAAAAGTAACAATCTCTATGGAAACTAACCAGTTTTATTTGCCTAGTTTGGTGATACCATTATGATTATGATGGAAAACACAACTGCATAGTAAATGTTTGACTCATTAATCTATTCCTAAAAACATATCACAAGATTGATGCACCTTTTCATATGCACGAATATAATCCAAGGTCCACACAAGGCTGGGAACTTGAATTTCTCCTTTGAATGTTGAATAAATGCACCGGAAAAGAAATTAGGACTGGACAAGATGGGATGTATGGTACTTGTAGAGGTATTAGAAGTGTTCCGATAGAAATATTGTGAAGTTCTCATGCTTGTATGATGCATTTGTTTGTTTGTGTGTGTACCAGGTCTGCACAACTGTGTCGTACATATTTCTGCTCATTTCCTATTGTCTATACTAATATCTGAAGGAAACACTCAAGTTGGCCATCATTTTTTTGAGCTGTGTCGCACTGTATTTGCAATATACCATCTACGCTTTTGTTAATCTTCCAAAAACTCTTCACTTACTATGAGAAAGAGAAGATGCTTTCTGTCTCACCATCGAAGAATCAAACGCCCATGTTTCATTGCTCAATAGACCACCTTTTTCTTTGAGATCCTACATCTCTATGTGTTTGTTGGAAGTACAAGAATGTGTTCATCTTGTGTGCTCCACCACTACTAGTCAGACAAAAGTGTTCCTCGATATAAGTGTTGAATTGCAAATTAATTGCACTTTTACACCTGTCTTTGAATTTGATAGCTTATTATGGTGCTCTTACGTCTATACTAATATTTTATGAGATGTCCAATATTGGTACATCTTAGATCTGCAACTGAACTGAAAGTTCTTGTGGTATTCTATAGGTGTATAACCTGTGCATAGAAGAATGTTATGATCCATCACACTTTCATGGTCGTGTGGAGACTTTTCCTTTTGATGACAACCATGTTCCTCCCCTCAAAATGATGAAGCAATTTTGTGAAAGTGTGTCCTCATGGCTTTCAAGTGACCCAGAAAATATCTCAGTTGTGCACTGCATGGTATATCTCGTAGATTTTTATTTGTTATCTTACTGACTTAAAAGTCCTTTGTACAGCATTGGTCATTATTTATTTTCCTTTTTTTTTCCGCGGATCAATTTTCTACCTGTAAATTATGTTTTTCATTCACGGAAGAAAATACTGTCGCTCCGTGTTAGCAAATGGTGGCATTGACAACTAAGTAGATTCCGAACCTATTAGACAAAACATGTATAGCAATGTGGCTTCTTACAAATGAAAGTTTAATATTTGTGGTTTAAGAAACTTATTCTGGTGCCTACGAACATTTAGAAAGTCTGAAACTGTGACTTCACATTTCTATTCCAATGCTTCTATTTTCAATTCTTCCTCTAGTATTTTGTTTTTTTTTTTTTTTTTTTTTTTTTTTTTTTCTTTCAGTTGCCTGCCTGCTTAATCATGCGAGTGTTGGATTCTGTGGTTTCAGAAAAATATATTGAATATAGAATTTAAATCGTGTTTGCTGTTATCGTTGAATGTTGGAAATCTTTACCGATGATATGACAGATAGTAGTCAATAGTTAAATCAGGATGGTCTTCTTACAGGTGGATCCCAAAGTGTCTGTCATTAACTCATTCCCAAAAGCTGGGTTAGAGCTACGGTCTCCTTGAACCTCTCCTCTTACACAGCTTTTTCCATATTCTAGTTCAGCACTTTGGCTGAATCAGTAGCTGCCTCTTGAAGTTTTCAGTTAGTATCTATAACAACGAAATAAGTCACTAGATCGGGGAAATGCTATTCAGTTTTTGTTTATAAATTTTGTCCGGGTACCTTCCATTCTAGTTCCGAGGTCCGAGTGTCTGAAACCTTTTGAAATTATACAAGAAACGTATTTTTGTATTATAAATGATTGATGCAATAACTTACTCCATAAGTATAAAAAGATACTTGGTCACGTGTAAGAGGTCAAATTTCATATGAAACCTTATGTCGCTGTGTTGTGTGTTGAGTCCAGAATTGTCATGTCGTCATGTTCTGTTTGCGTATATTTATCTTAGGTGGTGTATTTTGATTTTCAATTTCTTCCTGTTTATTTTATACTTGGTTCTGGCTGACCTTTATATATTGTATTCAAGCTGTGCAGGCTGGCAAAGGTCGGACTGGTTTAATGGTCTGTACTTACCTTGTTTATTGTGGTATGTCAGCCGAAGAGGCTCTTCAGGTTTATGCAGATAAACGTACTACCAACAATGAAGGGGTAAGTAAGATTAGGTACTGAAAGTCTACGTAGGCTCAAATGTGAAATCACTAGTTAATACAAATTTGCAGTTCACTTAGTTAGGACTTAGGGTTTGACCGCCTATAGTAAAGTCGTAATAATCTTTAATCAAAACGTCATAATAAGCTGAAGCACGGACGTTGAAATTTGCGTATTAAAATTTTCCTTGAAGAAAGTAGAAATGAATTGCATTTATATGCTCTGTGCCTATGTCATAAAAGTCTTAGTTTCTCTTTTGTACAGTTTGACATCTTGTGATTAATAGTGGTTGACTGGTTGTAGCCTTGAAGATAAAAATCTCAGTCCTGTTACCAAAAGTTTCTCTAGACAACAAAATTAAGGAAGTGTGGTTAGCTGGTTATGAAGATCAACTGGAATGTATTCTGATTGACTATCACTATAGCACAAACATATTAACTAAAAATTGCGATGTACTTTTGGTCAATGATTTGGCAAACTGAGTTTTTCTCCAGTTAGAAGTCATTCTAATTGTTAATTCACAGAAATAGAGAAGTCACCCTAATGACAGGAGCATCTTCGACTCTGTTACTCCTATTTTATTTCTTTAGCTTTTTCTGTGGTGAAGTATTTCTTTAGCTTTAGGTTAAGACCATAATCGAAATTTTTGTTCATCTCATAATTTGGAGCAGGTCTCTATACCAAGCCAACGTCGTTATGTAGATTACTGGGAAAAGGTTCTTTCCTTTCCAAGAGGAGTAAATAATGGCCCGCCACATGTGAAGCTGCCGGAGCCATGTAGCAGAGATTTGCTTCGAATTCGTCTCTATGACACTGTCAATATTGGTGCAATATTCTTCGTGGTCTCAGAATTACAAGAGGTAAACCTTTGCAAATACCTAAAGATAAGTATTACGTGATACAAAAAAAAAAGAAAAAGTGCGAGGCGGGACACTTAATTTCTGCATTTCTATTATTTTGCTCTAGTTTGCATAGCTACGAACTGTATGACATCTAGCATAACCTTTGAATTCAAGCTTTGTTTGCGTTCTTTTTATTACTTTATATTAGTTCCCTCACATTTAGTTAGGCATTAAAAAACAGGTACCTGACCAACGGTACTGTCCACCAGTAGAAATCTCCAAAGCTTGTTGTAGACAACTCAATAGAGGTTCTCAGAGAACAAGCAGCCATCGATACTACATCTCATTTGTTGGACGAGATGAGGAAGGGACTCAATCAGAACCAGAGGGGCCTCGCTTGGTAGTTCAAATGGACACTGAAAGCCCTGTACTTTATCAAAAAAACTGCCTCGAGTACACCTTTGAAAAGCCAGTGCAGGTGAGGACACTTTGTCCTTTTAGATCGAAATTTTAATTTTTTGGAAAATGTAATGTGTTATGTACCATATGCATGAACAACCTATATTCACATTGACAGGTTTCAGGAGACGTGCGTGTCATTTTCTATGAAAAGATGATTGGAGGGCGACTCTTCTATGCTTGTTTCAATACAGCTTTCATTAAGAACAGCTTGCTACAGGTACTAGAAGATTAATGTGAGGTGGAGTCAAATTTTGTTTCCTTCTCTTCCTGTTCAGCCATCTAAAAAATAAATAAAAAATCCAGTTTTCTCAACGCTATGGGGGAGTAAAAGTGTTATTCTAAAAATTCAAATCCTGAAAGGGCTGCACGTAAATGTTGTCAAGTTCCGCATGGGTTGGAACTTTTTACTATATAGAATGATATATGCTTGGTTCATGGATTTGATGACTAACAATGGTAGATGAAGGGAAAGGAGATCAAATAATTTCTTTTGTTTGCTAAGCACAAAAAAAAAAAAAAAAAAAAAAAAAAAAAAAAAAAGAAAAACAGGAGAAGGAAATGATCATGAAAGAATGGTAAAGCGTCTAAATCATTGGTTCCGTTACCTAAAGTAAAGTCCGGATATATTATCATATAAGTATTTTATTGATGTTTACTAGAACAGAATTTTAGTGCTCATTAAAGCTTCATACAATATTGACATTTGGACTATATATATGAGAATTTTGAACCTAATACTTAGTGGCAAGTGACGACTGCATACCGACTGGAAGTAGGCAACTCGCATGGTAGTGGTATGATGAAGCTAGAGTCTTAAAAGAGGCAGAAAGGAACTATCGCTTTGGTGGTGATATGGTTCTACCTTCTGTAATGACACCTCATGCCATTGGAGTCCAGATGTTGTGAAGGACAAGAAAGGAAAACAAAATAGAACCCATATTCTTCGTCCTATTGAGTACAACATTTTTTGGTTTTCTGGATTAGATAAGAAGTTGTACTCTAGTCGATGAATGCTGGAAAACGTCTTTTAGGTGTTGTCAGCTCTCATTTTCATCACTGTTCACTCGTAAGCCAAGCAATTATTCCTATATTCCTTTCTTTCCTCTAAAAAATCCTATTACCCACACAAGGCTTTTTTTAAAAAAAATATTTATTATGGAAATTTCTATTTTCAGTAGCATAAAATTGGAGACACTATTTTTTTGAATTTCATGATAATCAGCAAGTGCGCTTATCCCGTATAATGAGTAATTGGGAGTGTCCCATCAGAAGGAGATTACGACATAAGTTCATGTTTTCAGATATTCAATTCTGTTTGATGGTAAGGTGATTGCTTGTGGAAGAAATTTTCCAATTGTGCGACTGATAATGAGGCTTAGTTTTAGGATTCATATATTTACCGAAAGGCATTAGTAAGGGCAAGAATGTGGCTAGTTATTGTGAAGATAGAAATTTACTGGATAAGTTAATGTAATTAGAGTTATGAAAGAGAGCAGTCACTGGGTACGGCTCAATGACCAGCATAACAAAGACATTGCGATGGCAATCGATTAACATCAAGGACTTACCCTGAGTCCTAGCTTGTTTCTCTCGACCCTTTTTGGGAGCGCAAGACACAATGTTGTTCTATGTTCATTCACACTAATGGACTTTTGGGTAAAGTCTAAGATAAAGTGAAGTGACTTGCGGTCAAGGATGGTAAAAAGAATAGAGAAATACCACGATAAATGCATTTACAGATTAAAAAAACATGGCCTATTTCATTTGAACTAACGCGAAAACCATTACCTCGAAATAAGAAAATTATCCCTCTAGCCCCTGTACGGCTGTAAGTATTTTTTTGAAGGAAGGCTGTAAGTACTTGAGATAAAAGATTGTCGCTTTGACTTTGAATGTGTACTTTCTTTCTCATTCATGACACAGTTTCTTCAATGTGTATTTTATCCAGAACACCTGCCTTAGCTTTGATTACTTCTGTAATCTGCTCAGTTAAATATTCGTATCTTTTTTGTTCCAGTTATCAGTAGGGGATTTAGATAAAATTGGGAGCAAAGGGAAGTCAATATGTGGCCCTGCATTTGGCTTGGAGTTGCTCTTTGGTCCGACGAACTCCAGCTCCCCGATGTCATCTTTATCTGCTGATGCTGACTTTGGTGACTATCATTGAGTTCAAAGTCGCCTTTCAAGTTCAGCTACTGTGAAAACGCCAATCCCCTGCCTTTTCATGAATGAACAAGCAGCACACTATCTTGTAAATCCAGCTATGTCAAGTCATGTTTTTTGTTGACTGAAAGTAGCTGGAAACGATAATAAATTTTGTTACTTAGGATTGTACATATGTTGCGGAAAAATGTACTCCTACATGGCATATACTTCAGGCAGTTGTAATAAATAAAAGAATATTTAAAGTAATGTGTGATTCTTCAGCAGATATTAACCAAAATTTAGCAGCAGTTTGTTTTGCTTTGTTGCTTCAACGTGGGCAGTGTTCACATTGCACACGTGGAATTGTATTCCCCGCCATTGATATATAAGGCAAGTTTGGTGAGACTTTTTTTTTTTTTTTTTTTTTTTTTATTTTTTTTTTATATATATCACTCATTGAGCTAAAATCTAAACTCAAATGATAGTGTTTTGCCAAAATTACACCGGAGGTATCCATAGTTTGCTTATTTCTTAAGTTCTTGTAATTTGGTACCTCCGGTGCAATTTTGCTTAGGTATTTTGTTTAGTTTTAATTGTGAAAACGTATGTGCAGCAAAACTGTAAGTGATGCCAAATAGTGAATGATGACAAAGTTGAGGGCGGTACAGTATTTTTTTATAGGGGAAATGACCAATTCCAAACAAAAATGCCAGAAAAATACATCACTTTTAGCATGCCATATACTCTCTGCTGGAAACACTTCAAACCAGTGCTCAGAGAAAAGAGAATTTACCGGATCTAACAGCTAATCTGTGAGCTGTAGTATTGACAGTCCTTGGAACCACCCAACAGGAGGTTTGTTGCTTCCAAGTTATCGACTGTTCTGGAGAAATCTGCTTCTCTCTGTCCTTAGTTGATATCTTCTAAGTCTTCGAGGAGCAATTTTGCATCACCTTCAATGACTATTCTTCGAAAACCCAGTTGGTGTGCTAGTTGGATACCAGTTTTTAGTGCGAAAGACTCTGCATCCCTCGGACTATCTCCTACTGTACCGGCAATAGACCTTGCAGCCTAGACTTTCCCATGCTCATCTCGGATTACCACACCTCCACTGGATGTCCTTGTATGGTGATCAAAGCAGCCATCGAAGTACAACCTTACGTATCCCTGTGGAGGCCTCTCCCAGTCACTAACGGTAGATTGTGGCTTGTCAATGTTTCTCCTTCCATTTGCAATCTGCTGTGTCTCTGAAACCTTTGCATCCACTTCCTTGCAGAAGCAGATATCATCCAATACCTGGCCCTTGAAGATTCTTGCGTTCTGAAGTCGCCAAAATTCCCAGAAGAAGAAGCAGATTAAAATCATCTCTCCTTGGCTAACCTGGGACAGAATGTTTGCGAGCCAGAACTTATGTCCCAATCGAATGTCAAGAAGTTCCAAATTTAAACCCATTATACTCCATAACTTCCTGGTCCTAGTACACTGCGAGAAGAGGTGGGATTCCGTTTCACCGTGAGCACCACACAGAACACATAGGTTTTGTTACCTGGACATTCCTTCTAGCAAGGTTTGAAGATGTTGGAAGAATCTCGTGGAAATTTCGCGACATGAAATGCAGATTTTTTTTGGAGACTTTGATCTTCCACAACTCTGCGTAAAAATTAGACCACTGCTCACTATTAGATTTAAATAGACATCCTTCCTGGATTTGAGTTGCCACGTTGTAGCCCGATCTTACGGTGTAGATGCCTTTTTCCTCAAAATGTCACACTATTCTGATTGGTTTTTGATTAAACAATAACCATAATTCTGTCCTCGTGGGAACAATATTCCGAGTCTCCATACTCACATTTTGTAATAACGTCTTTGTAATCTCATATTCATTCCATGTTTGTAGTTACTCTATATCAAATTGCTTAACAATGGTAGTATTTGGATGATAAAACACATATCCAAATTAAGATCACAAAGAATCCAATGTATTTCCAGACAGTTCAAGAAGCTTTTTTTAGCTTAATGATCATTCCTTTGGAAAGGTAAAGTAACGCCAAATGTAGTGAATCGAGACAATCTGTATTGGAGAAAGACAATGGACAAAGAAAAAGCAAAGAACAATAAGATATGGAATATCAGTGTCACTCATTGTTCGACCAAATGGTCCATCTTCAGTAGGGAACTGATTGATTGAGGTTAGTTAATTAGTTTACCTTGTCTAAGCACCTCACTTCAATCGACACTCAGATTGCAATATTTTTTTCTGACTGAGACCAAACCAGAAATAGATGTCATAAAATCTGTGATCTTTTCTCATTCCATGTTACAACAATTTATCAATTGTTAAAAAAATACATTCCAGCATTCAGCATTTCCTTTTTCCTTTGCCAAGCATCTGAATAATGTGCTCGGTGAGTTGATTTGACATTTGATTAGAAACCATTGTTATGCTACTGTGAGTTTCAACATGTAATCTTATATTTTTCTTGCTTTACAGATGATAATGGAGCTTGAAATTAAAGAGATCGTCCCTACACCCCGCGGATCTCCTTTTTGTCGGACATAATAGAGCTTGAAAGGACTTGAACAAATAAAATTGAGCAGTTAAATCTACGCCCTCTGCACTCATCTCTAGCATTTTCTTGCCAGTTTCTGAGCTTCCGTTTTGTCTTTATTTTTTTGACTCAAACAAAAGCAACCAATCATGGCCACTACTAGCACCAACAAAGCTGACAACTTGTCAGAATTGCTGCTCCATGACTTACAATTGGTCGAGGAATCGTTTCAAGCGGTCATGCTTAAGGCTTCCCAAGTGATTGCTGAGGTCCACGATGCACGAAGCGAATTCGACCAGCTGATGACTTTGCAGCCAAAGGGAAAGGGTAAATCCCAATTCGAGGAACTGAAAAAGAAGGTACACAAGTTGAAGTCCATCATTCCTTTCAATCTCATAACACCTGTTGAACAACCCAACCCAAATGTTAATTGGCGTCCTCGGCCCAATCCCCAACAAAGCACCGAGATTAGTCTCCTCGATCTCAACATGTGAAATATGGAACGTTCGATTCTTTCTTACAGAACGAGCCGAGAATTGGAGATGGAGACAAGTGTTGTTAATTCACTCAGTCACCTTCAAGGATGCTGTTTGCTGTGCTTTCTGGAGTTCCCACCAAATACTATCATAAAAAGTAGTCTTCTTTTCGGGTGGTTGGATTCATCCTGGATTAGTGAACGACCGCCTTATCTCAACGCTGTAGAGAAAATCAAAAGCGCGATAGATTGTGTTATTGGAAATGGCTTCATTGAGGCAGTCATGAAGAAGCCTAGCATGACCGTCGCTGGCTATAGGATGGACCATTCTACTCATGATAATCTAAGCCAGTGTTCATGGCCAGCGTCGTATTCAGGCATGAGAGATGG
Organism: Linanthus parryae; assembly: GCA_023055425.1. Taxonomy (NCBI): domain Eukaryota; kingdom Viridiplantae; phylum Streptophyta; class Magnoliopsida; order Ericales; family Polemoniaceae; genus Linanthus; species Linanthus parryae. The sequence continues at coordinate 2,855,700 of JALGPY010000012.1, forward strand.
AATGTGTTTAGGGTACAGCATGGAGAATAATGATATCTTTTATACCGGAAGCTCGAGACAATTCCCAGCCAACAAATACTTTAAAATCCTTCACTTGGGAAATGGAAGAAGTCGTCCTTGCAACACATTGAGTTTATAGACAACCCGGAGTTGTTTTTCAAAGATGTTTTGACTTTGAGTGGGTTGCACTATATAAGTCTCCGTGGCATTTCTATGATCCAAGAGCTTCCTAAATTCATCTCCACGCTCACAAAGCTTCGTTTTTTGGATCTCCAGGCTTGTTATAATCTGGAGGTGATTCCATCGGACATCGCTAACTTGAGGAACACTTTGAGGCCCTTGGACATGTCCGAGTGTTACTTTCTTGATCACATGCCCAAGGCTCTCTCGACACTAGATAGACTTGAAGTGATTAAGGGATTCTTTGTTGGAGAACTCAAGGATGAAAAATGTTGTATGCTAGAGGACCTCGTGCCCTTTCAAAACCTGGTGAAGCTGAATATCTACACGAGCGCGAAAGGATTCCCCATCACGAGTCAGTTAACAGCTTTACAAAAGTTCCAAAAGCTACGGAGCCTAACCATCTCTTGGGGAGGGTGCAAATCGAGGCCAAGAGATAAACTCGACATTTTGCAGGTGAAACCAAATACAACAGCGGGTGCTCGCGTGAAAAGATTGTTTACAATCGATGAAACATTAACTACAAGAGTTGAGACGTTTTCGTTTAACCTAGAGAAGCTTGATCTTCAGTGTGTCCCCGAAACAGTTACTCGTGATTGGTTGAATCCTACCAACTTCAAGAAACTAAAGAGGCTATACGTCAGGGGTGGGAAATTCTATGATTTAGGCCAATTATCGGAAGACAAATGGAATGTGGAGATATTGCGCTTAAAGCACTTGAATCATTTGAACTTGGACCGGAGCGAGCTGCACCGTCTCTTTCCTAGACTGGTTTGCTTAGAGATTGTAGATTGTCTTAACCTTGATCGGTTCCCTTGTGATGAAGACGGCGTCTGGATGAAGAATTCGGAGTTAGGCTCGACAACCTCTCCCCAATCTCAAATTTTTGAATGTCGTGTGTCTGAGTCGACTCCAGGGTCTTTGGGATGTATAGTGTCATAAGTCCGTGGAAACATGTATAGGTATTGAATGTAATATTTCTCCACAAAAGTTCTATTGTCATAGCCTGCCTTTGTGCTACCGATTGAAGCTCACAATTAGGATCGGTTCACCATGACTGCTTTTCTTGTCTTCACAAAGCAGCTAACTTGTCAAAGTTGCTCTTTCACAGTTTTGCTTTTGTCGATGAATTGGTTGTACGGGTCAAGCATCAGATGTCTCAAGTGTTTGATGATGTCCACGAGGCAATTCACTGAAATTGAATTTGCTGTCCAGAGGAACATAAGGGAGAGATCAAAAGTTGATGCCACTATCACCAACCAGAGATCGATTAAAAACAAATAACAAGAGCACACCGATTTTATTAAGAGAAACAAATACGTGATTCACTAGCGCTGAAGCTACTTCCACGAGACCACGACCCCAAAACCCCGATTTTATTAAGAGAAACGAATACGATACACCCACGAATATTTAGACACGACATGGGACATTTATATAGACATATAAGACCCTACTTGTTGCCTACGACATCCAAAAACTAACACAGAAACCCACAAAACCGCCACAACCCAGTAGCCCCAGACTGGTCGTGTGACCATCCCGCTTGGTCGTACGACCATAAGAGCCCTTGCTGCTTCTTTGGCTGTTTCACCATGTGCTTCCTTGCTTCACCGCTTCGTCCCTAACTCCTCGTCGAGCCCTCGAGTCTTTTCAAAGCACCAAGATCCAACAAATCTCCACCTTGCTTTGAATTGTCTTCTCCGCTTGAACTTGAATTAGCCGGTTCTCTACAATTCCACAAGTTGCTCAACTTCGCCAAGTTCCTGCAACGAGTGCCCCCAGCGATGCTTCAACTCCCGTTGAGTTCCTGCAATCGATACCCTCTAGATGCTCCAACTCTGGCCGAGTTCCTGCGATGGAATCTCATGTTTGTTGTTCCAACTCTCACCGAACTCCTACAACAAAACCCCCAATATCTTTCTTCAATTCCCACTGAATTCCTGAAACGTCTTGAGAAATTTCTCCAATTCTCACATGAATTCCTGCGATGCCACCCACTTGCGCGCCTCATATGCGCCCCTTGCACATTCGTGTCCCTCATCAGAGACTCACCTATTCCAAATATGCCTCCTCGTCAAGAGCATGGGTTCCTTGCCCTTCCCCCCCAACAGAGCCTGGAGAAATACACCATCCTCCGAAGTACCATCCACCTACAGCCACATATACAGATCTTGAGTTCTTCATTCGTCTACTGGTGTCTATTTTCTCTACAATTTGAACAGACGTCACTGTAGCTTCCCTTGGACGTCCTCATCGCGCCGGAACCCTGACTGTCTGAACCCCCATACAAAGTCTTGTGTCGCATCCCTTCTTGTCGAGCTTCATATTGAGCGACGATTGTATCCGCACGCCCTTTTTCAGAGGCCCATGGCAACCACCAATCTTGGTGCTCCAACAAGCACGATCCTGATTCGCCACATGCGGTTGTTTCTCCTGTAAACATGTCGATCTTTATCATCCCCCCCCCCCCCGGACATCATATCCTCAGCTCCGATCACCCCCGAAATCACGTGCTCCACCTTGATCAAGAAATCCCAGCTATAGATTTCCTGGATTGTAAAACCCTAGATCTCTAGCTCCACCTTGATCTTGGAACACATACCACCTAAGCTCTGATACAATTTTGTTATGATCTGGAACTCGCAAGATAATGATAAAAATAAAGAACAAGATCGCACCGATGTAGCGTGGTTCACTGGCGATGAACTAGCTACCTCCACGGCACCAAAACCCCGATTTAACTGAGAGAAACGAATACGATACAACCCACGGATGTTTAGACACGAACATGACCTTCTATATAGACAAAACCGCCCAAGAAATCCCAAAACTAACATGGAAACCCACAAAACCGCCCCAACCCGTAGCAGCCCAGACTGGTCGTACGACCAGCAAAGCCCTCGCTGCTTCTTTGGTTGTTTCGCCTTGTGCTTCCTTGCTTCTACGCTTCGTCCCTAACTCCTCGTCGAGCCCTCCAGTATATTCAAAGCACCAATATCCAACATAGTTGCTCTTGAATAACTTTTACACAACCAAATCAAAGATATTACAAGTTTCTTCTTATCTGGTCAGGCAAAATATAGAACAACTTTTCTTTCTTCCAGAATAACATTGGAACTGGCGCCGAATGGTCAGCCTAATCAATACTTTCACAAATACTAGGATATCATTTTCTTGGATATCCTTAGAACACCCTTGTTTTTTTATAACCCCGAATTATTTTTCAAAGATGTTCCATAACCGAGCTGGTTGAAATATACAAGTCTTGGGGGCATTTCTCTTATCCAAGGGCTTCCTAAATTTATCAAAAAGGTCAATATGGTAATGTTTTAGGGTATCGAAGCTCACAATGGCTTCCCGAATTCCTAGAGAGCTTTTGAATTCATCACGAAATTGATCAGGGTGACCATTCGCCTCCAATTCCAATGTTGCTCTGAAAGAAATAAGATATTGTTCTAGATTTTGCCTAACCAAATAAAAGTGAGACTTGTAATATTCTTATTTTCTTGGGTACAAGAGGAACTATAAGAATGAAAGTGATATCAACATCAGTTTCTAGAACTTGTGAAGTGCCTCATGGACCCCATCAATCACTTCGAGAGATCTTGTGCTTAACTGCTAGAACGATTCATCTACAAAAGTAAAATCTTAGAAAAGAAAGCAACTTTGATAAGTTAGCATCTTTGTGAAAAAAAGAAAAGTAGTCGTGGTGAGCGGATCCAAATTGTGAGCTTCAATTTAGGGATGGCAACGAGTCGGATCTGGATCGGATCAGGCCCTTCTCGACCCAGATCCGACCAGGAGAAATGGGATCCAGATCCGATCCAGATCCGTTCGGATCATCACCGGATTCGGACCAGATCGGATCGGATTTTCATTCAGCTGATCCAAATCTGATCCGTAGATCCATATAGTACGTGGTCGGATCGGATTCGGCTCAGATGTGGCTCATGTTTGCAATAAAATAAAAAATAAAAACATAAAAAATAAACATTATTTACGCTAAGGCATGTTTGTAAGTTATGAAGCGTAAAAAACAAAAGAAATTGCTTTGTAGGTTAAAGTTATTATAGTATTCTTCTTGTAAGTGTAAGGGGAGAGGTAATAGATGTATATTTGTAAAGCACACACATATACGTCGGATCGGATCGGGTCGGATCCTGGTGGATCTGCCATCAGATCCAAATCCGTTCGGGTTTGGCTTTCCGAATCCAAATCCGATCCATTCTCAATTGGATCGGATTCGGATCTGATCCATTCGGCTCCGATCGCTCAGATCTCAGATCGGATCGGACCATATTGCCATCTCTAGCTTCAATCAGTAGCAAAAAGACACACTATGGTAACTAAACATGTTTTCATGGACTTATGACACTATGCATCCCAAAGACCACAGGCTCAACTTAGACACACGATACTTATAAATTTGATATTGGGGAGAGCTTGTCGAACCTAACTCGACATTCTTCACGTGCGAATCTAAACGCATAGTGCACACGTGTACGGTTAAGTAGTAAGTGAAGTATTGTTTGGACTCCGAGTATCGAACCCACATGGACAATCTTGTAACCACTGAAATTAACAATGTAATTTAATCTACTAGGGTAACCCAGATGAAAAAATTTTGAATGAAAATGTTTAAAGTGACTATAATGAAGTACTGAAAAGACAATATTTTTATAATTTTCGTAACTAAAGTGAATTTAATCAAGATATAGAAGAAACTAGATAATATATAGATCACCTAGGACTATAGACAATTCCGGATATAGTATTGAAACACGTTAATCGTAATTTAGCTATGCCAGGTGTCCACATTAACAATCTCCTTTCGGTCTCATGTCATTATACGTCACGGTCTACTACAGGTCTTGTCGGTCCACTGCCATCTACCGGTCTGTTCTAGCAAGCTAACGACGTGCGCGACAACAGGTCATGTCGGCCCTACGTTGCACTAAAACATAATTTTTATAAGTATTGTCTTAGAGTGGGTTTCCCAAAATAGAAAAAAAAGTACGAATAGGATTTCGTAAAATAAAAGTGAAATTAGTTTCTTATTTAGAATATTAGAAACTTAAGCTAATTGCTTCTTATAAAAACAAAGTAGTTAGATTGTGGGTTTCTTTGGCTTGTATCAAGTTCAAAAGTTCGTATTTCAGGAGTATTATGTTGACTTGACTTTATTTCTAAGTTGTTGTATTACAAATTTTACTGCTTTTATTATTATTATTATTATTATTATTATTATTATTATTATTATTATTATTATTATTATTATTATTATTATTATTATTATTATTATGTGTCTTTATATATGTATATAAATACTTGTTAGCAGTCCATTAATTTCATGAGGGGGTGTGTTTACATTTCGGCAGAGTCAAGTAGCAAGAATGAGTTAAAAGACATATTTTCACATCGTATATCATGACCTGCACGAGTATATCTTGCATATCATGTAGGGCATATGCACTATTGAGTTGCAACATGAACTTGTTTATAATTAGAAACCTGTGTGTATATTGTAGAGCCTCATTTCAATGAGGCAATAGATCAGGACATGGTCTACGAGTAGCAGACTAGCTAGTACTCTAGGGCTATCGCGATGAGTTTGCATGCTTGGCATAATATGTCCTATTCTTCCTTCGTGTGAGTTACATGTCTAGTTTTGCGTTCTAAATTATTTCATGTGATCTACTTTTTATTTAAAAATAAATTGTCGTACTTTACTCTCTATTTGTCAAAGTTGATTTAGACTCTCATTTTACTACTCTAATTTGAAAATTGGAAAACTAATTGTTCAAATGTCACTAAGTTAGTGTAACACTCCCACCCCCTCAGATGGGAAATCTACCAGAAGATCCCCGGAGTCATGAGAGTGCCCTCCGCTAAGACAAAGAAATGCCCAACAAGGAGTAAAAAAATAACTACTCTATTACGAGACAAAATTAAAGAAACTGGACACTCTAAAAACAAAACTGACAATAATACTTTAAAATATTTACGGTAGATATGGCATACTGATAGCTAGGGATTTGACTCTACATCCCACTTTCCCGTCCGCTCACCTGCAGAGTTATAGAAATATATGTACAACACGACGTCAAATAGTTTTAATAAGATAAAAAAAGTGTAAAAGAAGTATATAATATTTTGGGTAAAAGACAATGACCACCCCTGAGTTTAGGGATAATTCCTCTCAGCTACCCTGGGTTTTGGATAAAGACACTCCGCACCATTTAACGGAATATTCCTTGGACTTAGCACCCTTCTGTTATGTTCCGTCAGAAAAATGGTTGACTGAATTTTTTCGGACTGTATTACCCCTGTGTACTTTTTTGACATTTTCCCCCACATTTAACACCAAGAACACCAAGAACACCAAGTCAAGAACATCAAGAACACCAAGAACACCAAGTCAAGAACATCAAGAACACCAAGCCAAGAACATCAAGAACACCAAAAATTTCTCAAAAATCATAATACTAGAATGAAAGTTCAGTGTACATGTACATTTCTTTGACCAATATATTACTAACATTTACATATTCTACATTTCTAAAGTAAAATGTGCAACCCCAAAATTCCATCTAAAATGGCAGAAAAAGGAAGGAAAAACTGCAATATGTTGAACATCGCATATACATCAGGAGCTGGTTCAATCCAAGATAAAGCAAAGAACAAGACAAAGGGGGAATTCTTCTTCATCAACCAATACTGAAGCAGTCAACACTCCAGTGAGGAAGGAAACCATTTCTGCCTGGAATGGCATGGCTTCTTCTTCTCTCAAAATCCCATCAATCTCACTAATCATCTTCTCCACTACCCTCTTCTTCCTTCTGATCAACAAACCCTCAACCCCAAAACCCCCAAATCACCACCACCCTCGCAGATCCCTCCTCAACATCACCACCACCTGTTCATCAATCTCCCAAATCCCATAGGCACTTAGAGTGCTCTAATGACCGAATCAAAAAAAGGGGGTTTCAGATTGAGTACCAAAGATCCAAAGTTTCGATTTGTTGTGTACCGAAGATCCAAAGTTTGATTGAGTACACATCTCAGTTTGGAGTCTCTTTCGCCTTCAGTGGCTTCATCATTGTTGCATTCTTCAGAGGAAGTGGTGGTGGCGTTGTGCTTCCATTCGTTGTAAGCTTGTAATGAACCCCCTATCTCTCCGTCTCCCCAGACATTGTAAGTACTCAGAATCAGGCGGCAATGGAGGATATGAATTCGTGGTGGTGGTGTCGAAGAAGAAGCAGACAAAGGGAGAGGTCGTCCTCCTGAGCCCAATCTGGAAGCTGCTGGCGCCGTCGTCCCCATCGCCTGACACAGCCCCAACACCGAAGGCACCCTCCTTGTTTTCTCCACCCACCCAAACAGCCTCCAAGGACGAAGCCGACCACCGTATTTCTGCAAAAAACCACAGAGGTGGAAAGACAAGAAAGCACAGAGACGGCAGCGACGGCGATTTGTGGGGGAAGGGAGAAGGAGGAGGAGGAGAGGGAGATGGAGATTGGAGAAGAAGAAGACTGTGGTTTCAGATGTGTGTTCGATTGGTCACCGTGACCATCGATCTCTCTCTCTCTCTCTCTGCCTTTCCCGACTTGAAATTGAGATAGAGAGACCATCGGTAGATTCAAACACAGGAGGGAGGGGTGGGTGTAGAAGGAGGAGGGAGGGGTGGTGTGTGGGCTTTGATTCAGATCGAGGGAGAGAGGGGATAAGATGAAAGAATTAAGGAGAGTGTTCTGGGGCTACTGGTTTCACCCTAAGGGGGAAGAGAAAAAGGGGGAAAGAGAGAGAAGATTAGGGTTAGAAATGAATGAAATTGGGGTGAGGGTAATATATATAGGAAGTAATTTTATATCATTTCAGGGGTAAAATAGTCCTTTCCACCGTGCTGTTAGTCAACTGTTAGTCTCCATCCAAAAAAAGGTGCAGACGGTCTTTATCCAAAACCCAGGGTAGCGGTGTGGAATTTTCCCTAAACTCAGGGGTGGTCAGTGTCTTTTACCCTAATATTTTTTATAACATTTAACTCGTACTTACAGATGCACCATCCATTATCATGACTCAGAACCATGGATCATAAAGATGAAGTTATCAGTTATTCATATCTTGTATGGTTCATAACCACCACCTCACCAGTCCTTATACACAGGATTCCAAATCCCATGACCCAGAGGGTTGTGAAGACTAGATTTACTTCCGACAAGGAAGGAAAAACCAAACCTCCCTAACAGACTAGACCTTAAGTGTGTGCACCATATACTAGATCATCAGTCTAGAGAATACCAATAGCTACCCTCAACTGAGTATAAAGAATATTCAAGGCTGAACTAAATACCCGTAGACTAGACCTAAGGTTTCCAATGTCAATTTTGTTGGAATAGATGCCCTAGAGGCAATCTAGTTTAGTATGAATTTGTATTTGGCTAGAAATTCATTTATTATTTATTGGATATTTAATATAATGAAGTCCTTAGATCTACAATCGTGTTGTTTATCTTAAATATCCCTAGTCAAGTATAATGATTAAATGGGACAATCATCTATAGACTAGTATGGGGTTGGATTGATATGGAGATATCACGATCCAACACATAGGTGTGCATTACGGAATGTTGCACTGGATTGACCCATCGCCGAGAAGGCTACATACACGTTATGTTGAGTCACAAGTGCTTCTCGGGTACAATGGTATTGTCATCCTTAGACTTGAAGTCACTAGATATTCTAGTTGTGGATCGTTGTGATCTTGGTAGCGTTAAACGCTACACCGTGACTGGGTAGTTATAAAGGCGTGTACTGGATATAATGAGAAGCAAGCTTAGAGATCGTAGTGGACGTAGAGAGGATTTGCCCCTCCCACATAACGGGAACAAATATCCTAGGCCACTCGAGGATAGTGCTTATAGAATGTCTGGCCAGACTCAAATAAATCAATATATGGGATATTGATGTTATTTGCACGAATAAGGCTATTCCATGGATCGAGAAACTAGGGATTGGATATACGAGTGTGACTTGTATGTCTCGTGTCCAATCCGGATATGGAGGCAAAGGGATGAGACAATTACTTGTACAAGGTTGTCTAGATGACTATTCTATTAGTTGGCTAGAATGGATGTTTTGCTAGAAACCGCTCCATATTAGCAAAGAGTTGCTACCAACTAGATAGAACCTATGGGGTCACACGCTATATAGAGTTGTACTAGATTTGGAATTAATTAATTGGATTAATTAATTAGAAGGATCACTTTGCAAACCCTTGCAAACTTAGTAGGGACTAATTTGCAAGGAAGGGACTAAATTGAATTCTAGTAGGACTAGAATAAGTCCTTTAGGTAGTTAACAAGGAGTTGTTGGACTATATAAAGGACCCTCCTTCCTTCCTTCCTCATAACTTATGCTCTAGAGAGAACATAACAAGAGTGGGAGAGAACAAAGGAGAGAGAGAGCAAGCAACAAGGAGGACGCCGCCCCCTTGCCGCCGCCCCTCGTCCCCGACGCCACAAGAGGGCCGAACCCCTCTTTGTGCCTCGTTTTGCGTGATTCCTTCACCCTCCTCTCATTCCGGGCTAGCACCAAGGAGATTGGAGATCTAGGATCAACTCTAGGCGTGGATCAACTATAGAGAACGTGACACTATTCGCATTTGAAGTCATCAAGGAGAACCCAAAGGTGTGTTTATGATTTCTTACCTTCACTATCGTTATGCATCTAGACTTGTGATCCTTGGAGGGTTTTGCATGGTTGTTTGTTTGATTATGCTTCCGTTTGCGCGATCCATGAATCAAAACCCTACAGTGGTATCAGAGCCACAGGTCATAGAGCATAAACGTAGTTTATGTGTTACATTCTTGTTGTTTTACACCTTAATTTGTTGTTTATCGCGTAAAACAAGACAAATCAAGCATTGGATGCAATTTTTTAAAGAATTAATCATAACAAGACCCAATTATTGCATTGGATGCATGAATTGGTGAGTTTGAGAAATTTTAGGATCTTAGATCTAGGGTTTGGGCATCCTTGGGGAAGAAGGAGTTCTCCCAAAACAAGGAAACAACCAAACTTGGGCTCCAAGCAAGGAGGTTGTTTTGGAAACAACCTCCACAAGGAGGTTCGGCCCCCTAGGGGACCGCCCCCTTGCTTGCCGCCCAAGAATGGCGCCCTAAGGGGCCGGGCGGCCCTAACCCGCGGGCCTAGCTTGCGGGTTTTGGGCCGGGCCGGCCCTAGGGCTTTATGGTTCACTTAGTTTGGGCCTGGGCAATTTGATTGTTGGGCCCATGGACCGTTTTAACCCTAGAAATCCTAAAATCAATTAAAATTGACCAAGCGCGTTAAAATTGGATTTTAACTGTTTATGTGCAAATCGCATGGTGATTGGATATGGCCTTAGGATGTGGTTTGATGTGGATGTTTAATTTTGTGGTTTGGTTTTACGGCCTGCGAGCTGATCAATTAATTGTAATAATTAATTAGGGTTTTATGGCCTGCGTGCCATTTTTTTCTCAACTTGTGAGATTTATTTTATTTAGTATAGATATTAGCTAGTGCTAGATAAAGTAGATTGTTAGCCAAGATTGAAGAAAAGAAGCCCAAAGCCAAAGAAGCCACAAAAGATGGAGCATGGAGCATGGAGCATACCACAAGACTATGAAGGATGGACCAAAAGATCAAGACGCATGGAGATGTGTTTGCTTTTAGGGTTCATATATAATTCCATTGGCTTGGAATTATCTTAGTCTAGAAAAGGCCATATCCACATCACGTTTAATTTCTGTTTTGTGGTTGTTTATTTATTGTCTTATTATTTGTGTGGTTGGTGTATGGATGATGCATGCAATTAGGATAATAAGATAATTAGACAACCCGGATCTATTATTTGGAGTTGTGCCCAAACTCAAATAGATAGATTAGTTGATATTGATCAACAAAATAATTAAAAATTGAATTGAAAAATCTCTCAAATTAAAATATTGTGTTCTTGCCTTCTCGTTATTTAAACACTCATTATCATCATTATTTATCAAGTTCGTGCGTGCCAAAGCATGGCGACTTGGTTCATAATGATGGAATGCGATGGCACGTAACAATGTGCAATTGTTTAGATAAGAGGTTGAACACAACTAGGCTATTAATTTGATTAAGAAACCTAGAGGCAATCAATTGGGATTATCCATATGGATGGATAAATAAGGAGTTATTTGCCCGATTGAACCAAGAGTTGCATATGGGATGCAATTGGAATTGTTCCTACCTAAGAAGTAGTCAAATTATGGGTGACTTGCCAAAGCAAGCTCATAAGGAGATGAAAAAGATGGATCTTGGCCCACTAGAAAATATAAGGATATTTTCCGCATTAATATCTTGAGGGTTATTAATCCGTAGAAAAATAGTGGGAGCTATATTTAATAAACTAGCCATTATTAAATATAGTCAAAAAATTCACAAATACTAAAACTTGCGTATTTTCCTTTTTGTAGAAAACCAAATGGCAAACAACTCATCGAGTTCACAACATTCCCTACGATATGTCCTTGAGAAAGACAAGCTCTCTGGAACCAACTTTCTTGATTGGTACAGAAACTTGAGAATTGTTCTCAAGCAAGAGAAGAAACTGTACGCAATAGAGGAGCATGTTCCAGAAGGTCCAGAGAATCAGACACCTGCTGCCTTAAAGGCGTATCAAAAGCGTGTTGATGACGCTAATGATGCGGCCTGCCTAATGCTTTGCACCATGACCTCTGAGCTTCAGAAGCAACATGAGAACATGAATGCTGTCGATATGATCGAACATCTAAAGCAGCTCTTCCAAGAGCAGGCGAGGGTAGAGAGGTATGAGGTCTCAAAGGCACTGTTCAAATGTCATCTGGCAGAAGGGAACCCGGTGGGACCCCATGTACTCCGAATGATCGGGTACTTGGAGAATCTCGCCCGGCTTGGGTTCCCGGTCGGCCAAGAGTTGGCAACCGATCTCGTGTTGCAATCGTTGCCCGAGATTTATGGACAGTTCATTATGAACTATAACATGAACGAGATCGTTAAACCACTGCCAGATTTGCTCAACATGTTGAGGACGGCTGAACAGAGCATCAACAAGGGTAAGGGCAAAGCCATTATGATGGTGCATAAAGGAAAGGGCAACAAGTTTGCCTCTTCCTCCAAGGGCAAAGGCAAGTCAGTTGCTAAGTCCAAGGAACAAGCCCTTAAGCCTGTTGGTGCCATTGCCAAGGTCATGACTAAGGGTGAATGTCACTACTGTAGTCAACCTGGACACTGGAGGAGGAACTGCCCAAAATATCTGGAGGACAAGAGGCTTGGAATAGTGATTCCACCACCACCAGGTATTTTTGTTGTAGATGTCAATTTAACTGTCTCTACATCATGGGTATTAGATACTGGATGTGGATCTCATATTTGTCGAAATATGCAGGATCTAAAGAGAAGTAAAAGATTGGCTAAAGGGGAGGTAGATCTGCGCGTTGGGAATGGAGCAAAGGTTGCTGCATTAGCCATAGGCGTGTGCGAGCTATCTCTGCCTTCAGGATTAGTTTTAGAATTAAATAATTGCTATTTTGTGCCTGCTATGAGCAGAAACATTATTTCTATTTCTTGTTTGGACAAGGAAGGTTTTATTATTTCAATAAAGAACAATTGTTGTTCCTTTTATTTGAATAATATTCACTATTTTAGTGCGCAATTATTTAATGGACTTTATGTCCTTGATCTAAGCAATCCTGTCTACAACATTAATACCAAGCGGATTAAAATAAATGATTTAAATCCTGCTTATTTATGGCATTGTCGTTTAGGCCACATAAATGAGAAACGTGTATCTAGACTCCATAAGGATGGATTACTAGACTCATTTGATTTTGAATCATATGAGACATGTGAGGCTTGTTTATTGGGAAAAATGACAAAGTCCCCTTTCAATAAGAAAGGTGAGAGGACTAGTGAGCAATTGGCGCTCATACATACCGATGTGTGTGGACCATTTGCCACGCCTGCCAGGGGTGGTTATGTCTACTTCATTACGTTTACTGATGATTACAGTAGATATGGATTTGTGTACCTTATGAGGGCAAAATCCGAATCCTTTGAAGTGTTCAAAGAATTCAAGAATGAAGTAGAGAAGCAACTTGGCAAAAGTATCAAGGCTCTACGATCGGATCGTGGAGGAGAATACTTGAGCCAAGAGTTTGACGACTATCTTAGAGAGTGTGGGATCGTGTCCCAACTCACTCCACCCGGAACGCCACAATGGAATGGCGTGTCCGAGAGGAGGAATCGAACCCTATTGGATATGGTTCGGTCTATGATGTGTCAAACCGATCTTCCATTATCATTTTGGGGCTACGCTCTATTAAGTGCAGCTTTCACCATTAACCGTGTTCCATCTAAATCAGTCATGAAGACACCATATGAGATGTGGAGTGGGAAGCGTCCCACACTGTCGTTCATGAGGATTTGGGGCTGCGATGTCTATGTAAAGCGTTTACAATCAGACAAGCTAGGGCCTAAATCGGATAAGTGTAAATTTGTGGGGTACCCTAAGGAAACTAAGGGATACTACTTCTACAATCCAACCGAGAACAAAGTGTTTGTTGCTCGGACCGGCGTGTTTCTAGAAAGAGAGTTTGTCTCTAAAGAAGCAAGTGGGAAGAATGTAGAACTTGAAGAAGTTCAAGAACCACAAATCACTTAACCAATTATGGAACATGAACAGGAATCACAAGCAGTTGTGGATCCACCTGTTCAAGTAACACAAGAGCTTCGTAGATCTAGTAGAGTGCGCCAGGAACCCGAGAGGTACGGACTTCTCGTAACTGATTCCGGTGACACGATGCTCATAGATGATGACCCTACTACCTATGAGGAGGCCATGAGTGGCCCAGACTCGCAGAAGTGGCTTGAGGCCATGAGATCCGAGATGGAATCCATGTATACCAACAAAGTATGGACTTTGGTGGAACCACCTGATGGGACGCGGCCCATAGGGTGCAAGTGGGTCTTCAAGAAGAAGATCGACATGGATGGTAATGTGATTACCTATAAGGGCCGATTGGTGGCTAAAGGATTCAGACATATTCATGGTATTGACTATGATGAAACCTTTTCACCAGTCGCAATGACCAAATCCATCCGAATCCTACTTGCAATTGCAGCATACTACGACTATGAGATTTGGCAGATGGATGTCAAAACAGCATTCCTTTATGGGAATCTCCTCGAGGACGTGTATATGATACAGCCAGAGGGTTTTGAGGATCCAAAGCAAGCCAACAAAGTCTGTAAGCTGCAACGATCCATTTATGGATTGAAGCAAGCTTCTAGGAGTTGGAATCGACGTTTTGATGAAGTTGTCAAAGAGTTTGACTTCATCAGAAACGAAGATGAGTCTTGTGTTTACAAGAAGGTTAGTGGGAGCTCTATAGCTTTTCTGGTCTTGTATGTGGATGACATACTACTCATTGGAAACGACATTCCCATGCTGCAATCTGTGAAAGATTGGATAGGAAAGTGTTTCTCAATGAAAGACTTAGGGGAAGCAGCCTATATACTCGGTATAAAGATCTATAGAGATAGATCTAAAAGGTTTCTAGGCCTAAGTCAAAGTACATATATTGACAAGGTGTTGAAACGGTTCAACATGCAAGATTCCAAGAAGGGATTCTTGCCCATGTCACATGGAATCGCTCTTTCGAAGAGTGGTTGTCCTTCCAATGAGATTGAGAAGGAACGCATGAGTAGGATTCCCTATGCCTCGGCCATAGGATCTATCATGTACGCCATGTTATGTACTAGACCAGATGTGTCATATGCCTTGAGTATGACAAGCAGATACCAATCCAATCCAGGTGAGAGTCACTGGATTGCTGTCAAGAACATCCTAAAGTACTTGAGAAGAACTAAGGATGCCTTCTTGATGTTTGGCGGTGAGGAAGAGTTGCGTGTAAGGGGTTACACTGATGCAAGCTTCCAAACCGACAGAGATGACTTTAGATCACAGTCGGGATATGTGTTTTGCCTGAATGGAGCAGCGGTGAGCTGGAAGAGTTCCAAGCAAGAGACGGTAGCTGATTCTACAACAGAGGCTGAGTACATTGCTGCAAATGGCGCAGCAAAGGAGGCTGTTTGGATCAGAAAGTTTGTTTCTGAACTTGGTGTGGTCCCTAGCATTGCGGATCCAGTGGAGTTGTTCTGTGACAACACTGTGGCGATCGCGCAATCAAAGGAACCAAGATCGCACCAGAAGTCCAAACACGTGCTCAGGAAGTTTCATCTGATTCGAGATATTATCAATAGAGGAGACGTTCGAATATGCAAGATTCCTACAGATGATAATCTGTCAGACCCACTTACGAAGCCTCTCACGCAGTGGAAGCATGAAGGGCACACTAGGAGTATGGGCATACGAGATGCGCCAGATTGGCTCTAGTGCAAGTGGGAGACTGTTGGAATAGATGCCCTAGAGGCAATCTAGTTTAGTATGAATTTGTATTTGGCTAGAAATTCATTTATTATTTATTGGATATTTAATATAATGAAGTCCTTAGATCTACAATCGTGTTGTTTATCTTAAATATCCCTAGTCAAGTATAATGATTAAATGGGACAATCATCTATAGACTAGTATGGGGTTGGATTGATATGGAGATATCACGATCCAACACATAGGTGTGCATTACGGAATGTTGCACTGGATTGACCCATCACCGATAAGGCTACATACACGTTATGTTGAGTCACAAGTGCTTCTCGGGTACAATGGTATTGTCATCCTTAGACTTGAAGTCACTAGATATTCTAGTTGTGGATCGTTGTGATCTTGGTAGCGTTAAACGCTACACCGTGACTGGGTAGTTATAAAGGCGTGTACTGGATACAATGAGAAGCAAGCTTAGAGATCGTAGTGGACGTAGAGAGGATTTGCCCCTCCCACATAACGGGAACAAATATCCTAGGCCACTCGAGGATAGTGCTTATAGAATGTCTGGCCAGACTCAAATAAATCAATATATGGGATATTGATGTTATTTGCACGAATAAGGCTATTCCATGGATCGAGAAACTAGGGATTGGATATACGAGTGTGACTTGTATGTCTCGTGTCCAATCCGGATATGGAGGCAAAGGGATGAGACAATTACTTGTACAAGGTTGTCTAGATGACTATTCTATTAGTTGGCTAGAATGGATGTTTTGCTAGAAACCGCTCCATATTAGCAAAGAGTTGCTACCAACTAGATAGAACCTATGGGGTCACACGCTATATAGAGTTGTACTAGATTTGGAATTAATTAATTGGATTAATTAATTAGAAGGATCACTTTGCAAACCCTTGCAAACTTAGTAGGGACTAATTTGCAAGGAAGGGACTAAATTGAATTCTAGTAGGACTAGAATAAGTCCTTTAGGTAGTTAACAAGGAGTTATTGGACTATATAAAGGACCCTCCTTCCTTCCTTCCTCATAACTTATGCTCTAGAGAGAACATAACAAGAGTGGGAGAGAACAAAGGAGAGAGAGAGCACGCAACAAGGAGGACGCCGCCCCCTTGCCGCCGCCCCTCGTCCCCGACGCCACAAGAGGGCCGAACCCCTCGTTGTGCCTCGTTTTGCGTGATTCCTTCACCCTCCTCTCATTCCGGGCTAGCACCAAGGAGATTGGAGATCTAGGATCAACTCTAGGCGTGGATCAACTATAGAGAACGTGACACTATTCGCGTTTGAAGTCATCAAGGAGAACCCAAAGGTGTGTTTATGATTTCTTACCTTCACTATCGTTATGCATCTAGACTTGTGATCATTGGAGGGTTTTGCATGGTTGTTTGTTTGATTATGCTTCCGTTTGCGCGATCCATGAATCAAAACCCTACAAATTTAACAATTGAAGATGATCATATCACAATCCACATTCAGGATACTCATATAAGCGCCAATATGGTTACTGCAGTAATAGATTAAGCACACATACACTTACCCGATATCCAATCTTAATTCCTGATTAGCGGACCCGATTTCATATTCCAGTAACCACTACACAATTCAAGTATATTCACTGTTAACACTTGTCCTCTAGGTAAGGTAGAATGCACCATGCAGACGTGATGCTGACTTCCCAACCAAATTTACTGTTTTAACCCTAACAACCCATTTTTCAGTACTCCCTGAATGTGCTTGAACCCTCCAATCATACTTCATCAAGTTTGTTACTTAGGAAAACATGATTCATATCCCTTCCTGATACACTAAGTATTGAAATCTACGAATTTTAATTTATTGCATTAAGGTCCATTCAATTTATTAAACTGCATAAAAGCCCCTACACTTGACTTTTAGTCAATTCCAACCATATATGTACAGACTGACTCCAAATGTTACAAAAGTGATACAGATGCATGAGTTCATGCCCTGAATCATGACTTAACTGTCCAATTCAAGTTATTGTAAAATTATCAGTTTGCCTCTCATATAGAGCTCAGTCATACAAGGATTTCCGTGAAGTCAACAAACATGACCTTACACATAAAATGTTATTCTGAACAACTTTCCAGAAGGCTATTTTGGATGATTAGGTCATCTGATAGCTCAAATGAGAAAGTCAAATATAATTGTAAAACTAATTCATAGGGTCAACTTTGCAGCCAATTTATGGCCAGCTGAGAGAGAATTTTGAGACTCTAAAAACAGATTTTTGAAGATTGAATTACAGGAATTCCATACATATTTGAACTCTTAAGAAATCAAAGAACTCAAAAAGATATCATCAGTCAAAGTTAGACGAAAATCATTGATTAAATACTTATGAATTTCAGAGTTTCAAGGCAGCTACATTGAGCTCGATTTATGGGAAACATGTTGAGAATTTGAAGGAGACTTAGTGAACATCAGTTATAGTATTCACAAGCAGCTTTACTTAGGAAGAAGCATGATAAGATTTTAACAAAGATTCAAGGAGTTACGCTTGATTGAAAATAGGTGTTTCAACCCAATTTCGAACATTTAGCCGAATTTCATGTATTGATATGCACATATTTTGCAGCAAATTTGGGGCATATTTCAGGAATGATAGAGAACGATTCAGGAGTTGAACATAAGATGGAAGTTGTAGCATTAGCTTAGGTGAATAGTCGGTTCCAAGAAGCAACATAATTCATCAAAGTATTGAGTGAGATACATGAGCTGAAAGTTAACATTTTACCACATCAATAATAAAAAGTTCAAGAACATAATTTTCCGGTAACTTCAATCGAGATTTTGAGGTAATTTGAGGTGGAATCAATCCAGCCACACAACACGAGACTTGTAGAGGGGTACGCCAAGAATACTCATAGCCAATAATAACCTAAAACAAGCAAGATTTGAATAAGATATAAACCCACGAACATGACACAAAACTTGTTGGATAAACTATGAACTTCATGAATCAAAATTGATTGAATCCTTGTTACAGTCACGATTCGATGCTTGGAATATACTAAGGGAGTTGAAGGGATCATCTAGAAGTAATTTGCAGATGAAATGAAGCAAAAACATAGAGTTTGCCGAAGACATAGATATTCCGGCAAAGATGGAAGGTTTTGGCGACCTTCTCTTCCTCATTCCGGTGATTCTTTGGGTTTCTGGCAAATTCTGGGTTAGCTTACAAGTGTTACAACATCTTGGACCACATGGTAACAGTTGGAATAAAAAAATAGACCCAAGAGTGAAGAGATAAACAAATTGTGGCGATTTCTAGCGATTTCTGGCAGTTTCAAACCCAAAAACTGGCAACTATATTCATTTTTGATGATTTACGGCTTCACGTGGGGGTGCTACAACTTCTCATGGGTCCAAGGAACAAGAAAAAAATGACCAATTTAAGCAATTAACAACAGAGAGTGTGAATTGATCAGAAACCCGATTCTAGGGTTCTTGAATATGTGTACCAAATGAGGCTTCTCCGGTGGGTTCATTGAGCAATTCATAAGCGAATTTTGCCCCTGGATACTCTAGGAGGCCCCCATAGCAGCAACTCGGAGAGATGGGAA
This sequence comes from Linanthus parryae, assembly GCA_023055425.1. Taxonomy (NCBI): domain Eukaryota; kingdom Viridiplantae; phylum Streptophyta; class Magnoliopsida; order Ericales; family Polemoniaceae; genus Linanthus; species Linanthus parryae. Next base: position 2,874,928 of record JALGPY010000012.1, read on the forward strand.
GGTTTTGCTGGGTTTTGTGAGAGAGTTGTTAGAGCATCTCCAACCCATTGCTTTTTCCCCCTCCCCTCCCCCTCCCACCACGGGGCCACCATTTTCCCCCTCCCCCTCCTCCTCCCCCTCCCCTTCCGCCAAACTACTAATCGTCTCCAACCCATTTCTTTTCCCCCACCCAAAAAATTAATTTGTAATATATATTTAATGATTTAAAAATGAATTATTAATACCAAAAAAAGTTCTTTCAAAAAAAATACCAAAAAAAGTAAATGCAAAATTGTTATACACACACAAAAAAATGCTAATAATAATAACAATGATAATAATACTAATAATAACTAAAATAATATTAACAAACAAAACTTTTATTCGAAAAAATAACGATTACAAGTACGAAAAAGTTGTTGAAAATTGAACACTAATACAAAAATGCAAGGAGTAGAGCGATAAAACACACAAATTGAAATAAACCAACCTAACAACGATTACATAAAATAGTTCTTTCGTTAGTTGAAAGGATTGAATTCTTGTTCAGACACATTGGCCGAACTTTCATAAGCACTTCCAAATAAGCTTTTCCGAATTTGTTTTTCGTAAATATACTTTCCAACAACAGTAATACATTATTAATTTTATTAAATAATACAAAATAAAATTTATTAATCATAATAATAAAATACATAATATAATCATAAAATTTTAGTTTGTGTAATTAAAATTATCAAATATTCAATTAATTAATCATTCCATGTAGGGGGAGGGGGAGGGGATGTCCATGGGAAAATCCCCCCTAACCATCCCTCACCCAAGGCAAAATTTATCCCCATAGCACCCCCTCCCCCTCCCCCCATGGGGTTGGACATGAACCGTATTTTTATACGATTTTCTCCGTCCCCCTCCCCATCCCCCCATGGGATCGGAGATGCCCTTAGAAGGGGGAATGAATGACACGGCTGTTCTTCAAATTTTGGCTTTAAACATGTTCATTTTATCCATGAGAGTGGTTAATATAGTGTAAGGGAGGGTTTTAGGTGAGCGACGCCTGTGGGGGTGAGGTGGCATGAGGTTAAAGTGTGAAAACTATGACATGTTCATATTAGGGAAGTATTTGCCAATAACCAATCGTTTAGAGAGGGAATTAGAATTAAGAATAAATTCAGTTTTCTAAACACTAATCCAACCCCTGTAATTTATGGTATCCCATAATTACCACAAATATTTCCAGTTGCCAAAATATGACCAAATTTCAGCCTACAACTCAGTTTTGAGAAATTGCACATTTGTCCTCAATATTTTGTGATAAATTACATAATTTCCCCCACGTTGTCTTGAAATCACATTTTAGAACATACACAACCACCATATATTCTCTTCAAGTTATTTCTCAGACTTATTTTGAGATAGCAAAAAATATTAAATACACTATTTATCCAAAAAATTTGAAACATTGCATTTTTAACCCTTAGAAACTTTCTGGGGTGTTACATTCATAATTCATTAATAACGTAAAGTGAAAGATCGCATGTGCTAAAATCAGCCAGTTGTTACTTGGATTGCCCTTGGTTCGCTTGGTCTTCCCTTAGTTGGGTTGGATTAACCTCCGTTGCCATGACTCTTCACCTTGTTGGCTAGAGTCTCATCCATTGCTCATCATTCTAATCTTTTCCTTCTTAAGAGGGTGTTGCAATACTTATGGTCTAGTATGGATTGATGCCCTTTGTTGGTCATGGAGGCCCTTTGTTGGCTAGAAACTAATTCTACTTTTTCCAACTAGCGCGGAATATAATAACGGTGCTTCATAAACTTGGAAAATTGATATTTTTATTTTGTATTCTGATTAACACACTGTTTGTGAAGGATTTATATTTCAATAACCTTCCACATTTTGAACTTATGAATATCTTGATAATCGAACTGTCTACTTGTGAGATCATATCTTGTATTGGAACAACTATTAACACTGTTGTTTATGAAATTTAGCAAACTCTATTGTTTATACTTGTACTCTATTATTGTTCAAACTCTTTAAAATCATGAAACAATGTAATATGTCTTAGTCACTCTGTTTTACGTGATAACTTGTTTATTCACTCAATTTTTATTGATGCTTTCAAACTGCGATTCATGTGTTCTTTATATTTCCCACCGCATGTATATAACTGGTTGCTTGGGATAACGCGATTGGATCACGAACTCATTCTCTCATGCAAATGGTAACACTTAACCAGAGAGTCAGTTGTGTCATAAATACCTTTTGTTAGGCTTGTTGTCCAATTTGAATTCAACCATGAACAATGTTTTGTAATATTAATTAGTAGTTGAATGTTTCTTTTTCACTTGTTTGTACGAAAAAGTAAAATCCCCTGTACGAAGGCACCTCCCAGTCTCTGGATCCTCTGAAGATCGGGGTTGCTACACAAGAGGCAGTGCCACTGCTGCTGCGCAACTATCGAGTGTTGACCTTAGGGGTTAGCGAGGAGAGTTGAAGTGGCATAAACGAGGATTGATGGTGATGGTGGCTAGAGTTGTCGGCATTTATAAAGGTGTTGTCCGAGACAGTAAATTCTCCAATGGTGATTGTTTTGGTTGTTTGTCGTGGCTCTAGGAGGGGAAGAAAGTTTGGGATTTGATGGAGTTAGAGAGTGGAGAAATGGAGAAATGTGGTGATGATTTCATGTACATACATTGCGAGTTGAGGGGAATTGAAACTTGGTCGAGGGTGAGAGTTGAGGGGAAAATGGGTTGAATTGAATTGTTGAGGGGGTGTTAACAGAAGGATGATGTGGAAGACGATGATTTGAATATTTAAGATAGGTATGGATGAAAAATTTCACGTAATGAGCTTACTACAGCCGAAAAAACGAAAACAACCCCCATCCCCCATTCCCAAATACCAAAATAGGCTCGTTTTGAGACCGACACTTGCAGCATCGGTTTCAAGCTTCAAAACTAACACTTCAAGTCGCGATTTCAAAGACTGAAAATGACTCCATGTGTCGATTTATATGTTCACAACAACGTACTGAAAACCGATACTTGGAGTGTCGATTTGGAAGCTTGAAACCGATACTTGAAGTGTCGGTTTCAAAGCTTGAAATCGATACTCAAAATGACGGTTTCAAAACGAGCATATTTTGGTGTTTTTCTCCAAATGGAGGTAATTTTCGTTTTTTTGGTCCTAATAAGCTCACTTTGATTGAACATTTCCGATATGGATGGAGCAAGGCTTTGGAAGAGGGAGATTGGGTGTTTTTGTATAGATTTAGGACCACTGTTAAGAGACTTAAGATAAGAAATTAAAATAAATAAATAAATAAGATTAAAAGAAATATTTTTCCTGAAATAATTTCCTTCCTTAGAAAAATAGAGGCAAAATTGCATCGGTGGTACCCAAACTTTGTCTTGTCCCGAGCCGGATAAGGGGGGTTGTTGCAGTTACGGATGAGTACTAAAGAAGCAACAAAATTAAATTTATGAGTACTATGAATGCTTGATTTTAAAATGTGGATACTAAAAGCACAGAAAAAACAAAATTTGGGTACCACCGATGCAATTTTGCCTAAAATAAATAAAAAGCATGCTTGAAAAACTAATTCGACCCTAAAGTTTCTTAAATATCTTAGTCCCATAAAAAATTCTGTGAAAATGCATTTAGTCTCTAAAGATTTGACCCCAACAATGAAAAACTATTAATTTGATCTTAATTGTTAAGCGGGGTATTTCACCCTAAACTAAGCGGCAAAAGAAATTCCTTTCAAAGAAAAAAGCGGTAAAAGAAATTGTACCAGAGCGTTTTGAGTTGAAAAGAAGCGGCAAACCTTACGGAATCCGATTCCCTAAACTTTATCCGACCAATGAAATTGCTTTCTTTCGTGAACGCGGATCGCTCTCATTAGCAGAATGCCTACCGCACAGATCAAAACTAATCCGACGGCCACAAAACCACTCATCAGTTTTCCCCACAATACATCTCGTTATAAATAAATAACCCTTCCACCTTTCAACACACACACCTCAAACAAAACCTCCCCCAATTCAATTGCAGAGCTCACAGAGAGAGAGAGAGAGAGAGAGAGAGAGAGAGAGAGAGAGAGAATGTCAGGAAGAGGCAAGGGAGGCAAGGGTTTAGGAAAGGGAGGAGCGAAGCGCCACCGGAAGGTCCTCCGGGACAACATCCAGGGCATCACCAAGCCGGCCATCAGGAGACTCGCCCGCCGTGGCGGCGTCAAGCGTATCAGCGGCCTCATCTACGAAGAGACCAGAGGAGTGTTGAAGATCTTTTTGGAGAATGTCATCCGTGACGCAGTCACCTACACTGAGCACGCTCGCCGGAAAACAGTCACCGCCATGGACGTCGTCTATGCTCTCAAGCGCCAGGGCCGCACTCTCTATGGGTTCGGCGGTTGAGTCTAGGGTTTAGGGCTAGATTTGATTTTGGATTTGTTGAATATTGGGTTTGTGGAAGAGATATTGTGGAGTTATTGAAATGAATTTGCCCAGTTGTTTTGGGTGTGATGTATCTAAGTTTGGTTTCCAAATTGAATTGAAGCTGTCTTGAATTATACGACTGAATTGGTTTTTTCTGAATTGTTTGTCTATATTGTTATTAACCAGACAAGGCCTTGAGATAGAGTGGTTCACATTGAGGTGGTATATATGTGTTGGTTTGATAGAGGCAGATCAATTTGGTTAAAGAGCTTCAAAATGCTACCAATCTGATAGTGGTATTTCTGTATGTTGTAAATTGTAATCGATGTTGATTTGGGTGTGTTTCTTCTTCCCTGGATTTTAAGTAGGGGAAAAGGGAAAGGACACTTTCACCCCCTTTCAGTTTGGGAACTTATTGATATGTTGTTTACATGAAACCTGATTTGGTAGGAAATTGGGTAAGGTTTGCCTACTACATCAAATTCTACTGCTCTATCTAACCAATTTGGTAGGAAATTGTGCCATTGTTCATCCTCATTAAGCTGTTTGAATCTTACAGCTAACAGATGCGCTAGAGAGTCGAGTAGCCGTGGCACTCAACACACTTCTGCTGCTTCAAAACCACTAAAAAGATCTACTATCTCCTTCAATAAATCTTCTAACATTGACAAATCATCCACATTACTGTTATTTCTAAACTTCAATAATTAGCTTCTGAATGTTCTCCGCCAATGCCATTTGAATGCCCATCTTCATTGCTGCCACTTCTGCTAGTCTCGGGCTATCCCTGAGGGGTACAATATTGATATGTTATTTCTTTTTTAAATTACAAAGAAAATCATAGTAATCCTAATTCTATCTAGCCTACGCTTCTGGAGAGACTCGAACCATCGGATGAACTGCCATAGAGCCATAACCACATGGCTAAATGGCTTGTTTGATATGTTGTTATTGTGGTTCATATATAGGTAAGCTAGATTAATGGATAGATAGGTTATTTAAAATTTAGCAAAAAAATCAGATTTTTTTAGAATCCGACCGGGGTCCGGCTCGGTCCGACCCGGATCATGTTGGGTTCGACCCGGATACGGCTTGGTGATTGGTTAGCGTGTCGGTTCTTGGTTGGTTAGTTCGTGTTCGGCCGGGTCCTACCCGGATCCCGTTACGCGGTTGGACAACGAAAAATGTTTTTGAAATAACCGAATTTTTTTTCTGCAAACTATCTATACTATAATACTAATACTAATATATAATATAATATAATATAATAATAATAATCTATACTAATATATAAAGCCAACACTCATTCTGGTGAAATCAGATTTTGAAGCCTGTCATACTTTTGTATACCCTAAAATATCCCTAGCTTCAACAAATGTTTGACGGTTAAATATGGTCAAATTTGTAAGTACAGTGAATCCCACTTCTGCTGCACTGCTTCCCACTTATCCTTGCCTGTGTAACTTCCCCGTTCCTTTACAAGACGCCATTGAATTCCACTCAACCAACTTGCAGAAGAAGCCAAAGAAATCAATAGAAGGAAAAAAAAATATCACCTACATACTTTGGAAGGTATGCAATCAATAGAAGGCAAAAATTATCCGTCGGGCTGATTGTTGATGAGCATGTATATTTGGCGGAGTGTTCTTAGCTTTTGATGCAACATCAAGACGAATAAGACGATCAAAACAGATCCATGAGTCTCACGAGGAGTGGTCCAGATCTTTGATTCCAGATCTTCTTCTTCTTTTTTTGTCGCTGCCAACTAGACAATCGTGGAGAAGCGGACTAAAGTGAAGTTTGCTTGCAGTTTGTTCAGTTGCTAGAAGAATTCCTCTCCAACAAAGCTACACATGAATGCCTGTTTTCTTTTTCTACTTCATTCTTTTACCTTACTCAATGCTGTGCTGTGTTATGGTCAATGATCTCGAGTGATGCTCTCTCTTTTTGAAGTACACCATTGTTTTCCAGGTAGAGCTTAATTTTATTTTTCTTTTGAGAATGGTATAGCTTAATTTCCTGTAATTGAATCTTTCTTTACAAAATATATGTCTGGTGATATTAGCAGCATACGCATCGCGTGTGCCCAATTTGCTAGTAATAATAATAGTAATAATAATAATAATAATAAAGCTAACAATCATTGTGGTGAAATCAATTTTTGAAGCCCGTCATACTTTTTATTTGCCACTTTTATCCCTGCTTTCATATAATTAACTACCCTCCAGTAAGGATACAATGGTAAAAATCACTCAATCCACCCTCTCCCCCACTATCACGTCCCACTACTCCCACATTTGAAGCTAACAAGGTCTGAACCCATGAATGTGAAGGTAAAATCTTTTCTGGTTCACGCATTCTCCTTCTCCCCATCTCAATCAAGTACACACTTTCTTTTGGGTGTTTATCCAAGTTCACTGCTTTTCAGGAATTCAATTGGGGCTTAATCTAGGTTATAATTTCAGTAGCCAGAGACTCCATTTTGGTTTTATTTTCATATGGAAAATTGATCTCTTTTTTCTTCTAACTTTTCAATTTGTTGCATGTTTTCTGTGCATAGAGTGTCTTCGTTGGAATTCTCTCGCATTTGTTTCTCTACTTCTTGGATATAAGGTGAGCATTGGGTGGAATCGCAAATATTCCGTTCCTTCATATCCGAAATTGACGTGGTATTTTCTATCTCTATGTTGTAATCTTTTTCTTATCTCTTTGTAGTATGTTTTCTGTTTTTCTTTTCCTTTTTAAAATGGCTTCTTTGCCGATTTGGGTAAGGGTGTTTGATTCAACCATACGACCAATCATTCAACCATCTATCGAGAATTGATGTTTTCGAATGTAAATCCAAGACCGCATTAAGAAACTTTCATAGGTTTTATGGCTCTGCATATTTTAACTCATCAAAATTGTAGAGAGGAGGCCGAATTGCAAGGAAGAGTAGGCATGAGGGGTGAGTATCTATGTTTTAACGGCTTCTTTTTTATAGATTCAATCATTGAAGCATATATTCTCAAATCAAAGGGTTAATTATATTTTTGATGCAATTCCCAAACCTTTAATTCTATCACAAATGAGTTCTCAGATCTTCCTCCAATGCAACCCCAATTGTTGGATTTCTAGAGGGTCTTAACCTTTTACAGTTTGTTCCAGGTTCTTGGCATCCAATTTTAGCTCTCAAGGTTCGGTTGGTCGTTCGTAGTTTCCATCACCTTTGCTGCCTAAGCACCTAGAAGTAGACTATTCGATTCGTAGCAATCCCAGGTTATCCAGAAAAATACATATCTTTGTTGTAGATGTCGACAATTTCTTCGGTGTAATTTGTTGGTAGTACATGTGGTCTATAATTCCTCAACATTGAAGAATTTGACATTTTTGTCTATTGTAGGATTTAATTGTAACGAGACTTCTGTGTGTTTGTGGTTCTATATTTCCATGATGTATAAGAATTGTTTGGAGATGAGAAAGAAGTGGGGATAGGTGAAAATAAATTTGTTTTTTTTTTTCGAACTTTGAGGCAGTGCAGACGCATCGCGTGTGCCAAATTTGCTAGTTAAAATAAACGGATCTTGGTAATAAAAAAAAATCCTAAAATCTATCTGGCTCATTCAAACGGGTCAGATTAAAATTCAAAATTTCATCAATCTATCACTTAATTCACCTTATCCAAACGAGGCCAATATGTAGTTTCACATCTAGTGAATTTGTTTTTCTATTCTTTATAAGGGCATCTCCAACCCCATGTGGGGAGGGGGAGGGGGAAGGGGAAAATCGTATAAAAATACGGTTCATGTCCAACCCCATGGGGGGAGGGGGAGGGGGAGGGGGAGGGGGGTGCTATGGGGATAAATTTTGTCTTGGGTGAGGGATGGTTAGGGGGGATTTCCTCATGGACATCCCCTCCCCCTCCCCCCTACATAGAATGATTATTTAATTGAATATTTGATAATTTTAATTACACATACTAATATTTTATGATTATATTATGTATTTTATTATTATGATTAATAAATTTTATTTTGTATTATTAATAAAATTAATAATGTATTGACTATTGTTGGAAAGTATATTTACGAAAAACAGATTCGGAAAAGCTTATTTGGAAGTGCTTATGGAAGTTCGGCCAATGTGTCTGAACAAGAATTCAATCCTTTCAACTAACGAAAGAACTATTTGTATGTAATCGTTGTTAGGTTGGTTTATTTCAATTTGTGTGTTTTATCGCTCTACTCCTTGCATTTTTGTATTAGTGTTTAATTTTATTTCTTGTAATAACGACTTATTCGTACTTGTAATCGTTACTTTTTCGAATAAAAGTTTTGTTTGTTAATATTATTTTAATTATTATTAGTATTATTATCATTGTTATTATTATTAACATCTTTTTTGTGTGTATGTAAGTGTGTATATAAATATATATATATATATATATATATATATTGGTAAATGATTTTGCATTTACTTTTTTTGTATTAATAATTCATTTTTAAATCATTAAATACATATTACAAATTATTTTTTTAGGTGGGGGGAAAGAAATGGGTTGGAGACGATTAGTAGTTTGGCGGAAGGGGAGGGGGAGGGGGAGGGAGGAAAATGGTGGGCCCGTGGGGGGAGGGGGAGGGGGAGGGGGAGGTGAGGAGAGGGGGAAAAAGCAATGGGTTAGAGATGCTTGTCTGAACACAATGGTTGTATAATTATATTAGTGTATAGATGTTTGGTTGAGACTAATGGTGGCTTTGCTTCATTGTGTGTGCTGGTATGGTTCTTGGAGATGTGCTGATGGCTGGTAGCTTTTGGTGTACTAGGGGATTGCCCACACCCTCAGGGCACTACCCCATAAAAAAAATGAAATTTGTATGAACAAAATTTGTATGAAATTTTGGAATTTTTTTCGGTGCCGGTGCAACTGCCCTCACTATTTAAAAAAAAAAAACATTTTAGAATTTTTACTAAAGCTTGGATCTTAAGAAAATATCTTCTTACTAAACAAGTTTCAGAATTTGTTCGACTAAGCAATACCCAGGAGATCTGATGCAGGGGCTGAGTCACTAGACGAGATTGAGCTGTCAGACGCGACTAATCTCGCGCTTGATGCACGAGCAGATGAACCAGACGAGGCCGAGCTGTCAGACGCGACTAATCTCGCGCTTCACTATCACGATATGGAAGACAAGCGCAAGCGAAGTGTGAGATGGTCACTTTTGGTCACGCCGAACTGTTTTGGGCATAATTTGAGCTACATGGATCAGAATACCTATTATAATATGTTTTCGGAAAGCTCTCGGCGAGACCTACACGAGAAAGATTTCAGCCCCAAAAACGGACGTTTGACCAGTCAACGGGGACTTCGAAGACTGATTCTGCTATTTTTGGTAGTTTTCTTTATTTTTCGCATTTGACTTCTTTATTTAGCCCGATTTGGGTCAAACTATTATTTACGCGCTATTTTCAATAAGGCCAGTAGTTTCGGGCCAGTTATGTAATTTTGCTATTTTTGGCAAATTAGGGTTTTTAGCTATTTGTACCCGACTTGTGGGTAATTGAACGACAGTTTTGGTTTAATCATTATCTTTCTTCAAACCCTAGAGAGTCTCTCTACTGGTTTATGCCTTTCTGTTCGTTGTTCTGCTGCGTTTGATCCCTCGCCTCGATTTATGATTCGGCGTCAGGTTGGTATCAGAGCTCAGTTCGGCGTGGGAGGAAGATCACCATCGACGATGCCTCGTGGACGTGCTCGTGGTCGTGGGCAGCCTCCGGCTGAAGAAGCCCCCCAGCGAGAACGCAACGTGGAAGACATGATGTTGATAGAGGATCTGCAGTGGCAGGTCACAGAACTGACACGACGCTTGGCGGCGCAAGATCTGCAGAAAGACTAAGCCTTAGACGATGCCTCTGTGTCGTCGTTTGAGAACCCCTACCACCGTGGACCACGCGTCCGGGAGTACCGCAGTCAGCACGAGAGTCGCGGAGGTCTAGGGTTCAAGTTTGAGTTGCCCAGCTTTGAAGGTACGTTGAAAGCCGACGATTTCATCGACTGGCTGAACGAAGTAGATCGCATCTTCGAATATAAGGAGGTTACGGATCGCGAGAAGGTGAAGCTAGTGGCCATCAAACTGAAGGGCAGGGCCTCTGCGTGGTGGGAGCAGTTGCGCCGTTCCCATGAAAGGCAGGGCAAGGCCAGGATCACTGACTGGGAGAAGATGAAGAAGAAGATCAAGGCCCACTTTCTCCCATTCGGCTACACCCAAACCCTATTTCAGCGGCTCCATACGCTGAGGCAGGGCGCCAAATCCGTTGACGATTACACGGAGGAGTTCTACCAGTTGATATCCCATAACGATCTATCGGAGACGGAGGAGCAGATGGTGGCTAGATATCTCGGAGGTTTGCGGCAGTCCTTGCAGGACGTCCTTAGCCTCCACTCGCTGTGGACTGTCTCCGAAGCCTACCAGAGAGCACTTGATTTAGAGAAGCAGCAGGGCAGGAAGCCCGTAGCAAGGAGCGATTGATGCGCAAACTAACGTGCTGTCGCAAGTGTACGAATCTTGTAATACCGGGTGCAATTAGACTCGGGTGATCGTTCCCACGAGGACTATTTCGGGTTTACTCACGTTGTCAGTTTCGGTTAACCGAGTGTAGTAACAAGGAGGAGTAGGTTGTGATTGTAGTGACTAAACTAAAAACTGAAATTAAAAACGTAAACGTAAATATTTTTTGTGACGTTTTCTGAAATACGTTGAATTGGTTGTAACGATAATAGATGAAAACTAGGCTCCGGGATCCCCTAGGGTTTTCTACAGATTTTACGTTTTTCGGGTTGATATGAAAACACTCAGCAGTCTTGTTATCTGTGCAACGTACCAGTTGTGCAGTGACCTTTCAGATTTCACACGTAATCCCGATCCTACAAACGTTCGGATTCTTGTTAAGCTGCCTAAGTCTGTAGTCTCGTTCTAAGCCTGTTAGGGTTTCTAACCTGTCCTAATGGCCCGGGTCAGATTCTCCAACAGTCGGTCTCACGTTTTTCTATGCTAGCCCTATCTCCCTTTCTCTGGTCGGTCCATCAGGGTAAGGTACTAAATCCTGTCTTTTCTTCCTAACCCTAACCTGACGTTTTCACCTACAGGCTCGGATCTATAGCAATTCTGGTTCGCGACTCCGATCATGCATATACGATAACAGTCAAAGACAGAATAACAGATAAAGCTGTTGAATTTAAGATAACAATCATGAATCCATAATCAAACGTCTATAATAAAATCTGGATACGAAACCCTAGGTTCACCGAGAACCTAGGTAAAAGGTTTAGCTACTAAGTGACATAATTAAATAACAACGTTTCTGAATAAGAGAGATAGTGAAATCAAACGCGTGTTGTAGATTCTGAATCCCTGCTTCCGTGCTCACCGAGAGTGCTCTGCGATCTCCTTCAGTAAGTTTTGTTATGCTGAGAATTGTGTTGTGTCCTGTGATGAGAACTGGACGAGTCTTTATATAGTACTGGAGATGTTTCTGGAAACTGCCGAAATTACGAAACTGCCACTGGGCCGAAACCGCCTCGGGAAACGGGTCGTCTGCCACTGTCTCGGGAAACGGGCCAACTGCGCAAGATAGCTGCGTAGCTACCTGCGTAGTTGGCTGCGTAGCTAACTGCGTAGCTAACTGCGTAGGTAGATGCGTAGCTACCTGCGTAGATAGCTGCGTAGCTACCTGCCTCCTCGGTTTGTGCGCAAAACTCCTCGGGATGCGTACCAGACTCCTCGGGATGTCTCGGGATGCGTACCAGGCTCCTCGGGATGTCTCGGGATGACTGCTGATCTTCTCGGAGTGTGTTTCGTTCGTCTCGGGATGCGTGCCAGGCTCCTCGGGATGCGTGCCAGTCTTCCTCGACTTGCATGCTCGGCTTCTCAGCCTCCTTGGATCCTTCACCCGCATGCCTGCTTCATTTCCGGCTCCTGCACAAGTCCTGTCCCTGCATCAATGACACGAAACAAAACCCGTGATCATATCTCGATATGCGTGAAATAAAGCAGTTTATGCGTCTAGGAGATAAAAACAGCAAACCGTGAATTCCCGAGTCAAACGGGGCAGAAATTGACTAAAACCCTCATTTAGGACGAAAATACCCCTCAAATTGGGTTAACCGATAACTCCTAGTGAGGAGCTATCAAATTACCCCCACACTAACCTTTGCTCGTCCCGAGCAAACATCCTGAATACTGCCCTGAAATGCATACATATCTGTCTTGCAAATACCCCCTGCAAGTTCGAATCAAGACCTTTTCCCTTCCATCAGTTTGCATACTCTTCCTACCCGTCCATATAAACCAGACGACTCGATCAGAAACTGACTCAGAAAGAATATACAGAGACTCAATACACACGACTCAAAAGTACTAAACAATTTATTTTTTGGTGAGATTGGGCAATCTCAAAAACATAACCGAGTGTCCTCAAAACCTCATCCTTTTTCCAGAAAATACTTCACTGCAATCGATCGGTAAGTCTGAACTGATTTCTTTGGTGGATTTAAGCACTGGACCCGAGTACTATTACTTTTGCTATCAACCTGAGCGAATCCCTAATTAACCGACCATCCGAGCTATTTCCGAATCAAGGCTCTAAGTCTAACAGGTGGGATATATATATATGTGTAAAGGTATGGCATGATCCTACTCGTTATGACATTCTCACAATTTCCCCAAACTCACACCCCTCACCGAGTTCCCGAAAAACTGCCTGAAACACCTAAGTTCCTGCCATATCAATCTTCCTGTCCCCCGGTGTGTCTCTGCCGTTCTCGCGGCCACAAATGTGAAGCGGTGTAACTGTCTCGAAAATTGTGCTACTCACTCAGCTTTTTGACTCAATAACAAAAACAACATAAATAACTGAAAAACTGCAAAACTAGATCATTTTCTTCTTTTTTTTATTTTTTTTTCTTTTCTTTTTTTCTTTTCATTCATCTTTCTGTTTTTTTTTTTTTTTTTTTTTTTTTTTTTTTTTTTTTTACGACTCTATATACACATAAATACACGAATAACAACAAATAAACTGACTAAAGCTGAGTGAGTAAAAATAAACTGTCGTCGTGGGGTATGAAAGATGTCCTCATATGGAATACCCCCACACTAATCCTGAAGCGCTGATCCTGTAGTCGAAATAATACTGTGCAGTCCCACCGAACCTCCTCATCACCAAAGATGTAGAAAACTGGCACAACCACCAATTAACCTCACAACCCCCCGGACCCCATTGTGTGCGGAAAGATGTCTCGCACGGGACTAACTCCTCCTGTGGTCACTATGTAACGCAGTGATCCACCTCCGCAAATTAATGCACTGTCGCCTCTCACTCACCCTATCCTTCCCTCGAAAAACGTGTCAATGTCAAAACTGTCCAAAACCGATATATCATGAAGTGCTCCCATCTAAAACTCTCCCCAACTTACTCCCTCCGTCATAACTCGTAAAATAGCCAACTAACGACTGATGAGGTCTCAAAGAAGGCTTCCTAGGCTATAGTGGCTGAGAATAAAAGGGGTAAATGGCTTCAAACAGGTTTACTATTTGGACCTAGGGGTAAGAAACAGGACGTGAGGTCCCTTGATAGCACGTCACTCCACCGAAAGATGCGATGACCGTGACGGCGCCCGTGGGCGGGTTGTCGACTACCTAGATGACGGCGGTGTGGCAACTAGTCGGATCCTTAGCTAACATGATAACTACTTGCGGTTTCCAAGGGTCACTGGCTCTCACCTATCTACTATACATCGGTGCAAGCTTTCTTTTCTGTCAAAGGAATTTAACCTCGATTTCTTCCCAGTTTCTGTTCTCTTGATTGCCCGTTCTCAATTTTTCTGATTTTTAATTTTTTTGGATTTTCTGAAAATTTTCGATTTTTTTTTTTAGATATACACAATGCAAGGCCAGAAATTTGTGGTGGATAGACTCAAAAATAAAAACGTGCTGACTCAATAAATAAACTCAAAACTGCAAATGAACATGAAAAAACATGCAGACCTGGTTAATGCAGACACGACCACCACCCCCACACTAAAGAGGTGGCATGCTCTCATGGCACTCACTCGGGCTCGTCTGGAACATAGGGAGGGTCTGACCCGGTCTCGGAAGTACCGGACATGCCACTGACAGAACTGCTGGTAGACCGATACCTAGGACTGCTAGGCCCAGTGGGTCTCGGTCCACGGGCCCCTCGGCGCGATGGCGCTGGCGGCGTCTGGTATGACTGAGTGTCCTGGGGTGGGAAGTATGGCCCGGAGTCGGACCAACTATCAGAATGTGCCGGGGCCGAAGCCGGGGCATCGTCATGGTGACTCGACTCCGCCTCTCCAGACCAACTGGTATCGAACTCACTGGAGTAAGTCGAGGGAAAGAATAACGGTAGCGGGACCTGTCGGCCCGCGCTCCGGGCTACCTCTCTCTGCTCCTCGCGAATCGCGGCCAACGCAGCAGCCTGATCCTTTCCCCTCTTGTCGTTGGTCCTCTGGTTGTGCTTTATCAGTCTCCACATCTTACCAAACTGTTTCTTGCACATATCCTTAATGGACTTTCTTCCAGACTCGGCCCTCTCATCAATCTGGGTCAGTTTCTGCTCAAAGGCAGTCCACGGAGGAATGGTAGTGTCAGGAGCTCGGGTCGACCGACTACGGTCAGGGGCAGCAGCCCGGGATGGTCTAGAAGGCTCGGGAGCATCGGCCCGAAATGACCTGCTACGCTCAGGGGCAGCTGCCCTCGATGGCCGGGGAGGCTCGGGAACCGCGGTCCGGGCTGGCCGAGTAGGCCGGCTAGGCTCAGGCTCGGGAACAGGGATCCTGGTCGGGCGAGTGGGCCGGCTAGGCTCAGGCTCGACGGGCCCACTAGACTGACCGTGCTCATAAGTTGACCGAGACCGATGCAGTCGGGTCGGAAACTCTCTCATGAGAGGACGCTCCTGTGTGGAACGCCTCGCCGGGACAGGGGTAGTATCTGGAGCCATGTACTCCTGGGGCGGCTGGTAACTAGATAGCGGGGTGGGGTCATGGACAGCCCCCCCCCTCGGTCGAGCAGCGCGCCTTCTGGGCGCGGGGGCGGGGGGCGGTCCAATGTCAGGGTCCGAGGAAGGGGCCTGCCCATCCTCGTCCATCGGGTCATCACCCGGCTCATCCTCATCTAAGTCCACAAACGCATCGGCCGGCTCGGGTGCCCTACGGTTTCCCATGGCCCGTCTACCTACTCGCCAGAATGGCCGGAAGGAGGCGGGGTCTAAATCTCGCTCACCCTCGATGACAATCTCATTCAGGGCAGCCAATCGGGTAATCAGGCTGCAAAACCCGAAACCTCGCCGGCTATGCGTGTTGGCTCTCTCTCTAATGTTCGCCCAAATCCGGGCCGCTATGTCGACCCGGCGTCGGGTCATGAAGCAGTACACCAGAAGTACCACTTCGTAGGGCAGCTTAGTGATATGCTGAATCCCTACTACCCGGTTCACTCCAAACTCAAACCACCACCGGACTGGCGGACTCAAGAACGTGCCATGTAGCCTCCCGTAGGTCTCCCAGCGGGCCTCATCAGCCCCCTCACAGAGAGTCCTCAAGAGCTCCTCTTGCGGAGGAGAGTCCTTAACAAGCATATCGTACGCACACTGTCCCTCGAATTCGCCAGGTATGCCATACGCCCAGCGGATTGCGAGGGGCGTCAACCAAATAAACCCCCTACGACAGTATACCCAGTTCGGGTACAACTCCGTCTCCCCGAACTCCTGATAGATTAGGTTACAGAAAAATTCCTTAGTGAGCGCGGAACTAGCCCTCTCGGGGAGTTTCTCTAAGGCACAGCCAAAGAGATCGGGCCGTCTAGCATAATTTCTCATAGCTAACGGCATCCTCTCATCATCTACCTCGAACCTATAATCCGGTGTCAACCCTCTGTCTAAAGTCTCTAGATAGTGCAGATGGGCCTGGTAACTCACAAACCGGAAACTATCAAAGTTGGTCTCAGTAATCTGCTCATACGGGATGTCAATGGCAAAAGGCAAACGAAAATCAAACGCCACGGGTCTCTCAAGCCAGTCCATAACAGCAGAAAATTCAGAAATTAAAAAAAAAAAAATCTTTAAAACGCAGAAAACGCTGTCTCAATGCAGGTACGCAGTCAAAACAGTCAATTACGCATTTTTTTTTATATCGCAGATAACGCTGTCAAAATGCAAGTACGCAGTCCAAACAGCTAAATACGCAGCTTAAACAGTTAATTACGCTACCCTATGCTAATTTGCAGTTTAACGGTCAATTACGTAAAAATTGTGTTAAATACGCAAGTAACAGTTAAAAATGCAGAAAAGCAGCTAAAACGCAGTAACAGTCAAAAACAGTCAAGTATGCAGCATGCTAAACCCGGGTACGGGTTGGTATCGAAAACTGAAAAAATAACGAAAGAAGAAATTTTTGAACCTGAGCACTCGGAGCGAGTCAACGAGTGTAAACAAACTGTCGCCGGAAAAAGTCACCGGAAAATTTTTCTCGCCGGAAAAAAAAAATTCTGACTTGGGCACCTTGTAGGCCTCGCCCTCCTCTCAACTTTCGACCCGAAGCCAACGAATCTGGAGCTTTTCTTCAAATTTTTACCACATTTTGACTTGACCCCCACACCAATTCGGACACTGTTTTGCAGCTTCAACTACACCAAAATGATCCAGTTCTCACGAGGATCCCAAAAACGTGCTCGGTTTTTGATTTGGTGAAATTTGAACTTTTGAAGGTGGAGAGAAAATGAGGAAAGAGGAAGCTTCAAAACACCAACAATGGAGGACAATGGTTACTGAACCCGTCCATATAGTTGTGCTAAATAATTGGCACTTTTCGAAAATTGCAAAAAACTCCCCCCAAGTTTGGGAAATGGCATTTTGGCCCCCTAAGGTTTCGGAAGCTGCCCTTGCCTCCCCCTGCTGCGTGGCATTCTAGCTGGGCTGCGTAACTGGGCCGGCTGCGTGGCTGGGCCGCGTGTTTGGGCCGGATGCGTGGCTGGTCCACTTCAATTTTTTTTTTCTTCTGGCCTGCGTATTTGGCCTTGTGGGCTGCGTAATTGGCCTTTGGGCCAGCGTATCTGGCCTTTTGGGCCAGCGTAGTTATAATATTTTTTTTTCTTCTGCGTAATTGGCCTGCTGGGCTGCGTAACTGGCCTTTTGGGCCAGTTTTTCTGTACTTCTTTGAATGCGTGTCGGACCTCTCGGTTTTGACCCGCACATTTTTCTGTTTTAAAATTTCCTGCACAAACTTGTCTACCCATTAACACACACTCATCTCGCCTCTCTCAAAATTCAGAACGTAAAATAAAAACTGTAATAAATAAATAATTAACGTAATCCGATGGGTTGCCTCCCACCAAGCGCTTGTGATTTACGGTCGACGGCCCGACCCGGTTACCTCTCACGGGTCGTCAAAGTAGACGGGGTCTACTTTGGCGACCTCAACTGTCTCGAGATATGGC
This sequence comes from Linanthus parryae, assembly GCA_023055425.1. Taxonomy (NCBI): domain Eukaryota; kingdom Viridiplantae; phylum Streptophyta; class Magnoliopsida; order Ericales; family Polemoniaceae; genus Linanthus; species Linanthus parryae. The sequence continues at coordinate 2,892,834 of JALGPY010000012.1, forward strand.
TTGATCCGGTTCCCGTTCACCCTGAAACTGGACTCGTCTTTTGGATTCTCCAGCTCAAATGCTCCCCATGCAAATATCTTCTTGATGATGAACGGTCCCGACCATCGAGACCTCAACTTGCCCGGAAAGAACCGCATCCTCGTGTTGTAGAGAAGCACTTTGTCGCCTTCGTTGAACTGCTTCGGCGTGATCCGCTGATCATGCCACTTTTTCGTCTTCTCTTTGTAGATTTTAGCGCTCTCGAATGTCGTTCTGCGGAATTCCTCTAATTCCAGCAGTGCCATCTTCCTCTTATCTCCTGCTAAATTATGGTCCATGTTGAGCAGTTTGATGGCCCAGTATGCTTTGTGCTCCAACTCCACCGGTAAGTGGCACGCTTTCCCAAACACGAGCTGGTATGGTGACATTCCCAGCGGTGTTTTGAAAGCAGTCATGTAGGCCCAAAGCGCATCGTCCAGTCTGATGGACCAATCCTTCCGGCCGAGATTAACCGTCTTCTCAAGTATGCTCTTGATCTCTCTGTTCGAAACCTCGGTCTGTCCGTTCGTTTGAGGATGGTACGGCTGTGACACCTTGTGAACCGACACACCGTACTGTTTCAGAACTTTGGCAAAAACGCTATTAATGAAGTGTGGTCCCTCGTCACTGATCATCGCCCTGGGCGTCCCGAACCGAGTAAAAATGTTGCGTTTCAGAAAACGCTCAACCGTAGCTGCATCGTTTTTCTGACACGCAATCGCCTTGATCCACTTTGTCACATAATCCACTGCCAGCAGAATGTAAAGATTTCCCATCGAAGACGGGAACGGACCCATGAAGTCAATCCCCCATACATCAAACGGCTCTACCTCCTGCCACACGGTCATCGGCATCTCGTCCCGATGTGACGTGTTTCCTGTCCTCTGGCACCTATCACATCCCTGCACATAGTCGTGACAGTCTTTGAAGATTGTCGGCCAGAAAAAACCGGACTGCAGTATTTTATGAGCTGTTCGCGTTCCCCCAAAATGACCCCCACACTGTGATGAGTGGCAGTGTCGGATCACGTTCCAGGCCTCGTGGGTCGGGATACACCTTCTCAGGATGTTATCGACCCCCTGTTTGAATAAGTACGGGTAATCCCAGAAATACTGTCGACTTTCGAGAACGAACTTTTTCCGCTAAGACGGGGTGAGATCCTCGGGAAGCGTGCCAGTTACCAAGTAATTGTTTATGGCATAGTACCACGGTCTCCCGATTTTCACTGCCATGATGTGTTCGTCCGGGAAGTTTTCCTGGATCGGTACCGGGTCCACCTTCACGTTCTCGAGTCTGGATAGGTGATCCGCCACCACGTTCTCAACTCCCTTCTTGTCCCGGATTTCCACGTCGAATTCCTGCATCAGTAGTACCCACCTCAACAGTCTCGGTTTTGCGTCCTTCTTGTCCACCAGGTATTTCAGGGCACTATGGTCGGTAAAGACGATAACTTTTGACCCGACCAAATAGGGCCTGAATTTGTCCAGGGCATACACCACGGCCTGCAGTTCTTTTTCTGTCGTGCCATAGTTGAGCTGGGCGTCGTTGAGTATCCGGCTCGCATAATAAATGACGTGGCAGACTTTATCCTTTCGCTGCCCCAAAACTGCCCCGACTGCGTAGTCGCTGGCGTCACACATCAGCTCAAACGGGAGTGACCAATCCGGCGTGGTTATAACCGGGGCTGTGGTCAGCTTCTCTTTCAAATGGTCAAAAGCCTGCCGACATGCTGCATCGAAATCAAAGGGTACGTCTTTTCCGAGTAAAGCGCAGAGTGGCTTTGTGATCTTGGAAAAGTCTTTGATGAACCTTCGGTAAAATCTTGCATGTCCCAGAAAACTTTTGATCGCCCTTACGTTCGTCGGGTATGGAAGCTGCTTTATCACCTCAATCTTAGCCCGGTCACCCTCGAGTCCCTTGCTGGAAATTCTGTGACCCAGCACGATCCCCTCGGTGACCATAAAGTGACACTTTTCCCAATTGAGCATCAAATTCGCCTTCTTGCATCGGATCAGAACTTGACCCAAATGGAACAGGCAGTCTTCGAAACTGTCCCCGAATAGTGAAAATTCGTCCATGAAGACCTCCAGATTTTTCTTAATCATGTCGGAAAAAATCGCCATCATACATCTCTGGAATGTGGTAGGAGCATTACACAACCCGAACGGCATGCGCCGAAACGCGAACGTACCGTATGGGCAGGTAAACGTCGTCTTTTCCTGATCTTCCGGGGCTATTCAAATCTGGTTGTACCCGGAGTACCCGTCCAGAAAACAGTAATAGGCGTGGTGGGCGAGCCGGTCCAGCATTTGGTCCATGAATGGTAGCGGGAAGTGGTCTTTCAGTGTTGCGTCGTTTAGCCTCCGATAGTCCATGCAGATCCGCCAGCCGGTAACGGTGCGCAATCTGCTCCTGGTCTTTATTCTGCACCACCGTAATACCCCCCTTTTTGGGCACGCACTGGACCGGGCTGATCCATGTGTTGTCCGATATGGGGTATATGATTCCCGCTTTCAGCCACTTCATAACCTCTTTTCGCACAACGTCCTTCATGTTCGGATTCAGTCTCCGCTGGGGCTGAATCACCGGTTACTTGCCTTCTTCAATTCGGATCTTGTGCATGCAGTAGGAGGGGCTGATCCCCTTGATATCTGCAATCGTCCAGGCGATTGCTTCCTTATGCTCTCGCAATACTTCCAGCAGTTTCTGTTCCTGTTCCTGAGATAAACGTGACGAAATAATTACGGGCAGAGTACTATTTTCACCAATATACGCATACCTGAGATGGCTCAGGAGCGGTTTCAGCTCCAGTGCGGGTGGCTCCTTGAGTGACGGGACCAGAATCATCTTTTGCCCGCCGTCTTCGTCCCGGTGCAGAGTGGTCCAGTCCTCGGCTCGCATGGCGTGCTCGCACCGAGTCTTCTCCTTTTCTTCCCCGTACATGTTGTAGATCTCTTCCCACAATTGGTCCATCTCCTCGTTTTCCCAACCTTCGTCAACCACGTCTATAGCAAAGATATCCTCGTGGTCGTAGTAATTTGGCAGTTGCAGATTTTTGAAAACGTTGAATTTCACCTTTTCCTCGTTAATCTGCATGGTCAGCTCCCCGCTCTTGCAGTTTATCATTGCTTCGCCTGTGGCCAAAAACGGCCTGCCAAGTATGAGCGGTACCTCCCCTGCCTCCATGTCCAGGATGACGAAATCTGCCGGAAAAATCAGCTCGCCGACCTTGACCAGAATATCCTCGATAACCCCATAAGCCTGTTTTACGGACCTGTCTGCCATTTGCAGCATAATTCTAGTGGGTCGGGGTTCACCGACTTTCAAACTCTTGAAAATCGTCAACGGCATCAGATTGATGCTGGCCCCTAGGTCACACAGAGCCTTTCCTGTGTAAGCGTTACCTAGGGTGACCGGTATGACGAAACTGCCAGGATCCTTTCTCTTCCTCGGTAGCCCATTCTTCACACAATTGCTCACTTCTGCCGTCAGGTTTATGGTCTCGAAATCGCTCGTCCGCCTCCTCCCATACAAGATGTCCTTGAGGAATTTGGCGTAAGTGGGCATCTTAGCCAAAGCCTCGGCAAAAGGTATGTTAATCTGCAGCTGCTGAACATCTCGAGAAACCTGACGTAGTCCTTGCTGTCATCCCTCTTTCGTGTTCGCAAGGGGTACGAGACCTCCTTGGAGACTAGTACAGTGTCTGCACCTGTCTCGTTCTGCACTGCATCCTGCTCAACCGAGACCTTCGGCTGGGGGCGTTCGACTGTGCTGTTATCCTGGCCCGACAAGTTGCGTTCTATTTCTTTCGAATTTTCTGCACGTGCGTGGCTGGGATACGGTGGATCCTGCAGTGCCAATCCACTCCGAGTGGAGATAGCATTGATCTGAGCCCGTTGATTATTTACTGTATTCGAGGGTAGGTTTCCTGGCTGTCTCTCTGTTAGCTGCTGTGCTAACTGCCCTACTTGTACTTCCAAAGCGCGCAGTGACGTTTTGGTTGTCTGCATATCTGCCGTCAGGGTGTCCATGTGCTTGAACCGGGACTCCATGGTCTGGAACATGGACTTGATCTCTTTCATCTGTGTGTCGTACTGCTGCGCAGATGGGACTGGCTGAGCCTGCTGGGCCGGGGCAGCCTGTTGGGCTGGTGGCCTGTGCTGGAATCCCGGTGCGTAAACTGCTGCGTTCGGGTTTCCGTACCGAAACCCGGGATGGTCTCTCGTGCCCGGTCGGTACCGGCTCGGGTCCCACTGCTGTTGTACGTAATTGGTGTCTTCGGTCCTTAGCTCCTCAATGGCTGTGTCCAGATCAGGTTCTTCGACTGCTGCAACAGTCTTCTTATCCGAGTAGACTTTCTTGACCAAGTCGTGAACGATCTTGGCCAGGTTGTCTATCCGGTCATCCTCTGCGGGTTCGGCTCTAGCCGTCATCCTGCGATCGTCAAACAGTCGGGTGTCCTGCTTGGCCAACTGCTTCATCAGGTCATACGTACCTTCTTTGTCCACGTGATACAGGAAGTTTCCCCCGGCCTCTCTGTCAATCCTGTCGGCACTCTCCCTGTCTAGGGCATGGTAGAAAACCTGCAGAATTTTCGCGTCTCCAAAGCCGTGGTTCGGGCACCGTTTGACCAATCTCATGAGCCTGTCCCATGCGTCCACCACCGTCTCCCCCATCTTCTGCCTGAATGACAGGATCTCACTCTGTAACTGTATGACTCGGGAGGCGGGATAGAACTTTGCCAGAAAATCTGCGACACACTCCTCCCATGTGGTGATGGATCGGGGTGGTCGGGATTCGAGCCAGTCTTTGGCTACTCCGTAAAGACAGTATGGAAATAAGATCAGCATGAGTTCCTCTGCTGCTACCCCCTTGTATCTGACCTTGTTGCAGTAATCTTCGAATTTCCCAATAAAATCGTTCGGGTCTTCGTCGGCCCTGCCATGAAACGGGCAGAGAGTTTGTACCGTCTGGATGGTGGATGATTTGATGTCAAAGTGCTCGGCGGTGATCTCGGGCACCACAATAGCTCGCTCATGCCCCCCGGTGGGGACTTCGAAATTTTCCACCAACGCCTTCCCAGATCGGTTATATGTTCTCTGGTTGCTTCGGGCAGCAAGTCCCGCTGTGACAAGTTCCTCAATGTACCGAGCCATCTGGGCTGGGGTACGTGTCTCTCGTTCCTGTCCACCGGCTTCGGTGTTCTTGGTCGTATCTCTCTGATTGGTTGCCATCCTGCTTTCTCGGTTTCTGCGGTTCTGTTCGGTATACAGTTTTTCCGGGTTGTCGAGTGGTGACACCAAATCGCGAGGCAATCTGGGCATCAACTGAACAGTCCTGAAAACGCAGATTCAAAAACGCAGTGAGATAAAAGGAAAAATAACAAAACTGAAAATAAACAAAGACTCAGAAAACTAATTCTGACTACTAACTAGACCCTAAAAAGTCCCCGGCAACGGCGCCAAAAACTTGATGCGCAAACTAACGTGCTGTCGCAAGTGTACGAATCTTGTAATGCCGGGTGCAATTAGACTCGGGTGATCGTTCCCACGAGGACTATTTCGGGTTTACTCACGTTGTCAGTTTCGGTTAACCGAGTGTAGTAACAAGGAGGAGTAGGTTGTGATTGTAGTGACTAAACTAAAAACAGAAATTAAAAACGTAAACGTAAATATTTTTTGTGACGTTTTCTGAAATACGTTGAATTGGTTGTAACGATAATAGATGAAAACTAGGCTCCGGGATCCCCTAGGGTTTTCTACAGATTTTACGTTTTTCGGGTTGATATGAAAACACTCAGCAGTCTTGTTATCTGTGCAACGTACCAGTTGTGCAGTGACCTTTCAGATTTCACACGTAATCCCGATCCTACAAACGTTCGGATTCTTGTTAAGCTGCCTAAGTCTGTAGTCTCGTTCTAAGCCTGTTAGGGTTTCTAACCTGTCCTAATGGCCCGGGTCAGATTCTCCAACAGTCGGTCTCACGTTTTTCTATGCTAGCCCTATCTCCCTTTCTCTGGTCGGTCCATCAGGGTAAGGTACTAAATCCTGTCTTTTCTTCCTAACCCTAACCTGACGTTTTCACCTACAGGCTCGGATCTATAGCAATTCTGGTTCGCGACTCCGATCATGCATATACGATAACAGTCATAGACAGAATAACAGATAAAGCTGTTGAATTTAAGATAACAATCATGAATCCATAATCAAACGTCTATAATAAAATCTGGATACGAAACCCTAGGTTCACCGAGAACCTAGGTAAAAGGTTTAGCTACTAAGTGACATAATTAAATAACAACGTTTCTGAATAAGAGAGATAGTGAAATCAAACGCGTGTTGTAGATTCTGAATCCCTGCTTCCGTGCTCACCGAGAGTGCTCTGCGATCTCCTTCAGTAAGTTGTTATGCTGAGAATTGTGTCCTGTGATGAGCACTGGACGAGTCTTTATATAGTACTGGAGACGTTTCTGGAAACTGCCGAAATTACGAAACTGCCACTGGGCCGAAACCGCCTCGGGAAACGGGCTGTCTGCCACTGTCTCGGGAAACGGGCCAACTGCGCAAGATAGCTGCGTAGCTACCTGCGTAGTTGGCTGCGTAGCTAACTGCGTAGGTAGCTGCGTAGCTACTTGCGGAGCTAGCTGCGTAGCTAACTGCGTAGGTAGCTGCGTAGCTAGCTGCGTAGGTAGCTGCCTCCTCGGTTTGTGCGCAAAACTCCTCGGGATGCCTCGGGATGCGTACCAGACTCCTCGGGATGTCTCGGGATGCGTACCAGGCTCCTCGGGATGTCTCGGGATGACTGCTGATCTTCTCGGAGTGTGTTTCGTCCGTCTCGGGATGCGTGCCAAACTGCTCGGGATGCCTCGGGATGCGTGTCAGGCTCCTCGGGATGCGTGCCAGTCTTCCTCGACTTGCATGCTCGACTTCTCAGCCTCCTTGGATTCTTCACCCGCATGCCTGCTTCATTTCTGGCTCCTGCACAAGTCCTGTCCCTGCATCAATGACACGAAACAAAACCCGTGATCATATCTCGATATGCGTGAAATAAAGCAGTTTATGCGTCTAGGAGATAAAAACAGCAAACCGTGAATTCCCGAGTCAAACGGGGCAGAAATCGACTAAAACGCTCATTTAGGACGAAAATACCCCTCAAATTGGGTTAACCGATAACTCCTAGTGAGGAGCTATCAGCGATCAAAGCAATCGATCGGCCCGACCCCAAGAATCTCGTCCTACCACGCAGGCAGCACAGGGCGGGGCATAGGGCAAACGAGTGCAGCAAGCTTGCTATGCAAAGGGGTAAAGCCCTATTTGTCGAGGAAGGTGTGAGTGAAGAGGTTGAAGGCACTGAAGATTTGAGTAAGCCCGTCTATGATGAGTACGCAAACGATGAAGTTCTTTACGGGGATGGTCACAAGAATCTGGTCGTCCGCAAGAGTTTGCTGGCTCCAAAGGGCGATTCTGAGGATGATTGGTTGAGAACCAATATCTTTCACACCACTTGCACCATCGGAAGCAAGGTCTGCAAGGTGATAGTGGACGGCGGTAGTTGTGACAACATAGTTTCTGAGGAAGCTGTCAAGAAACTGCAGTTGGAGACAGAGCGTCATCCTACACCCTACAAGCTGTCGTGGCTGATAAAGGGATCCGGGGTAACCGTTGATAAGAGATGCCTTGTTTCTTTTTCAATTGGTAACAAATATTACGACAGCCATTGGTGTGATGTGGTTAGAATGGATGCGTGTCACATGTTGTTGGGTAGGACTTGCCAGTATGATCGCCATGTTTTTCATGATGGTCACAAGAACACCTACTCCTTTGTTATGAAGGGGAAGAAAATTGTATTGGCACTACGACGAGAGGGGTCAACTCCAACCCCGACTGCCGCCACTACTAATCTTCTTTCGAGATCCAGGTTCTTGGAGGAGCTCGAGCATGAGAAGGTGGCGTATGCTCTAGTGCCTTCTACTAGTGATGCAGGTGATGAGGATGATGACTTATCGCAGGAGGTGCTGCAGTTATTAGCTGAGTTCTCTTACTTGATGCCAGATGATCCTCCTCCTGGTTTGCCACCAATTAGATACATTCAGCACCAAATTGACCTAGTGCTTGGATCGAGTCTACCTAACAGGCCAGCCTACCGTCTCAGCCCCAAGGAGGCGGAAGAGTTACAGCGGCAAGTTGTTGAGTTACTTGAGAAAGGCTACATCAGAGAGAGCATGAGCCCATGTGCAGTACCTGCTATGTTAGTGCCGAAGAACGACGGTTCTTGGCGGACGTGTGTTGACAGTAGAGCCATCAACCGGATTACAGTGAAGTACAGATTTCCCATCCCGCGACTTGATGACATGCTAGACCAGCTATCCGGCTCTAAGATATTCTCAAAAATCGATCTTAAGAGTGGATACCACTAAATTCGAATCAAGCCTGGAGATGAGTGGAAGACGGCGTTTAAAACCCAACATGGCTTGTACGAGTGGATGGTTATGCCTTTTGGGTTGTCCAACGCACCCAGCACGTTCATGCGGTTTATGCATCAGGTATTGAGACCTTTCATGGGAAATTTGTGGTCGTTTATTTCGACGATATTCTTATTTACAGTCCTACTTGGGCTGCCCATTTGGATCATCTACGTGTTGTGTTTGAGGCACTAAAGGCAGAGAGCTTGTTCATCAACAGAAAGAAGTTTTTCTTCTTTACTACTTATGTGCAGTTTTTAGGATTTGTGGTGTCTACTGATGGTGTTCATGCAGATCCTTCAAATATTGAAGCGATTGTGGAGTGGCCTAGGCCCAGCACGCTGCACACATTGACAGTTTCCATGGTCTGGCATCTTTTTATCGCAGGTTCATCAGAAACTTTAGCACCTTGATTGCCCCCATCACCGCGTGTCTCAAGGGGCGTGATTTCCAGTGGTCTGATGAAGCAGAGTCCAGTTTTCAGGAAGTGAAGAAGAGGATGACGGAAGCACCAGTTCTGGCACTACGCGATTTTGACAAGGTGTTTGAGGTTAACTGTGATGCATCAGGCATAGGCATTGGAGGTGTTCTTAGCCAGTCAGGGCGTCCGGTTGCATTTTTCAGTGAAAAGTTATCAGGTTCCAAGAAGAATTACTCCACTTATGATCTGGAGTTCTACGCCATAGTTCAGTCTCTGAAGCATTGGCGCCATTACTTGATACAGAAGGAGTTCATTCTGTTCACTGATCATGAGGCCCTGAAGTACATCAACGGAAAACAGAAGCTTAGTAGGCGGCATGCCAAGTGGGAGGCGTACTTGCAGGAGTTCACACTTCGCGCTAAAGCACCAATCGGGAAGTTTGAACCGCGTGGCGGATGCTTTGAGTCGTCGCAACGTGTTTCTCTCCACCATGAGCAGCCGTGTAGCTGGATTTGAGGCGTTCGTAGACATGTATGAATCTGACCCCTCGTTTGGGAAGATATTTACAGAGGTAACTTCTTGTCAACGCCATGATTTTATTGTTCATAATGGTTATCTGTTCGGGGGGCAGCGGTTGTGTGCTCCAGACTGTTCTTTGAGACATCAGATTATCAGTGAGCTCCACAATGAAGGACACTTTGGCCGAGACAAGACCTTAGCTCTTGTATCTGCTGACTTTTACTGGCCAAAGTTGCGTAGTGACGTGGCCTATTATGTGGATCGATGCTTTATTTGCCAGCGATCGAAGGGAGCTCTCACCAACACAAGTCTTTATACTCCACTTCCCGTTCTTGAAGCTCCTTGGTTTGATGTTAGCATGGATTTTGTGCTTGGCTTACCCCACACGCAAAGGGCGGCAAATTCTGTTCTCGTAGTTGTTGACAGGTTTTCCAAGATGGCACACTTTGTACGATGCAGGAAGAGTATGGATGCTGTGCAGATCGCTCACCTCTATTTCAGGGAGATTGTGCGGTTGCATGGGGTTCCTCGTTCCATCACCTCAGACCGTGACACGAAGTTCATGAGCCAATTCTGGAAGAGTTTGTGGGAGAAGTTGGGAACTCAGTTGAACTTCAGTAGTTCCTATCATCCTCAGACAGATGGGCAGACCGAGGTGGTGAATCGCAGTTTGAGCAACCTTCTCCGTAGTTTGGTCGGGTCGAAACCGAAGCAATGGGACTTGGCACTCCCGCAAGCGGAGTTTGCCTACAACAGATCGACGAGCAGGACCACTGGCTTGAGTCCGTTTCAGGTTGTCAATGGTCATAATCCATCAGGTGTATTGGACTTAGCCCCTATTCCCCGTTTGGGCCGCATTCATCCTAAGGCCGAGGAGATGGCGCAGCACTTGAGAGGTATTCATGACCAGGTGAAGAGCAAGATTGAGGAGAATAACAACAAGTACAAATCTCGGGTGGACAAGCATCGTCGTCAGGTACTATTTGATGTTGGTGATTTTGTGTGGGCTGTATTGACTCGTGATCGTTTTCCTGTTGGCGAGTACAATAAGCTCAAGGATTGGAAGATTGGACCTTGTGAGATCGTGCAGAAGATCAATGATAATGCTTACAGGTTGAAGCTTCCCAGTCACCTGAGGACCTCAGACGTGTTCAATTTTAAGCATCTTACTCCTTGCTTTGTGGGTCCTGAAGACATTGATGTGAACTCGAGGACGAGTTCTTTCCAACACGGGGAGACTGATGCAGGGGCTAAGTCACTAGACGAGATTGAGCTGTCAGACGCGACTAATATCGCGCTTGATGCAGGAGCAGATGAACCAGACGAGGCCGAGCTGTCAGACACGACTAATCTCGCGCTTCACTATCACGATATGGAAGACAAGCGCAGTGCGAGATGGTCAATTTTGGTCACGCCGCACTGTTTTGTGCTATAGGGGTGAAACCCCATCACGCAAGATTTCAGCCCCCGAAACGGACGTTTGACCAGTCAACGGGGACTTCGAAGACATATTTTGCTATTTTTGGCAATTTTCTTTATTTTTCGCATTTGACTTCTTTATTTAGCCCGATTTGGGTCACACTATTATTTACGCTCTATTTTCAATAAGGCCAGTAGTTTCGGGCCAGTTTTGTAATTTTGCTATTTTTGGCAAAATTAGGGTTTTTAGCTATTTATACCCGGCTTGTGGGTAATTGAACGACAGTTTTGGTTTAATCATTATCTTTCTTCAAATTCTAGAGAGTCTCTCTACTGGTTTATGCCTTTCTGTTCGTTGTTCTGCTGCGTTTGATCCCTCGCCTCGATTCAATTCGGCGTCAGGAGATCATCCCTACTTCCTTACTTCGATAAGTAACCAAATCCTTCTATTATCAGGAAAATCTGCAAGATCCTTTGAAATATATCATTAAATCTTTGAATGGATATGAAGAAATATGATAAGTCTTTAAAGATCTTGAATAAATCTGCTTCTTATTGTAGGGTTTTGATGCAGGTAACGCAGCGAAATAACAATAAATCAATCCTGCTCAAAGCCCTCCACGGATCGCAAACAAGCGTTTCATAACATGATAAAATAAGAGAATTGTGTACCTTAGTTTGTGTGATCACTACGAAGAATTGTGTCTTCTTCTTTATGAGTATCCACACCTTGGATTAGATGCTGAAATCCTTCTCCGCGTGTAGTGCTAGCAACGGAAGAAGGAGGGAAAAAAGATCACGCAAAACGGAGCATAGCACCGCGCCTAAGGGAGGTCGACGGTGCAAAGGGGGGACGGGTTGGGAGGCTCGGCCTCTTGCCTTTGTCTCTCTCCCTGTTTTGTTATGTTCTCACACTAATGACTTGTGTTGGAGAAATAATACGCTGGAATTCCTTTATATAGTTAATAACTCCTTATTAACTACAGATTGGCCACAATACTAATCATGTCCATACACGGATTAGTCCACCTTGCAAATTTGTCCTACTAACTTTGCTTGTGGTTGCGCTTAGATCCTTTTTGATTAATTAGTCATATTAATAAATGCCCATATCCAGTTGAATTCATATGGTGTGTGACCCCATATGTTTTTACTTAGTTGGTAGTAACTATTACTAACATAGAGCGGTGTCTAGCAACACATCTACGTCACCCAACTAATAGAAATAGTCAGTGATCCGACAAACCTTGTGCTCAATGTTACCGTATTGTATCATTCATTTGTCTCCATATCCGGATTGGGCACGAGACAGAATTGTCACGCTCCTATATCCAATCCATATTTTCTCGATCCTGAGAATATGCTTATCCATGCAGATAACATCAATATCCCATATTTACTTATCTGAGTCTGGCCAGATATTCTATAAGCACCATCCCTCGAGTGGTCCGTGGATATTTTCTCCCATTATGTGGGAGGGACAAATCCTCTCTACATCACTACCATCTCTCAGCTTGCTTCCTATCATGCCCGATAACTATCTTTATAGTTGCCTAGTTAAGACGCAACGTTTGATAACATCAAAGCATGATATTTCACCACTAGAGTATCTAGTGACTTCAAGTCTAAGGATTACAATACCATTAGCACTACGAGAAGCACTTGTGATATTGACATAATCTAATGTAGCCTTCTCGTTGTGGGTCACTCGAATATGTCATTACTCCTAATACATACCCATGTGTTAGACTTGATATCTCCATATCAATCTACTCACATACTAGTCTATAGTGATTGTTCCGTTAATCAATATAATGGACTAGGAATATTTAAGATAAACAACACATTGTAATCTAATGACTTCATTATATTAAATATCTTCATAAAGAATAAATAAATATTCTAGCCAAACAATGTTCATACTAAATTCATAAACCTATTCCAACACTTATTCTAGTCTTCAAACATAAAAATAGCAATTGGACATTTTGTCTCCCCCTTTTTGACTGGCGGGGGCTTCGATTTTCTGTTTTCTCCATCCTTTTTGAATAATTCGGTTAGGATTTTGACTTTGTGTGCAACAACCCCCTTATCCGGCTCAGGACAAGATCGGGATGGCGATGCTTAATAGAAGCGGCGGAGATCAAAAGCAATACAATCCAAAGCTCATATTATATTTTAAACAACCACATACGTCTCTTACACATGCTGATTACTATTACAGAATATGTATCTAACATTGTCAGATAAACTACTGGTGACGCTCAAAGTCTAGATGAGTCTACCGCCCCTTCTATTTTACAATCCCTGCTCCTAGACCTGTGGTGGGAAGGAAAACAAGAACCACAGTTTCCAAAGTCAGTAAGAAATGCTGAGTGAGATACACCTTAGCATGTAAAAACATTAAAGATGATATAGTTTGTTGTTTCCCGAGTTAAATAAAACAGTGACTGAGTATGAGTAAAAAAGGTCAGAGTTTGCAGCATCATAAACAACAGAGTCCACCGATTTAAGAATGAAAATAGCCAAAACTTTGAACATTTCCAATTTAAATCATTCACAAGTGCCAGTTTTCCAATATAGAATCAAATGAGCTAATTATCATGCACAGTAACCGGATAGTGGTCAACGAAGGACCTCCCAAATGTTAACGGCCAACAAAGGACCTTCCAAATGTTAATGGTCAACAAAAGGACCTCCCGAATGTTAACGATCAACAAAGGACCTCCAAAATGTTAACGGTCAACAAAGGACCTCCCAAATGTTAACGGTCAACAAATGACCTCCCAAATGTCAACAGTCAACAAAGGACCTCCCAAATGTTAACGGTCAACAAAGGACCTCCAAATGTTAACAGTCAATAAAGGACCTCCCAAATGTTAGCAGTCAACAAAGGACCTCCCAAATGTTTACGGCCAACAAAAGGCCTCCCAAATAGTAATGGATTCCGGTACATACAATATTCCACTTTACGTTTTTACGCGTGATTATTTCTGTGTGACAATTTCAAGGCAATATTTTCAAACGTAATCAAACTCAATTAAAGAATGTGAATCACAAAACACATTTTGAGAAAGGTTATAAAATCATGCATTGACAGGAAAGAAGACGTGCGTACGAGGCCAAGCATGTAATCTCACAATTATATTCTGAGAAAAGTAAAAATATCACAATTTGACACGAATGAAGCTAGTCTCGCTAGGCTAAGAATGTAGACTCACCTGAAGTCGTCTCAGCACCTAGTGTGTAGGGAAGTAGACAAAGCCTATGTCCACGAATCTGTCGCCCAGTCCAAGAAACGCGAGAATAGGTCGAGAAACTGAGCGGGTCAAGTCGTCGAAAAACTTCGCCGGAGGTGGAGCTCATCGCCGGCGTTCAAGGCTTCCCCTGTAATACTATGTATTTAACTAAAGGGCATTTTGGTAACTTGAGACTCAAAAATTCAGTTTTAGGTTGCGAATAGTAAATTGGGTAATTGTCGCTAATTTTAGTAGACGAGAAACTAGTATGAGAATTTTAATTTTTCGCGATTTAATTTAATTTTTCTAGACAACCTCGCGGTAGAGACCACCGCGATACCCTGCACATTTGTCACACCCAAACACTTATCATTTCTTATTATTTAATAAAAATTGAAAACCAACTTTTTCCTCATCTTTCTTCTCCTTCACGGCCACGACAACCGTCACCGCCACCAACACTCACCGCCCTCACCCACTCTATAAAAGCCCTCACACCCTGCCTTCCTCTCCACACAACCACCACACCACCATAGCCTCCATTACCGCCGCCACCATCATCGTCATTATCTTCTTCTTCTTCTTCACCTTCGGCAACTCAAGCTCCACCGCCACCTCCCTCCTCTCTATCTCCCTGTCTTGCCTATCTGATCACTAGGAGACTTAGCAGAAGCAGCAGAAGGCATTAGTAGGGGCTGGTGGCAGTGGCTAAAATCCACCATCACCGCCGCTGCTCCCTACGACAAAACAGCCACCACCACCACTGGGGTCATCTTATATTTTCTGAAAATATGGGGGAGGTGTCTAGTTGTTGTTTCTCCTAAACTCTAGGGAGCTAGATAAAGTTCCTATACTTCTATATTTATTAATAGTTATGCATTTAGCTAATGTTTAATTAGTTTATATTTATGTAAATTAAGAAATAATACTTTAGTAGTAAGAATGTGTTTTTGAATAATTCAATATTTTCTTGAAAAATAAGCTAATATCACTATCCGTGTAAATATGTATATATAATTTTGGATTGCTAAATGCCACTTTAACCTTATAAGATAATAATTCTCGAATGTTCATTTACTATATTTTTAGCAAGAAATATTATTTAATATAAATATTGTCGTATTCGGAAATAATCTTCATAGCTAAAATAACACTCATTAAAAGTTATTGTCTAACGACAATTATATTTCTTTTTGTTTCTAGTAGTGGGAATTTCAATATTAAATAGTAGCAAAGATTACTCAATTGTTTGGCTCTTAATATTTTAACTTAAAAGCATCCATGCATTCTTTCATATAACACCATTGTAACTGTAGATTTATGAATGGTAGGAGACGGATTCGTGGACATCGGCTTCATCGACCATCCTACCTACTAACTGCCAAGTCGAATAAGGTGAGTTTACATGCTTAGCCTTGTGTGCCTAGCTCCTTTCGTGTCCGATTGTGATTCTGTTTCCTATCTCAAAATATACTTGTTATTTTATACTTGTCAAATATTTGAACTGTTGGTTACTGTTCTTAAAAAACTCTCACGCGATAATCAATAATCCGTTAATACCGTAAAGTGGAAAGACTCGCATGTACCTAAACCAGTTGTGTTACTTATTACGGGTAATGATTCCTTGGGATTTGGTCCTTAAAGATATGACACTACATGCACCCCGACTCCTTTCGTCGTAGGCTGGAGTACTGCTTCTAGATATCACTCCTTTGATTGACGCTCTTAGGAGGGTGCTGAAACACTTAGAGTCTAGAATGTATGATGTGATCACTGGTTTACCCGGGTACTGTGAAACAAGTAAATGATTATTCGACTGCCTTGTTGGCTTTATTATTATTGGAGTGTAACGACCCGGACACACGTTTAATAATAAAAATCGATTATTCGATAAAAGTCACAATTTATTGTCAACCAATCTGATACTTTCAGACATCCAAAATTCAACCAGAAGAACCAACAAGTCCGCTGAAATCACCTTTCAACAATATTTCTGAAAATCTGGTACGTGACTGATTCACCAAAATGATATTTTTATAAACATTTCGCCAAAATAGTAATTTATAGCAAATCACTAAAAACAGCAAAAAACGCTATTTTAGCCAAAAAAAAATCCACTTTTTATTAATTAACCCCGCAATCTGGTCCAAACTTGTTCAACCTGTAAAACAGATGGGTGAGCCAAAATAGCCCAGCATGTACCTCCTAATCACTGGGGTAGTAAATTAAATTCACTTAAATTGCACTGGCTAACAGAAAATCATAAAGTACATTTTCATATCAGCAACATGATTATCCACCCAACAATCGCTTAAAAACTGTAAATAATCAAACCACATGCGTATACACATATACACTGTGAACAGAGTAAATTTAGGAATTTAGTTTCGCCTACCTCTTAACCGAGGCCGAACATCACTTTGTTCTATAAAAGGTATGATAAATCATCAAAGCTAGTTCTCAACAGCCATATGAAGTTGTTGTAGATAATGCTCCTCACTAAGAAAATGGATTATTTCTCTGGTTTTTGCCTCACCTCTTACTTCATGAGCAATAAATAACCAACAGCGACTTTAGAGACTAACCAACTCAAAGGCTAAAGGCTATTTCTGCCATTCAGTTTCTTTTCCACCACACTTTGCAAGAGGTAGTAGCCTCCCTCCCCTTCGTCTCCAATATCAGGCTTCACCTCCCAAGCAGTACTAGACTGTGTACCCCTAGCTCGACAGTGTAGTGGCTCACAAGTGTAGCGGCTTGCAAGTTTGTATTGCAAGTACCTAACCTGGAGACCCACACCTGCCACGACATGGAGGCCCTTTGTTTACATTAATATATCCGGTTTTTGTGCATAACGGTTGGATTATTGATTTCTATATTGGGACGTTTATTCATTTGCACTGCTGTTTATACCGTTGCAAACTCTGGTAATTTTTTTACTTATTCTTTGTCACTTTCATTTTATTTAACGTGTGTCTCAGCAGTTTACATTCTCTTTCCTGTTTTAGATGCTAAGGTGTACCTCACTCAGTATTTATTGCTGACTTACAAAACTGCGGTTTTTGTTGTTTTCTTCCCACCGCAGGTCTAGGAGTTGGGACTTATGGAATAGAAGGGGCGCGAGACTCACTTAGACTGATAACGTCATAATTAGTATCTAGTATTGTTAGGTTATTGTGTAATAACAAGCATCTTTTGTATAAGACTTCAAGTTTATTGTTTAATATTATAAGTTTACATTGTGGTTTGTATTGCTTTTGAGATCCGCCACTTCTATTAAGCATCGCCCCCACTGTCTTGTCCCGAGCCGGATAAGGGGGTTGTTGCATCTCCATTTTTGGTTCATGCTCCTAGGGCTCTAATCGGACCTCCTGGAGGCTAGAGAGGGATGCCAGAAATGGTGGGTAGCGTTGCTTCGGCCGGTCCAAGCTTCCTCGCCGGAAGCTATGGAGGACCGGTGGCCGGGACGGGTTCTGCAGGTGCTGCTTCTTCTCTTCCTTCTTCGTCTTCTGCTACTGAGTTCTAGACATATGGGGAGAGTGAGAGAGTGAGAGGATAAAACTGAGAAGAAAAGGGTAGTTGGAGGTGGTGGCTTCGGTGGCCTTTTTCCCGACGGGGAAAGCAGCGGCAGAGGTGGTGGCTTTTGGCCGCGGTCACTATTGCATGTTGCTTCTGTTTCTTCTTCCAGATAGAGATTGAGACGAGTGCAGATAGTGAGAGAGGCACTGAGTTAAAGATGAGAAGGGAGTTGTTGGTGGGTTTTCTCGTCGGTGGTTGAAGGGTGGCGGTGTTGATGAAGAAGACGAAGATGACGATGTTGGTGAAAAAACTGATGATGATGATGATGATGAGGGTGAAGGTGTATATATATGAGATCTAAAAGCAAGAGGTGATGTGATAGTGACGGTGAAAGTAGCGGTGGAGGTGGAAAAAATCTAGCCGAAGCAAAACTCATGTAGAAGATGAAGACAAAAGAAATTATAGGGTGTGGTTGGGCACACCAATGTGTCGAGTGATTGGGTGCGGCACCACTACGAAGTCTCGCGGTGGTTTCACACGCGATCATGAATAAAATAAAGAAACACACACAATTTAACTACGAATATTAACCCGACATTTTCTAAATCTCACCGGATAAGAACATGACAATTTACCGAATTTTATTTTATCACAAGTTAATTATTATTTATCTTTAAAAATTCCCTCCCGAGTTAACAAATATATTTTGAATTCCCGAAATTTCTCAACTCATTTCTCGCAAATTTTAAACGGACTTTTTTTGCGTCTTAAATTACAAAACTATCCTTACGAAAAATTACGGAGTATTACATTATGTCCCTCCCCACCCCCACCCCATTTTTCTACTCAGTAACATGTGTCGCAAGAAAACCACTGAAGAAGTTCCTCAAGTCGCAGGCGAGCTCAAGAGAAAATCCCCGGCTTTTGATGGTTAAGATTACTATGAAATCCGCGAATCATCCCCTCCTTACCCCAAAATTATGGCATGATGGGGCTTGAGTATGTGCCTCAGTATGATGATTAGGACTTGGTGGAAATCGAGAAGATGCACCGACTAGAGATTGAAGCCAAGCACTATACGCATTCTAAAGTCGAATATCAGTGAAATATGATGAGTCAGAATGTGTTCAATCTAGTATCCCACACAGTTTTTATAAGTTTTTGTCAATTCAGGAATAAAATAACTCACATCATGTAGTGCATTGCATATGAGTATTATAAATGATATGAGTCACTTATTTATATACTCAGTGATGCTAGCCCATGTTCTTGCAAGCAATTCAGGCTCCTTTTGAATCTAGTTTTGTAAGGACTCATTAGAAATCATTAGTTTGTGATCCTTGGGTTTCAGGTATATTCCTAGAAGTTTCTGATTCACTCTTAGGTCCAGATTATTCCTGTAACATCAATCCATTTGTTTTTGGACTAAACAGTCAACACTACATAAGAGACAAGAGCCAAAGAGCAACATAAATCCTCTCCGACATGCCTTAGGGTTTTCATGGGTCCCTAGGGGTCCGTGAGCAACTTAGGGGCGGGCAGGGTTGGTTTCTACAAGCTCTTTGACTTTTTTATCTAGCTCTTTTGGCAATTTCAGTTTGTGAGTTATTCTTGTTAGAGATTCTTTAGGATTTTATTCCTTGTCTTCCATACAAAGAGAGTTTCTTAAGGATAAAAAAATATCCTTTAAAATAATATATTTAGTGATAATGATCACAATAAGATGATTTTCCTATTAAAACTCTTTTATGAACTTAATTCGTTTTCTATTTAAGATTCATTGGAAGAGTATAAAACAAACAGAATATATGAACTCACATTACTTTTTTAGATCACGTCCCTAAAAAATCTATCACCCTAAAGCTGAAAGTCTTCTAAGATAAGCTGACCTTGCACTCTTGAAAACAAAACCCCACTCTGAAAAATCCTGTGTATACACTCTTTTCAATCGTTACTATTTGGTGACCGAATGAATGCTTTTGTAACACCCAGTTTCTTTAAGTAACTCGTTAGTTAAAAAGAAATTGCGAAACAAAAAAAAATAGAGGGGGTAATAGTTGCTTTTGGAATTGTTAGTTTCAAGTGCCTAATTT
The DNA here is from genome assembly GCA_023055425.1 of Linanthus parryae. NCBI lineage: Eukaryota > Viridiplantae > Streptophyta > Magnoliopsida > Ericales > Polemoniaceae > Linanthus > Linanthus parryae. Next base: position 2,912,520 of record JALGPY010000012.1, read on the forward strand.
ATCACTAAAATTCTATCTCTTGTGGTTATATGTGTGTGCATGGTGTGTATATATAATGTGTAACAATTTGTATGCATGCACACGTGAAGGTATGGTAACAAAGGTACATGGATGACAATTTTATTAGCTAGTTGGTAAACATGTTGGTTTTGTAAATATTTTATTTACATGTATATCTTTTAGTTGGATTGAATCAAAGTTGGTAAATATTTTGCTAGGTGTCACTTACTGGTTGATTATGCCATGGTGCATGCTTACTCTTACTCTTCTCTTTATGTGTTAGTAGAAGACTTAGTCGACTCTGTTTGTTTGAGTTCGACCAGAAACATTTCGGGGTTAAATTTAGCTTCAACTTTTACACACAAAAAATAGAGAGAATGAATAGGTAGAGAGTTTAGAACTCAGGCGATTCGTTTGAAGAACTGGTTTGGTGTTCTCGACTGATTTTCAGTATCAGTTTTCTGGATTTATTTTGTATTGAGGTAGGGGAAATCTAACTTCTAAGTTTCCTGCAGTTACAGTCTATTCCTGTATATACTGTTGGTGTAATTTTACCGCTTTTTAGCTATCTGATAATTGTATGGGTGATTGATAAATCACGCTGTTTGTGTGTTTGGTGCCGCATGTTGATGTGTAATAACTGGCTGTTGTGTTAAGTAGATTTTAGATTTCTACGCCAGTGGTTAGGCGGTACCTGCTGGGCTATTTTGGCTCACCCCTCTATTTTACAGGTTGAACAGGAATGGACCAGATTGCGGTGTCAATTGCTAAAATGTGGACTGTTTAGCTATAATTGTTATTTTTAACTGTTTTAGAGAAAATTGTAACTTTTTACTCGAATCGCGATATTTTATAAATATTGTCATTTTTGACGAGTTGGTGTAACTTTTAAAATAATTCAGTCACGTACCGGTATTTCAGATATTTGAATAAAAATGTTGTTTCGGAGGACTGTGTGTCATGCTGGTTGAGATTTGGACGTCTGAAAGTGTCAGACGGGTTGACAGTAAACCGTGATTTTTATCGAATAATCGATATTTTTGTATTAAAACTGTGACGGGTCGTCACAGTGGTATCAGAGCCTTACCCGACCGGAAGTACGGATAATGTATCTGGGACTGGGCGGGTGTTTTGGCGGGTGTCTGTGACGGGTTTCATACAAGAGGTAGGAACTTGTGAGTCACCACACTTGTGAGCCACCGCACTGTCGAGCTAGGGATACACGGTCTAGTACTGCTTGGGTGGTGGAGGTGATGAAACTTGGTGGTACGTGACATTTTTACAGAAAAGTGAATTTTTAATAAATTTCGAGACGAAATTTCTATTAGTGGGGAAGAATTGTAACACCCAGTTTCTTTAAGTAACTCGTTAGTTAAAAAAAGAAATTGCGAAACAAAAAAAAAATAGAGGGGGTAATAGTTGCTTTTGGAATTGTTAGTTTCAAGTGCCTAATTTATCACTAAAATTATATCTCTTGTGGTTATATGTGTGTGCATGGTGTGTATATATAATGTGAAACAATTTGTATGCATGCACACGTGAAGGTATGGCAACAAAGGTACATGGATGACAATTTTATTAGCTAGTTGGTAAACATGTTGGTTTTGTAAATATTTTATTTACATGCATATCTTTTAGTTGGATTGAATCAAAGTTGGTAAATATTTTGCTAGGTGTCACTTACTGGTTGATTATGCCATGGTGCATGCTTACTCTTACTCTTCTCTTTATGTGCTAGTAGAAGACTTAGTCGACTCTGTTTGTTTGAGTCAGACCAGAAACATTTCGGGGTTAAATTTAGCTTCAACTTTTACACACAAAAAATAGAGAGAATGAATAGGTAGAGAGTTTAGAACTCAGGCGATTCGTTTGAAGAACTGGTTTGGTGTTCTCGACTGATTTTCAGTATCAGTTTTCTGGATTTATTTTGTATTGAGGTAGGGGAAATCTAACTTCTAAGTTTCCTGCAGTTACAGTCTATTCCTGTATATACTGTTGGTGTAATTTTACCGCTTTTTAGCTATCTAATAATTGTATGGGGTGATTGATAAATCACGATGTTTGGGTGTTTGGTGCCGCATGTTGATGTGTAATAACTGGCTGTTGTGTTAAGTAGATTTTAGATTTCTACGCCAGTGGTTAGGTGGTACCTGCTGGGCTATTTTGGCTCACCCCTCTATTTTACAGGTTGAACAGGAATGGACCAGATTGCGGTGTTAATTGCTAAAATGTGGATTGTTTAGCTATAATTATTATTTTTAACTGTTTTTAGAGAAAATTGTAACTTTTTACTCGAATCGCGATATTTTATAAATATTGTCATTTTTGACGAGTTGGTGTAACTTTTAAAATAATTCAGTCACGTACCGGTATTTCAGATATTTGAATAAAAATGTTGTTTCGGAGGACTGTGTGTCCTGCTGGTTGAGATTTGGACGTCTGAAAGTGTCAGACGGGTTGACAGTAAACCGTGATTTTTATCGAATAATCGATATTTTTGTATTAAAACTGTGACGGGTCGTCACAGCTTTATTCTTCCGGGATTATATAATTCGTGTTATAAGTAATTTGTATAAGGATGACGACTGTTTCGGTTGTGTCTTAAAGACATGAAATGTGCTACTATCAGTAGAAATTATATTCACTTTAGCAAGGGGTTGGTTCTAAACAGTATTAGGCAATGTGACTTCCGCCTAGTACTGGTGATAATTTAGCATGTGGGTTGGTTGTATTCACATATTGTGTACTAACTACAATGAACATTCATTGCTAGTACCTATTCCATAGTTGCTTGGTTGTCCTCCATTTTTTTGATTGTTTTATCCATTATGCATACCAGTTTACTTGCGCCCCACAGTCTTTTCGTTCTTGCAGGATTATAGAGAAGTAGAATCCACTGCCGTCCGGAGCTAAGTGTCGACGTCTATTTTATTTTGTCGTTTCAATTATTTCTTAGATGAGAATGGAAGTCTACTCTTGAATGTAAACAATTGTTTTCTTATTAAGGTCTACGGTGTGGTTGAATAGTGTACATTATGTTAGAATACATGAGACATTGTACATTTATTTCTAAACTAGTGTCAGTTGCTTACACTCATCTTAACCACAGGGTTGCTACTTTTTATTTACTTAGTATTATTTTTCTACTATAGAGTTACACATAGTGTAATTATATATACTGTGAGTGTTTGTGTACACGTATATGTGGGGTCGGACATGAAGTCACCACAAAAATGATCGTGGAGATCCCCATAAATATAATATTTTTAATTTACTTGTGATAGTAGTTTGAGAGAAGATATGTAAGTGTGATAACTCCTTAATATGAGTCATCCTATATACACTTTATATTGTTATTTGTGTGTGTTTCGTTGCAAAGTGACGAATTTCGGGCTTATTTGAGAAGAAAATGAGTTTTATGATGTTTTAGAGCTTAAACATACAATCCGAGCGTTTCTTGAATAGTTTTACTTATGATTTGTATGATTTTGTCACATTTGATCTTCGCGGTAGTGTTCGTGTTGTGATTTACAGGAACATTGCATGAGGAGAGCAATTGGAGAGAAGAAACGAGCTTCGAAACTCAAAGAGTACTCAAGAGAAGCAAAGTTAGAGGAGAAAAAGTGACCATCACTATTTTGATGATATCTTGAGTTCTACAAAACCTGATATAGTTACACCAGTGCCAAATGAAAGTAGACACAAAGATTTTTCCAAAAGTAGGTCACGGAGCTCAATCAAAGTTTGGACGAGAAAGATATGGCCCGGCGAAGTTGACACAAAAACGAAGAAAAGCTGGTAAAATTTCACTGGAACAGTGTGCACTCTTCTGGATGTATCTGGAGTTACGTATATAATTTTGGATCAAGGCCTACGCCATTGGAAAGTAGACATTCAGGGCTTTCCAACGACATAAGATGGGCCCAAACCGGAGTCCGGATGAGGTAGAAAATGCCCGCGCAAAGTCAGCTTATGAATTCTGGCCGAGAATTACAAACTGGAGGGGCCTAATTGCAAATTCGGCCAAAATACATTAAAAATCGTGCCCAGGCCTTGAAAAACGAGTTCTTAGACCTAGAAGGCAGGTTAGAACAGAGGGAGGCGCAGAGAAGAAGATTTGAGGAGAAACTTGGAGCTAGAGTTCGTCGTGGAAGCGAGAATTCATCCGTTTGATCCCTCTACTTTTATCTTTTCATTATTTTTGTACATGATCACACAAACTATTGTATTTGTGATCATGAATATGCGTAGCTAAACACTTTTCTCAGGGTATCTCGTAGGGATCTAGGGTTTGATCACTTTGTTTGGTGATTTATGGATTTGATTTCATGCTTTGAGCTTAATTGATGACATTTTAGCTAGCTATGTGTAATTTAGGCGCTTAAATTCACATTTGCTATCGGTAGACGTATTGATAGGATTGAGTTAGGCTTAGAACATTAGAGACATCAATATTTCTTGCCCGGAATCTTGAAATACACACTAGCCGTATCTAGGGTTTAGAAAGTTTGCTAGTTAGCTAAGAACAAAGAGTAGATTAATGATCTTAATGCATACTTGAACTTGATTAGGCTAGAGAAATCGGCTTTGTTAGTCTAAGTATTGGTGTTGGTTGAGACATCTTCAACACATTCGTGCTCGTTTAGTTAGATTAAAGAATCATCGTGTTAACAAAGTATAAATCCGTCAAAGTGTGAAATACCTACTGACCCGTAGAGATATCCTGATACTTATCCCTCGTATTAGTCTCAATTTTAATAATTTGTTATTTAAATTATTAGTTTAATAAAACAATCCAATTTCTTGCCCACACGAAGTTAATCATCTTAGTTAATTCACGACAAGTCCCTTGGGTTCGACAAACCCGGATTACCGGATATTACTACACGCGGCAGCCGTACACTTGCGGTTGGATCGTGTTAAGGTTTTTGGCGCCGTTTCCGGGGACTTCGGTTGAATTAGTTAGAATTATTAACTTTAGGGAATTTTATTTTTGCTTTTGTTTATTTATTTGTTGATCTCACCTTCTTCCTAGCGAATTATTGTGCAGGTATCTTGGTGATCATTTGGGGGCAGAATTACTATGGGCATTCTCCAATCTACCAACCGTACTACTCCTATGGAGATATGTACACCCCTCCTCCTTGAAATCAAGAAGATGAGCATATTAAATAAGTATTGAAGCTCATGATAGCTAAAATGGACATAATGGAGGAAGGGATTAATAGGGTGGATGAAACTCTCCAGCTGAAGGGACAACACTTGGCAGAAATTTTGAGTGCATTGGCATATGCAGATAATGACGATGGGCCAAGTAGCATCATTCCTGACTTAGTTGAGGAGTGCGAAGAGGAAGACGAAGAACCCCCAGAGGTCTATGTCTACAATGTTGTTCATCATGAAGTAATAAATCCTCGGGCTGCTTCAGACTCAGATTCGGACTCAGATTGGGATGATATTGTGAAGCCTATACAACTTGTGCCTCGCATAATTCCGGATTCATGGCATGTATGGGAGAGTGTGAACATCGCTAGCTTATGGCCCACTGAAGATATTTGCTTTGAAGAAAGTCTTGAAGCTAAGGAATTATTGCATGGAGATGTTTGCAAAGACATGTATCAAGAAATTCCTCCACCTAATACATATATTTTGGAGATCATAAAAATGGGTGAATCACATGAGGAAGACGAAACACCCCAGTTTTATGCAATACATGAATTGCCACCTGTATTTCCAAGACAAACACTAGGAAATGAAGCAGTCAAGACGACACTTCTTGCCATTACTGTGCCACTGTGGATTCTATTTCCACATGATTGGTCCTTGATGATATTGACTTTGAAGAATTGGAAGAAGAAGAAGAAGAGGAAAAGTACAAGGGGTCATGATGTGGTGACTGAATTCTCGAGAAGACTGGTGATCAAGGAGTGGAAGCACAGAAAGAAGAAATTTGCAAAGGCCGTCTTCTACAGCTTTTTCTTGCCATATGTGTCTCATCATGCTCACTTGAGAAGAGACAAAAAGAGAAGCGATGGTGGAAGAAGAAGAAGTGGAGAGAAAAGCTGCCTTAATCATGTTTGAGGTAACTGGGTCGGGTCGTCGACCTTAAATTACAAGGCGCTTGTTGGGAGGCAACCCAACCTATTTATTTGATTTAGTGTAGTTGTGTTTTTAAATTCAGTTATTTTATTATGTTATTTTGGAGAGATGAGAGAGAGAGGGAGAGGGACTAATGGTGTTTTCCAAGTGACATATTTGAGCAAATTATATGAGAATCTACTCCGGTGTGCGATGGCACACATGACCTTTACAGGGGCTTGCATTGGCGAGTTGGGGATTCTTCATACATGGATTTTAGTAAAGGAGGGTAGTCGACCCCGGTGTGCGAGTACACATTGACTGTATAGGAGCATGGTGGCACCACTACTGTGCTTGGGGACTTCTTGGCGTGATTTCGTCCCCACCCTTGAGGTGGTTATGAGTATCTTTTTTCTCTTGCTAAATTTTTTGTTTCTTTTATATAAGTATGTCATGCTCCATCTCATTTACTGGCCTACACATTGATTGCTGAGTCCTATGTTTAATCTCTAAATTCGTTGAGGACAACGAAGCATTCAGTGTGGGGGTGGTTTATCTGTTTGCTAGCCATGGGTCTTGCATAACCAGTTACATGTAGGATGTGTTTAGTTCGTATTGTGATTCAGTATTGTTGTTTATGTTGAGTTTTTATTTATATTGTCGTATTGTGTATGATAGATTAATATGCTGTTTGCACTTTTACATAATTGAGTATACCCACCCAAAGGTTGAGTTGTGTAGCGTCAAACTTTTTTTTCGAGTCAAAGCCTTGCATATAAAGTTAGGATATTATGAAAAATACAAAAAACGATAAAAGAGAAAATCCATAAAAAGTAAAAAATTTGAAAATTTGAGAAAAAGGCAATTGAGGATCTTGAAACTGAAGAGAGCTTAGTGAATGAATCCTTTTGAGTATGAAGTGCCGTAGTAGGAAAGATTTTATTGTTTAAATTTTGTGTAGAGGTTTCACTAAGGATGTCCCGTGAATTTTTTGAAGTTGTGAAAGAATGACATGAAAAAGTATACCTAAGTTTCCTATAGTGTGCAAATTAGATTGAGTTTTGCTTGTAGCTGAATATTCTGTTTTCAAGTGGAAACTTGTGGTCTCTTGTTGATCTGGGGTGGACCTTCGTGTAGAGTTGGTTTCATGTGGTACGGTTGCCTCTGACTAAGTGAAGTTGAGGGGCGTACACCACCATCCCTTACGTTGGTCACAAGAGTTAACCGAAAAAGCCCACGCTCTTTATGCTCTACTGCACGGTTGTAAAAACAGAGGAGGAAAGAAAAGAAAATGAGAAAGCTTGATAATTTTCAGTTGATGAGAGGGAGATTGCCTATTCTTGCCAAAAAGAGAGAAATTGTATGTTTTAAATAATTGTAAGATCGAGTCTAGAATTGCATTTGCATCATATTGCTGCATTGTTGTGTCGTTAGTCGAATTTGAGTTGTTTGTGTTTTGTCAGCTAGTAAACAGATGAATGCAGTAGATGAGACTTTGCTCGGGACGCGCAAATGGAAAGTGTGGGGGTATTTGATAACTCCTTAATAAGAGTCATCCTATATACACTTTATATTATTATTTGTGTGCGTTTCGTTGCAAAGTGACGAATTTCGGGCTTATTTGAGAAGAAAATGAGTTTTATGATGTTTTAGAGCTTAAACATACAATCCGAGCGTTTCTTGATTAGTTTTACTTATGATTTGTATGATTTTGTCACATTTGATCTTCGCGTTAGTGTTCGTTTTGTGATTTACAGGAAGATTGCATGAGGAGAGCAATTGGAGAGAAGAAACGAGCTTCGAAACTCAAAGAGTACGCAAGAGAAGCAAAGTTAGAGGAGCAAAAGTGACCATCCTTCACTATTTTGATGATATCTTGAGTTCTACAAAACCTGCTATAGCGAGACAGATTCCAAATGAAAGTAGACTGAAAGATCTTTCGAAAGGTAGGTCACGGAGCTCAATCAAAGTCCGGACGAGAAAGATATGGTCCGGCGAAGTTGACACAAAAACGAAGAAAAGCTGGTAAAGTTTCACTGGAACAATGTGCACTATTCTGGATGTATCTGGAGTTACGTATATAATTTTGGATCAAGGCCTACACAATTGGAAAGTATACATTCAGGGCTTTGCAACGATATAAGATGGGCCCAAACCGGAGTCCGGATGAGGTAGAAAAGGCCCGCGCAAAGTCAGCTTATGAATTCTGGCCGAGAATTACAAACTGGAGGGGCCGAATTGCAAATTCGGCCAAAATACATTAAAAATCGTGCCCAGGCCTTGAAAAACGATTTCTTAGACCTAGAAGGCAGGTTAGAATAGAGGGAGACGCATAGAAGATGATTTGAGGAGAAACTTGGAGCTAGAGTTCGTCGTGGAAGCGAGAATTCATCCGTTTGATCCCTCTACTCTTATCTTTTCATTATTTTTGTACATGATCACACAAACTATTGTATGTGTGATCATGAATATGCGTAGCTAAACACTTTTCTCAGGGTATCTCGTAGGGATCTAGGGTTTGATCACTTTGTTTGGTGATTTATGAATTTGATTTCATGCTCTAAGCTTAATTGATGACTTTTTAGCTAGCTATGTGTATTTTAGGCGCTTAAATTCACCTTTGCTATCGGTAGACGTATTGATAGGATTGAGTTAGGCTTAGAACATTAGAGACATCAATGTTTCTTGCTCAGAATCTTGAAATACACACTAGCCGTATCTAAGGTTGAGAAATTTTGCTAGTTAGCTAAGAACAAAGAATAGATTAATGATCTTAATGCATACTTGAACTTGATTAGGCTAGAGAAATCGGCTTTGTTAGTCTAAGTATTGGTGTTGGTTGAGACATCTTCAACACATTCGTGCTCGTTTATTTAGATTAAAGAATCATCATGTTAACAAAGTATAAATCCGTCTAAGTGTGAAATACCTACTGACCCGTAGAGATATCCTGATACTTATCCCTCGTATTAGTCTCAATTTTAATAATTTGTTATTTAAATTATTAGTTTAATAAAACAATCCAATTTCTTGCCCACACGAAGTTAATCATCTTAGTTAATTCACGACAAGTCCATTGGGTTCGACAAAGCCGGATTACCGGATATTACTACACGCGGCAGCCGTACACTTGCGGTTGGATCGTGTCAAAGTGTGTAGCTGAAAACAAATACCTATCACAGATATTTAACTAGTTGTATTAATACAAATATATCTAATCAAGATAAGCACGACTCATTACTTATTAAATCACACAAAAAAATTATTCAAACTCTTTCGGCGTAATATTAACTTCTTTTGAGTAAATTGATACTTATATTCATTTTGCATAAGTGAAACTAACAATTATAATATGTCCAGTTAAAATCTTACAAGGGCGGTAGGGCCCTAGTTAAATATGTTTTTTATATATTTCATTTAACATCCATGATGTGCAACCATATGTAGCAATTCATTACGAAGTGTTTCACATGTCTTTTTTTTAAATTTTCTTATAAGCTGTCTAACTTCATCAACAAACAATGCTCACTATAGATCTATCTTGGAAGTAGTTCACTTAACCATTGCAAAGACTTCTAAAGCCTCATTTCATGCTAAAAAGAATCATCACATATCTAGCGAAGTTACCCTTAATGGATTGACATTCTTCGCTTTCACTTCAACATAACTCTACTTTTTCGCCGTGGTGCGATTAGCAAGAAAACTTTATTTCTCACTACAAGTCTCACTCCACTCGGTGCTTAATTAGGGGCTGGAATGCTCAATCGACTTTCACTTTGTACAACGCTGAAGATTTTCAGATTTTGGGTGGTTCCGGCTATAAGTTTTTGTTTCTCCCGTCGTCTCTATAAATTCCACTTGTTAAGAGTCAAACTACATTGGAAATATACCTCGTCCACGAGTAATGGTGTTTTTGAGCTGAGCAATGCAACACATACCAATATAAATATCCCAATAACATCTCAACTTACCCACCTTATTTTTTGGACATATAGCATTTTTCTTTTTTGTGAAAAGTAGTTATGAGCACATGCGTTGCACGTGACATTTTATTTTTAAAATATATAACTTTAAATGATGTTAGATATAAAACAATACGAAAAAGAACTATGACTAATGAGAAATATAACTCAAATAGAAAAAAGTGAAATGCGTGTAAATCAATATTTGACATCAAAAGAATTTTGTAAGGACTTAAAGACATCGACAAATAAAATGGGTTCATAGAACGTCTCCGATAATACATGCTTTATTCTCAATTTTAAGGCTGGTAGTGCGATTCGTTTAGGCATTGCTAAACCGCTGATGTATGGTCAAGTCATGTTCTTCAAAGAAAACAACATATATTGAAAGAAAATAAGGAAAAAAGAGTTAGAAAATTCTAGTGATGTTTGGATACTCAATGCTTTCTTTTATAATAGTGAATGTACCAATTCGAAAAAGCACAAACTGAATATTCGCAACTATTCGAGTATGATGAAGATACGTTCCGAAAAAACACGAACTGAATAGTCACAACTATTTTAAACTCAGTCATAGCTATTTTTAATAGTCACAAATCTTTGAATTTATTAAATTGGAGCTATCTCAAGGTAGACTATTTAAAACCCCTGCATGAGGTCCCGAGTTTGAACACGAGGAAAAAACTATTATTCTAAAAAGAAACTCTTTGAATTCTTAAATATGTCAACTTTTAAGGGTTATTTAGAAAATTGGGTAAAACATAGAAATACTAAAACACTCATCTTTTAGAGACTACAAGTCTGGATATATCATTTTGTTTTGAGTTATAGGAAAACATATCCTTATCTATATGCAGCGTAATTAGTAGTTTTCCTTCTATACTTGACCAGTCGATAACATATAACTTCGTGTTTGGATCCTCTCCAATCCAAAACCCCCTGCAATCCCTCCAGTCCACAATCTCAACCATCCGCTGTGAGAATCTGATCTCAACTGTCTATTATGAGACATTACTGCAAACGGATGGTTAACACGACCGACGAATATTGTTAAATTCCTTTGTTGCCTTCTTATTCATTGAAGCATTTTGCGAAGTTTAACAAATCATATTGATCCTCTGTTATTCAATAGCCCAGGATTATAGCATTTCACGCCAAGTTTTTATGGAATTTCAAAGTAACCGAAGTTGTGTTCCGGTAAATTGAGGGTCTGCAATTGTATCTATGTCAACAAAACCCATCTTGTTGCAGAGTTTCAAATTCATCTTTTTGCAATTTTTGATTTCGTGGTTCTCTCTCACTGACTTCGAATTAACACAATTCCTCACAAAAATGGTATCTAGGACCCATTGAGTGACAACACTGGAAGGAATATACAGAGATCTTTCAAAAAAGGACTTCATATCATATCGATTTGGTACCGATCTGAAGAACAGAGATGTTCAGTACTAGTTGCTGCATAGGGTTGGCCATCGACTGTGAAGTAAGACAGGCGAGTTTGAACTTTCAACAGAGGTGAAAGAGAAGAATGATAATCAACCATTAATTGCAATGGATTACAGTGTTTTAATCTTTTAATATCTTTGTAAACGAACGGTTGAGATCGCGGATAGGAGGGACTGCAGGGGGTTTTGTACCGGAGAGGATCCAAATCCTATAACCTCATTATTTTATTTTTAAAAAGTAACCTCATTATTTGATGAACTCTTGAAATTTACACTTTCCCCTTGATAAAATCACAATGAACCCATCTACCAAATTCTAGAATAGTAGAATTAATTGCTTTGCTGCTTCTAGGAGTATATATGGTACTACATGAGTACCATATAATTCCACAATCCTAAAATCCGAATAGAGTATAAACTAGTATAAACCCCTTCTTCTCTCTGTCTCTCTTTTCAAGTCCTCTGAATTTGCCGATTCGCTCTCTTCTCGTAGTCAGCGATAATTTCCAGTTCCGATCGAACAAAAACCCTCCAAGATCTGATTCTCTCGCGACATAGGTACGTGTTTTTATGATACAGTTCACCTTTCGAAGCATGGTTGAATCGACGTATCCCAATTCCTCACTCTCAACACAGCACCAAACCCAGGTCTCTCTTCTCCATTAAAACTCGATTGCAGTATTTATATTGACTCATAGACGAAAACCCACAAAAACCCACAAAGGGTTTTGATACTTTGATACACATAGCTAGATTATTGATTGAAATACTGTGATGGCGACGCCGAAACCCCAGAGGTCTTTAGCAGAAATCGAGGATATCATCCTCAGGAAGATCTTTCTCGTAACCCTAGTCGATTCGATGGAAACCGATTCGAGGGTAGTCTACTTGGAAATGACTGCAGCTGAGATTTTGAGTGAGGGCAATGAATTGAGGCTCTCTAGGGATTTGATGGAAAGGGTTTTGATTGATCGCCTCTCCGGGAGCTTCCCGGCGGCCGAACCGCCGTTTAATTATCTTGTTGGGTGTTATCGGCGAGCTTACGATGAGGGTAAGAAGATTGGGAACATGAAGGATAAGTCTGTGAAGTCTGAGATGGAATATGTTGTGAAACAAGCTAAGAAATTGGCGGTTTCGTATTGTAGGATTCATTTGGGCAACCCTGATATGTTTCCTAATGTGGATGCCAACAAGTCGAACACGTCTCCGTTGCTTCCGTTGATTTTCGCTGAGGTTTCGAGCTCGGTTGATGGGTTTGGAGGGGGTGGTACTAGTGGGGGAGTTGTGTCTCCTCCCGGTTTTCTTGACGAGTTTCTTAAAGATTCGGATTATGATAGTTTGGAACCGATTTTGAAGCAATTGTATGAAGACTTGAGGGGTAGTGTACTTAAAGTGTCTGCTCTTGGTAATTTTCAGCAGCCCTTGAGGGCTTTGCTGTTCTTGGTAAGCTCTCCTATAGGTGCAAAGGCTCTGGTGAACCATCCTTGGTGGATTCCTAAGGGGGTGTATTTGAATGGGCGCGTTATTGAGATGACAAGCATTTTGGGACCCTTTTTTCATGTTAGTGCACTTCCTGATCAGACTATATTCAAGAGTCAGCCTGATGTTGGGTAAGATTTTCCATCCTTTTCGACTTCAAATGTATCGGACATAAGCTCTAGATGTTTCCTTTTTCTCCTGGTTGTTTTCTTATTTCTGTCACTAACTTTGGTTTGAATTTCATACTTTCTTAATATCATGCGTGTTAATGTTGCATTTAGTTCGATTATTTCTACTGTGGTTAGGTTAACTTTTATTCTTAAGGAGTCCGCAAAGTTATGGTTTGACTCGAGTATAGCAGCAGCCGCTGCACTAAACTTACCGTGAGGTGCAATGGGGTGGATCCAAAAAGTTAGTCCTTATGTTATGAAGGATTAAGAATACAACTTTATAGAGTTAAGGGGGATAAAACAAGATGTCCAGTTCCTTTTGAAAGTGCAAGGGAATGCTGATTCTTGATTAAGGTGTGATATTGGTATGATTATTATATAAGAATAATGCCTTATATCTCTAGTCAAGGGAGGTGTCCGCATGACCTCCTGGTGTGAGTGTGTGCTTGGTATCAGAAAAAAAGTAGAATAGAGAAGATAGCAGAAAAATATGGTACCGGTGCATTCAGGAAATTAATGCAGTACATTTACTACTGTAGGCTTGCTTGTTTTACGACATATACTATTACATAAAATCAAGTCTAATGACCATAGAGTGCTTGAAAAAAGGCAATTCAGTAAACTAAGTTTCCTTTCTAACTCTCTGATGTAGATGAAATCTAGATAAACTTATGGTGTTCTGTAGCAAATTGGAGGGATTGGAATGTTCCACTGGGTCGATTAATCAAAATCATGTCTTCGGATGCTCTGCACGGGCTCTCAACTACTGGATGTGTATTGCTTCCTACAAGAATTTTTCCAACAGTTTGGAAATAAATGACCACTACTGGAAATTGTGCTAATGTTGTAGGTTTTATTACAGTTCATGAAAGGGTCAAACATATAGATATCAGTATTTTTCAAGGCACGCTCCTGTTTTTTTCTCTTTTGAGGTATTTGAGGAGTCTATTCCCTTCCTCTGGTGTTGGTCATTGTGAAAGGCAAGAAGATCTTTATTTGTGTTTTGTACGAAATATCCAATCTCTCATTCCTTAGACTACATATTTATTTTTATCAAGCTTTCTAGTAGACATTACTTGATTAAAGAGTTATCTGTTCCAGAAATCACAAATAGTTAACTTCTATAATGTTACATAGTAGGATGCATTGCATGCGGACATTTCTTACATCCCTGTCTCTTTTATTCAACAGCCAGCAGTGCTTCTCAGATTCATCGACCCGTCGTCCGTCCGATTTATTATCTTCATTCTCTACAATCAAAACTGTCATGAATAATCTGCACGACGGTCTCGCAGAAGTTTTTCTCTGTCTCCTTAAAAATGCTGAGACAAGGGATAATGTTCTCGAGTATCTTGGTGAGGTGATAAATAAGAACTCATCAAGAGCAAATATTCAGGTAAACTTTCTGATGTTAACATTGTTTATACGATGGGTTGGGTGTTACATCAAATATGACATGTTAAAAGTTACGTGCTTAAGTTTTTGCTGCCTTACTATGTTAACAGTTAGAGAAAGCATGGTACAATGTCTCCTGTTACATTTCTTCCATAATATTCAGTTTTTATCTTGAATTGCTTTGTATCAGGTCGATCCGATATCTTGTGCAAGTTCAGGGATGTTTGTGAATCTCAGTGCTGTAATGCTCCGTCTTTGTGAGCCATTCCTAGATGTAAACTTAACAAAACGGGACAAAATTGATCCCAAATATGTATTTTATGGTACCCGTTTGGATCTGAAGTGAGTTTTTTAGTTCCTCGCCTCTTACATTTTTTACCTTATATATTCTTCATATTTCCTTAATGTCTTGTTCCTGAATCGTGTTTCACCAATCTATACTAGAGCATTAACTGCTCTGCACGCATCATCGGAAGAAGTTGTCGAGTGGTTAAAGAAGGAAAATCCAGCTGCCGTTAATCTCTCTAACCATCAAGCAGATGGAGAAAGTCGGTTGCAACAGTCTCAAGAAGCTACCAGCTCTGGGAGCAACGTTGGTGCTCTTACTCTCCTCCAGAACAAACCAATGTCAAGCTGTAGTTCAAAGCCTAAATACACATTCATTTGCGAATGTTTCTTTATGACTGCAAGGGTGTTGAACTTGGGTATCCTGAAAGCACTTTCTGACTTCAAGCATCTAGTTCAGGTATTTCTGCCTATATACACAACCGGGAAATCCTTTGTGATGGCTAGTATCATAGGATCCTTCAATTTGAACTTTTCTCTTCCGAGAGTTTGTTTCTTGCATTAATTTTATTACTTTCCTCACATTACTCTTTGATTCTGGCATCTACTATTTTTATGAACTTCAGGATATATCAAGATGTGAAGATACTCTCTCCAGTTACAAGGCCTTGCAGGGTCAGACACCTTCTCCACAATTGGATGCAGATATTGCTCGTCTTGAGAAAGAAATTGAGTTAATGTCGCAGGAGAAGCTATGTTATGAAGCACAAATACTTAGGGTCTGTCCCTCACTCTATATAATGCCCATACATACGGGCAAATATTTCATGACCTAGGGTAGTGTTCATGAGTTTTTAAAGAGGCAAAGACAATTAGTACAATTCAATTTCATCCTTAACTTATTTAGTCTATGTTGACTCGAATGATATCTCAAACGTTAATGTTTACATGCTGTCTGATTCTAAATGGTTTGACGTTAGTGTTTTAACTTTATAGAAAGTATCATAAATTTTGTTTTATGAAATGGGTACACATCCCAACACTTCTGATAATGTCAATTAGAATTTGCATGGGAAGGAGTATTGTATGCCCTTGCCATTTCTGAACCTTCAAGAATCTATTGGTGTTTTGGGTTACTAACAAGATGACACTTCTGCTTGTTCTTAGGATGGGGACTTGATTCAACGTGCTCTGTCTTTCTACCGGTTAATGTTAGTTTGGTTGGTCCGTTTGGTTGGCGGTTTTAAGATGCCCATGCCTTCGACTTGCCCCATGGAATTTGCATGTATGCCAGAGCATTTTGCGGAAGATGCTATGGAACTGCTTATTTTTGCTTCTCGCATTCCCAAAGCTCTAGATGGCGTAGTTCTGGTATTTCTGATATTAAAGCTTTATCATGAACCTGTGAATATTTGTTTTGCGGATATCTTTGAATTTTCACTTGCTTTGTTGTTTTGACAGGATGACTTCATGAACTTTATAATCATGTTTATGGGATGTCCAGATTTCATCAGAAATCCATATCTTAGAGCAAAGATGGTTGAAGTATTAAATTGTTGGATGCCACGTAGAAGGTATTTTTTTTTATTGTTTTCAAATGTTCATAGATTATTAAGAGGCTTGCCTTTTTATATGACTACAAATTAGTGAAGTAACTGTTGATTATTCCAGCTGCATTTTTAGGTCTTGCAGTTATGATAAGCTAAATCATTCATTTTGGAACTTTTGAATGCAGTGGTTCATCTGCCACATCCTCTCTATTTGAAGGACACCAACTTTCTCTTGAGTATCTCGTGAGGAATCTTCTCAAGCTTTATGTCGACATTGAGTTTACAGGTTCACACACGCAGGTATGTACCATGCATTTTTTGGTTTATCATCATGAACCCTGCATTCTCTCTTTTCGATTAATGATCCTTGTCTTAAGCTTCTGCTTGAAGTTCATCTTCATGGAATGCGTTTCTGCTCGGTTGGATTTTTGTGCTTAAGCTTCACGGACTAAAAGAATTTAGAAATTGGTACTTGCTTTCTTTCCTGGTTGGAAAATGCATGTAAAGGCATAACTTTTACAACCCGACCGGTGGGTCACCGGCAGGGTTTCAAATAAAGGCCGTTACCGTTACGTTACGGCCGATATTTAACTGAAAAGGTAATGGCCGAATCCGATACACCCGATACAGTTCACGTGAATCATATTCACAAGTGACACGGCCGATACGCACCGATATCCTCATGTAACACCCGATACGCACCGATATCCTTTCGATACACCCAATACGCTGTATACTCATTATATTAATCTGCTATATAATGAAGTGTACAATGTCTAATTGTCTAAAAACTAGTTAGGCATGGCCTAAACAACTAGTACACGACTATAAATATATTTTATATACAAAATATTCTCTTAAAAATACTTTTTTGCATCTTTTGACGATTATTTAACATTCACGCGTTCGGTTCCCGATTCCCGTTACAATTTCTCCGATACGGACCGATTCCGTTACCCGCGACCGGAACCGATGCGTCGGCCGATACCGTTATTTAAAACCATGGTCACCGGTGGAGCTGCCGGTTCTATTATAAATAAGACTTTTTACTTTGTAATGTACCCAAAATTATCTCCTTTGTCAGCTAAGTAAGATCGATAAGTATGCACTTGTTAGCTTAAGATATGAGGATGTATATTATTATCATCTCTATAAAGCTTAACTGCTAAAAAGAACTTTTATAATAAGGATAAATTTGAAAAGAAAGAGCTTGGTAGTTAATATAAATTATAATCTCTTTTTGCAAGTACAATCTTTAAAATGGAATAATTGGCTGGCATAATTTATTATTTTGATACTATCTAGTATCTAACTTAAGTATTACAATAAACTAGATATTGTTTTTTTTTTTTTTTAAATACAGCTTTACATTGGGTAGAACTACAATTTGAAATGTAATCAAAAATTGTAAATTGTAACGTTAATTTAAAAGAAAGTCGAGACTCAATATTGGCGGGCTGGTCTCGTGTTTAAGAATTTCGCTTACAGCATGGCTGACTTGAAAGTTCGAGTCTTGTAATCAGCAGAAACTCTTTTTTATTAAAGAACCAGGCGGGTTCTACCTGGCTGTACTCTGGTTGAACTGCGGATTACATTAACATGGGGTTCAAATGCACTTCCGATCGCATCACGACCCAGACCGCTTGACCGTTTTCCGCCGGCCGTTCCAGTCTGTTTTAAAACTATGTATAAAGAAAAAGTTCGATCAAAAATTTGTTGATTGATGATGTACAGTGGAGAGGAATAGATCAGTAGTGATATAGCAGGTTTTTGTTAGTTTGAGCAACTAGAGGTGTAGAGGTGTTACATAAAGGAACTATCTGCAGGAGATAAAACAGACATGAATGGTTCTGAATGTGAATACGCATCAACCTTGATGTTCTCTTCTAGCTTTCTTCCGATTTGAACTCTGGGGTTGAAAGTGATGAGATCGTAGGGACCTTTTTTCTATCTTGAGCATGCTTTATTAGAGTAAAGTTTGAAAGATTCCAGATAAGAGTGTTTTGGAGAAAATTATCAATTTATGGTTAACATTTTAGGAACTGCACGGACTATTCTGGAGAGGCTTTGGCAAATAGGCGAAGTTTGTTTTTGCGGTGCCCTTTGTTTCAGGTCGTAGTAAGTAATAAGCAATGAGATTCCGGGTCAAGATTGGTTTTCAGAACTTATTTCTATGTTTGAACTGAGGTGTACAATATAGTGTATTAGAGTATCTGCAACCAATATCCTGATGTGGGATGGAATATATACCAGACATGGCAAGCCACAAGGCCTCTACCCCTCTCTGGAGCCTCTACTCCTCCGTCGTGCACTGCCACGGAGGTTGTGGGTCCTGTGTTAGCTCTAATACCATTTGTAAAGATCCGAGCAGATTACTGTCCCAGTAAATTGATCCGGGTCAAAAGGCTTAAGCCTTGAAGGTTCTACTAGCCTAGTAGTAATCCACATGATAATATACCAGACATTTAAATCCATAATGTCCCGATGTGGCACGGTATATTACATGTTATACTGAGTTGTTGCGTTGATGATGTTTTTGCAACAACAAAGCAGTACAGTAATAAGTTGCTGCCATTTTATACTTCATATGACCTCTTGATTTTTCGATTCATTAGTCTTCTCTGTGATCTGATCTTTCTTTTCTTAAGCTGACCTTTTTGTCCTCAATGCTTGAATTTTTGAGATATGGCTTGGGGAATCCTTTCTTGCTTTTTGATTTTTTGGTATTCATGTGCAGTTCTATGACAAATTCAACATCCGCCACAATATCGCGGAACTTCTGGAATACTTGTGGCAAGTTCCTAGTCACCGCAATGCATGGAAAAAGGTATAACAGACTAGTTAACACTAAAATGTTTACAAGCCATAATAGTTTTTGTGAAAACCCTCTGTATTCGATGTGGTGTTTCAGATTGCTAAGGAAGAAGAGAAAGGAGTTTATTTGAACTTCTTGAACTTCCTGATAAACGACAGCATCTTTCTTCTAGATGAGAGCCTCAACAAAATTCTTGAACTTAAAGAAATCGAAGCTGAAATGGCAAACACCGCAGAATGGGAGCGAAGGCCAGCTCAAGAAAGGCAGGAAAGAACTCGATTATTCCACTCCCAAGAAAATGTATGCTCACTGATAATATTCCCGTCTCCTCTAATTATTATTTAATTTCCAGTAGAGCACTTTTATATCATGCAATTTCCTTTGCAGATTATCCGAATTGATATGAAGTTGGCAAATGAAGATGTTGCCATGTTAGCATTCACGTCTGAGCAGATAACAGTTCCTTTTCTCCTGCCAGAAATGGTACTATGTTTCTACTTGTAGGATGAAGTTATGCAGCTGTTGAAAATATTTATTGAGCTTCCAGTGATTTTTATATTTGACGTCACCATCCAGGTCGAAAGAGTGGCCAGCATGCTGAACTATTTTCTGCTACAACTTGTTGGTCCCCAAAGAAAATCTCTCAGTTTAAAGGACCCTGAGAAGTACGAATTTCGTCCAAAACTGTTACTTAAGCAGGTTGGTGGTTCTACTGTTACGCTCATCTATATTTGCTACAAGCATTGTATCAGATATGAATCAAATTACTTTCTTCAACTTGTGTGAAATTAGTCATAAATCGGCTAATATTCCTTACCATGAATTGTAGATTAGTACTTTCTGATAAGATGCACGAGTACGTAAATGGGCCTCGGAAGGGGACATATACAGATATATAGACTGATAAATAGGCACTGACACATATTTTCCGAAAACGAGGCTACGGACATTTGCTACAAGCATTGTATCAGATATGAATCAAATTACTTTCTTCAACTTGTGTGAAATTAGTCATAAATCGGCTAATATTCCTTACCATGAATTGTAGATTAGTACTTTCTGATAAGATGCACGAGTACGTAAATGGGCCTCGGAAGGGGACATATACAGATATATAGACTGATAAATAGGCACTGACACATATTTTCCGAAAACGAGGCTACGGACAGCATGGAGATAGCGCCAACAAAGAAAAAAAATGTTAGTTGATTTGAAACACACAACTAAATGGTATCTATCTAGACTTCTGATAAAAGTAACAGTTGCACGTTGGGACTTCTGATTGATTAAGAAGACATGTTCCTCATCAGTTCAAATATTTTCATCGTAGACCATTGGGTGCCCCAGTTAGGAAAATTGATACAATTCAAGTCAACGGTGGTAGGCGAGGTAGAGGGAGACCTAAATGAACCTGGGTAGAGACAATAAGACACGACTTAGTCAAGATTAACCTAAGAGAAGAAATGAGTTTGAATAGACACAACTGAGAAGTTTGATCCATGTAGCCAACCCCGGTTAAACTGGGAAAAAAGCTTGTTGTTGTTGTAACTATACAAGGAAGTCAGTCTGTTTTACTCTAGTACATTAGTTGCAGGAGGAGAAATGGCACCTTTGAAGATATTGCAAGCAAGTTAGTGGGAGTAATTTCTTGTGAAAATGTCTTATGTTATGATGTTTCCATCATTTTTCAGTAGACCTTCCATATTGGAGGTTGTATCACCACATATCCATCAAAAAGTTATCAAGATATGGGGACACATCTTTTATAGTGTTCTCGTATGTCTAGAAGTGTCTAACATGGGTGCAGCGCCAATGTTGGAGCGTCCTCGCATTCCATACTGTCTTCTTTTTGCATGGGATACTTGTTTCTAGAAGCTTGTGTTAGGCTAAGTATGCTTCACATAATTTATGGGTACTAGGTACTCTGCACGAGGGTATGCGATATTTAAACCATGTCTCACTGAAAAAATGTGCAACCATATTTATTTTGATTTTGCAAATTCTAGATTTCTTGAAACATTTGTTAGGCTAGAAATGGCTCTTGGTACTAAACATTTTGTGAAGTTTTATAGGTCCAAGTGTAATGATCTTATAGGGTAATACTTAATGTGCTTAGCAGTAGCGAAGCTTTCAATGATAATGTCCTATACTACCCTCACTATTAAACAACACATTCTCTGCACTTCACTCTTTTTCTATCAGAAAAAGGTTAAATTTAGTGGTTGTGTTGTGCACATGGTAAAAATAGAACTCTGAGACAAAAAATTAACACAAATAACTTAGTGAAATTTCAGAAAAATTATACTAAATGATTCTGTTAACTACAAGAATAGGGTAGATTAGTAGATAGTATGTAATTTAAGTTTATGAAAATGGGGCCTTTGTGATATCAGTGATATCAATAGTGGTGGTGTTGTGCACATGGTAAGAGTTGATCCCGACTAATATTCAGAGGGTCGGAGGTGAGCTTTAGGTGCATATATTGTACCACAACTTGGTATACTTTTGACGTTTAATTGCCAGTTATTTGCTTGTGAGCATCACTTACTTTGCAATAGAAATTCATAATCATGAATGCTGATATGTTGCTTTGATTTGAAGATTGTCACCATTTATGTGAATCTGGCAAAGGGTGACAGAGAAAATATTTTCCCAAATGCTATCATCAAGGATGGTCGATCCTACAATGAGCAGGTAATTAGGTTGCGGCGGTCAGTGTTCAACTTTTGTGACTTCACTTATAGAAGTTTACTTTAACGGTTCATGTACGAGGTTAAGTGATACTGATTGTTGGCACGATCTGGTTGTTGTTGGGATCTCCCAGTTGTTTAGTGCTGCAGCAGATGTTCTCAGGAGAATTGGCGAAGATGGAAGAACTATCCAGGAGTTTATCGAGCTTGGTGCAAAAGCCAAAGTTGCAGCTGCCGATGCCTTGGATGCTGAAGCTGCTCTTGGGGAGATACCGGATGAGTTCCTCGACCCAATTCAAGTATGTTCCTTCTGAAGCATTTGTTATCTTTTGTCCGTACGATGTAGTTTTTTTATTTTCTATGGCCTCATGCTGAATCATTTACCTACGATGTAGTTTTTTATTTTCTACGGCCTCATGCTGAATCATTTACCCTTTGATTTGCAGTACACACTGATGAAGGATCCAGTTATTTTACCCTCTTCAAAAATCACAGTTGATCGTCCTGTTATTCAAAGGCATCTTCTGAGTGATAGCGTATGCAGCAACCTCTTAATATATCTCACTGAGGGTCTCTTATTTTTTCCGTTGTTTCTTATTTATGTTTACATGGATTGCAGACTGACCCTTTCAACCGGTCTCACTTGACACCGGATATGCTGATTCCTGACACTGAGCTCAAGGCAAGAATTGACGAGTTTGTCAGGCGGTCAGGGCACAAGCTTATGACAGAGGGTGGTGAATGCTGATCTGAAGTTGATAAAAGAGTAAAATGCTACTAGTTAAATTTTATCTTAATTAATTAAGGAATGCTTAAAAAGTTATTTTGCAATCTGTAAATGGATGTCCAGGTTTTGTATTTCAATGTCAACGAGAACAGTTCTGTTTATTTATGATGAATGAAGGACCCTTGTACTCATCTGGTAATTTATGGTGGTCATTGTGGTCGTGTTGTTGCAGTGTACAAGCTACTACAATTGGTTTGTACTGAAGCCCTACGGGCTTCAAATTCTTCTGATGAATTAGAGGGCAAACTGGGTGCATTGTTGGGTTTGCTGTTCTCAAAATTTTCGATAATGTCAAAAGATTTGTTCTACCTTTCCGTGCTCTCAATAGTTTCGACATTTGACCGTCTTCTGATTTTTGTTAATTAAGTCGAGCCTTGAGGCTCAACTATGGTGGTGGTATACATTCTTGCACTAGCATTGTCAGAATTTCACTGGAATCATCTGCTCAGCAAAATCAAGCCAAAAACCAAACCGCCAGTCCAACATGATTGTCCAGGTCAATTGAACAGCTCTGGTGAAACTAATGTAGTTAGCCTGCTGCAGCCTGCTGCTGATCCAACATACTTACTCCATTTCTTCAGCTTCCTGGTTTGACTTTTACCACTATACATTCGGTGATTTGATTAGCAAAATAATACAAGAATTTGGTAATCTTTTCAAGTTGTAAAATTCACTCAACAACACCATGAAAAGATAACCGAAAAATTGCATCGTTTTGATATCCAAATCAGGCGTACAACTTTGTGCAATTCGACATTTTTCCAGTTATTTAACATCGCTTTCTGTAGCTGCAGCAGCAAGGTTACCCCCTCACCGAATCCCGACGGCAAGCTCCACTACAACAGCAGTATCACCCACATCCTCAAGCTCCATCGCCACAGCAGCGTTACCCACACCCTCACCGTCGACCGTTCCATCTCCTTTGCCGATCAGTTCTCTTTCCTGCCTGGATCTGCCAAACAAATGTCGCTGCCTTCTTCATCGATGGATGTGCCGAGATCGGAGTTTCAGAGCGGCTGGTTGCGCATCGGTGTGTCCGCCGATTGCATTGGATGGCGAGGACAGTTATGGTTCTCCCTGTGCAGAATGGGAAATCAAAGTTTCTTCTCTGATCTCCTCGCTTCTCAATATGATGAAAAACAATTGGGATGACTTCACTCAATATGATGAAAAACATTTGGGATTACACCGTAGCAATAAAGAATGTTCTTGTTTGTAGGGATTCCTCGACTAACTCTGTAAATTGTTGGTTGAATGTTTACCGGCTGGTGTACGAAATAGTTCCTTTTCAGGAATACAAACAAACTCATCTAGAGAACAGAAGCAGAATTACAATATGCTATTGCTATCAGCCTATCAGTAAGCTAGCGTTGCAAACTATGTTATCCAGTTCTCTTTGATATCTATAGTAGAAAGCAACCTCTTAGGTCATCCAGGTAATACAACTAGATCACTATTTCTCTGAAAGCTAAGATATCATCGTGCAGCAATACCTAAACAGTTACTTCCACTCTAACAGCAGCACCGAGTCAGATCCAGTACAAGTCCTTCCATTCCCGCCACAACGAATCCACTGCGAGAATTAGAAAGTGAAATTAAGCAAACAATGCAACACAAGTTAACCATGTCAAATCAGTGTATACATGAAGACATGGAGAGACACCTACAAAGGCACCTCACATCTAGTGTGGCAAAACATTTTAATCCTTCATAGAGCCAGACATAATCATCATCTATATCTATATCTATATCTATATAAAAGCAATGCAATGAGAGAGGTTAATTCTCCTTCTGCCACATAGGATTTCAGAAAAACTCTCAGTATGACATGTGTCGTGTTATGTGGCAGAATTGGCCAATTAAAGCTTGACAACTCAATTTTTAATGACATGTACAAATATAACAACCAATTACAAGTTGCCAACTCAATTTAAATGACATGTCATGTCATGCATAGAAAATTATTTTTTCATGAATCTTTTCAAATCTCTAGATATTGGTAATTGAATAACAATCTTTTCATTTCTCTATGCATTTGTAATTAAAAAATGTTCATGTAATTTTATTTTCCAATTTTCAGTTCAATGAATCTCATGTCAAAACAATTTGATTCCATAAAAAATCTTTTTTTTTTAAAGAACTATATCTATATAAAAGCAATGCAATGAGAGAGGTTAATTCTCTTTCTGCCACATAGGATTTCAGAAAAACTCTCAGTATGACATGTGTCGTGTTATGTGGCAGAATTGGCCAATTAAAGCTTGACAACTCAATTTTTAATGACATGTACAAATATAACAACCAATTACAAGTTGCCAACTCAATTTAAATGACATGTCATGTCATGCATAGAAAATTATTTTTTCATGAATCTTTTCAAATCTCTAGATATTGGTAATTGAATAACAATCTTTTCATTTCTCTATGCATTTGTAATTAAAAAATGTTCATGTAATTTTATTTTCCAATTTTCAGTTCAATGAATCTCATGTCAAAACAATTTGATTCCATAAAAAATCTTTTTTTTTTAAAGAATGTTAAACAAAAGAGAACAAATATAAAGAAATGTCAGTATTAATCATACAATGTATTAGTTTATTTGTGTATTCATTTTGACGTGAGAATGTATTCACATCTATTTAATAGAAGTGAAATAATTAGAAAATAAGTATTCAAAAGTAAAAAAAAAAAAAAAAAAAAAAAAAAAAGACGCAGTGGATGCATTTTTTTAATCTTCTAGGGCATATCATTTTGACGTGAGAATGTATTCAAATCTTTGTGCATTTGTAATTGACAACTTCTTTTTGTAACTTTATGCATTTGCAACAATCGGTGCCCAAAGACTTATTATTTTCTAACTCTCATTTCAATTGATTTCATGTCAAAATAATCTTCTTCCAAATAAAAGTATAAAATTTAAACAAAGTGCTTAGCATAAATTTAGAAGTTCTTAACATAAGATTACAAAAAAAAAAAGTAAAACATAACAGTGATAACCAACCACTTTTCAAAAAAATAAATAAAGGAACAGTGATAACCAACCACTTTTCAAAAAAATAAATAAAGGAACAGTGATAACCAACCACTTTTCATGAAAAAAAATATTACCATCCACTTTTCAAAAAAAAAAGAAAAAGAAAGAGATTACTATCATAAAAATAAATGAACAGTGATAACCAATCACTTTTCTTGAAAGTATTTTTACTTTTAATTTAAAAGAAGTGCGAAAAATGAGGGATCCAAAGCATACAAAAGTAGGAGTAAAAAAAAGTAAAAGTAAAAACACAGATTTTAATATTTTAGGCCATCCAATTAGTTTTCAATTTTGCTTAACAAAAATTTATTCTTTAGATAAAAAGTGATAATTATGAGTAAACAAGCATTCAAATATTTAAAGCGGTGAGGGGAAACTAAATATTTTTTTTAGTAAATACCAATAACCATGAGCAAACAAACATGTCAAAAGAATGACAGTGACAACCAAACGCCACAATTTTATGTTTATAAGGAAAATGTAACATAAAAATATTAATGTCAATCAAACAAATAAATTGCCAGAATATGATGCAGTAGCATATGTGTACTAGCTTTGAGGGGTCTTTTGTCTTTCTTCCCTCACTTAAATCTGAAGCTTGGTTGGTCCAGCAGCCTTTGTTGACTTTTCAAATGGCTATTTTGTCACATATGTAAATCTCAGGGGTTATCTTGTAATATTTTGACAGAAACTTCTCTTGGAAGTTTCAGGCCTTTTAAAAGGCAACCATGTTGCAGAAGAAAAGATATGCTTGATTTTAAGAAAATGTGAGGAGCTAAAGCTCTTGTCCAGCTAGGGTTTCAAGTGTTGGAGGCTTGGGTTTTGAGGATTCAACCCGTGGCGCCTATCCATCTCTCTTCGCTGCAGGAGTGCGCGAGAGACTAGCAGAAAGCCACTGCTTCTATGTCGCTGTTTCTATTCGCTGCAGGAGTGCGCGAGAAACTAGCACTACACTATCTTCCTATTCGTGTTGTTTGTGTTTCTGTTTAGTTATCTTCTTAAATCTGGATAAATAGTGTGTACTTCAGATTTTGAGCTTTAGTTTTACTAATATATTACTATCTCCTAGCTGTTTGCATCAACTTGGTATCAGAGCAAGTTCATTCTTGGGGTTGTAATTGATGATTGGCTCATTTAGTTGCCAAGAAAGAGATGGAAGATGAACGGAGTCGAGTTCTTTTGAACCGGGAGAGAATGATGCAGTAGCATATGTGTACTAGCTTTGAGGGGTCTTTTGTCTTTCTTCCCTCACTTAAATCTGAAGCTTGGTTGGTCCAGCAGCCTTTGTTGACTTTTCAAATGGCTATTTTGTCACATATGTAAATCTCAGGGGTTATCTTGTAATATTTTGACAGAAACTTCTCTTGGAAGTTTCAGGCCTTTTAAAAGGCAACCATGTTGCAGAAGAAAAGATATGCTTGATTTTAAGAAAATGTGAGGAGCTAAAGCTCTTGTCCAGCTAGGGTTTCAAGTGTTGGAGGCTTGGGTTTTGAGGATTCAACCCGTGGCGCCTATCCATCTCTCTTCGCTGCAGGAGTGCGCGAGAGACTAGCAGAAAGCCACTGCTTCTATGTCGCTGTTTCTATTCGCTGCAGGAGTGCGCGAGAAACTAGCACTACACTATCTTCCTATTCGTGTTGTTTGTGTTTCTGTTTAGTTATCTTCTTAAATCTGGATAAATAGTGTGTACTTCAGATTTTGAGCTAATATATTACTATCTCCTAGCTGTTTGCATCAGAATATGAGCATGAATGCCACAAATCTAATCTAATCTAATATTTTTTATTTACCTTTTTTATTTTCTTACTTACTTATGTGTGTATGTATATAAATTATGATAATGAATACAAATTCAATTTAAATATCGTTCTGAAAGTGTTCAATCAAATTAACATCAGATAATAGTAATGTCTCTATCGCAAAGAAAAAATACAAGGGGACAAGAAAAAAAAATATGAACAAAATTAACTAAAACATAGGTAATAATAAATTGACATCTTAAAAACAATTACTTTTTTTATATTGGAACATACACCTTTAATTACTTCATTTCTCTGTGCATAAATAAATACAACTTTTGATTTTAAAGTTAAACCATAGACCTGCAATTAAACTTTCCGTTTCTCAATGCATTGATCGAAAAATAAAAACTAGCCTTAAAAAACAAAGCTAACGAAAGTGTGAACAACAAACAATACATTTACATAGAACAAGAACAAAATACAAACCTACACTAATATTAATAAACCTAAAATCGTAGAACAAACCCCGTCTAATTAATAATTCCAACCGTAACCTTTCACATCGAATCTGGTACATAATGAAACTTCAACTTTTAGTGTTTAAGTGATTACATTTCACTAAAGTTTTTACTTTATTTCATGTAAACTTTTTGTAAGCAATTGTACAATTCAATTAACCTTACATGATAATAATGTATACATCACAACGAAAAAAATAAACAATCAACATATTATGAAATAAATAAAATAGGTTATAAACACTTAGCATTAAAAAACTTTATTTCAATAAAACATAGAAATGACAAATAAACGGTCTCCATTTTGTCTTACACTTTAAATTGATTTTTTGTTTCTAAATGCATTGATGAATTAAAACTGCAACTATTGATTTTTTGGAGAAATTGTTTTTTCGTCAAACGGGCTCTGAACCCGGGACCTCATGCACAGGCATCCAACGCTCTATCACTTGAGGTATCACCCTAACGGCCAACTATTGATATTTTTAGTGCAACACTTGCACAATATTTTTTATTTAATATTTTATGCTTAAATTCAATCCAAACAACCTTCTGTGACAACAATGTATGTATATATCACAAAGAAAAAATAACCAAAAAGACAAGAAAAAACCAATTAAAAATTAACTAAACAAAGTAGGTATTAAACAGTTAACTTTGAAAAAACTAAAAAATCAACATTAGAAAGGAAGCAAAGCAAAATACGAACTGAACAAAAGCATAATTACATATAACAAATATATATATATATATATATATATATATATATATCACACGACACGAATAATTTAAGGAATATATATATCTATATATCACACGACACGAATAATTTAAAGAACCTTAACTTACATAACATTTCTCACTTACTACATATTCTTCATTATCTACCGTCTTAAGACACAATTTATAAATGTATTCCTTCATCTCTCATGGACGTAATTATTGATTTTTTGCCTTCTAAAATTTCTTTTATTTCTTTGGTTCTCAATTTATTAAAATAACTATACATAAATCCATTGGTAAATATAAATAAAATGATCATACATTTTTTTTTATTGAAATTGGACTATGAATCTCTTCCAATGTGCACTTTAGCTATGTAAAAAACTTACGTGATGTAGTTACAAGACCTTAACTAGACCTGCACTTCGGGACGGTTAACTAGCCGGTTCCGGTTTAAACAGACCCCAATTTACCGATTAAGGGGAACCGATAACCAGAACCGAATAGAGTGAACCGAAACTGACCATTGAACCCTATATTAACAGTCCCGGTTGGGTAATAGGTTACGATAATCGCGCCCGGAATTGGAACAGAATCAAGTTCGCAAGGAGCCGGAACTGAACCGGTACCGGTCAGCTTAATCGAAAAATTTGAACGGTAATGGACCTAACCGGTTTAAAAAAAAAAAAAAAAAAAAAAAAAAAAAAACCTAAAAATACTGGTCAACACAAAAATAACCGAACCTAAGTGGAACCGAATAGAAGTACCAGTTACGGCTCTACGGTTCCGTCCGGTTATAGATAATGTCAATTACCCGGTTTCGGTTAACCAAAACTGATTTGTTGAACAACCCGGTTAACCGAATCGGAACCGACCGATTAGGAGTTTTCCAGTTCGGTTCTGCTTCTGGTTAACCGAAGTTCCAACACTAACCTTAAACCAACTGGTTTTCACACAAAACCCACATACTAGAAGTTCTAAGCCTATATATGTTCTATTTTACGAGTAATTTCTAATACATTCGTTGAGTGGTAACCAACACCAATTTATCAAATGTATTATTATAAGTGAAATTACAATTTATTTTCATAAAATTATAGTAATGCCCAATATCTATAACTATAACTTATCATTTCTGAATAGTGTATAAGTTGGGACGCAAAAAGAAGTAAGACCTGAAAACATTTCTTTAATACAAGAAAATGAAATATTGACTCTCTATTAGGCTATGAGAGTTCATCTTAATTAGACAACATGATGATGTTAGATGAATAAAAGAAAAATCAACTAAATAATGCATGTTTTTTCCTTCAAATATACGCTGAAAGAAAGTCAACTTAATAATGTATGTTTTTTCCTTCAAATGTGCGCTGAACCTTGGTATATTGTCCGAATTGTTAAGGTTTTTGAGTAATTCCAGTGAACAATTGACAGATGATGATAAAATTTGTTACTCAAACTGACGGACATGGCTACATTTTGCTTATTATTTTTTTATATGGTTCTTTAATGAGATAAATATAAGTAGTAGAGCTTTTTCTATAATATATAGATTTATGAGTTTTAAAATGATAGTAATATGCATATTGTTTCTTACGTCTTTTAAGGAATACATATTGTTTCTTTGATTATATATCATTATTTAGTATTCTTAGTTGGTTATTATATACCCCTTTAACTAAAGTACCACAACTTTATATCAAAATGACAATTTACAATTTTAAACTAACATTTAATCAAAATCTGAATTCTTTAATGGCCTTTATGCTTAGTATGCGTGCAATTAATATAATCTTTTTTACATAATTTTTTCATAAATTAAAAAACATATTTTTCAAACTTTAAATAGTCTTAGTAAGTTTTCAATAAAACAAGATTACAGCTACATGCACGGCCCGCGCCATGGCGCGGGGTTAAGACTAGTTCATGGTTAAGTTATGAGCCAGAATGTAGGGTGGGCTTTAAAGAGAAGGGTGACCTCAATGATGTATAGGTAAGGAGACTTGCATGATTTTGTTTCAACGGGTCTAAAGACAAATTCATGTTTCTTGTTCAAGATCCAAGTTATTGTCGCAAACGATTGAATTTCATATGCACTACTTGCATTCTTGTGATCCAATAGAAAGACCTTTAAAGATTAAATGAACTTGCCGCTTCATGAATTCACATGCCCCCTGCAACAAGAACCTCGACAAACTAAAATTGTCAAACTGAGAAGAGACGATGGCTGCGAAGCAAGGCTCATCTACTGGTCTGGGAGCAAGGGAGACCAGGGTTTAACCTCAGTGGCATGACATGAAGAATGGGATACAGATCTCCTACTTATGGACTAGGTATAAGCATTTGGGCGTTATCGGTTAACTGTAACATATAGACTTGAAGCAAGTTCTCATCTAGGTTACCCAAAATCGCTCAACTGGTAGCGATTCCCGAACTAGATCGCACGATCCCATTCGTGGATCGTTCGCGATCTAGATCGGTACTTTCAGCGATCTGGTAGTGAAGGTAGGAGAGAACAAAAGCGATGATGAATCAAAACGCAAATAAGTCATGAACTTACAGGTCACCGTGAAGAGAAACCCACCATCGGTCTTGAAGATGACCCACGAGGCCACGAACATCAACTGTATTGAAATTCCATTAGAACTCAATATACTCGAAGAGGAAGAAGAAGAAGCACGAGGAAAACGAAACGCTACAGTTGACGACGAAGAAGAGGCGTGATGGAGAGAGGAGGAACACGTTGACCAAGTGTTTAATTTTCTGGCGGATTTTGTGGAAGAGTGACGTGGGTTACTCTATTAGTGGAGTAATTGCAGGATTTTTTATTTTTTTAAGGAAAATTGCAGTATTAGTAGGACACTAATAATTAACTTTTTTTTAGAATAACATTTATTTATTTATTTTTTCTCTATCCAAAAAAAAAAATTATTTTTTTTAGAAATAGTAACAGTTCACTTCAGTCATCCAAAGAAAATTACCCCATATTTATTTAACTTAGTAATCATATCATAGTTACACATTATATCTTTTTGAAATATTTAATCAAAACATAATTACACAATATTTAATCATCATATCATAATTACACAATATACATATATTATTATTATATTACGATCCTAAATATCAGTCTGCGAACTGGACAAACGAATTTCGATTCAACTAAGCGATCCGAAGAAGCCTACCCCTAACGTACCGCGATCCGGTCACCCTAGCGAACCGCGATCCCGAACCCGTTCCGCGAACAGCAGCGAACTACGATCCAGGTAACCTTGGTTCTCATGCATAGCATAGCAAAAGCTTATTGATCATACAAGGGAACCATAACAAGATATCAGCCATTAAGGTATCACTTTCCAATTGACTGACTTTTAAATAAGAGATTTGACCGACTATTCCTGTTAGGAATGTAACTACATACTAAACATGATCATATACATAATATAAGAGCAGATTGAGCAACCTGATTGTGAAATTGACATTTTCTTCTACAATCATTCAAGGACAGCCTCGAATTTCAACCTATAGAAGATAAAATGAGGGGAAATAATTAGAGACTGTTTACTTATGTGTACTTTAGGTGCTTGGATGCATTAGTTAGGGTAAGGAAGAGTGGTTTCATTCAACTAAAGCAGGAAAGTAGGGGGAGACCAAAGAAACCTGGGTAGGAACAATAAGACAAAACTCAGTCAAATTAAACCCAGGTGAGCATGGCATCGGAAGGAATAACTGATGAGATTAAGCAGGAAAAAGGTTTGAGTTAAGTTGTAAATATCCAACTTTCATTCTCCTTTATCTTTAACCTTTTTCTTTTTTTTTTTCTTACGAGTACTCAAATGTTTTGAGTTTTATAGTTTTGGAGTTTTGACTTCTTGGTGCTCTATGATACATTATAATAAACCACAGTGTAAGGGAAGGGAGTGAGAATAGTTCCATTCTTTCAAGAGATTATTACAAGCACTTCATAATTAGGAACCCTAAGAAAAATCTAACTCAATTCTTTGCGAGGACTTTTTGGCATTAGCTTCAAGTATCATATGACCTAATATATAACTTCATATTCGATTCTTCAAAGTATAACATACAATTTTACAGAGAAATTCGTAACAGAGAAACATATACCTGTCGGATGTCAGAAAAAAAAAAGATGATTGATTATATTCTGCAGTCCTAAAGCATAAGTCTCCATCAAAGTTTTGGAAGTGGTAAAGCTGACTTCCTTTTCGCGAACTCCTGAGCAATACTGATTGCACTCTTGCTGTGACGTAGAGAGAACTCTGCAAGTAGGATTTGGCTTTCTTCTGAGGTCAGATCACCATGACTGCCCTGCATTAAAAGATACATATATGTCTTTGATGCGTGGAAGTATGATGAGAAACAAAGACAGTAAAAAGAGACAGAGTAAAATATTAGATCAACAAGTTCACAAACAAATGAAAGAGTAACACAAACAACGAAAGAGTAACACACAATTTAATCTGATTGCACACGTAGAGAGAACTCCGCAAAACCTAACTTAATTCTGTGTGACTACTGCTTTCAACATAGGATTCCCGTCGTTCCATATTGCTTTTATAAGAACAGGTAGGCTGTGAGTAGTGATTGTGTTTCCCTGGGATTGAGATAGTAATCTATAGGGTAAACTTTGGAAGTCCATGCCATGGTTTTGACTGGGTGGAAGAATCCTCTGCTGGGAATAGCAATTAGAACCCTCAGTGTCAACTGTCCTGCTCCAGGTATGTGGGTTTGAATATAAGAGAAAACATAGCAAGTTAAAAGTTTAAGAAGAAGAACAGGGAACTGATATGCCATGTCCTGACTCTATGATTACTGCTTCAAAGTTCAAACATAGGATTTCGCTGATTTCAGAGTGCTGTTATATAAACATGTAGGCTGAAACAGGAAGTATCATTTATGAAGCAAATTGTTTCTTTGTCAATTCAGGCAGGTACAAAGACTCAGATCTAGGCTAGTCTATTGTATAGGTTAGTATATACGACTTTAGGATCTTTTACTTATTAGATACTTCTGTGATGCTAAACCTTTCTTGTAGGTAGTTCAAGACAACTTATATTCGGAAGGGTATTAAGGTCAGAATTCCTAGTTATTCATCCTTCCTCTTAGGTCTAGGGTTCTATCTAGTGTCCATCAATAAAAGGGTGTTACTTCTCTCACGTACCTTTGGTGGCCGACAAGAACACTTGCGAGGTTTCTTCATCGAATTTTATGCGTTCTAGTCCTCCTCTGTCTAAGCTAGAACAAGATTCAAATCCTCGTAAGGTATGAGCTATTCTTTATTTCTGTAGATCTAGCCTATGTTATCGTTATCATACTATACCCGATACGTATTGTATTATACAATACGATACAAGGTTCTGCCGAGTGCCGATACGTACTATGTATCAGATATTGTAGTGTATCAGAGGTGTACCGTACGATGCAGTTTTGCCCATACAATGGACCAATCCCTTCGGGTCAAGTTAGTCGGACCCTGTAAAAACTCCAATTTTGAAGGGTTTTTTGTTGAATTAGTTTGTGTTAATGCCTAAATTTTACATATGTTGTGTTTTATGATCTGTATTGATTCATTTAAATTTGGATGAATTACTTTGTGCTAATGGCTGAATTCCTACTTGTGAATTTTGTGGCTATCTTGTTATCCACTTCCTCCGTAACGCCTCTTTCTCATCGCTTTGACTTTTTAACTGCGTCACTTTGACCCGGTGATTTGGATAGGGAAGCGATGTAATTTTTTGATAATTGTTTAATGGTCACGTAGATCAACTTGTACTCCCCAACACCATGAAAAAATTATCAAAAAATTGAATCGTGTTTGCTACCCAAATTATCGAGTCAAAGTGACCCAGTGAATAGTGTTAAAAGTCAAAGCGATGAGAAAGATGCGTTACGGAGGAAGTATGATTTATTAAACCTGCGCCAATAGGCAATTTTTTATTTTCCGATCAGATTACGTGATAATCTAACAAATCCATCATCACATATTAAGATTTAAGATGCTCCAGCTCCACTATGTTTTGGAACTCCACAAAAAAGTTGCATGTGTCGTTACGATACACAACACGATACGATACACAATACAAGTTGGTCCGTGGAGGCATATGTGATTTTTATAGATGGGTCTCGATGTACTGAGTCGCCTAGAAAATGTTTCCCCAGCATGAAAAATCTGGCGTCCTGCTCTGTACTGCTTTTATACTCTAGTTGCAATAGCATTATTTTGTTTATTGTTACGCGATAAAACTATGTTGTAGTATATCAGATATACTATCTTAACTAACCTATCTTCTACTCAATAGCGAGTTTGTTCCGTGGCTCTAAGTTTTTTTTACTATCCATTGTGCTTAAACTGCATAAAATAGTAGACACGCTCTTACACGCGTGTGCATTTTGGCTCTACTTTCACTTTCATAGGCTGAGTGGCGACTGAATTTCACTGTGATTAAGATAGTAATCTGGGGGGGAAACTTCGGAAGTCCATAAGACAACTTTGATTCGGTGGAAGAATCTCCTGACGGTAATAATTCAGTGACTTCTCTTCCCAGTTCCTACCACCATCACTCCGCCAAATCAAAGTTCCTAAACTGAAGCAACTATCCCTCCCTCAAACAAATTCGCTAAACGGAAGCAAACAACAGTGATCACCGTGACATTTGAAAAAGAAAATCATGTGTTAGCAACGTGACCTTGCCATAGACATGAATTGTGTTTCAGTACTTCACCCTCTATTCAACTAATATACTTCTTTTTGTTTCTAGCTGAGAATTTTCATTAACAGGCTAACGGTTTACTAGGAAATTTCCGCTATTCATGTGTTTACCACTTTCTTTACCTTTACTTTGTCCCTTGCAAGTTGCTATACTATAATACTCACTTGTTTAAAGGAATCTAGACAATTCCAATAGAAACTAAATCCACTACTTTCACTTCCATAATAATATATAAACAGCATTGCAACATTAATAAATATGGTTTAATCATGCATAAAAAGTCTCACCTCGTGGGGGATCATACGGCCAAGGTGATCACCTACTTGCTAAGTTGTAGGCATGCACTACATATGCAACTTTGTACTCCTAATGTGCTCAGAATGCCTGGGTGCTCACCTTTGACAGCCATGAGATTATCAACCTGACCAGTATATTGTAGATTGCGTTGAACAATTTGAGCATAGTTGTAAAATCTTAATATTCGCAATTCGTATTTTACAACTCCATTTGAAACACCCATGAAGTGATTTGAATCCCTATGCGTATCTTTGAAGAAGCAAATTTAATCTGAATCTCGATAGAAGAAACTGAATCTTACGATTTCGACCCGTCAGGACCTTGCACCATCTATTCAACTAGAGGGTCTCATAGAGTTAGAACCATTCGAAGAAATAATACTCTACCTTTTACTTCA
Source organism: Linanthus parryae (assembly GCA_023055425.1). Taxonomy (NCBI): domain Eukaryota; kingdom Viridiplantae; phylum Streptophyta; class Magnoliopsida; order Ericales; family Polemoniaceae; genus Linanthus; species Linanthus parryae. Next base: position 2,948,618 of record JALGPY010000012.1, read on the forward strand.
GTTTCATTAAATGTTATATATTTTTCAAAATGCCTAGTACAGTTTTTTAAGCCAAAGGCTAACTTTTTCAAAAATTGTTATTCCATTGTTTGGGTATCTTATGTTTCCTCTGTATCCCTTCATATATCTCAATCATATTTATCTTTTAGATAATTAGATACATAACGCTCCTAATCACTCCTTATGGCTACAATTTTGTGAAAACTGAGTTTGTTTATTGTTAATATATGAATATATTGTTCACACATGCTATACGTTTTGTGATATACTATATGATATTCTGTATACTCAAAAAAGTATTGTTGACATATCTCTACAATTCACGATTCGGTATAGTGTAATTTTGATTCCAATCTCGATTTGACAGCAAAAATTTGAGTACAAACATAGGGGTTGGCTTCAATTGTTCACTCAATATGACAAGTATAAGGTACACCATTTTTGTTGATTAATGATAAACTATATGACAACATGTCTGGCCTGGGTGACTGGTTAATTACGTTAGCGACACAATATCTGAGAAAGAAAATCTTCAAAGCCACAGCACTGACATACAACCAGGTCGGCAGTCAGACCAATACAAGGAAATGGAAACTGTCCGCAAGTATGGGGCAGTTGGTTTGGTTTCTCACTACTTATTGTAAGAGTACATAAAAAATCATTGTGAGAAACAAACATTAAAGAGAAAGCAACAGTCACACAAGAGAACACAAAATAAAATCCGGTCATTACCAAGCGGGTGGTTCTGTCACAAACAGCATGATGCATGAGAATCCCGGCAGCTACTGAGACATTGAAGGAATCCACCATACCTCTCATTGGAATACTACAATGCAGATCCGACAACTCCAGACCTTCATCACTTATTCCCCTACAATTGGAATTGTTATAGTCTATGTATGAACAATACTCCAGCTAACTGGAAAAAAGAAATTAGGGGCAAAGCATATATCAGGCTGGAATTACAAATGTTCTATGAAAGACAACTTATTACAAATAAACCACCCCCAAGGAACAGACTAAGGATTATTCAAAGAGTTCAGACTAATTGTACCAACTAAGATACTGACCTAAGCCATATAGGCATATATCAAAGCTTATATAGAAGTAAATTGAGCAAGTAAAGGGTGAAATACATTTTGTTCAGCATAAATTTCACTGGCATGTTTAAGTTTAAACACATGATCGAGCCAAAATGGGCCAGTCGTAAACTTATCCCAAGCTCTACTCAAGCTCCTCTCGCAACCAACTTGCCAAACTTTTATGCCACTCTCATTTGATTAAATAACTACCACGCTTAAATAGCTCACTTATTGACCTGTAATTAGATGAAAGACTAACATGAAACAATACTACTGCTTTTCCAGTCTATAATATTCCTTTACTCATTTGAAGTTCTCAGAAAAAAATGTCACCTTTTCATCTCCTACTTCCCTCATTGCCCTTCGAATTTAATCCAAATAAAAATATAATCCAATTTCCCTAAAAAGTACACTAATGACAAATGAAAATCTAGTTATACCTAGTTAAAGGCACCATCTACACGTCCATGAAAAGTCAGGCACGACACATAAAGAGGGACAGAGGAAGTAATTGATAATGTAGAAAACGATATTTACAATTTAGAGTTAAACACTATCGAATGAGTACCATATTCATTTCTAAAAGTAAATGTAGATCCTCCTATTTAAGAGAGAAGGTGGAAGTAAAGTACTTGGTTTCATTTCCAACAACAATTGCTGTTGGGCATGTCCAGTCCATGTCATGTACAGAAACCTACAGAAACCATATGCGTAGTCAGTAACGTGCAAGAGGACAATGCTATAAACATAGTATGGCATAGAGACAAGTCAAAGCTGCAGCAACAAGTATCAATGATTCACACACCCCACTGTTCTGAATCCATGTTAATAAAAGTGAACATACCGCATCCATTCCAACGTGGGTTGTAGCAATCCGATAACCACGGGATTTGAGAGCCCTAAAGCACTCTTGGGTAGTGTCCCAAAGTTCGATATCCAGCCATTTCTCAGCACCCATGCTAACATGGCGATTTTCTCTGTATCTGCAACAAGCATGTGGATGCATTAGAAAACAATAAGCCAAACCATTCACTCATTTAAAACCCATCACCAGATAAGATATTACAACTGTCATTTGGTACTCAGCAGGGATATAGATAGCTAGATAGATAGAGTTTATTTACATACAACAGCCTTTTAAAACTTGATTGGTTTGACTAGCCCACTTTTCTGTAGGTTATATATTTACTTATGCGGAGGCATTAGGATCCGTTTCAAGCGCGGATGATTATCGTGAACGATTCCCAACATATCATAGGATTTCTCCACCTTAATGACAGAAAAAGGATTAATCAAATTCTATTGAGTCTGACTCATAGTGATCATTCATCAAACAATAACTCTTATTTTACGAATCCTAAGAGCGAAATCTATTTTAATCATAAATATAAAAGACATGAGCAGTCCATCCACGGATGTGTTCTAAATAGCGCATACATGACGAAAGCATAGTTCCTTATGTGCAAAAATCAATACATTTTCACCTCAAACCATGCTGCACCTTTTGTTGTTGTCACATATAACAACATGAACAGACTGAAACCCGAGCGCATCCGCCGACCGCAACGTCGCCGAAATATTCCCAAAATCAGTCAATCCTTCAACCACCAAACAGACCGAATAGCTCCGATGCTTCACCGCATTCCTAAACCTCTCCTTCCTGGTATCCATTATATAAGGATCCATCGCTTCCAACACTTCTCCACTGCTCAAAACCGCGGTCCCCGCCTTAAACACATCAAGATAAGGAAACCAACGCTTAGATTGACCTAATTGACCTTCACTCCTGCGTTCCATTTTCATGAGTGTATACACATCGTCCTTATTGGCCAACAATTGCTCTACTGTGTCCTTCAATTCCTCTTCCGGTGGCTCTACGGCGTCGTTTGGTGAAGCTACCTCTTCCGGCGACTCCGTACACTCCGTGTCGATTGCTTCGACGGCGAGAGCTCTGCCGTACCATCTGGGGCGAGATTTGTGAGGTTCGAGCAAACGAAGGCCTGAGAGTGAAAAGAGAGTGTCAGATGTGAGAGATTAGAGGGTGAAAGAGAGGGATGAGGAAGGGCATACCTCGATTTGGTGGGAGGAGTGAGGAGAAGAAGCGATTGGAGAAAGGGGTTGTTGAGGTCGGGCGACGAACTGAGACGGAGGAATAAGACCTTGTTCTTCCATGAGTGGAGAGTAGATTGTGTTGTGGACGGGATAGTAAGGAGGTACGAACTAGGGTTTTGCAGGCGCTCATGGCGGAGGGGATAGAGAGTAGGATGATGATGATGAAATTAGCAGAAAACTGAATTGATTAATCCGCGAAAAAATAACACGCAGAAATGACATTTTTCAGTCATTTTTTTAGCAAGGGGGTCATTTTTTTTTGCTTCCAATGTTTCATGTCTTCTTTCATTTCAGATTTAGTGCTGACAAACCTAAGTTGATTAATTTCTGAAGCAATAATTTTCCAACACCACGAACTTGGCAGCTATGATGGTAGCTCAAGTAGTAGAGTGTTGAAAGCCCATGCACGAGGTCCCGGATTCAGGCCTGGTTGATGACAAAAAAATAATTTCTCAAAAAAAAAAACGACACAACGAACTTGCGCGATGAGGGGGGTCATGTGTGTTGAAAATGGGATCAATTCTGCACGAAGCTGGGGTATTTGGACTTCATGATTGAAGCAGCAGATAGAGTGGTATTGAGAGAGTCTCCAAAACGAATGGGCAAGGATAGCTTGATTAGTCCGTGCCTGGTTGCGCAATCGAGACCACCTTGGCTTTTTGTTTTCCAAATTATAGCATACATAATAAGAGAGAGGGGTCTTTTGCTGTCCGGATTCTGCCAAAAACATATGCTCTTACTATTAATGTCTTGAATCGTGCAGACCGGAAGTTGAAAAGAGGATCCAAAAATATACTGGAAGAGAAGAAAGGAGAGATTTAGCGAGAGCTAATCAATCAGCAGAATTCAGTAGCCGGTCTTGCCAGAGGCCTAGCTTTCCGACATATTTATATGTGATGCGTTTAGTTGCTTGAGATTTGTTCTTTGAGTCTGCAGTAGGGATACTGAGATAGATGCATGTTTTCTGGAGTTGTAGATTGCCAAAATACTGCAAAAAGAGTTTTCCCGAGTCGGTTCGGATATTTGGGCTCAGGAAGAAAGATGATTTTTTCAATATTAATTTTCTGGGCTAATACCGAGCAGAATTTATCAAGAGCAACCGCAATATCATTGCAGAATCCTAAAGTTAGCTTAAAGAATAGAAGAGAAAATAGATGAGAAATTGGAGGGGAATGTCTGTCGAGCTTGATACCGGGCACTATCCTGTTGTTCTGAAGATATTGTAACTCGAAGAAGAGAGCTTCAAGGTATATAATGAATAGTAAGGGGATAAAGGGTCTCCTTGGCGCAACCAGCCCTCAGAGAGAAAGATTCACTGGATCACCGCTTACTAAGACTGAATAGGTTATTGTGCGATAGCATTGAGATAGTAGGCGAATCCAATGAGAGGGGAAGCCCATCAGGGAGAGAGCGTGTTGAAGAATGTCCCGGTTGACTCTGACAAAAGCTTTACTCATGTCCAGCTTAAGAATTTCCATGTGAGAACCAGAGTGCTTGTTCTTTAGTTTGCTGAAAAATTCATTTGCTAGAAGGGTGTTATCAGCGATGGATTGTCTTGGCACAAACGCTGATTGATTTCATGACATAACTGCAGCGAGAAATCTTTTCATCCTATTAGCCAGGACTTTGGAAATGATTTTGTAAATCGTGGTACAAATGCTAGTTGTTCTGAAATCAGATGGAGAGCTCGGATTGTCAATCTTCGGGATAGGGGTTACAAAGTGTATGATTCAGCTTTGTCAGCATGTAGTCCAAATTGAGAAAAGGATAAAATTGCAGAGATAGTACAATCTCCAACAATATCCCAAGCTTTTTGGAAGAAGACATGGGGTAATCCATCCGATTCCGGGGCTTTATAAGGGTGAATTTGGAAAAGAGCATGTTTGACCTCAATGGGAGTGAAAGACTAATTCAGGAGGTTGTAGATAGTGCTTTCTGGACAGGAAGATCTTAGCCACGTGGCGACCATCCAGCACACCATAATGTGCTCCACACACACTGGATCACCAGCCGCGCTGATCCACTTGGGGGCTGCGAGACAGGGCCCTCGCATACCACCTCACGGGACTTGTAGGGACTTAGTGGTTTGGAGGCTAGAGTAAGTCCTGTCGCGCGCGAGCGACAACCAAGCCCGCGCGCGACCCCTAGTAACTGCTTTTGAGAGATTTATGGAACGAGCTCCATAAACCCGGTCAATCCGGTCAAACCCGGTCAACCTCGTAACGGTTCCGGTATACGCGAATAACGTGCTGTAACGGTCCCTATATACGCGGACGAACGTGCCGTTGTGGTTAAGCTAATTAAGCCTCCATTGATGGGTGCATTAACCACACTACAACGGTCACATTCTCCGTTATATGTAGATCGTTAACCCTTCCATACAGAAGGAAGAACACACCTGAGATACGCGGAAGCTCTGCCAAAATCTTGTCTCTCTCTCATACAGTGCTATTGCCTTACTCTCTCCCTACACACAACCCCACACTTCCTGTGTCATTTCTATCCTCTGCTCTTGGTGTATATTGAGTCCTCTCTGCAAGATTATCTCGTACACAGAGGTCTTTTTGGTAAGGTGTTAGAGTAGGCTTGAAATGTTCCCAACCGGGCCACTGAGAGACTAGACGATCATTAGTTCGAGTTACGAATCGCCATAAAAAAGCCAACGTTGCTTTGCTCGCTGGGCCCATAGAGTTTCTTCCTGAAGAAGAAGGTCGTTGAGGGTGTTTCACGCTGAAAGTTCGGCGGATGCCCAATGAGTACTATTTTGAGAAGAGACAGTATGAGGTTTGGTAAGAATGAATTGCAAGTGTTGTTGGGCTTCATGGATCTGCTGTCTCAATGGCCCTATACCAGATCAGGACCAGGCTTTCAGAAGAGATTTCATGATCTTACAGCGAGAGACAAGCTGAATGAGGGAGAGCCCGAGGCAGGAGTGTTCCAAGCTTGAGCTATAAGTTGAAAAAAAATGTCGTATTTGAACGACAAAACTTCAACTTGATACCTCGCTTCCTTGGAATGCGATGTTGATGTGGAAAGAGAATAGCTGGTCCGTGTTCCGGTCCCATGATGGGTAGGTTAAGAAGATATGAACCCGGAAGAGCACCTGACCATTGAGGATTGGAAAAACAGCGATCAAGGAGTTCATAGCCCATCACGGTTATTGCTCCACATATAGAATACTCCTCGACTAGGGAGTTTTGTAAGAATGCAATCATACAGAAATTGATGGAGATTGATGGAGATCAATCGCGCCTGGAATGGAAGAGAGTTGAACGCAGGATAATTTTTCAGAGGGTGAGAGAACCTGGTTGAAATCTCTGATACGTCTTCCGGAGGCCCTAGGGCGGCGTTTGAGGTAACTACCTCTTCCGGCGACTCCGTGCACTTCGTGCAGTCAATTGCTTCAACTGTGACATCTCCACCATACCATCTCGGAATAGATTTGTGAGGTTCAAGAAAACGAAGCCTTGAGCGTCGTCGAACAGTGAAAAAAAGAGTGTCAATGTGAGAGATTGGAGGGTAAAAGAGCAGGATGAGGAAGAGAATACCTCGATTTGGTGGGAGGAGTGAGGAGAACAAGCAATTGGAGAAAGGGGTTGAGCTCGGGCAACGAACTGAGATGGAATTAAACTTCTTCCATGGTTGAATAATTGAATGCGTTCTAGACGAGATAATAAGGAGGTACGAACTAGGGTTTCGCAGGTGCTCATGCGAGGGGATAGACAACAAGGAAGGAGTATGATGATGATGAAATTAGCAGAAAATTATGGTATTGCAATTCACTCGATCGCTCACCTCACAAATAGTCAAGAAAGATGGAAAACACAAGATTGACGTGGTTCGCTAGTTCAAATCAAGCTAACTATGTCCACGGGGAAAAAAGACCTTTATTCAATGTTTAGGAACGACCAAAGATGTTTACATACGGTCATAGTGCCCCAAATGATCCTTGTATAGCCCCCAAAACCACCCCGATACCAAAAGGAAACATTACCATCTTTATTTGCCGCCTCCAGGATTGTCTTCGTGCGAAGACTCGTTATCTTCGTACGAATACCCTTCATGCGAAGACAAAATGTATTCGTACGAAGGCCTTCCTACTTTGCGACAGATTGCTATTCTAGGAAGACTCTTGGATTTTGGCTATGTCTGGGATGTCTTCGTGCGAAGACGTATTGTCTTCGTACGAAGACCCTGGGCTTAGCTTCTCCATTTCTCCATTGAGTGTCTTCTAATATTCAAGGCATCATTCCTTACAAATTGAGTGTTAAGGAATGAGATCATATTCAATTATCTTATTCCCTACTTTATGCTGATTCTCCCAAGATTTATGGGATCAACTTTTATGTTGTAATTATTTCTTTCCTTTCTTAGCTGATTATACATTGTATGTAAATTACTCCTCTTGTATAAATACGGAACAAGGGTCATTAGATAGATGAATCAATTCATTCAATCCTCACATGGTATCAGAGATGCATAATTTTTTCTACACGATCCCCCCCTCTCTATATCGTCGCAAATCGTAAGCCGACAAACTTGTTCTTCGGCCTCGGACGCAAGCTATCACCACCATGACCACCACGCCATCAGCAATCCAGTTGAATGTCCCAAAAAATTTCCCCATCAAACTTTCCTCCGCCAATTTCCTTGTTTGGCGTCGACAAATTGAAGACACTCTGATTGGCTTTGATTTTCTGGGGTATATTGATGAATCCTTCACAGCACCGCCGCGCTACACTGATTATGCAAAATTAGTTGAACACCCTACCTATTCCATCTGGTACCTTCAAGATTATTTCAGTGCACTCCTCGATAGTTGAACCGAGTCAGTTGAACCACTGATCTCCTCCGCGTCCATTGCTCGTGAAGCTTGGACCATTCTCATGGAAAGCTATGCCATCGCTTATCCTGGTCGAGTCATCGCGCTTAAGAACAAACTTGCTCGCAACCCGCGCGGCAATCGTTCTGTCTCCGAATATATCAGCGATCTCACTCTCGCGCAAAACCTAGTCTCAAACACTGATCTCCTCATCTCCATTATCAACCAACTTGGGGTCGATTACTCCCCCATCGTAGCTGCCCTTCGAGTTCGCCACAGATGTTTCCATTTTTTAAGTCACATCCATTCTTGAGGATCATGAGCGCTCCCTGCAAGTCGCAGGGACAAAATCTGCACCACTTCTCGCCACAACAAATGTGACACAACGTCACTCTGAAATGGGATTGCATCAGGGTACTTCTCCACAACACTCACACAACGGTGGTTCCTCAGGGAACCAAGACCGCCGCAGACATTCACCGAATGCGCGAAATAAATCGTACAACCCCCCATCATTCGCGACTCATCATGGTCGTTCTCAGCAGCGCTGCCATTTCTGCAACATCACATGACTTGTTGTTCGCGACTGTCGCAAACTTAGTCGCTTCTTGAGCGACCACAACCACTCACATGCGAGCAACACGCACATGGTCAATGCTGGGGTCAGTCAAGCTTCGGGAGCTTCGGATGCACGGATGTTTGACAGTGGTGCATCTCATCATATCACCCCTAGCACAGATAACCTTCAAAATCTTGCAGCTTATGATGGTCGTGGAAATTATTCTTGGCAACGCTAAGAGTCTCTCTATCTCTCATATTGGTAGAACTAAGTGTTCGTCCTCTACAAAACCTCTCCAACTGTCCAATGTCCTCTGTGTCCCTAAAATTCATCGTAAACTTGTCTGTGTCTCCCAGCTTTGCAAGTATAATCATGCTTCAGTTGAATTCTTTTCTTTTCATTTTGTTGTGAAGGATCGCTCAACCGGAACCACTCTTCTACACGGCGAAAATTGAGATGGTCTCTACTACGCTCATAGTTAGTAAAATACGGGACGGAAATAAAACGTGATACGCTACGTACATGTATTATACGGTTTTAGGTTAAAAATACGTTAGTAAAAATTCGGCTTAAAAATATGCGATTTGATTAATTCGAGTTTTCTATACGTACGTGTATAGTTCGTATATTAGTTATTCATTCGGAATTAAAAATACGGGTGCATTTCCTAGTATTTTAGCATATATAATGAGTTCTCTGTGTCACACATTGCCATTTTTTCATATTTTTATCAAATACGTATTTAACAATAATTTGTAAAGCATGTACCCAATTTTTTATCATTTCTGATATTTACAATATTTACTCATAACTAATTATTTATGTAAAATAATATCATACTATTCAAACTATTTATGATGCAAACTTCTATAAAAAAAAGTTACTACGCATTCCCTAATATTAAACATTAATTATTTTAAAACTTAATAATATAACACATAAGACTCTAGATGCTTGTACACACACGCGCACACACATATATAAAAATATAATTATAGTTATTTTAACTTAATATTTTCAAATTTTTATAATAATACTTGTAAATATTTATAGCAATAAATATTTTAAATAGATAAATATTAAGAAAATATTTAATAATAACTAATTACTATAAGTTATATTATTTTGGATGATAATTATTCACTACAATATTGTTACCAAAAAGTTTTATTCGGAGGTATTGTACGTAAAAACGTTAAGTACGAGTATTAAACTTTTTTGCCCGAAAATTCAAGTATTTTTTATTAGGTCCAGCAATAGTACGAAATACGGAAGTATTTTTCATTTATACGTACGGACGGGTATTAAACGAAAAAATTCGGAGTATTTACTAACTAGGACTACGCTCCTCGCGTCAACCCTCCTCGATCTCATCAATACGACCACTGTCCAAGACATTCACAACCTTCATAACAGATTTGGTCATTCACGTAGTTAAACGTTAGGGCTTATTCTGCATAAGTGCAATTTTTCCTTGTCTCCGTCTAGTCTTAAGAAATTCTCTTGTACTTCATGTGATATCAATAAAAGTCACAAGCTTCCCTTCTCACAAAATTCTCTTACAAGCTCATGTACACTTGAATTGTTTTGCAGTGATGTCTGGAGTACCAAACAAATTTCTCGTGATGGCTATCTCTACTATGTAGTCTTCGTTGATAACTTCACCAAGTATGTTTGGCTATACCCTCTTAAGAGAAAATACGACGTTGATTCAATTTTCTCTCAATTCAAACGCCTTGTCGAGAAGCGACTTGCTCAATCCATTGTCACACTCTTTTCTGAAAATGGCGGTGAATTTGTTAAATTCCTACCCCAACTTAACCTCCACGGTATCACACATCTCACCACCCTTCCTCATACCCCCCAAACACAATGGCTCTGCCGAGCGCAGACATCGCCACATTGTTGAGACTGGTCTCTCTCTCCTTCATACCGCGTCGTTCCCACTGAGCTATTGGCCACATGCCTTCTTAACCGCAGTCTACCTAATCAATCGCATGCCCACTCCTACTCTTCGCAATGACTCTCCATATTTCAAACTCTTTCAAGTTCTCACGAACTATAAATCCCTTCAACCTTTTGGATGCCAGTGCTTCCCCTTACTTCGACCATACACCACAAGTAAACTCAAACCTCGTTCGATTCCATGCATATTCTTAGGGTATTCTATCACCCAGTCAGCCTACAAGTGTCTTGACCCAGCCACTGATCACCTCTACATATCTCGCAATGTTCGATTCGTTCCTCATATCTTTTCATTTTCCAGTTCCCGACCTACCCAATGTGCTACTAATGTTGAAACAAGTACCATGACTGACTCAGTTTCTCCAGTTGCGCATGCGCATCCACTCACTTTGGCTCATGCGTTGCCTCTTGCAGTACCTCCTGCGCAGGAACCTGCTCTCGCACTTGCACTTGTGCCTGCACCTAAGCCTCCTCTTGCACAGTACATGGTCTTGTACTCCACATCTCCTCAAGCTGCAGAAACACCATTTGTGCACGCACATGCTCATGTGCCTCCTCATGATGATGTTGCTCCAAATGAGGTGCCCGCCCCGACACCTACGCTTGCACTTGCACCAACGCGCACTCGCAACCCTAATCCAAAGTACTTTGAATCCCAGTTTGTCAACACCACTACAGTTCACCCTATTCTGTCTACCATTGAACCACGAACAGTAGCTCAGGCATTGAAGGATCCTATTTGGAAACAAGCAATGGATGATGAATTTGCTGCTCTACCACACAATTACACCTGGAATTTGGTTCTGCGACATGGCCAACCTATTTTGGGATGCAAATGGGTATATCAGGTTAAGCACAAAGTTGATGGTACTGTTGACAAGTACAAAGCACGCCTTGTGGAAAAAGTTATTCGCAGGAGCTCGAACGCGACTACTCAGAAACATTCAGTCATGTCATGAAACCCGTTACTGCTCGCATCATCCTAACCTTGGTACTCTCGCGTGGGTGGAAAGTGCGTCAATTGGACATCAACAATGCCTTTCTCAATGGCACACTCACGGACACTGTCTTCCTCACGCAACCTCCCGGATATGTAGACATCCCCAATCCCACTCATGTGTGCAAGCTTAGCCTCGCACTCTATGGTCTCAATCAGGCTCCTGCGCTTGGTACAATGAACTCTATGCTTTCCTCATCCAGACTGGTTTTCAACAATCTCGTGCAGATCCATCTCCGTTCGACCTATCTGCGAAGGGAGTTCAGATTTTCTTCATTGTCTATGTAGATGATATTGTTTTAACATGCAACTCCCCATCAGCTCTAGCACATTTCGCATCCAAGCTAGCTTCACGGTTCTTCCTCAAGAACTTAGGCTCACTTAGTCATTTCCTTGGAATGGAATTTATCCCAGCTCAAGGTGATCTTTTCCTATCCAAAGCTCTGTATATCTATGATATTTTAGAGAAGTTTCACAAGGAAGATGCCAAACCCATCTCCACTCCTATGTGTTCAACTGAGCCAGTACCAACAATTGATCCAACAAAGGCAGTCGACATTTCTCGCTACTGACGTCTCTTGGGTCTTCTGCAATATCTGAGTCTCACGCGACCAAACATCTCTTTTGCGGTGAATCGGCTTTCGCAGTTCCTTCATGGCCCACTACCTTCGCACTGGTTGGCAGCCAATCGAGTATTTCCTTATCTCAAAGGAACCATATGCCATGGACTCCATTTGCGACCGGGGGCGCGAATGAAGCTCTCTGCCTTTTCTGATGCTGACTAGGGTGGTCACTCAACCATGGGGCGCTTTACCACGGCGTACTCCTCTACTTGGAATCCAATATCATATCCTGGAAGTCTGCACTTCAAAAATCTGTTTCCTGTTCGTCGACAGAAGCTGGATATCGTGCAATTGCGAATGCCACTGCTGAACTACTTTGTGTTTAACACTTACTGCATGAAATTGGCATTCCTCTCACTGGTTCACCAACTCTGTTCTGCGATAATCTTAACGCCACATATATTTTACAAAAACCAGTCTTCCACTCTCGCATGAGGCATGTCGCTCTGGACTACTTCTTCGTCCGCGATTTAATTACATCAGCCAAACTTCATGTGCGACACGTTCCAAGTCAGCAAAAACTCGCATATACACTCACAAAACCACTTGGGCGCAAACATTTTCTTCATCTGCGATCAAAGATTGGAGTCTCCGACGGATCCTACATCGTACAGGGGGGCATGTTAAGGAATGAGATAATCTTCATTTATCGTATTCCCTACTTTATGTTGATTCTCCCATAATTTATGGGATCGGTTATTATGTTGTAATTGTCTCTTTCATATTTTAGCTGATTATACATTGTATGTAAATTACTCCTCTTGTATAAATACGGACCAAGGTTCATTACAAAGATGAATCAATTCATTCAATCCTCACATTGAATTGATTAGTCCACAAAAAACTTACACGATAAATGATTTTTTTTTGGAGAGATTGTAGTTTTAAATTAACTTTAACAATTCGTTAGAGCATCTCCAATGCGATATTTATATGACGGTTATCTTTATAATATAAAAAATATGGTGAAAACTTCGTTTCAATAGACTACCTACTCCACTCTTTATTTTAGCGGATAGTTATCCCACTCTCAACTTTTAAAGAGACGAATCAATAACTTTATATTTTCTTTAACCATGTTCTCATCGGTTATGTCCTGAATTTCCTTAAAATTCTCTTACAAGAAATATTGAGAATGTGCCATGTGTTATTTATCTAATCATTTAACTAACACTATTGAAACACTAACTAAAAAATTTCAATATCTAAAATAAAAATGTTTAATTTTCATTAAATTACAAGATCGACTTATCTGATGAGCCTTATCATGCGCTGCAAAGATGAAGTCGCGCAAAGAACCAGAGTGTTTTTTCTAACAACGCAAAGCTTTGTAAGTAATAAAGTGCCATTTTTCAACACAAAAAAGAGGAGAACCAATGCTATGGATCCAATGCTATGGATATTTCAAACGTATTTGATTACATCGATCACCACATCCTTTTAAGGCCACCAAACTTCAAAACGCTTCATCCCAGAAGAGAGATTAAGGGCTCGAAACAAATTCACAAAATGGGGCATGGTCCGACACAGAAATACTTAAATTAACAACTGTGGCGGAGGAAAACATATTAAATCAGGCAGTGTTATACCAATCCCTATCAAGCTTTTCAAAAGTAGACAAGGAGGGAAAACGATTATTCGTCCAGCTGAACCAAGGTCCAGAAGAATTAATTTTAAATGAACCGCAAGAGTTAACAAAGTTTCTAAAACAATTACTACCAGGAAGGAAAGAGCCATTAAGGCCCGATTTATAACCGGTAAACGATTAGAAATCTCATTCCAAATACGAGCACGGTGCTCAACAATAGGGTGACCAAAAACTAAACCTAAGTATCGCTTATTTAACCAAAAATCAACCGTTTATAATAGCACAAAATTACTAATTTTAGCGATAACACAAATGGAAGAAGAGTTGTTCCGGGCAAATAATAGACCACCACAGTTAATAGAATCAACACCATTAGAAGAAGAAAAACCTAAGTTACGTAATTTTTGATAAACCCATTCCGTGACTTTCTTGGTTTCGCAAAGAAAAAATAGAGTAGGCTTATGGGAGCGAGTCAAACTAAAAGTTTCATGAATTGCACAGGAGTGACTCAATCCTCTACAATTCCAAACAATAATACTCATGGCTTCCATGATAGTTGTTTTGGGAAAACCATAGAAACCCCAGCAACGTAGTTATCAAAATAGCATGCTCGGTTAAAATGATTATAAGCAAAATCAGGTGGAGATTTAGGAATTTTAAGGTTAAATAATAAGCCAATCTTCATACCAGATTGCTCTTGCTGCATCCATTCAGAAATCCACTTCAACAATTGACCTCTTCTTCAGAGGGCGTTTGCAATCCATAAAAACAGTAGGATTTTCCAACGAGATGCACATGTTATGCCCCTAGAATCTTGGTGCGACATTGCAGCACCAAGTCCACACGTTGGCTCGACGGTGGTGCGATATGTTTGTCAGTTTGACGGTCATTGATGGGCACTTGTAATTGTGCAGCAAGTTGCCGTTGTTGGCAGCGGCGCAGGCAGAAATTTGGTCAAGTTATGGCTATGCTTTATGGTCAGACTTGTGGGAATAAATTAAGGTGGGGTTGCTCAGTGCTTGGCCACGATCATACCCTATTTCGGCTTCGTGATTACCCTTGGTTCGCTCCCACATTTGGAGCAAGTTGTATACTGTTGGAGCGCGCTGTTCGCTGCCCGATTTGTTACTATATTTGTGTGTTGTATGTGCAGCATTTAGCCGCTGTTCGCTGGCCATTTTATTGCCGAAATGTTGCTGCTCGTGGGTGCATTTGCTGTGGCAGAAAGATGGTGGAACGAGGACAAGTTTACAGCCGACTTTCTGACCAAAAGATCCTGCAATGCGCTGATTTGGTCACTGGAATTAGCACCAGACCTGGTGCGTTTCTGTTGCACGGTTGCAGCAGAGTTTTGGCGCGTTTCCTTAGCCGAATGGAGCCACGGTTCGCTGGGATTATAGGTTGCGTAGTTGCTCAGGTTTAGGAAGTAGTTATGGACAGTCAGGATAGTTATTTCTGGAAGAAAGCTGTTTGTAACCAACCTGTAAATTGGCTATAACGCTATTGTATTTTCAGAATATGAAGACAGCTCAGAGAAGGCATTGTTAGCTTTAGAGAATAAATTAGAGACCAGATTGTGAGAGCTTAGACAGTAGTTGTAGGACGAATTCGGATTGTACTTGGATTTTTAATCGGAATAAAACTAGTATATTCAAGTTCACAATTTTACTTTGCCTTCGCCCCTCACAACTCTCGCTACTAACAGTCCTAATTAATAGCGCGTGACGGTTGAACGTTGCCAAACAGTTCTAATTTCAGACGAGAGAAATTAGCCCCTTCACAGCACCCATGATGGAGGATGCTCTCACTGTTCTCGTCACTCCTTAATATTTGGTTAAAGTCACCAATACAATCTTTGACAGAAAATTTCAAGGAATGCCACACATCCTAGCGATGATGGACGTAGGGTGAGCTTTAAATGCAGCCAATGTGTCAGGAAGACCTGCCTCAATAACGCAGATAAAGCGAAGTAATGAGCTGCCAGCCTTTTACACTGACTTGCTTAGAAAATCCCCCATTTGGCATTGGAGCAAAAGGAAGTAGCAGCGAACATATAGGACTGAGCGGGATACATACACTCAAAGATGATCAATTTACTGAGTCCAAATCATCACGATACCACCACGAGGAATATTGAAAGAACACATGACCATTTGTAAGGCAACACAAATATAAGTTTCATTCTCTCTGAGAATATGACAAATTTGAGAGGGTCAACGTCATTTTCTTCTAGCCAAAGCAGCAGTAATCGCACCAGCTATGAGATATTAGTTCTTCCAATAACACCATCTGTTCACACACATGAAATTTCACATGGAGGATGCTCTCACTGTTCTCGTCACTCCTTAATATTTGGTTAAAGTTCCCGATACAATCTTCACAGGAAATTTCAAGGAATGCCACACATCCTAGCCATGGTGGAAGTAGGGTGAGCTTTCAATGCAACCAATGTGTCAGGAAGACCTGTCTCAGTAACGCAGACAAGGCGAAGAAACGAGCTGCCAGCCTTTTACACGGACTTGCTTAGAAAATCCCCCATTTGGCATTAGAGCAGAAGAAAGTAGCAGCAAACATATAGGACTGAGCGGGATATGAAAATTTTGATTGCTAGCATTACCCATAATAGGGTAGATTCAGATCTGGCTCATACACTCAAAGGTTATCAATTTACCGAGTCCCAAATAATCACAATAGGAATATTGAATGAACGCGTGACCATTTGTAAGGCAACACAAATACAAGTTCCATTTTCTCTGAGAATATGACAAATTTGAGAGGATCAACGTCACTTTCTTCGAGCCAAAGCAGAAGCAGTCGCACCAGCTATGAGGTATTATGTCTTCAAATAGCACCATCTGTTCACACACACACACAAAATTCGTATTCATCTCATCTCTTCCAGATCCTTGACACGAACTAATTTGAACTATTCATTCTTACACCATTTACCTTTAGATATTCTGTCTTCAAGCTCTTTCTTGAGGCTCAACGCCCGGTCCCAATCAGGTTCAATCTACAAGATCAACCAAGGGTACGAGAAAACAAATACTGAATTTGTCAATATTACCACAGAAGCAAGGTGAAATAGAGCAAAATATAGTAAGGTCAAAGAAGTAGAGAACCAACTAAAACAATGTCATACATAAGCTTAGACAAAAACCTTAAAAAACAAGTAGGTTTCAACTTTCAAGTAGCAAGATCAGACCATTAAGAGCACATTACATGTTGAGATAAACGGACTAGTAGACACACGAAACTAACTGGGACAATAGAAACAACCAACTGAAAATGAAGACAAACTTACAATCTTCCAAAAGAGAAAAATATTGATCATGTTTGGTTCCAACTTAAAATTTCAATAATCTGATGAAAATAATCTGGAGTGGATTGCTGGCTGAAATTATAATCTGAAAACTGTTTGATATGCAATGAAAATCTAGAATTAAAATTTAATTGCGTTTGGCACACCTATAATAAATGTCTTTATCTGAACTTCTCATATGTCTAAGATGTTATGCAATTGCACAAATTAACAATTCGTGCATTAACGTGATGATAGAATATGGTATTTCAGACGTTATACCTAAAAAATCTCCAAAATTGGAGATTATATAATCTGCAGATTATTAATTTTTTGGCAGATTTTAATCTCAAATGAGATTTTAATCTTGAACCAAACAAGCACTTAGTCTGCTTAAATTAAAATCTGACTCAAAAAATCTACGAAACAAACGAGATTAAATTTCTTGGCAGATTTTAATCTCAAATGAGATTTTAATCTGCAACCAAACATGTACTATATTACAAAAAAAACATGTACTTATTACAAAAGGTCACACATGCCCCTCAAAATCAAGATAATAACACCTATACAATTCAACTCTTTTAAAAAACTAGAAAAGAAAGTGGAGCAAAACAAATCTAGAAAAAGAAACTTGAAAAGATTAATGAACAGAGACGTGAAGGATGCGGAGGTGTTTTTCGGCAGTAGTGGATATAGGGTTGGATTTCGACGCGGCTTAGTGGCATTCACAGCGGCTCGATGGCGAGGAGTGGTGGAGAGGAGGCATTTCTTGAATTAGAGAAAAAGATTGTCACGGTCGTTCTTTCATGTTCTTGGAATTGCTGGACGGCCATATTAGGTTTGTGATATATGTTCTGCACTACAACAAAACTGAAATCCGAACAGCTTTGGTTCTAGCCGTTCTTCCTCTGTTGCTCATTCGCCGTGGATGCATCGAAAGGAAAAGGCTTGATTGTGAGGCTTCACGCCATGTTGTAGAAGTAGTGCTTGTTCCCTTCTACTTCAAGATTGTTCTCCTCCCTACTATATGGTTACCACTTACCAATCTGATTTTGTGAACCGGTTTAGTTGATTCAACCCGATCATGAACAACCCCTTTTTTTGGCTTCACCTAGTACAAATAGGAATGTGTATGCGTTTGATTCTCAGATGGCTTAGAGTACGGGTCTGAATGAATCAAAACCTAAACTGTTTTAGGTCCATATAAAAACGATGGTGGTTGCGTCTAGACATTAGAGGTCATGGTTAGCGGCGCCTCTGTCTAGGTGGTTATAGTAGTGGAGTGGGGGCGGCTGTTTTATGATGATGGTGGCAGTGGTTGTCATGGGGGTGCTGGTGCTTGTGTTCCTGACTTCACACCCTCACATACTCTATCTTATTGGTAGTGTTCTTCATCTTTTTCTTTTAGTTGCAAATGTGGAAAAGTGACAACTAAACTTTGAGTTGGTAATCAAAATTACCCAACTTCAACTTCGGTATAACATCCTAAACTTTACTTTTGCATACAGATTAAGTCCTCCATCCATTTTTTCTGTTAACTGACACAAACATCCGTTTATTATTATTTTGTTTGCAAGAAATGTTCCATTTATTAATTTGCTTGAAGGTTTCTGATTTATAAAATACTATGTTGACTAAAATATCCTTTTGATAAGAGGAGAAGATTGATTTCATATCAGGTCTTCAACGGTTGCTCGGAGAATCAATGAATATTCTCAGAATCTTGACCGATTTCATGCAGAAGTTCACACTGGGAGACTCAAAAGGTGGCACAGGTAAACTTCTTCAATGTCCCCACAGACAATCTTTTGAAGAATTCAAGAGTTCCTGAGCTGAGCCTAACGCCGGCAAACCACGAGAAGGAGTCCGAGGACCAGCGGGCTAGTCGGTGGGAATATCAGTTAACATTACCAAATGCAGAAACTGAACAATCTGGACGAAGAGGTGAAGTCAATGTTGAGTTAACGATATTTGTAAGCGGTGATAGAGAGAAAGGGAAGCCGCATGGAGCTGTAAGAGGGACATTTGTCGTAACTTATGTTCTGTTCATTGTACTCCTTCAAATAAATTAATGGGAGCGAAACACCGTTAATTAACGGAGAAAGTGCACGAAGGACTTACTTTGTGTGCAGAAGTCAAGTTAAGGATGAGAACTGACTGAAATTAAAGTCTGGGTACTAATTTGATTATCAACCTACGGTTTGGGTGTCACTTTTGCCTTTTTGCAGTACAGCAGTGTTCATATTCTTCTGTACTCTGTAGTGTTCATCACCAACACGTTATTGTTTTCAGAACTAGCAACAGTATTTTGTCTTTCCTAGCATTGTTAAGAGAAATTCTCCCCCCCCCCCCCCCCCTGCGCTCTTTATAACAAAAAAATGTGGGGCACTCATATGATGGGGCATAAACCATTATTTTTGTCTTCCCATGTAAAAGTTACTGAACCAATAGGAACTATAGGGACCAAATAAGCAAATTAGTTTTGACCTAGCTTCCAGTAGCTTCTCAGTATTCTATATAAACAAATGTAATCTGTCAGTACTACTATTCAATACCACATTATTCTATATGGTTTCAGAGCAGCTACACTTTTGGTGACCTAATTCTTGCTTCCGCCTCTGGCTGGCGGCACCACCGCAAGCCGCCCGCTGGAATTGTTAACTTTTCTTTTTTTCATCTCGTTTTTGCAACGCCGTTCGGTCACCGATCGCCAGCTTCCTCCCAGTCGGTCTTCATCACCACCGCCTCAACCGGCGACCCCACAACGCACCAGGACCACCAGCAACCCACGTTGCTTCCAGATTCTCCGCCGTTTCATACGATTGACCAGATCGTTCCCTCCCTCGCCAGAAACTCCACACTGGTTCGTCGCCACTGCGTCACCGGCGCCGCTTCGGCTATTCCAGATCTGCTCCAATCGAGCAACCTACTAGCCGGCTTCTGCGTGGCTCCAACCAAGCCGTTTTCCAATACGGGTTCTCTCAGCTTCTACGGCGTTTTTACCAGTCGGACACTGGAACTCTTATCGCTCAAGAGGATCGATCTCTCGTTACCTCCATTCGGTGACCTATGTTTCAGGCTCGTCCAGGTTTAGACCCAACAGATGCCTCGTCGTCGATCCAAGCAGTGCCTCCCATCTGATTTTCTTTTTCTATTCAATAAACCCTAGTTCTTAGTCGCCGTCTCCGAAATCGGCGTTGGAAAAAAGCAAAACCCCTGCATGGTTGTCGTCCGCTACCGAAGAGGATCGAAGCTCGTTCCCTCTTAATTGGCAAAAATATGACGCCGGTAACCATAACTAGACCACTTTGCTCTTCCGCGCTACATTGAAGACAAAGATTGGAGTCTCGTCACGAACCTCCATCTTGCGGGGGCGTAGAAGAACTATAGGGACCAAATAAGCAATTAGTTTTAACCTAGCTTCTAGTAGCTTCTCAGTATTCTATATAAACATATGTAATCTGTCAGTATTATTATTCAATACAATATTCTATTCTATAGAACCTTTCCCAAGTAAAAGTTCCTGAAAACTTAATAAACTCAGTTGAGTTCAATTTGAAAGGAAGCCAGGAATGCAAGGGGGACAGTTGGGTTCATAATATAAGATGGGGAATGTTGTTGAGGTCACCCATCTTTGAAGCCCACCAATCAGCACATCAGAATCATCAATCGCAAGACTTGCAAACAGCATATGTTTAAAAAAATGCTCATGTTAATTGATGCAGCAGCAAGGTACGGGAAAACTTATTCTTCTTGATCACGTGTCTGTTGTAAATCTTGAGAATACCTTCTGGAATAGAGGACCGAGTTCGAGAAAATCTAATTAAACAAACAACAATGGAACAAGCTGGTCTTGTCACCCAAAGGTAACGTAAGAAAACTAACTCCAGGACATGCATAGGGGCAAAAAACAGTGAAAAGTAGTGTTTGTTTCACAGTAAGTGGCTCTGCAAAGAGCATTACTGTTATGCGCATCCTAGTTCCTACTCTATATGCACACATTGAATGGACCACTAGCAACAACTTCAAGTAAACTCTCATCAACAAAAAAAAGCAGTTTGAGAACAGACCATATCCTCAAATGAATCTATTGACGTAGAGAAGAAGGAAGAAAGGGAACCTCCAAACATTGTTCTAGAAGCTGCCTGCTCCGGAGATATTCACCACTTTTGTAATACCCAAGAGCCAGAAGATAAAACATTCCTCTTTTTCGCAACGGATTCTTAATGTTGGCCAATGAGGCTGCAAATTGAAACGTGTTAAAACTTTTTGGAGTTATGAAGTTTTATGTACAAAATCATGATAAGTTGCCAGCATAAAATGCTAAAAAAAAATAACATGAGGATGGACTCCATGGAACACTACAATAGTGTGGAGGGTTTAATGACAATTGCAAAATGCATGTAGGTTTACTGTCAAAGACCCTTAAACTAAACTAGCCAATAGCACATATTGCAGGGATACGATTAACATCTACGTATCCCTATAGTAATAATTGCATATTTGCAAATTTGGAGTGATCTCATACAAAAAAACAGATAAAACTAGAGAACACGTGTATCATTAGACTTGCAAGAAGTGGCCTCTGATGCATTTGCCTAAATCATAGATTGAGAAAGATAATTAACGGCAATGACGAAAATAGAAACAAAAATGGATTAACAAACATGAGACGTCCTAAACACCAACAAACACAAACAACATTCACCAAAATTCAGTAACAGCGTAGTGCTTGCGGTCTCGTATTCTCAAGATATAGATAAGAGAACGAAAATAAATTAAAAAATGCAGGAGATCAAGATATATGTCAATGAAAATGCAAAGTTTGAAATATAGGATTCATAGCACCATAAGTTTACATTGTGTCAAAAGTGGCAAATGAGTTCAGACTTCAGACAATGAACAACATGGGCTGAATTTATTTTTTGTTGCAGCTAAACAGAGATTATTTTAAATAGCTGAACAATATAAATATTTCAAAACTAAATGAGGTACATAGACCACACTACTATTCTTCACAATTCATTTGGGAACCATCAATTTGTCGGAGTCGGTCATGTCCCCGGGGATAAAAATGACATTTTTTGTCAGAAAACAGCCATGCTCAAAAGTCTTTTATCTTATTTTTCTATGTTCAGATAATGTCACAAAATGATTATGGACTACAAGAAGGAAAAAAGAAGCTCCACATAATATGTTCATGTAACCATCTACTGGAAGTGACACCACTACTACTTATCATCAAAAAGTTCCAAGAAAGACTATACTTGGGTTCATGGCTGCGTCATTATTGTTTGATATATAATTGCATCAAATGATGTCTACGGAGAAAAATTACAGCGTGTACTGCCAATGTAGGTGTGATACATCGTATCATGAAATAAGGGCCTGATACATGGATTGTTGCACCTGAATGATAGAAAACTTTGAATTCAGTAATTGTTGTGGAGGTTTTGTTAGTATACTCGATCGATAGATGAGAGAAGACGTTCTATTATTGTTGTTACCTAGCTATAAGATTCATCTAGCTCAGGACCCATCGGAGCAGTGGAAAGTGGCAACAAAGCCACAGAAGTCCGGATGTCCGTCTTCATGAATTCTTCAATGCGCCTATCACTACGACGTCATGGAGGCGTTATATTCAGAAGCAAGGAGAGAAGGCTTCCCGGAGGAAGCATCATTTGATTGCCTTCCTTCAGCCTTGCCAGGCGGGGCGGGAGCTCTCGAAAGAAAATATACATCATTAGGTATGCAAACGCAGAAACAAGTTAAATTTATCTTTTGGAAGTCAATCATTATCCTTCACGATTACTAGTTATCTATTAAGTTTTGTTACCTTTTAGTGATTCATTCTAGTTAATTAAAGATTTAACTTGTTTTAGGAGCCTTGTTAGTTTGCCTGTATATTGGGCTGCTTTCTACCATTATGCTCAGATTTGATTATTGTATAAATTAGATATGATTGAGAACTGTGGTTTCTCATTAATTCATTATAATCCACTGTATCAGAGCCAAGTTTCGGTTCATTACCACTGCTTCCACAGCTGTCTTTGTAGAAGCTGTCTTGTGCTGCCTCTCCTCGGTCCAAACCATCACTTATGCTCCATCAGCAGTACGCATGCTCTGCTAGCATGCAGATGGTGGACTCCGGCTTCACCAGCGTCTTGGCGCTATAATAGCCGGCCACGGCAAACGATCAGCGACACTTTTACACCAGACCAGAATCCGAAGCACGCAGACCCGAGCTCTCTACTGCATCCTATCATCCCATAACCACACACATCTGAACCCGAAACATTAACATCCTGCGTTGCCAATAACCCGGCGGCAATTTTGAACACATCTAAACCCGATCGAACTGGTTCGAGTCGAAAGGCTTGATCGGGTTTGAATTTGTCGACTACTTGATTGGGTTTGGCTATCGATATGACCAACCATGGATCATTGGGTTGGGTAGGAAACAAATGCCTCACCCGCCCAACCCGGTCTGTGCTCTGCCCTACATAAAATGCCAGTCAGATGAAGGAAAATTTTGAACTCCTTCGTGTTTTCCTTTGGACAATTGATCCGTTTAGCCGCTTAACAACAAAGCCGTCATTATTCTCAATATCATTGTAGGATCCACGTTATTGATATCAATGCTCGATTTAATTGTGATAAGACTCATTCATGCGATGCATCTGGTACTTCTTACCCCCAACACATCCGAGCATTATCCATCCGTGTTTGGGGATATGGAGAATATCACGAGTGTTTTACTAGAAGAAAGCAATAATATTTATGTGGAGTTGACTTCTCCGCTAATTGCGTGTTTGGAAAAGAAAAATGAATAAGTTTCATAAGTCGGGAGGCAACTGGATGAATGTTTTTAAGAATGGTTTTGCTACACTCCTCTCATACTTCGAAAAGAATAAAAAAGACTGCAGGTCAAGTTGACATAACTTCTGAGGATATTGTACATGACGTAATTATTGATCATCTTAGCCCGAATGCTATAGAATCCACCAATGCTCTTGTCACTAATCCTCATGTCTCATGTTTGTGTGCTCTTTGGATACCGAAGCCTGTAGTGACCCTTCAAAAGTGGAGTATTGAATCTATCCAAGTCAGGAAACATGTTATGCTACAACCTGCATAACATTGCAAAGGTACTCAGTTCTATCTTGACGATTGTTCACCTAACCCCATGGTGATATACTACATCGTGCCTCATGTTGGTACTCCTAGGATAGCCGTGGAGATTTGTACAGGCCTATATCTATGTAATAATTCTTTTGAGACGTTGCATAGCAAAGAGCCACATGCTCTAGCTCTAGAGTTCACTTACTCTTCCAATAAGTATGACCATTGATCATACAAGCTTTACTCCTAGGTTCCTGATGCGCAATTTAGCGTGCTATTCGCAAGTATACGAATCAAGTAATATAGAGAGTATTTTCAACTCGGATTATCGATCTCACAGGGACTTTGCAGGTTTTTATAGTAATCAATTTTAATGAGCAGAGTGTAAAAAGGAGGAATATTTTGAGAGTTTGCTTACTAACTAAGTATCCCGAAACTTGTCAAAATTACCAAAATATCCCTGGGTCAAAGCCGCTCCAAATTCTGCCCAATCCTGAATCTGGTCACAGGAAAACTGCTGACTGAATTTGGAGACAAAATCTGAACTCGACTCAGGAAACCCGGGCCCGGTGTCAAAATTACAAAAATACCCCTAGGTCAGAACCGTCCCGGAAATCGTCCTAAACATGAAATAGCTGATCGCGACTCCGGACACAGGACCCGAGACTCCTAATTGGGTGTGGTCTGTCGGGACCTACACTTGGCGGGAGGTCGGTTTTTCGGCCGGACTCTGTTTTAGCAATATGACCTGTTTTTGGAGAGCCCTTGACGTATACTTTCTTCTGCCGCAGGTTTCACTTCAAAATTCCAAGTAGAGCTCAAGATATTGTCAACTGAGCGTATCCCGGTCATTCTCGGTTCTGGCGTTTTCAGCTTTCTCGGCTCCTGCCCCTGCAATCCTGCTTCATTCTCGGCTCCTGCACAAATCCTGTCACTGCGTAGACAACACGAACAAAAACCCGTGATCATATCTCGAAATGCGCAAAATAAGCAGATATTCATGAAGAGCTTATTAACATCTCGTTCTCACTTCCGAGGCTTTCTAAGGGTGAATTCTGGCTAAAACACGGCTTTCCGACACAAACGCACATCATTCTGGGCCAAAGATAACCCCTTTTGGGGAGTTATCAGTTCCATGTTCAAATGGACATGTGCATAGTTGATATGACAACTTGCTCGACTTGTTTACTTTCTCAAGATGTCCAGCAAGTTAAAGAGGCATGCGGAAGCATTGATCATGAGTACTCTCATACATCTTGAGATATGATTTGGAAGTACCTCTTGTATATGGGAATTCAATTTTGTTACAGCATCACCATAGTTCGGATAATACTCTTCAGTGGAAAATCCATCCGATGTGTTGGATTCATACGCCCAAAGCTCACAATCTCATCATGTTATATTTACGAAATTTCTTGTCCATTGAAAGAAGCGCCCGATGTCATTTCCCGCAAGTGATTTCCTTCGATATTTGGTTAAATGGAAAAACCGACCGAAGATTTTAGTTTGGTACGATTCGTGGATGTACTTGGTTTAATGGACGAATCGCCCAAAGGAGCTTCTTCATGAAGACGTATGGAAGTACTTGATGCTTTGGATATGTCATTCATGCCCTTGCTTCTTTTCTTTCTTAAACTCTTCGGAGCATAGTTTTTTTAGCGGATTAAGACTTTAAGTATTCTATGTTTACATGATTTTATTTCAATTGTTACGTATCTTGAAAGGATTTTTTATGATTGAAGACTTTAAGTATTAGTAGCTTATCCATTAGGAGTTTATATTTTTTAGAGTTTTAAGTTTGTTTGGACTAGTCTATTGTTCCCTATATAAGTGGCTTCAGGTAATCATTGTTTCTCAGCTTTTATGACTGAATAAATTGAATCTCCCCAAATATTGAGTGATTGATAGAGATTAAGATAACTGCGTGTTTTTCCATAGGAGTACCGTGTGTTTCCCACCTTGGTGCGTGCTGCATTATTCTGGCATAACAACCCAACCTCATTCCGCCACCATTGCCGCTCAGCCTACTTACAACCACCAGTGCCGCTCAAGAAAAGATCCCAACCCGACTAGGTTCCAGCCAGCAAGAAGTAACCTCGGTTTCCCTCACTGCAGTTGACTTCCGCAACCACAAGTTTCCGTTCACCAAAAGACAAGAAGGAGAAGAGGACCAGACAGACTACGCCATCACCGGCGCCACTCGGTGCTGGCTGGACTACACCCGTCATCCAGAAAGAGTCCAGCCGTCGATGACATCACCAGACCAAGGCCACGCCAAATCCGTACAAGAACTCACCTGAACGACGGACGCCATGCTCTTCCGGCTGAATCAGAACAACAATGAGAAGGCTAGACGAAACTGACAAGGAAGAAGGCGAGAAGAAGCAGGACAACAACGCAGAATCGTTTCCAATTCCGAGCTACGAAACCTGATACGGATACAAATCCGCATCAGGACACGGCATCCGTGCAGCATGGGATTCGGATTCGTCGTCAACCGAATTGGGTAGACGATTTTGCGACGTGGTTAATTAAGTCAGTGGTGTTATTTAAGTTATTAATAGTTTATGGAATGCTATGTAGCACCGAAACGGGGACGGGGACGAGACGAAACGGGGACGGGAACGCCGGAACGGCAATTTTCAAAAAATTTGGAGACGAAACGCCGTGGGAACGGCAATCTAAATATATATATATAAATACATTTTTTTTTTAATATTTTTTAATTATATATATGTAAATACATATAAATTAAGAACAAGTTTTATTGAAAAAAATAAAAAAATAAAATGACCAAACTTAATAAAAGAAACAAATTGTATTCTAAAAAAAGTAACAAATCGTAGTGGTAACTTGTTCAGTCGCTGAGTATACAATGGGGTCTACAAATACAACAAAAGAAATGGGGTCTACAATAGTAAATCTGAGCCTTCCATTCCAACCACACTATGAGAGTGTATTTTGAACCCTTGGATCCAAAAACCCCTGCACTTCATGTTACTCTCTCTCTCTCTTAGTCAACCACGCAGCAACAGAGAGTCAGAGACGACTCGCTACCTTCGATTTGGTTCGCCAACAGAGACTAACAGAGGAAGACGAAGCAGAAGAGGAAGAATAAGACGAACGAGGAGAGAAGGAGAAGAAGAAGACGCAGCAAATAACTTAAAGATCGGACTTGAAGTCACCGATCTGCTGGAGTTCGAAGTCGCCGGCGTCGTCAAAGGTAAGTAACTTACAGATCGGACTTCAAATCACCAATCTGTTGGAGGTCGGTGAAAGCAGGGACGTTCCGCCAGAGTTTCAGACAAGCTGGAACGCGTCCCTCCGCCGTTCCAGATGTGTTCCGAATCTCAGTTTTTTTGGGAACGCCAGCTGACGACTAGGGATGGCAACGGGTCGGATCCGGATCGGATCAGGCTAGATCCGATCCAGATCCGACTAGGAGAAATGGGATCCAGATCCGATCCAGATCCGTTCGGATCGTCACCGGATTCGGATCAGATCGGATCGGGTTTCATCCAGCTGATCCAGATCCGATCCGTAGATCCATATAATATGTGGTCGGATCGGATTCAGATCGGATTCGGATCGGATCCGACTTGGGTTTGCAATAAAATCCAAAAAATAACATAAAAATAAACACTATTTCATATGCCAAGGCATGTTCGCGAGTTATGAAGCCTAAAACACAACATGAATAGCTTTGTAGGTTGGAATTACTATTGTATTCTTCTTGGGAGCGAAAGTGGGAAGGTAATATGAATATATTTGTAAAGCACACATATACGTCGGATCGGATCGGGTCGGAACCCGGTGGATCTGCCCTTAGATCCAAATCCAGATCCAAATCCGATCGGATCTGGCTTTCCAGATCCAAATCTGATCCATTTTCAATTGCGGTTCCGATCCATTCGGCCCGGATCGCTCGGATCTCAGATCGGATCGGACCATATTGACATCCCTACAGACGACCCGGGGACGTTTCGGCGCGTTCCGGCGCCGTTCTGCCGTTCCGGACGGGTACGAAACGGGGACGAAGGCCTACATGCCGTTCCGGTGCTTCACAGATGGAATGCGTTCATTGCTTGGGGATTTTATTTATATTAATTAATTGTTTAGGGGTCTTTGGGGTAATTACTAGATAGTTGGTGTTTAGTAGTATTTATAGGCGTTGTCAGTTCATGTTTACTATCAATGGGTGAAGATGAATTAATTTAGTGTTAACCCTAGTTTTGGAGATTGCAGCTTCTTAAATTGCAGTAAATTGGAGATCTTAGCTTCTCAAATTGCTACGAATCGATAGGAATACCTATCAAAACCACTTGCTGCTACTACCCCTGCCATTTCAGCAGCTGCCTCCGTCGTCTGCTCTGTTTCACTTTGTTCCACAAAGACAAGAAGTAGCAGAAGAAGATAAGAGTTGAGAGGATGCTGACCTAAACGAGTGCGGAGCCAAGACCAGAGCAGGTCAATTCCCAAGCTCGGCGTTTCACTGGCGATTTGGTGCAGCCGATCTGATTTACTCTTCTGCTGTTCGAGGGAGAAGAAAAGGGCTTCACTCTGTTTCAGAAGAAAGGAAAATTATGTTATTTGGCCTGCAACCTCCAACCCAACTCCATGCTCTGCTTCCCTACTTTAACACCAACGACACCCCTCATCTATGCTCTAATTCAGTCAGCCCCTAACGTATTTGTGCATGAAAACTGGAGCTCAAAGGAAAATGATAGACTTGCTACCTAGTTGGTTACAATTGAAACCTATTTGGCTGAGCGGAAAAGAAATATTCCGCCAACTTGTGGACCTACAAAGTGAGCTCCTGTACTTTCCTCCATCAATTCGTGAAATCCTTCTTCAACTCGATGTATTGGATGTTTTCTTGCAAAAATTAGTCAAACTCCATCAGATGAACTTAAAAAGTTATCCTCGTATGTGGACACTTGATTTGAGAAGAGCTCTTCGACCATCCTAACATTGACGTAAAAAAAGCAGTCATCTAGCGCATTTGTGAGTTGGCTAGAATTTTTGCTCGAACCTTCCGTATAATGATGATCAAATGGAGTGAATTTTCAAGCTCATTGTATTTTCTCTCGGAGTTTTAGTTTCAACAAGTCATTCCTACCACACAAAGCCATCGATATTCTCAATATTATTGGCAAGTCCATATTGTTTGTGATCATGTTTGATCTTTAAATGTGACAACTTGATAATTGTCATGTTCCATTTATTCCTCACCACTATCTCATCCGAGCACACCCTACCAGTGTTTGAAGATATGCAGGCTAGCATGTCTACTTTGTTAGATGAAAGTGACAACTTGATAATTGTCATGTTTCATAGTGACAACTTGATAATTGTCATGTTTCATTTATTCCTCGCCACTATCTCATCTGAGCACACCCCACCGGCGTTTGAAGATATGCAGGCTATCATGTCTACTTTGTTAGACAAAAGTAATGATATTACGATGGAGGGGGTTGCTCCTCTTTTACCTTGTGTGGGATAGAATACTCGTGAAGTTACAATAATTGCTCAGGAATTGGCAAGGATGGTTTCCGATAATTATTCGACCAGGCTCACCCGTTATTGTAGGCGAGCTAAACTTTCTCAACCAAAGTCAACCAAAGACTACAATGCATTACCCTAGAGCAACATGTCTAGAAAAACGTTCTATTGTTCTTTAACATAGATCACACAATTATATGTCGACAACTGAACGAGGAAAATATCCGATTTGTGGTGACACAACCATCGAATCTTTAGGAGTTCGACGACATGTGAAGGTTGAAGGGACACATCAAACAAATAATAAGACTTTTAAGGGATGATCTGGATGATCAAGCTTTCAGGAATTCAAAATAAGCTGGAAGGATATTTTATGGGTCGACTACCTTTGGAAGTACCGGGTATGTATGAGCAGATCACACATTGCAATCATTTTATGGTGAAACTTGGGAATACCTTGGTTGCAGGAAGAATCATCCCTACCTTCGGATATTTGTTTCGTTGGAAGAAGTTTGTCCTAAAGTTATGGTCAAAATAGATTCATCGAATAATCGTCCCAAAGTTTCGTCATTCATGGAGTATGGAGGTAATTGGTGCCTTGGAAAAGGCGCCACTTAAGATTCTCTTTTAGCTCTACGGCTTAGAGTCCTTTTAGAGGGGGAGAATCATACAAACGCTTATTTACCTATATTTAGAAGTCAATCAGTATCCTTTACATTTTTATTGGTTATCTATCAAGGTTTATTATCTTTTAGAGATTCTATCTAGTTATATCTGATAAGATAGAGTTATCTTTTAGAGAGTCGTTCTAGTTAATGAAGAAGTTTTCTATTAGATAAAGTTATATATTGGGCTGCTTGAACCATTATGTTCAGATTTGACTAAAGACTGAATGTTTTAGGTGCTTAAACATAATAGGATAATGATGTGTTATTATTTAACTTTTAAATGATTTAAAGTGTCAGTCTTGAAACTAGGCGTTTTTAGTACAACATAGTTTTGTTGCGACCATGAGATGTACCTTACCACCACCCACTCACTTCTTCGTTGGGTTTATATTAAAAACTAAGTAATGTGATACTTAGTTAGCCATGATAAATGTGCACTGCAGTAAAGATAAGAAAATACCGTAAACAACAAACTGACTATGAAAAAAACAAACAATTTTGACAGGTGTAACTGATCGAACTGACTAATTTACATGATTGGCAGTTACATGACCGGTCATGTAGCAACTGCGCGAGTACGCATAAATGCATACCATAAGTTCTTCAATTTGAGAAATGGTGCATGTTTTAAGCTGTTACTATGAAATTATCATTGTTACGATACCCAATAAAGAACGTCAAATTCATGATACAAGAAACATGTGTCACTTAGACTACTATACTAGAGGTGTTGCTCCATCTTTTGAGGTCACGTATTTGCAACATACACAAGTACAGTGGAAAAAAAGAAATATTACACAAAGAAACTGGTATGACAGAATACTCCTAAAAAATTCCACTGAACAGCTGAAACTTCCGGAAATCAATCAGATTTAATATATCAATGTGTATTACGAGTCAGTGACAGAAAAAGGCCTATTAACTGAGAACAACATCCTTAAAAGTCGAAGCCAAACATGATGACATGTTAAGGCACAAGACGATCAAAAGAGAATAATGGTCATAGTCATAAGGGAAAATCAATAAATTTTTTAGAAGGCCTGACGAGCAAGGATGTTAGGACCGCAAGTAAAGCAAATCTAGAGAAGATATATTTGTCGGTATTGTTGGTTACCCCATATTTGTGAAAAAAAAAAACAAAAACGTAGAAAGAGCGTACGGGACATTGCACAGAGAAAAGTACCACAATACGTAGATGAGATATAAACAAGAGTCACAAAAAATGCATATAGACAACACGCTCACCTTCAAGCATAGCTATTCCGCGACGCACATCCTCTGTCTGTACCGAATGCACAAGAATACGCGGTAACCCCATATCATTCTTAACTTCAACAGATGTATCATTTAAGGCCGCCTCTGCAACCTCTCTTTTAATGCCATGTATATACCATGGATTCTGTGAAAAATAAAAGTCACATTTGCAGTATTGAAGAAACTTCTAATGTTAAATGATGCAGAAGTTCATAGAAAAACTACTCATACATACAAGAGGCAAAAATCTTTCCAAATGTACAGAAACAGAAAATAAAACGGAGGAAAACTGTACAAGTCATTTCTGCTGTGTTTTTAGCGTAACTTGCACTGAAAAATCGAATTCAACTTCTTCGGAAAACAAAGGTAAGGTAACATGTGAACCTTGAGTAAATGAAAATATCTTAAGGCTGCACATTTACTAGTCTAGAGAAAATATACTAAGAGTAAGGCGAGGGAAATCTCAACTGCTTTCAGTAAAATATATGGAGCAAAACAAAAGAAAATACCACCAAATCAAGCACTAGACCGTGACAATTCAGTTCGGCCAGCAAGGGTAAACTTCAAAAGGCTTAGATGTGGTTTGTCCAGAACCCACTTTGCATTCCTTTGGTTTAGTTTTCACAGAAAAAACATTCATGCGTTATGATCTGTTTCCATCCCCTTCCACGTTAGCTAATTCCGTTATCTTTTGACTACTTCTAATAATCATTTTCAAATTTATTAGTTATCTTTATACATAAACTTACTACAAATAATGTCTTTGCAATTCTACCCCTCATACTTCCTAGTTCCTAACATTCTTCCCTGCTAGCACCATCACCACAACCAGTTGCACCACCACCTCAATGAACACCACCGCCATGGCCACCACCATCAGTCCATCGGCACATCAATCCCACCAACGGCAAAGCGAGAGAGAGAGAGAGAGAGAGAGAGAGAGAGAGAGAGAGAGAGAGAGAGAGAGAGAGAGAGAGCTGGCTAAACAGCTGTACAATTCCTGCTTCACCTCCACCAATTCAGCGACTGCCAGCAGCATCGGACCCTAAACCCAAAGCCAAACCCAGACGAAAGTACGAAACCCTAAACAAACCCCCAACTTGGGTTAAAGAGATCAAGAATCGGGAAACCAAACAGATCGAAATCAGACCCCAACAAACACCCTGATTGAGAAAGAAAAGAGAAGAAGAAACAATGTAACTCTTCCACTCTTGACCGATTAAGAGTCAGTCTCCTTCATTATTAACTACTTATTCCTAATTTCTCTGTCTCTCTCTTTCTCCTTGGTTTCTGTCTCTTTCTCGACTGCTCAAAAGACCCTTCGTTCAACATACCCGGGCTTCTGAAGTTA
Source organism: Linanthus parryae (assembly GCA_023055425.1). Taxonomy (NCBI): domain Eukaryota; kingdom Viridiplantae; phylum Streptophyta; class Magnoliopsida; order Ericales; family Polemoniaceae; genus Linanthus; species Linanthus parryae. The sequence goes on from JALGPY010000012.1 coordinate 2,981,567, forward strand.
AGATTTGTGGAAACAGAGTTGTCTTCTGGAGAGAGAGATGCTGGTTGTTGCTTATGTTCATGGGCACACAGGTCTGAGTTTGAACACAGATTCCGGTGAACACCACTGGAAACGTGTCATTTAGTAAACACAAGATTGTCCCATGTCATTCTGGCTTAAACGACTATAATTATCAGGTAGCTACAGATTCAAGTTAGTATATGACTTGCCACAGTGTGTTGTCTCTTCCAGCAATTCTTTGGTACATTTGCTTCTAGGAAATTCACAGATAAGCAATAAGTTCCATCCTCAAATGATAAAAATTAGTATCTTCAGGTTACCCTCAATCAAAGATGATCAAACATTGAATAAAACTGCTGTTTCTGGTTTGCAGACGAAACCATGGTTGCATAATGTCCACCTATCTAATTCAGTACAAAAAGGTAGCCTTTTTCCCAGATGCTTGGTAGAATTCTAGTATAGTTATCTTGATGTAATACCGTCCTAAAAGGCTGAAATATTTGTCTATAAACATGACAGAAGTTGTAGCGTAAGACCTATCAAGCTGCTAGAGCTCGATTGAGGCCAAATTCATCTCTACCCCATCAAGAAAAAGGTTCAATTTATCCGATTTATATAAATTGTCGCGTTCCAAGTTGAAGACGAAGAACCCAAAACCCCAAAAAATTATGGTATCAATCATCAAACACCGGACACGAATTCAAACAAGAATGTAGATTTTATACAACGAAACACAATAATTCACCAAAATATTCTGCACAAGGTGGTCGGTTGTTTCAAAATCAAAATTAATTCGTAGATAGACGAGAAGGGGGAGTGGGCTAACAAGTGAAATTTCTAACTCCACTTGCCAACTAAGTGGGTAATTGAAAACTTGTGTAAAAAAGGTGGGAGATATATAATAGGTTAGTTAAGGTTTTATACAATGACAAGAAGAGCCACGTAAGTTTAACAAAATTACAACTAGCACCCCCCACCTCCACCTCCGTTTTTCTTCAACCCAGTGACAACGGTTGCAATCTTCTATTTTTTATCTTGATCAGGAGTTAAGACACGTTGAATGTCCCTCTTCTGTATATAATCGGAGCATTCATTCCAGCAACGATGATTGCAGTACTTTCCTCCTTTGACCATAGTGTTGCATCACAACTTGCCCAACAAAACAAATCAATATGAAGAAACCCTCCTCATTAATGCTAATTTCCTAGTGAGCACGGTTGGTCCACACGAGACACCATGCCCAAAAAGAGTATACCTAATGACGTTATTTCCCATAATTAATCTATCACAATTCTTTCCTTTTAGGAAAAACATTTAAGTCCAAGGCTAATTGTTCTCTAATTTTCAGTTTCCTTGGCATCTTGTAGTTCCTTGCTCCACATGTCTATCTATATCTAGATTATTCTTTATCTTTTAGATGTGTCAAACTCCTAATCACTAGATATGGATGCGAGTTTACATTAATTTGAGATTTCTTTTTGTAATAATATGGATATTTTGTTCAATAATGTTATAGCTTTATGAAATATTTTATTATATCTACATATAAATACTGCAAGCTGAATCTTTATGATGCACAATTCGATTCGATCTACGATTCAGTGAAGGTGAATTTCGATTCACTATCTGAATCCCGATTTTACAACTATGGTTCCAATAAGAATTTATTTAGCAGATAGCAAGTTTGACTCCTTATAACTTCTTACCACTAATTATAACTTTATTAAATAGAATATCTGAACAATTTAAATCATTTCAAGACTCCCCTGAATTCTAACAGTGACACATCATCCTAGACTTCCAAGCGCAATTATTTCCCTTTGCACTAGTTTTGGGGATGATAAGAGGAAACCTCGGGAACTAAGACCTCAATGTTCCTCTATTGACCTAAGTGAATGAACAAAGGGGGGCATTAACCTTCACCACATCATATAGGTAATCTGACCCGGTCACAAAACAACATGCCAACCTAACTAAAGTTGTTTTTTTTTTGTCAAAACCAACACCCTATGAACCGTACGGGTCATAGCCACCTAGCAAACGGAAAATACTTTGTCATATGGACAGAATGATGCAAACGATAGTGTTTAGATTATGGTGGCCGTAACTGTAGACTTCAAGTTATTCAGCTATCTGTTCGAATGAAGCTTACCCTACAGCCAATGTGGGATTCATGTAGGGATGCAAGTTCAACCCGGAAAATCGCAATCCGAGCCGAACCGGGCGGTTTGGTTTGGTTCGGTTCAGTTCGGTTTGGAAGCTATTACGGCTCGGTACAGGTTGCAAAAATCCCAAACCGTATAATACAGTTCGGTTTCGCTTGAGATACCACAAAACCGTAAAAACCGAACCGAACCGTTTATGTAGCATATGAGGCTATACAACTGCTACACTTGATAAATTATACAAAAATATCATATCCGGTAGGTACTGGAAATGATGTAATGTTTGCTACTTTATTTTTAAATCGCTTGACAATGATATTTTAGCAAATATTTAATTGGTGGATGAACTTTTAAGAAATTCAAATGAAATATTATATTTCCAGGAACCGCGGTCTAAAACCGAACCAAACAGGTCCTCCACGGTTTGGTTTGGTTTGGTTTGGTTTGGTTCTGTTTGGAGCCATGAACGGTCCGGATTAGGTTTAGGTTTTGTCCAAACCGTTACATGTGGTTCGGTTCGGATGGGTGCCGAAACCGGACCAAGCCGTACCGTTTTCATCCCTAGATTCATGGTTCGCAGCAGGAAAGAGGAAGAGAATGTAATCATTTTTAAAGCTCTGAATGAGATCCTAAGTATATTATACTAAGGTGAAACATTTGCTACAACAAATCTAATAAATAATTTAGTGGGTTAAAATCTGTTTCCGTGTGTTGCTATGAATCAGGATGGTTTCAACCTACCCATTTTGAAACTTTAGACTAGAGAATATCAACCCTAGACTAGAATACCAATTCCCAGCTTCCCACAACAGTAACAATTCCAAATATTCATATTGAATACTCAAATCAATTAATTCAAGCTATATATTCAGGCAAGTTAACATTTTAAAAAAAAAAAAAAAACAAGAGAATAAGAAATACCACTTTGGTTTCAAGCCCTTGTTCTTCAATTTCTGGGTTTGAAGAACTCGTCTGTCCCTCTGATTCACCGTTGTTTGTAGCCATTGCAAACAGACAGCGCCAGAGTAGAAGATCGTGGAAGAGAAGGAGGCGGGTTTGTGAGCAAGTTCGTTATGGAGCCGAGAGTTCGTGGGTTGGTTTCAGAAGTCAGACCAAAAATTGGGGCATTGCCCTACTGGCGAATTGGGGCTTCGTAAAATACCCTGATATTGACTTATGTGCACTTGTGCACCTCACTTGAGGTTGAGGGTAACAAGTGTAGTTAACTCAAACATAATCACAAGTTGAATAATTAAGCAACTTTTATGAGTAATGAGTAGCCCACAATCGTAGTCAAAATGGTAGCCCGATTGAGATGTGGCATGCCACATCAACACATTGATAGATGAAAAGAAAAAAAAAAATAACAAGAAAATGCAAGAAATCAAAACAAATTGGAAACGAAAAGACATGTAAATAAAACAAACAAAAAAAATGAAAAATTGTGTTTTTTCTTTTCCTCTCTCAATGTATTGATGTGGCATGCCACATCACATTCGGGCTACCATTGTAGATACGAGAATGGGCTACTTATCATTACTCTACTTTTTCAGACAACTTAACTCTCTCTCTCCTCTGCACCCCCTCTTTTGTTTTCAACGACTTCCTCCTCCTCTGCACCTGCTCTAGCTACTCCATCTGCTTCCATGGCTATTACGGTCGCACGCATCCCGGTTCCGTCGCCACCATGGTCGCTTTCGCCGGCATCGTCGACATCCTATGTCGTACAGGACTGAAACAAGTATCTGAGAGAAGACTAAGACGAGCAAATACTCGTTCTAGTCTCACCAGAATGATAATTGGGAAGAGCAAGTGCAAGGTTCAATATTTTTATTGAGACGAGAAAGTTCTTTAATGATGTGCTCGTCCGGGACGAGACGAGCAACAAATCGTCCCGGACGAGCACATTATTAAAAAGAACCTTACTCGTCTTAATAAAAGAAAACATCAGTCCGTACATGTTCAAAGTGACCAATGGCTTAGTGGAAACCAATGTGGGGTTTTGATTCATGGATCGCACAACGGAAGCATAATCAAACATAAACCATGCAAAACCCTCCAAGGATCACAAGTCTAGATGCATAACGATGGTAAAGGTTAGAAATCATAAACACACCTTTGGGTTCTCCTTGATGACTTCAAACGCGAATAGTGTCACGTCTCTACGGTTGATCCACGCCTAGAGGTGAGATCTAGATCCTCCAAATCCATGTGCTAGCTAGGAAGAATGGAGGAGGAAGAAGGAATCGCCAACAATGGAGTGCCAAGAGGTGGAGCGGCTCCCTTTTGGCCGACGGGTAGGGGCGGCGGTCCCAAGGGGGGTTCGGCCCTCTTTTTGGGACTTGCTCTCTCCTTGCTTTGTTCTCTCTTTTATTCTATCAAATAGATGTGTGGTGTGTAGAGAGAAAAATAAGCTAGGAGTGTTCTTTATATAGTCCAACAACTCCTTGTCCTACTACATAAAGAACCCCTCATAATCCTACTCAAGTTCGGATTAGTTCCTTTTGCAAAATAGTCCTTATCATGTCAATACATGGATTAGTTTTATTTGCAAATTAATCCTAATCATGTCTCTACATGAATTAGGCCACTTTGGCAAATCCTAATCATGTCTATACATGGATTAGTCCAACTTGCATATTAGTCCTACTAAGTTAGCAAGTTGTTGCGATTTGATCCTCCTAATTAATCATATTAATTAATTATTTCCCAAGTCTAGTTCACCCCTATATGGCGTGTGACCCCATAGGTTCTATTTAGTTGGTAGTAACTATTTACTAATATGGAGCGGCCTCTAGCAAGACATCCATTCTAGCCAACAAATAGAATAGTCATCATGACAAACCTTGTGCAAGTAATTGTCTCATCCCTTTGTCCCAATATCCGGATTGGACACGAGACATACAAGTCACACTCGTATATCCAATCCATAGTTTCTCGATCCTGGGAATAGCCTTATTCGTGCAAATAACATCAATATCCCATATTGATTTATTTGAGTCTGGCCAGACATTTTATAAGCACTATCCCTCGAGTGGCCTTGGATATTTGCTCCCGTTATGTGGGAGGGACAAATCCTATCTACGTCCACTACGATCTCTAAGCTTGCTTCTTATTGTATCCAGTACACGCCTTTATAACTACCCAGTTACGGTGTAGCGTTTAACGCTACCAAGATCACAATAATCCACAACTAGAATATCTAGTGACTTCAAGTCTAAGGATGACAATACCATTGCACCGCGAGAAGCGCTTGTGACTCAACATAACGTGTATGTAGCCTTCTCGGAGATGGGTCAATCCAGTATGCCATTACTCCTAATGCATACCCATGTGTTGGATCATGATATCTCGATATCAATCCAACCCCATACTAGTCTATAGATGATTGTCTCATTAATCATTATAATTGACTAGGGATATTTAAGAATATAACACTTATATTCTAAGGACTTCATTCATGTTAACATATCTCCATATCGATAACATAATGAATCGTAAATCCATAAATGTCACAATTAATTGATTGCCTCTAGGGCACAATTCCAACAGTCTCCCACTTGCACTAGAGTCAATCTCCTGCATCATATGCCTATTGATCTAGCGCGGCCCTCCACGCTTACGCTACGTAGGGGCGAGACATATGCTGGCACCTTGAAAATATTCACATCTCCTCCATCAACAATTTGATTGAGATTGAATATTCTGAGTAAATGCATCTTATGCATTAATTTACTCAGTCCTCTATGCTAGAATCAGTGACTGAATCTTGCCTGGAACCTTTCCAGCTCACAGTCGCTCCCACTAAGGCAAAAACTCAAACTTCGAATTATAATTTATATCTTCTTTGTCAGATTTGAAGTTCGCATCACTGTAACCCCTTACAGCAAACTCTTCATATTATCTATATATCAATAATCCATCCTTAGTGCTTCTCAAGTACTAAAGGATAATCTTGATATTTTATCCAGTGACTCTCACCCGGATATGACTGGTATCTTTGTGTCATGCTTTATGACACGTCTGGCCTAGTACATCTCATGGCGTATCTCGTGAATCTAATTCATACGGTCCATTCCCAATCTAATTGGTAAGACAATTAGCCTTCCAAAGACTAATTCCATGTGACATGGGTAAGAATCAATATTCTTTTCATGTTGAACCATTTCAACACCTTTGTCAACTTGTGTACTATGACCTAAGCTATACAACCATCTTGATCTACCTCAATAGATCTTCACAAGTTGCTCCGCTTAAGTCTACCATTAGAAAGTCAACTCCCTAGTCAATCTACGTAAGACTGCCAAGTAGGGGCAACATTCCCAATGATTAAGTATGTCTCCACATACACGACCAGAAACATAACTGTGCTCCCACTAACCTTCTTGTAGACACAAGTATCATCTTCAATTTTGATGGAACCAAACTGCTTTGATTGCATCATCAATTCGAAGAGTCCAACTCCTAGAAGCTTGATTCAATCTATAGACAGATTGCTACAAGCAAGATACTAATGGATTTAAGCATCACAACTGGGAAAGATTTTGTCATAGTCTGTACTATGAACTCACAGGAAATCCTTATCCATCCAATTGTCCTTTAAAGGTAATCATATTACCATCCATGTTGGTTTCCTCATAACCCACTTGCACCTTTTAGGTGGTTTCAACAAAGTCCATACTTCGTTGGTATACATGGATTCCATATCGTATCTCATGGCTCCAAGCCATTTCTGAGAGTATGGCCACACGTGGCCATCTCATAGGTTGTAGGCTCATCTCGATGAGCAATATATCCCTGGTTATGAGAAATTCTTATTTCTCTAATCCCTTGATATATCCTACCTGACCTACGAGGTTCTTGTGTTATCTGAGTAGGTTACTCCACAACACCTTGTGATCCTGCTCATGTTCCATCAAACGGATCAATGTTCTATTGTGGTTCTTGAACTTTTCAAGTTCTACTGTCCTCCCACTGTTTCTTTTAGAGACAATCTCTACCTAGAAACACTGTGGTTCGAGAAACAAACAGTTTGTTCTCGATTAGGTTGTAGAAATAATATCCTTTTCAGGATATCCCACAAAACATTTATCCGACTTGGGTCCAAGTTTATTTGTAAACTCTTTTACATAAACTTCATAACCCCAAATCTGTATGAATGACATACTAGGACACTTTCTTAGTCCATATCTCATATGGCGTTATTCATAATCCGTTTTTGATGGAACAAGGTTAAGGGCGAAATTTGCTGTAATTAGAACATAGCCCCAAAAGTAAACTGGAAGTTCTGTTTGACTCATCATGGACCGAACCGTGTCCTACAAGGTCCGAAGCCTCCTCTTAGACACGCCAAATCTTTGTGGCGTGCTAGGTGGAGCGAGTGTTGGATCATATCCAATACTCCCATAGATTGTTGTCAAACTCTTGGCTCAAGTACTCTCCTCTATGATCCAATCGTAGAGCCCTAATACTTTTGCCAAGCTGGTTCTCTACTTCATTCCTGAATTCTTTGAACAATTCAAAGGACTCTGACTTGTTTCTTCATAAGATACACAAATCAATATTTACCTGATCCTATCAGTAAATATGATGAAGTATTGAAAACCATCTTTAGCATTTGTGTTTAGCGGCCTTCATACATCAATATGTATGATTCCCAAAAGATCATATCTTTGCCTAATAAGTCTTACATGTCTCATATGATTCAATAATCAAATGAGTTCCAGAAATCCATCCTCATGGAGTTCTAGATATGTATCTCTTATTTATGAGGCCTAAACGATAATGCTAAAGACAAGTGAAGTTCATATCATTATATGCAAACCTCTAGGTATTAATGTTATAGATGAAATTATCATGATCATGGATATAGAATCCACTTAGACAAAATTGCATTACAATAACGCATACCATAATAAATGGAACAACATTTTTCCTTTTATTATGATAAGGAGATTTCTTGTCCAAACAAGAAACTATGATAATGGTCCTACTCATAGTAGGGACATTATCGCTTTTGTCTAATTCATGAACAATTTCTTAAAGGTAGAAATAATTCCCTACGGCTTTTCAGCAACCCTTTGCTTCATAGCCCCACGTGTAGGATTATTTCTTTCTTATCCAATTGTCTTCGTCTCTTGAGATCCTCCACATTTCTATAAATGTGAGATCCTCATCTAGTATCATATACTTATGATGATGAGATAGACACATTGATTTATATAACAAAAATACCCAAATTGGAATTAATAATTCCTTTATTGCTTACTTCCAGGTACTTTGGGTAGCCTCTCTTCCTCTACACCACCTATGGGACTCCAAGGCAACTTGGTTTTAGCAACAAGCTTGCTTTATACCTATTGGGTCGGCGCAAACCATTTGCCCTTACCCATGTTGTTAACCTTTAACAACTTTGCCCATGCCCATTATTAGTGTTTTGTTTTAGTGATTTTTCAATCATATTGAGTAAATCAATTTTAAAACAAAAATATAATTGCATCCAATGCAATTATTGGTCCACGTGGGTGAATAACCGTTTATTCTTAATCTATCTCATAGATAATGCATATTTTCTAATCTTTCAATCATATTGAATTAGTATATTTGCATAACCCAAGGTGGAGCAACACTTCAAACCTTTCATGTCTAGCTCGCTCTTTTGAAAGAGCTTCTTTCAATGTATGATCATATCATATTTCTCCATGACTCTCTTCTTGCTTCCAAAGCTCAGAGTTCATGGCAGCTAGCATGAGGCAAGTCATAACCAAAGAACCATTCTTTGGTGTTCCTTCCATTAGGTTTTAGTGTATTTTGGTAGTTTGTAGGAAGAGAACTTTATGTTCTACGATGTACAACAATTTCCTTTTATTTGAGAACAATTCTCAATCTTTATACCAGTCTAGAAAAAGATAAAGTCGTGTTTTTGTTTGTTTAATGCCATGGGTATTCAACATAATAGGATCATGCAAAGTTTGTGACGTTTAACTATATTCAACAAGGATTTAAATTGTCAAATATAGCTCCCACTATTTTTCTACGGATTAATAACCCTCAAGATATTAATGCGGAAAATATCATTATATTTTCTAGTGGGCCAAGATCCATGTTTCATCTCCTTATGAGCTTGCTTTGGCAAGTCACCCATAATTCGACTACTTTAGGTAGGAACAATTCCAATTGCATCCCTTATGCAACTCTTGGTTCAATTGGGCAAATAACTCCTTATTTATCCATCCATATGGATAATCCCAATTGATTGCCTCTAGGTTTCTTAATCATATTAATAGCCCAGTTGTGTTCAACCTATTATTTAAACAATTGCACATTGTTACGTGCCATCGCATTCCATCATTATGAACCAAGTCGCCATGCTTTGGCACGCACGAACTTGATAAATAATGATGATCATGAGTGTTTAAATAACGAGAAGGCAAGAACACAATATTTGAATTTTGAGGGATTTTGAATTCAATTTTAATTGTTTTGTTGATCAATATCAACTAATCTATCTATTTGAGTTTGGGCACAACTCCAAATAATAGATCCGGGTTGTCTAATTATCTTATTATCCTAATTGCATGCATCATCCATACACCAACCACAAAATAATAAGACAATAAACTAAACAACCACAAAACAAAAATTAAACGTGATGTGGATATGGCATTTTCTAGACTAAGATAATTCCAAGCCAATGGAATTATCTATGAACCCTAAAACAAACACACCTCCATGCGTCTTGATCCTTTTGGTCCATCCTTCATAGTCATGTGGAATGCTCCATGCTCCATGTTCCATCTTTTGTGGCTCCTTTGGCTTTGGGCTTCTTTTCTTCAATCTTGGCTAACAATCTACTTTTATCTAGCACTAGCTAACTTCTATACTAAATAAAATAAATCTCACAAGTTGAGAAAAAAAAAATGGCACGCAGGCCCAAAAACCCTAATTAATTATTACAATTAATTGATCAGCTCGCAGGCCGTAAAACCAAACCACAAAATTAAACATCCACATCAAACCACATCCTAAGGCCATATCCAATCACCATGCGAATTGCACATAAACAGTTAAAATCCAATTTTAACGCGCTTGGTCAATTTTTAATTGATTTTAGGATTTCTAGGGTTAAAACGGTCCATGGGCCCAAAAATCAAATTGCCCGGGCCCAAAAAGATGAACCACAAGGCCCTAAGGCCGGCCCGACCCATAACCCACGCGGCTAGGCCGCGGGCTAGGGCCGCCCGCCCCCTAGGGCGGCCAAACTTGGGCGGCAAGCAAGAGGGGCGGTCCCCTAGGGGGGCCGGACCTCCATAGGGAGTTGTTTCCAAAACAACTCCCTTGCTTGGTGCCCAAGTTTGGTTGTTTCCTTGTTTTGGAAGAACTCCTTCTTCCCCAAGGATGCCCAAACCCTAGATCTAAGATCCTAAAATTTCTCAAACTCACTAATTCATGCATCCAATGAAAAAATTAGATCTTGTTATGAAAGATTATTGACAAATTGCATCCCATGCTTGATTTGTCTTGTTTTACGCGATAAACAATCAAATTAAGGTGTAAAACAATTAAAACGTAACACATAAACCACGTTTATGCTCTACGACCTGTGGCTCTGATACCACTGTAGGGTTTTGATTCATGGATCGCACAACGGAAGCATAATCAAACATAAACCATGCAAAACCCTCCAAGGATCACAAGTCTAGATGCATAACGATGGTAAAGGTTAGAAATCATAAACACACCTTTGGGTTCTCCTTGATGACTTCAAACGCGAATAGTGTCACGTCTCTAGGGTTGATCCACGCCTAGAGGTGAGATCTAGATCCTCCAAATCCATGTGCTAGCTAGGAAGAATGGAGGAGGAAGAAGGAATCGCCAACAATGGAGTGCCAAGAGGTGGAGCGGCTCCCTTTTGGCCGACGGGTAGGGGCGGCGGTCCCAAGGGGGGTTCGGCCTTCTTTTTGGGACTTGCTCTCTCCTTGCTTTGTTCTCTCTTTTATTCTATCAAATAGATGTGTGGTGTGTAGAGAGAAAAATAAGCTAGGAGTGTTCTTTATATAGTCCAACAACTCCTTGTCCTACTACATAAAGAACCCCTCATAATCCTACTCAAGTTCGGATTAGTTCCTTTTGCAAAATAGTCCTTATCATGTCAATACATGGATTAGTTTTATTTGCAAATTAATCCTAATCATGTCTCTACATGAATTAGGCCACTTTGGCAAATCCTAATCATGTCTATACATGGATTAGTCCAACTTGCATATTAGTCCTACTAAGTTAGCAAGTTGTTGCGATTTGATCCTTCTAATTAATCATATTAATTAATTATTTCCCAAGTCTAGTTCACCCCTATATGGCGTGTGACCCCATAGGTTCTATTTAGTTGGTAGTAACTATTTACTAATATGGAGCGGCCTCTAGCAAGACATCCATTCTAGCCAACAAATAGAATAGTCATCATGACAAACCTTGTGCAAGTAATTGTTTCATCCCTTTGTCCCAATATCCGGATTGGACACGAGACATACAAGTCACACTCGTATATCCAATCCATAGTTTCTCGATCCTGGGAATAGCCTTATTCGTGCAAATAACATCAATATCCCATATTGATTTATTTGAGTCTGGCCAGACATTTTATAAGCACTATCCCTCGAGTGGCCTATGATATTTGCTCCCGTTATGTGGGAGGGACAAATCCTATCTACGTCCACTACGATCTCTAAGCTTGCTTCTTATTGTATCCAGTACACGCCTTTATAACTACCCAGTTACGGTGTAGCGTTTAACGCTACCAAGATCACAATAATCCACAACTAGAATATCTAGTGACTTCAAGTCTAAGGATGACAATACCATTGCACCGCGAGAAGCGCTTGTGACTCAACATAACGTGTATGTAGCCTTCTCGGAGATGGGTCAATCCAGTATGCCATTACTCCTAATGCATACCCATGTGTTGGATCATGATATCTCGATATCAATCCAACCCCATACTAGTCTATAGATGATTGTCCCATTAATCATTATAATTTACTAGGGATATTTAAGAATATAACACTTATATTCTAAGGACTTCATTCATGTTAACATATCTCCATATCGATAACATAATGAATCGTAAATCCATAAATGTCACAATTAATTGATTGCCTCTAGGGCAATATTCCAACAACCAAACTGTGTTGTTACGGGGGGGGGGGGGGGGGGGTCTACTACAAGGAATGTACCTATTATGGACAAACAATATTTGTAGCTAAATGTCATTTTTTTCCTTCTAAAAGGTAATTTGAGGACGAAAAAGCTTCGTTCGCAAGGAAAATTTTGTCCTTCAAAGAAATTTTACATAACTTACTTTCCTCCCGAAAAACAGTTCCTCCCTAAAGTTTGGTCTCCAAAAAAAATTTATAACTTCATTTTCTCCCCAAACTATATTTCCTCCCTAAAAAGTACCACAGCAGACAAAAAGTTTGTTCTTAAAAGAATTTTTTACAACTTATTTTCCTCCCTAAAACATATTTTCTCCCTAAAGTATACATTTCGCAAAACAATATCATAAATTTTAAGCTACATACTTCAAATTAATTGGGCTTAGAAAGGAGTTTCAACAACTAGATTTTCTGCCTAAAGATGTAAATTTTAAAACAATATTGTCCTAGAGCGAGCTAGAACACCACAATGAAGCAATTAATTTGCATCATATCCAAAATTCACATTAAGCTACATACTTCAAATTTCCATAACAGTATCAATCTAATTACAAATTCAAATGTGCCAACACAAAAGAACTTCTTCTAATTCTACTTACGGGGGGCCATCGACAAGTTGTCCTTGAACTGAAGATAATAGGGTACGCTCAACTGATCAACAACTACCAGACCTTGAATGAACAACTACTGAAATCCAGGGAGGCAAGACTATTGCTTCCTGCAGATTTGAGTTTGAGTATTTCTTTTGGGAATCTTCAGGTTGCAGCTTCCAGCTGATGGGGTTTCAGAATCCCTTTTCCATGACTTTCAATAGTAAAGGAAGAGGAGGAGGTCGATTCAATTGAATTCAATTAAGAGTCATTTAATTGCAGTAATTATTGATGGAGGAAAATAGCCACTTACTTGGACAGAAGCAGTAAAATTTCATTGCGGAGTGTACTGAGAATGCTATCCACGCGCGCTCACCAAGACTATGAACTCGAGTCAGGACATGATCATCAGCAGCAGCCATGTTTAATTTCTTCTTCTCAGCCAAGCTACAACAGAGAAAATAGTAAAAACAAACAAATAAATAAATAAATAAATAAATAAATAAATAAATAAATAAATAAATAATAATAAATAAATAAATAAATAAATAAATAATCTAATATGTATGCAATCAATTACACTACAAATACATCATCCATGAGAAGGAAGGCAGGGGATAGAAAAGCCAGTACTAATATAAATGGACTAATGCCTGCAGAGAATGAGTATTCAGAGTCTCCAAATTCCCATGATTACTTTATTAAAATTCTACTTAAGAATTTAGTAAATTGGCTTACTATGAAGACATTGGCATTCCTCTCCAACAACAAATCCATCTAATCAATTCTGTTTCAGAATTCAGTAATAATTGTAGCGTATATGCATTTACAATAAACCAGGATACGAAAAATAATCTACTAACTCTAGCTTGATATGTTCAAGATCATGAATGTACTCTTTGTCATCCAATCTTCAGGCTGTAATCAAAATGTTACCCAAGTTAATATTGTTAAAAGCAGCTAATCAAAATAAAATGGCATAATCCATTCCTAACACATAACCTCATTTACCTCAGGATCCTTAATTTTCTATTGTTTCGAGTCACCCATTGTACATAATTGTAAATTTTTCATATTTTTATCCTTTCCCAAATGTTTAGATGGTTGTTGTTAAGGAGATTTAAACCCAAGGTATGTAGCTAAAATAGTAATCTCTCATCCACTGGAGCATTTTGTTACATATGTTATTTAGTGCATATATTATATGTATACCAAATAATTTGGTTCTTTGAGCCTGATTTTTTTAGCGATTGATCGTAGTTCCAACCGGTGTAGACTGACCGAACCCGTGTCGCATGCCAATTAAGCTATTACAGTTGCTTATTTTTTCACCCCTCTCAAAAAACAATGTTAAATATATCTACCAATTGAAGAAAAATGTAAGAATTTCTTCTTGAATAGAAAATTGTATCTATGTTATAAGAATAGATGATAGGTTCCCTAAAAAAATCTTGTAGATATCAGAGTTCTGTATTATTGCAATTTTGTGCATATGTGACCATTGATAGTTCGATTTGAGTAGTCAAATTTTATAAATTAGTAGTTCAATTGAGTTTAATTGTGAAGATCGATAGTCCGACTGAGTGGTGAGTCACAATTGATAGTTCGATTTGATAAGTTAGTCTGATTGAGTTCATTAGTGAAGATCGATGGCCCGGCTAAGTGGTGAGTCACAATTTATTGTCCAATTTGATCGATCAGTCCAACTAATTAATTTCTACATCCAGTCTAATCCTTTGGTGTGTGACCCACATGTTTCTATTACATTGGCAGTAACAATTACAAACATTGAGCTGTGTCTAGCAAAACATCAATGCTACCCAACTAATAGGAATAGTCAGTGAGCTGACAAACCTCTATGACCAATGTTACCGTGTTGTATAATCCACTTGTCTCATCTATCCGGATTGGACACAAGACATGGAGTGTCACACTTGTATATACAATCCATAGTTTCTCGATATATGAGTAGACTTAGATAAACAAATTAAATCAATATCTCATATTGATTTATTCGAGCATGGCTCTAAGTCTCACTTATCGAGTGGCCGTGGATATTTACTCCCGTTATATGGGAGGGACAAATCATATCTACATTACTACCATCTCTAAGCTTGCTTCATATCATGCCCGAGCATCGCTTTTATAGTTACCTAGTCATGGTGTAATGTTTGACGAATTCAAAACATGATAATTCACAACTAGAGTATCTAGTGACTTCAAGTCGAAGGATCACAACACCATTGTCACTATGAGAAGCGCTTTTGACATTCACATAACTCCCATGTAGCCTTTCATGGTGGGTCAATCCAGTACGCCATTACTCCTAATGCGTACCCTTGTGTTAGACTTGATATCCCCATATCAATCTACCCACATACTAGTCTCGATGCAATACAGTCATCCTATTAACTGTATCACTTGACTAGGGATATTTAAGAATATAACATTTATACTCTAAGGACTTCATTCGTGTTAACATATCTCCATATCGATAAAACAATAATAGTAAGTCGACATAAATGTCACGATAAATTGATTGCCTCTAGGGCACAATACCAACAGATCAATTAGAAGTTCGATGAAGTTTATTAGTGAAGACCGATAGTATGATTGAGTGATTAGTCTCAGTTGATAGTCCGATTTGGTCAATTAGTAGTTTAATTGAGTTTATTAGTAAAGACCAATAGTTCGATCGAGCGGGGAGTCGCAATTTATAGTCCGAATTGATTAATTATTTGTGTGATTAAGTTTATTAGTGAATGTTGATAGCCTGATTGAATGGTGAGTTGCAATAGATAGTCCGGTTTGATCAATTAGTAGTTCGATTGAGTTTATTAATGAAATTCGACAGTCCGAGTAAGCGATGAGTAAAATTGATAGTCTGATTTGATCATTTAGTAGTTCGATTGAGTTTATTAGTGAAGACCAATAGTCCGGCTAAGTGGTTAGTCAAAATTGATAGTCCGATTTGAATAATGAGTAGTTCGATTAAGTTTATTAGTAATTATCGATTGTCCGACTGAATGGCGAGTCACAATTGATCGTCCAATTTGATCATTAGTAATTCGATTAACTTCATTAGTAAAGAACGACTGCCATATTGAGTGGTAACTCACAACTGATACTCCACTTTGATCAATTAGTAGTTCGTTTGAGTTTATTAGTGAATATCGATAGTCCGATTGAGTGGTTAGGCACAATTAATAGTTCAATTGTTCAATTAGGGTTTAGGATTTCTGGTTACATGATTTAGGGTTTAGGGTAACGTGGTTTAGAGTTTAGGATTTTGGGTTACATGCTTTTATGTTTTAGAAATTTACATTTAACATGACTAAATAATATTTTTGCGTGATAGTAGGGAATTAAGGTTTAGGGTTTAGAGTATACTTGTCTAATTGATAGTAAAATGTCAGATTAGCAACTACTTGTGTGACCTTTTAGTGAGACGAGCAACCCATCCATTCACGCAAAAGAAGCTTCCTTTACTTTATAAAACATTTTGTATGAACACTGTCTTGCAGCAACCCTTATAATTAATTCTAAAAAAATCCTTCAATATAATTGGAATGAAGTTGTATGCCATGTAGTAACATTTGATACCCATTTGACATGGTCTGCTCATCCATATCATTTTCTTGCTCATCCCAATTCACTTTCTTGCTCGTCCCAGTTCACTTGCTCGTCCCAGCTCACTTGCTTGCTCGTCCCAGTTCATTTTAGTGAGACTGGGATGAGTATTTGCTCGTCTCGGCCTAGACGAGCAAATACTCGTCACTGTCTCAACAAAATGAAGAACACAGATATAAATATGAAATTAACAGTATTCTTTAAAAAAAAATATGAATTGAGACTCCATCACTGTCTAAATATGAAATCATCATTGTTTTTTAAATTAATTTAAAATGATTTTTTATTAGCACTATAGATATGTATAGATTCTTTTTTTTAAATAAATATTGATTTTAAGTAAATACATACAGTTTGTGTGTGTGTGTGTATAATGGAGTAAATTTTACTTTTTGAACATTCATAAGTGCAACTTTAAAGATGTTTTACTTTGGAAAAAAAATGACTTATTGATTGTTTTTTTTAACAAACTCTGAGGCAGCAAAAATGAAATAATAATGTTTTAGCAAGATGATTATTCACCTTTTTTAAAGACGATTATTCATGAAAAATAGTTGCTGATAGTAAAATTATAATAAATGTTGCATGGAGGGGGTAGTATTGTAATTTAACATTTTTTTCTTTAAAGATCGGGATCACTTGCTCTCTAACAACAGTTGTTAGCAAAATTGGAGGGTATTTTGCAAAGAACAATTCAGCCAAGTGCATTCCTCAAAGACCAATTGGGAGACTGGCATACAGTCAATTTCCCCAAAGTCAGATATGTTTTGTGCGGGAGAGACTTATAAATTGGCTTGGTAACCCGCCTACGGAGATGGTCTTCGTAGAATACCCTAGTTTTCCACTTTTTGTGCTCAAGTCACTTGAGGTTAAAAGTGTAAGAGCATCTCCAATAGATTATGTAAACTTAATTTATAAGGAAAAAAATTGAATAAATTGGTTAAAAATATTATTCTAATAGAATATACATCCCATTATGCAAATACAAAATATGTATCATCATCGTCAGAGTGGATGGAGTATAGAGTCGTAAACAATATTGCAGACACATACGAGTGTGTCTACTTATGTATACCTTCAAATCGTGATGAGACGAGATAAAATAGAAGATTAAAACTTGAGCCAATGGAATCGATCTTTATACAACACTATGTACTACGATGAGAACTAGCTTTCAATATAAGACTGTGTAAAGATTTGTAGTAATGCAGTTATAACTGAAGCATAGAACTTTAAGTACGACAGTTGTAAGGAAACGTAAACAACACAGTGTTGGAGTATGCCCTAGAGGCAGTCTATGTTATCGTGACATTCATTTATTAAAGGCATTTTATTCATATTGTTTTATGTATGTGATATCTTGACATAATGAACTCCTTAGAATACATATTGTATTATTAAACATCTCTAGCATAGTACTATAGTTAAATAGTATGACTATAATGCATCAAGTCTAGTATGTGAGTAGATTGATATGAGATATCAAGTCTAACACATGTGTACACAATAGGAGTAATGGCGTACTGGATTGACCCGCCATGAGAACACTACATGGGTGTTATGTGAGTGTCACAAGTGCTTCTCATAATGACAATGGTGTTGTGATCATATGGCTTGAAGTCACTGCATTCTCTAGATGTGGAGTATATTTTTTAATATCGTCAAACATCACGCTGTGGCAGGGTGATTATAAACTCGATAATTGGGCATGCTATGAAACATGCTGAGAGGTGTGAAGTGATGTAGATAGGATTTGTCCCTCCTTCATAACATGAGCAAATATCCATAGGCACTCGATGAGTGTGACTTAGAAAAATGCATGGCCAAGGTCAAATGAATCAATATGAGATATTGATGTCATTTTTCTGTCTAAGTCTACTCAGAGAATCGAGAAACTATAGATCGGATAAACAAGGGTGACACTCTATGCCTTTTTTCAAATATTGATATATGGATACGACATGGTAACATTGGTCATAGAGGTTCGTCAAATCACTGATATTCCTATTACTTGGGTAGCATTGATGTATTGCTAGATACCGCTCAATGTTTGTAATTGTTACTGCCAACGTAATTAGAACCTAATGGGTCACACAAAAGAATGGATCAAACTGGAATTAAATGCTCATTAGTTGGACTAAAGAGCAATTATGGATTTTGGACTCATGTAAACTAATCCCAAATGTTATGATTAGAGGGCAAGCTGAACTCTATCATCCCTATAAATAACCTTCGGCATGGATAGAGTTAAGTATGCGTTTTCTCAATATTTGTATCAGATAAAGAATACCTAGGGTTTGAGAGGAGTCGTCGAATTCCAGATGATTTTGTGAGACAAAATCATTCGTCTTCCTCCAGCAGACTAGCACCGGCAAAGAGGGAGTCTAGTTCAAATCTGTTCGTGTGGATACCATAGAGGCACAACTTCTTTTTTGCGCTGTTGATCGTCACCAGTCAGTGTGACTAAGATAAACTACTAGTTATCAGATTATGATCATTCACATGGGTACTTGGTTGATTTTTGGTAAATTTTTATTATATCTGCTGCGTTTGATTGCCCAACACACGACACACACAATTTTTTTCGTGGGGAAACATATCTGCAATCTCGTCGAGATCAAAATAGGATAAAAACCGACGCGCTAGCACCAATTAGTGCTAGACAAATATATTGACTAAAACGTCTCGTACACATAACTCTTGCAGAGCTGTTCACTAATTGCTTACCTACTTGATACCTTTCTCTCCCTAGCTTCAGCAAATCTTTGTGTACCACCCCACACTGTAGTAATCCAAGAGGACCTTGAATCTAGTTGGGAACCAACACACTAACTCTTGGAGCTAGTGACCCTAGTGGGACTTTCGCATATCGTACAAACGTCTTATGGGGACTTTTGCAACAGTGTCCGTTAGTGAGCAATTCTTTCTTGATGTTCGTGAGTGAACAACTATATGGATATAATCTATGAAACTATATATGAAACAACATGCAGTGGCTTAGAAGACTCGGTACTCCATGAAGTATTATAGACCTAAGCAATATACAGAGAGATCCTAGATAATGCTATGGTTTGACTCTAAATCTCAACTATGAACCCCCGACCACCCATTAAACACTAAAGTAATTGAGATTCAAAAAACGCGATTGAAACTACATATTTCTACGCTTTATTTGATGTTTAATCGCATAGTGCGTGGATGTGGCCTAGTGTGTGATAGTTTTGTTTTTTTATGCTTTGCTTTTTATGTAATTGATGTATTCAAAATACGGCATGCGTGTTGTGCCTATCTATTTATTTTAATCGTACTTCTCTTCTTAACTCTTTCCCCTCGTATGTGAGATTTCTCTACATATTATTTAGATAGATAGATAGATAGATAGAGATTATCAATTCCATTGAAGCAACAAAGGAGGAGACACACATACATGGATGCTTGGACTAGAAGAAAGAAGCCCTTGGAGAAGAGTTAGTAGTTCTTATAATTCTATGGATATTCTTATTGGATTGAGAATATCGTTATGCTTAGAGGCCACATCCATTGTCGCATTTATATTTTATGTCTTTTTGATGTTGATATATGTGATGCATGGTTGAATGTTAAACGAGATAATAATTAAGGTGGATCTTTCAATCGGAATTGCCCAATTCGTTTGGATGGATCAGTTGATGAGATTAACTAAAATGGTCAAATCCCTCAAACTTAAAATGTTAAGTTGTAGCCTTCCTTTGCTTGACACTCGTCAAGACCTTGATCAATTAAGTGTAGGCTTGCCGTAGCAAGCTACATTAATTTATCATGGTAAGACGCAATGGCATAAGCAAGTAATATGCAAAATATTGACAAATTAAATTGTCTAACTTAACTAAGCTACTTTAATAGGATTGAAAGCCTAGAGGCAAGTTAATTGGGAACTAGTCTGTGAGATAAATTATGAATCATGAGTTATTCGCCAAATTGTACCAAGAGTTACATAAGATGTAATTAGAAATTGTTTCCTACCTAAAAAAAATGAATTTTGGGCGATCAACTAAAGTTGACTCAAAATGAAATAAAATATGGATCTTGGACCACTAGAAAGATGTATGACATTTTTCCGTTTTAATGGTAAGGGTCATTAGTTCGACAAAATAGTGGGAGCTAAATTTGATGGAAGTTCTTGTTAAATATAGCACTATATCTCACGATATTTATGCTTGCGTTACTCTTTCTCTGTTAGATACCAATGCCATCAAACTCACAAAACTCGACTTTATCGTTGCGATATGTCCTTGATAAGGAAAACTTGTATGGAACCAAATTTCAGGATTCGTATAGAAATTTGAGAATTGTTCTCAAACAAGAGATGTAAGTCCTAGAGCAAGTTGTTCCTCCCCACCAGCTGCAAATACAACTCAAGCTCTAAAGAAGGAACACCAAAAGCATGTAGATGATTCTTTGGATGTTTCATGCCACATGTTAGCTACCATGAACTCTGAGCTTAAGAAGCAACATGAGTACATGGAGGCGTATGATATGATCATGCATTTAAAGAGACTCTTTCAAGAGCAATCTATAAATGAAAGGTTTGAAGTGTCAAGAGCTTTTTCCAGAAGCAATCTGCCAGATGGAAACCCAATGAGACCTCGTGTGTTCAAATGATTGGGTACATTGAGAATCTCGACAGGCTGGGATTTCCACTCGGCCAAGAGTTGTCCACTGATCTTATCCTACAATCATTGCCGGATAGTTGCAGCCAATTTATCATGAACTACAACATGATTGAAATTGATTAGACCCTATCAAATTTGCTCAATATGTTGAGAACAGCTGAACAAAGCATCAATAAGGGCAAAGGCAAAGCCATAAAGATGATGAACAACAAGGGAAAGGACAAAAAAGTTTCCCAAGACTCCAAGGGTAAAGGCAAGACAATTACTAAACCCAAGAAAAATGCCTTAAAGCCCAAATGTGGTATAGCGAAGGAGAAAACATGCCACCATTACGGTCTGGATGGTCATTGGTAGAGGAACTGCCCAAGGAATTGTGAATTCCGCTTCTGGTACTTTTATTATAAAAGTCAATGTGCCTTTCTCTTCATAATGGGTATTAGATACTGGATGTGGATCTCACATTTGCATTAATTTACAGGCCCTTAGGGAAGGAGATCGTTGATAGACCTACCCGTGAAAAATGGAGCAAAGGTTGTTGCATTAGCTGTAGGAACTTATTATTTATCTTTATCTTCTGGAAATATTCTTTAATTGGACAATTGTTTTTATTTCGCAGGAATATTATTTCATATTATTGTTTGAACAAGAAAGGTTTTACTATCATAATTAAAGGACAATGTTGCTCCATTTATTTTGGTGATATGCATTCTTGTAATGCACTTTTGTCTAATGGATTGTATGTCCTTGATCTTGATAATTATGTCTATAACATTAATACTAAGAGGTTTAAATATATGATATGAACCCTACTTATCTTTGGTATTGCCATTTAGGCCACATAAATGAGAAACGCATTTCTAGACTCCATATTGATGGTTTTCTAGACTCGTTTTGTTTTGAATCATATGAGACATGTGAGGCTTGTTTATTGGGAAAGATGACTAAGTCCTCATTCACACGAAAAGATGAAAGGGCTAGTGATCTTTTGTGACTCATACATACTGGTGTGTGTGGACCATTAAACACAAGTGTTAGAGATGGTTTTTAATACTTCATCAAATTTATTTATGACCTCGATAGATATGGATTTGTGTATCTTATGAAGACAAATCAGAATCCTTTAAAAATTTCAACGAATTCAAGAACGAAGTACAAAACCAACTTGGAAAAAGTATCAAGGCTATACAATCAGATCTTGGAGGCCAGTACTTAAGCCAAGAGTTTGACGAGCATCTAAAGGAATGTGGGATCTTATCTCAAATCACTTCACCTGGAACACCATAATGAAATGGTGTGTTTGAGAGGAGAAACCAGACCTTGTTAGACATGGTTCAGTCGATGATGCGTCAAGCAAAACTTCCAGTCTCATTTTGGGGCCATGCTCTACTTACAACAATTTTCACACTTAACTGTGTTCCATCCAAATCAGTTATGAAAACACCATATGAGTTATGGAATGGGAAGCGTCTTCGTATTTAATTCATGAAAATTAAAGTTGAGAAGTTCAGATAAACTTGGATCCAAGTCGGATAAATGTATCTTTGTGGGGGTAGCCTACGGTAACAAAGGGATATAATTTCTACAATCCCAGAGAGAACAAAGTGTGTGTTGCTCGAACTGGTGTGTTTTTGGAAAGAGAAATTGTCTCTAAAAGAATCAGTGGGAGGACAGTAGAACTTGAAGAAATTCAAGAACCACAAGAGATCATTGATCCTTTGATGGAACAAGAGCAGGATCCACAAGATGTTTTGGAACAACGACCTGCTCAAGTAACACAAGAACCTCGTAGATCACGTAGGATACGTCAAGGGCCAGAAAGGTATGGACTTCTCGTGATGGAACCTGGTGATGTATTTCTCATGGATCAAGGTAAGACTACAACATATGAGGAGGCCGCAAATGGGCCCGACTCTCAGAAATGGCTTGGAGCCATTCTGAAATGGAATCCATGTATACCAACTAAGTATGAACTTTGGTAAACCACCCAAAGGGGTAAAGCCTATAGAGTGAAAGTGGGTTTTCAATAAGAAAAGTGACACGGACGGTAATGTGATCACCTTTAAGGGACGACTGGTGGCTAAAGGTCTCAGGCAAGTTCATGGTATAGACTATGACGAAACTTTTTCCAGTTGCGATGTTTAAATCCAATCGCATCTTGCTTGCATTGCTGCTTACCACGATTATGATATTAGGAAGATGGATGTCAAACAACGTTGTTTTATGAAAACCTCCTAGGATGTGTACATGATATGGCCACAAGGTTTTGTTGATCCACAACATTCCTAAAAAGTGTGTAAGTTGCAACGATCTATTTACGGATTAAAGAAGGCTTCTCGGAGTTGGAATTTTCGATTTGATGATGCAATCAAAGATTTTGGTTTCATCAAGAACGAAGATGAACCTTGTGTTTACCAGAAGGTTAGTAGGAACACAGTTGTATTTCTCGTCTTGTATGTCGATGACATACTACTCATTGGAAATGATGTCTCTGCTCTGCAATCTGTTAAAGATTGGCTAGGGAATTTGCTTTTCAGTGAAAGACTTAGGTGATGCAACCTATATACTTGGTATAAAGATCTATAGAGATAGATCGAGAAGGTTGCTCGGCTTAAGTCAAAGTACATATATTGACAAGGTGTTGAAACGATTCAACATGCAAGATTCCAAGAAATGATTATTATTTATGTCCCATGGAGTTAGTATTTTGAAGGCTAATTGTTTTTCTATTCAGACTCAGAAGGACAGTACGAATAATATCCGGTATGTCTCGTGTAACACCCAGGGAAAATTCTAAGGGTTTAAAATGCAGTATTTTAAAAGTTTGGGCTAGTATGCAAAATTCTAGGATTTCAGTGCCAACTGATATATGGAAATGTGAGATTACATGATTGACTTGGGGTTGGCTTGAGGATACTGTGAGAACCTAGCGTGAAAGTGCAATTTTTACAAATATCATATTTTTCAAATCTACCCTATAGTTTCTAAAAATTCATAGAAGCAACTCAACTAAATCCTTATAAACACCTCTTAATCAGCCATAGCAGTTGAAATGGGAGAAACTCTTGGAGGGATTCAAAATTGTTCTTCCCTCCTTGAACAACCACCACTGTTCCGCCACCACCACTCAACCTTCTCGTGAGCTTGCTAGTGCTTGGCCAGCACAATTTTTTAAGGAACCCAAATTTCTTGCAAAACATAGCTAACTGGTTGCAGAACTAAAATCAATTTGGTAAAAAATGGAAGTAAAAGTCATAGGGATACAATTTTTTTTTGGTTATCCGGGATTTAGATAAACAGAGAGTTCGACCTTCCTAATTCAGCAACCAGAATTAACTGGTGATTGCAGGGTGCTTCTACGGTCTTTTTGCCAAGTTAGAATTAGCTGTGTCCTAGGAAAGTCAATGGTACGGCTCATCGTTGTGCTCAAGAAAGTTTACTTTTAACAAAGCTAAGGTTTGGATGACTTGTATCCCTGACTGGCCGATCGGTTAGATGCAACAGTTGTCAATCATCAATGGAATTTATCTTCATCTTCAAAAAAAAAAAAAAATGTCCTAGTTCAGCAAGAACAGAACAAAGTTCACAAACATAAACATAAAAAACATACAAACAAAGCATAAACTAAAAACAAAACAAAGACCGAAGCCAAGCTGTGAAGAGCTCATTTGATGAATGTGAATGTTCCTAAACAAAGATGCCCTCCTTTGCACTAGGCCCACATATCATAGTCCGAAACAATTTCATGCAAAGTGTCCTCCAAAAGTTCGTCATCATTGAATGGATAAGCGTCTAACCCATGTATCCGCAATTTTGTATCAGCCATCCTTGTGAGAATTCTACCATCTGATCCAAAAGCATAAACTAATGGCATTTTATGTGTTTCTACCCAGAAAACTTCATGAAACAACTGACGTTGTTCCCTGGTGTTTTTCTGGAATGGGATTGCTAACCACGGCATCTTGAGATAGTTCTGATTATACGAGTCTTCGTCTTCATCCCACGGTAGATAAATAATCTCAAAAGTATCATCTCTCATTTTGATTTGCCCATACCACTCTCTCACTTTGTCGAGATTATCCGTGTAGTCCTTGCAAGATTGAGCTCCAATCAAAAGGGCGACCGCCTTTCCTTTTAGCTCTGAAAATTCAACCTGAATCAGAGAAATCAAACATTAAAAAAAAAAACCTGGTTCAATAAAGATTACGAATCAATTTTTTTCCGTATTTACTACCTTGGTTCCAGTCTTGGTTATAACGTGTTGGTGACCAAAAGACATCAAAATAGACTCCAGTGATTGTTCTTTCATTTTCCTAACTTGCATCTGAGCAGCACTTTTTCTTGTGAAAGGATACGCCTCGATTCCGAAGTCATTGATGACCTCGAAACCATATTCGTCTTTGAATTCCATGTTTGGTCCAATCATGACAATCTGACGATCAAGAGTAGAGTATACCCGATTTGACAGTCTTTTGTACTTCTCATCACTCAATGGCCATGCTAACCACGGCATTTCTTGAGACGCCTTCATGAATGCTGCTATCTCGCCCCGCTCCCAGCTATTGGTGGCTATCATAACAATCTCAAACTTTTCACCTCTCTCTCTCAAGGTTTCGTACATCTTTTTCAAAGAAGGAAAAAACTCTTCCCAAATATTATGCTTCGTATAAAAATAAAGTCCCACAGTTTTTCCTTCCAATTCACGTACAGGTATCTTCAAATAAGAATGAGATTTAATAATGTTAGAGCTTTAGAAGAAGAAAAAAATGTCAAACAATATGAGTAAAAGTAAATTTATATGATGCCTCCTTCGTACCTTTCTTCCTTTCCTGTCTACCAAATAGTCTCGATTCGGAGAAGTCAAAAGGCTAGTCAGAGTAGTAGCCTCTTCCCACTCTTTGCAAACTTCGGTTCTTAATTCTTCAAAACGCTCTTGTGTAAAAGGGAAAAAGTTTGTTCCGTACGCGCAAATATTATAAATTCCCCGATGTGTTAAAACTCTTCCACTAGGGTCAAGAATAGTACACATTGGATCATTTTCAAATAAGAAATCTAATTGTGCTAATCTTTTCCTTGATTCAACGTCTTGGCATGGAATAGCAAGCCATGGCATCTTAGAGAAGCAATTATTAAACATCTCTCTATCTTTATTTTCATCGAAATCATCGTCGTCAACAACGGCAACAAGAACAACTTCAAATTTGCCAGATGGATTGTATTTATTGTAACAATCTATCAGAACCTTTGTTTGATAGAAATCTTCCCTTCCAAGTGGGAGCGAATAGATTCCAATAGTCTTTCCAACAAGAGATTTAATTCCGACCTAAAAAACAAGTAATTGTGTGTTGTAGTAAATACATGGAGTGTTTTTTCAGAAAAAACATGGAGTGTATGTCTGTATTATAAGATAAAACAAATAGAATTTCAGATTGTGAAAAAACAATTACCTGGTCTCCATTGTTGCGAACAAGAAAATCTGATGATGTGGAGAGTAGACTAATAAGATCGTACGATTGTCCGTCTTTCATGTACATGATCTATGCATGCAATCGTTCGTTGTGATAATGGAGCCTACAAATTGAAATCGACCGAAAGATCAAGAGACAATAAATTGTGACACAAATTACAGAGAGAGAGAGATCGAAAGACAGTACCTGGATGGATCCAACTTCGAAGGTGCTCGTTTGTCGGGAGAGTTGGGTGTATGAGTAAACCCTAGTATTCCCCCTAATAAAGTGTATACGTAGTAATATATTATGGTACATTTTTTTTTTCAAAAGGAAATATATTAAAACCACACCACCAAAACTTACAAACTACCTTTGTTAGCAGATCTATCTATCCGTCTAACTTTTCCCTTAGAATCTTTCAGGGCTAGCTTTATGTCTTCAATAACCTTCACAACTTCAATAGGAGCAGCTTCTTCACCATTAACCAATTTAGCTAACCTTTGATTGTCAACCTCAAAGGACATAACTTTATAGCAGTCTTTCACTTTCCAAACTGCTCATCTGAGAGCTAACCCTTCTGCTTGCATAGCGTAAGTGGCCATTCCTCTACTACCTTCACCATTGATTATAACTCCTCTAAAATCTCTGGCCACTCATCCAGAAGCCGTGCACCATGATGAGCTGTCCCTGATAGGAGTGTAACTTGGGCGGGTTGAACCCGACCAACCCGAGCCCAGCCCGAACTAAACAGGACCCGAATACATAGTTTTAATAATTTGGACGGGCTTCGACATAAATTTTCTGCCCGAATTGTAATTAGGGTCGGGCTTGGGCACAAATATTAAACGGCATGTGTAGATAGTGCTTTCTGAGCAGACAGATCTTGGCCACGTGGCAATCATCCAGCACACCATATTGTGCTCCACACACACTGGATCACCAGCCGCGCTGATCCATGTGGGGGCTACGAGACAGTGCCCTCGCATACCACTACACGGGACTTGTAGGGACTTAGTGGTTTGGAGGCTAGAGTAAGTCCTGTCGCGTGCGAGCCAAGCCCGCGCGCGACCTTTAGTAACTGCTTTTGAGAGATTTATGGCACGAGCTCCATAAACCCGGTCAAACCGGTCAAACCCGGTCAACCCCATAACGGTTCCGGTATTCGCGCATAACGTGCTATAACGGTCCCTATATACGCGGACGAACGTGCCGTTGTGGTTAAGCTAATTAAGCCACCATTGATGGGCGCATTAACCACACTGCAACGGTCACATTCTCCGTTATATATAGGACGTTAACCTTTCCATACAAAGGGAGGACACACCGGACATACGCGGAAGCTCTGCCAAACCCCTGTCTCTCTCTCTCAGACATTACTACTGCCTTACTCTCTCCGTACACACAACCCAACTCTTCCTGTGCCAGTTCCGATCCTCTGCTCTTGGTGTACACAGAGTGCTCCCCGCCGGATTCTTTTGTGCACATTTTGGTGAATCCGACGTGAACTTACCATTGCAAGCAACCATGTCTCAGGAGGATGATGTCAGTAACAGATCGCCTTCCACGGAGGCCGCTTCAGGAGAGGAGATTCGCCGTACTCCTACAGCTACCGGTGAAGCTCCGACGCTAGAAGCCTTGGACGCCACCATCCAGAGTCAGGCGAAGGCTCTCAAAGCTCAATCTGCGCAGCTAGAACGGATCATGGCTGTCTTGGGGACTCTTGCTCCAAACCCCGCACCAGCCACCTCCGTCTCTCAGGGAGGAGGAGTCTCCACCACTCAAGGATTGGGAGTGTCAATCACACCACCCAACCCTAATCTGCAAACTCCGCCGGCGACTACGCAGTTACCCTCAATTCAGGGGTCAACAGCTCAAACGTTGCCTCTCGCTGCTCATACTCCTCAGCCTCCGGCTTTGATACCTAATCCGGCCTCACAGTATCCCTTGCCTCCTCCAACGACAGTCTGGGGCAGCGTGAATTCGCAATACGTCCCTAGTCCTCCTGCGACATATGTGTCGCCTCCACCTGCGACAACCCCTCCTCCTGCTGCCGAGGGAAGTGCTCCGGAGTGTATGACGTCTCTGCAACGACGCATAGACACTATCCTGGCTCACCAATCGTTCGCGGATACCATCATCCCGAAGCTCGACAACGATCCGCCTATCCCACGAGAGATCTATCTCATGCCTAACCCTGCTGGGTATAAAGCTCCTAAATGGGACAAGTTCGAAGATGTCAATGGGAACGCCCATGAGCATGTCATGCGTTTCATCGATGTGATGGGGCCGTATCGAGCTGACCCCAAACTGCTTATGCGCGAGTTCCCGAAATCCTTGGGGAACGTGGCTTACAAGTGGTACAGGACGTTGGAAGCCGGATCCGTGAAGACTTGGGACGACATGGTCCAGAAGTTCTACACCAAGTTCTTCTAGATGGAGGAAAAGGTGGCGATGATCCATCTCTCGCGAATGTATCAAAAGCGCGAGGAGGACGGAATAACCTTCATCAAGAAGTTCAGGGCCAAGTCCTTGGAATGCAAAGATGTGATACTCGAAAGCAGACTCGTAGAGATATGCCTGCAGTGCATGCGAGACGAGTACAAAGGTATGCTTATCAACCTGCAAACGCCTACGTTTTCAAAGCTAATCGAATGCACGAAAAACATCGAGCCTATAGTGGAGAGGCAGAAAAAGAGAAACGCCCCTGAGCGATCCTTGGGCGGTACTACTTTCAAAATCGGGCGATTCAGCTATAAGAGGGGACGCGATGCCGAAGTGAATACGGTCTCACCCCAAAAGCAGGCGAAGATTGTGAACTTTGATGCACCACCTCTGCCATATTCGGTGGAAGAAGCAAGCGACCTTTGCAGGCAATGGCGTAAGGACGGTGTCCTACCGCCGCTCGAGAAGGCACCCTCCAGGGAGATGGTGAGGGACCCGAAGTGGTGCGAATATCACGGAAAGGTTATGCATCCCACGTCGGATTGCAAGAAGCTCAGAATCGTGTTTAGCAAAAAGATGAAGAATGGCGAACTGATTGTCAGGGATCAAAGGCAGGATGTGCGCAACAATCCACTCCCTGCCCATGCGGAGCAAGAATCGAAAGGCAAAGAGGTCGCTATGATCTCGATTGTGGATCTTGAAGAGGTAGCATAGGATGGTCTGCCCATCATTGCCGAAATCCATGATGATGAAGATTACAGCATAGACACGGAGGACGAACGTGCCGACCGGATGAAGGGGTCGCACGACTTCAGCAGGTTCTTCGACGAGATGAATTTCTCAGAAAAATGCCGGACGGAGATGACAAAGGCGATCTTAAGGATAGCAGAATACTACGAGGAGGATCTCGTAGTCTCCAATGGGAAGTCGTTAGGGCGTCTCGCTATACAGAAAAGGTCATAACCTTTTCCACCAGCGACAAGAAGACAGATGCGAGCCACCAGAGGCCTCTGTACGTGATGGCTATCATCAATGGCGTTGAGTTCAAAAGAGCGTTCGTCGATGGAGGAGCAGCAGTTAATGTTGTTTCACTCCATACATTGAAGTTAGCCGGAATTCCAGAGTACAAGATTGTCAAGCGTCTATCCCCGCTGATGGGATTCGGAAACGACTCCAGAATGACGATAGGATGGATCCGCCTGGATATCCATATCGGCAAAATCAAGTGCTCAGCGAAATTCTATGTCATAGATGCGAACACCACGTATCACATGATCATAGGTCGAGCCTGGATTCATCGCTTTGATGCTGTCCCTTCAACAGCTCACCAAGTGATGAAAGCCATTTGGAATGACAGAATAGTCGAGATACCAGCTTTGACGAATCCATTCAACATGGACGAAGCGCATCTCAGTGAGGCGGTGTGGTTCACCGAGATGGCAGATGAGCAAACACCGGGACCATTCAACCCCACTCCTTTGCCCCGATGGGAGGATATCAAAGATCAGTCACCTGCGGGCGTGATGGTGACAAGAGAGGATGTCAAGGAAAAGCCGCCTACGCGAGAAGAGGCGCCGCGGATTGCTTACCAGCGAAAGAACGTGTACACTCTGAAAAGAATAGCAAAGCATGACCCTGAAGGCAAGGAAATAGAGAGTTTCTACGCCAACGGGAAGAAATGCTATCACATATGAAGGTGCGCGGGAACGTCCCCACGCGGGCATGGGGATACCCCTGAGCAAATCAACCAAATTGAGCAGGTTTCGGAGACAGAAAAACCAATGCCGAGCACTCTAGAAGAGAAACTCAAAGAAGCACCCGAATGCATGGAAGACAAACCCAGACCACAAAAGCATGAGCTAAAGGAGGTATTCCTAAGCCCGGGCGAAGAAAAGAAGAGGCCAGTCTTTCTAAGTGCGGACCTCACAAGCGAAGAAGAGGAAAGATTGCTACAGCTCTTGACTGAGTACAAGGACGTATTCGCATGGGAATACGATGAAATACCTGGCCTGGATACAAGCATCACCATGCATCGGTTGGATGTGATTCCAGGATCCAAGCCGGTAAAGCAGAGCACAAGAAGCTTTAGGCCGGAGCTCAACGTGAAGATTAAGCAGGAGATTGTCAAACTCCTGGATGCCAAATTCATAGAGCCAAATCACCATCCCACATGGTTGGCTAAAATTGTGCCCGTGGTGAAGAAGAATGGACAGCTTCGCATTTGCGTGGATTTCCGGGATCTCAATCGTTTTTGCCCTAAGGACGATTTTCCGCTCCCTAACATTGACTTACTTATCGATTCAACCGCGGGTCATCGCATGTTCAGCTTCATGGACGGCTTCAGTGGGTACAATCAAATCAAGTTGGACCCCGAAGATGCACGAAAAACCGCATTCATCACCCCAGTGGGAGTATTCAACTATACGGTGATGCCTTTTGGTCTCAAAAACGCAGGTGCAACTTACCAGCGGGCCATGATGGCCCTGTTCCACGACATGATGCACAAGGAAGTGGAATTCTATGTGGATGACCTAGTTGTCAAGTCCAAGCAGGAGGCAGACCATCTGGCGGATTTGCGAAAAGTATTTAACAGATGCAGACGCTTTCAATTGAAGATGAACCCCATGAAGTGCACATTCGGGGTAACGTCAGGGAAGTTCTTGGGATGTGTGGTACATCGCCAAGGAATCGAGCCTGACCCTGCGAAAGTATCAGCCATCACTGGCATGACTCCACCGCATAACCAGAGTGCCTTGAAGACCTTCTTGGGAAACCTATCCTATCTGTGAAGGTTCATCCCAGCGATCGCTGAAATCACTTTCTGTTCAGTGATCTCCTCAAGAAAGATGCCATATACAACTGGACTGCGGAACACGAAGCTGCGTTCGGGAAACTAAAGGAGCTGCTGACATCTTCAAAAGTAATGATCGCACCTCAGCTCGGATCACCACTCTTGTTGTATCTGACGTCAACAAGGAGGTCTATAGGAGCTCTCCTAGCCCAGGAGTATGAGGGTCAAGAAAGGCCTATCTACTACATTTCTCGCATCGTGCAGCCCGCGGAATCAAGGTATACGGACATCGAACGTCATTGCCTTGCTTTATTATTCGTAATAGAGAAGTTGAGACACTATTTCACTTCGCACAAAGTGGTGGTGGTCACAAGGAGCGATCTCATACGATATCTTCTGACTCACACCACTCTTGGGGGAAGATTGGCAAAGTGGTATATGACCATTTCCCAATATGACATCACATGCATTCGGCCGCGCGCGATCAAGTCGCAGGCGGTGGCAGATTTGCTAGCGCAGTTCCCCGATAACAGTCATGAGCCTGTTATTGAAGAAGAATTGGAGGGACCTGAAATCTACGCAGTTGAGCTGCCCTATTGGACGCTTCATTTCGATGGCTCGTCAACAAGGAAAGGTGGAGGCATCGGGATAGTCTTGACCAAACCAGATGGAGAAGTCATACAGATGTCCGCAAAGCTTGACTTCGCAGTCACCAACAATGAAGCAGAGTATGCGGCTCTCATCGCAGGTCTTCGCGCTGCAAAGGCCTTGGAAGTAAGCAATCTGACGGTTATGGGAGACTCCAAGCTAATCGTCAAACAAGCCTCGGGCGAGTATGGTTTGAAGGAGATAAACTTATTGCCCTACCGGACCTTGGTACAGAAGTTGGTGCAACAGTTCTGCGACGTTAGATACGAGCACAAACCTCGAGCGGACAATAGGCATGCTGACGCTTTAGCTACCTTGGGATCCAAGGTCAGTGCGGACAAATGTCCCGCGAAAATCTCCATTGAAGTGCGAACATCCTCGGCGTTGACAGAAGACGCGTGCGACGATGAATGCATGGACGATGCGGACTGGAGAAAGCAAATCTTACGGGCCATCGCAGAAGGCACGAGCAGCGAGAACTGGGCATCCACAAGGGGGTATTGCATACATGACAACACCCTTTACTACAAGGGCCCTGGCGGTATACTTATGCGATGCGTCTCCGAGGAAGAGGGACAACTGCTATTAGAAAAGATTCACCAACATGCTTGCGGGGAAAGTGAGGTGTCAATCTATCGGAAAGCCCAGAGGTATGGCATTCATTGGCCGAACATGTCAACGGCCGCAACATTGATACAAGGAAAGTGTGAGAGTTGCGCACTGATCAAGGACTCTTTACTCATTGCCCTGACCGACGATGATGCGGATTGGAGGAAACCACTCTTTGATTTTCTCACCCAGGATACTGTACCCGAGTCGAGAAAAGAAGCCGAGAAACTAAAGAGGAAAGCAGCCCGATATGTGGTGCAAGAAAATCTGATTTGGCGAAGGGGCCACGAAGGTAACTTGCTACGATGTCTAGACAGCAGGGAAGCACAAGAAGTGATGGACCTTTCTCATCAGGTGGAACATCAGGGAGGTGCGAAATTATGCAGAAAACTCCTCTCAATTGGATATTTCTGGCCCACTATGGAGGCTGATTGCCGCACCAAAGTAAGACGCTGCCAGGAGTGTCAATTCAAGGGCAATCTAGTGCACGCCCCTGCCGTAGATCTACATGCATTGGGAACACCATGGCCGTTTCACACATGGGCTCTGGATTTCATCGGTCCCACTCGACCGACTTCTCACGGGAATCACTTCATTCTCACCGCGACCGAGTTGTTCACCAAGTGGGTAGAAGCGATACCACTGAAGACAGCAAATGCGCTAGATGTGGTCCATTTCATCCAAGAAAGCATCATATGCAGGTTCGGAATTCCCAACACCATCCTTTCGGATAATGGCACTCCTTTTGTCAATCGCCAGGTGGCTGCAAAGCTAGCAGAATACAACATCAGGCAGATATGCTCCACTCCGTACTACCCGAAAGGGAATGGGCAAGCAGAAGCAACCAACAAGACATTATTGAGAATTTTGAGCAAGATGGTCGCAGATGACCACAAGAAGTGGGCTGATTCTTTGAGCATAGCCCTGTGGGCTTATCGGACTTCTCCGAGGACACCCACAGGGGTTTCACCATTCCTTTTATGCTACGGAGCTGAGGCTGTGGTACCTGCAGAAGTAAAGGTTAACTCTGCGAGATTGGCTTTTCATGCATTATATGACAATCAACGCGAACATGACTTAGTCCTGCTAGAAGAAAAGCGGGAGCAAGCTAAAAGAACTAACAAACGATACCAAGAAAGGATCGCTCGTGCGTACAACAAAACAGTCCAACGTCGAGATTTCGCAGTTGGAGATTTGGTCTTGCGCGCGTCTGACCATTGCATGCGAGAAGCAGCTCACCCAAAATTCGCAGCCAATTGGGAAGGACCCTTTGAAGTCACAGAAGTCTTTGACAGTGGCTACTGCAGCATACGGAGGTTACATGGAACGACCTCAACCCCAAGCTCAGTCAACATGCGCTGGATTAAGAAGTATTATCCTTAACTTCTTTCATTATATGCGTTATATTACAACGTTTGCTTTATGCTCTGTATTGCCATGATTCGCACATCTTCTCTCCCATATGAGAGAATTGTAATCTCATCTCTCCCATACGAGAGTTTTATAATAAAAAGACTTCTCCCAAATGAGAAGAACTTTATGCTTCTAGCTGTCTTTATTGCTCTGTTTATTTCATTGTTACTGTTAGCGAAAGCCTATCCGCCGTGATAGCAACCCGTGCGACTACGATCTTAAGTGATCTTCTAAAAGCCTATCCGCCGTGATAGCAGCCTACGCAAATACGATCTTAAATGATCTTTTAAGCCTATCTGCCACGATAGCAGCCCATGCGAAGACGATCTTAAGTGATCTTTTAAGCCTATCTGCCACGATAGCAGCCCATGCGAATACGATCTTAAGTGATCTTTTAAGCCTATCTGCCACGATAACAGCTCATGTGAATATGATCTTAAGTGATCTTTTAAGCCTATCTGCCACGATAGCAGCCTATGCGAGTATGATCTTAAGTGATCTTTCAAGCCTATCTGCCACGATAGCAGCACTGTACAAATGCGATCTTAAAATGACTATTAAGTTTATCTGCTATGATAGCAGCATTATGCAAAATGATCTTAAGTGATCTATAGAAGCCTATCCGCTGAGATAGCGCTCTTACTTGGGTTTAACCTTAAGTAAATCTCAAGCCTATTCGTCAAGGTAGCAAAGCTGTACAAGCACGATCTCGAGCGATCTAAACACATATCTGCGAATTTATCCGGCAGAAGGCAAATCATAAGCGACAATGCAAAGTGTGTATACATCACTACAGAAGGCGAAATTTGCCAATACGCATGCAAAATCGTAATTTGTTGTAGCAAGACAACAAATCATACAAAGCGATTTATCATTATGAGTCAAACTGACTTATAATTTATCTGTCTAGATAACAGCTTACAAGCGAAAAAGCTCAAATCAAGCTAACTACGCAGCCAACATGGCTTACAATGCATCTAAAAAGTAGCTTACAAGCAGAAGTTACACATCGGGGGAATCCCAACTGGAAAAGGATCGAGCTAACTGTCCTAGCAGAAGCTATGCGATACAAAGATTTGCGACCAAAGATCTGTAGCAAGTAGGGTGTTCCTGCGAGAAGAACAGCCCGCAGCTCGCCATGTCTACAAGACCTATGCGACGCTATGTTCAAGATCTCAAGATCTGACAAGGCCTCTGTCTGATGAAGGTATGTGCCTGAGGAACCACCTGTTCCGGCGTATACGGCTGTGAAGGAAAGGCAAGCAGCAGCTCCAAAGGCCAGAGGCTCTTTGTCCACGAAGACGAGCACATTGACTCGCCACCCCGAGTCCAAGAACGAGGAGGCAAGAAATTCTCCTCCAGGCATGCTGGAGGAGAATTCCGCCGTTCATTACGAGTCGGTAGCAAGGTCAGTACGGCGCTGCACCTCGCCGGGAGGCGGCCGGAAGCATGACCTGCAAGCATAATAGACGAAGAAGATTCTTCGAACAAACATGAGGTATTATCTTCATCTTCTTTATGATAGTTATAAAGATCAATAAGCCTTACGAAGCAGATCTTGGAAACTATTTCTATAGCACAAAGCACAAACTCAGGTTTCACAACTTGAAGCTGCCATGAATCAACGAAAAACAAGGGTTGAAGCCAGCAGTCGTAAGGACTCACGGCAAGCCACATTGTGGAATGAAGAACCCAAATAACAAGAGGCAGGGTTTATATAGACCTTGGGGAGACTCTTCAGTTACCAAGATGAGTCACCAAAATTTGAAAAGAGGGTAAGGATCAATCACTTACGCCTTGAAAAGAGGTAGCAATCAGTTACCCTACTAAAGGCTACGACGATTCGGTTGCGTATCCTAATTAATGACGGATGGTCATGATTCGGATGGACTTACCAAGGAAAGCGTGCTTATCTAATGAGCAATTAGCGCGAGAATCAAGGCAGAATATCAATTGCTGACATCATAATTGATATGCACAGATATGCTCAAGCAAATCACGAGAAGGGCAAAACAGGCATTCAAATTTCTATTTTTCTTTTGAAAAAAGGGGGGAGAAACCCTAGCAACATTACAGTAATGTTTTAGCTAATTATTTGCTACTTTTTTTCAAAACAAGCCCTTGATCAAGGAGTCATTAGGAGTAAACTGACGGCTCAGATTTTCCACTTTCTCCACTTCTTGCTTCAATTGCTCGCATTTGGCGTTCATCTCATGAAAGAGCTTCACAGCCTCTTCAAGCTTTTGCCTTTGCTGCTCTACCTTGTGCTTCTCAGCTGCGAGGTTTTGGTAGCCGCGTTTCAAAGTCACGGCCGCGCGAATCAGGGTGACTCTTTTGACAAGAAACCCAAAGCCCAGCTTGCCTTGAACTTTGGCGAGAAGGTTTTGGCACATGCCAAAAAGCAATTCCGCGCTCTGAGGAGAAATGGTCGCAGGTGTGGCCGCGGACAGCTGCTCCAAAATCTAGATGGCTTCAGTCAGAAATAGCCTCCTGTCGAAGGGCCCTATCTCCAGAGACCTCGCAAATGATTGGGGGTAGGAGAGGCGCATCCGAACCAGCCAGTCCACATCAGCTTGCTTCAACCCTAAAGCAATGTCAAAGCCAAGTTAGACTATCGAACTCACAAATGAAGAATGCAAGATGCGAACAGCAAATCACGACATACCAGTTCCTTCAAGGATCTCGCGCAGAGAAGGAATGCGCATTGCTGGGGTAGTTGAAGACTGTCCTCGCTCCATTGCCCTTCTATCAGCTGCGAGCTCTAACTCCTCATAGTTGGGGGGAAGAGTATAAGCCGCACCAGGTGCGATTGCAGCCCCGACCTGCGAACCCCAAAAGTTCCAAGCAGGAAGAGGTGCCGCAGGCTCAGTCATTGCCGAAGGCATAGTGGCAACAGAATTTGCAGCCTGAGGAGGGATACCTTCAGGTGCGATAGCATCAGCAGCGTTCGTTCCTATTTCCTCAGCACCAGCATGGGCATCTTCCTCCATCAACACAGTGTCAGCCTCGGCATCATCAGAAAGTTCGATGACGTCCTCGAGGGGCTCTCCTGCATATTCAGCAGCTGCGTTGGGCTTCTCAGTATGAGAACTTGGCACCGGGACATTGGATGCAGAAGGTTGACTCCTTTGCGCCAAAACGGCTTCATCAGCATTATCTGTGATACAAAATACGATGGTGTGAGGTAACCTGTATCATATATTATTTTATTATATTTGATAAGCTAAGAGCAAGCACCTCCACGCGAAGGTGGGATTGCAGCATCCTCGTCATATGCTAAGGACGTGGAACCTTGCCCTATTAATGTGTATTCATTAAGCATGTATTTAAGGTGAGCGTGACCTGGGGCGCGAAGAAACCAGTCATGATTATGTTTGGGTTGCTAAGCCTAGTTCACACATATTGCTCAAATGATTACCTGAGGGTTCACCGCACTTGCCTACTAGCCAACGACGAATGTCAGCTTTTGACACACCGTGCTTTAGCGCACCAACAATAACATCTCGATAAGTTACTGCGAGATTAAAAATATCACCTTCATTGCCGCCTGTGATTTCTTCAAAATCCGCTTGGGCTTGCTCTAGAGCTGCCGCATCTTCTTCTGGAGCCGCATCCTCCTCTTCAACTTGAGGAGCCACCTCTTCTGGAAGTACATCTTCCTTATCAGTTGGACGCACTAGGTCGTCGAGGTGTTGTTCTTCTAGGCTCCTTTGCTTCACGCGTTCGAGTTCCTCTTTTTCTCGCTTTCTTCTCCTTTCAGCAGCTTCCGCAGCTGTTCTCCTGGACTCGGCAAGAGTGTCCTCGCTTATGGTTTCATTGGAAACACCAGAATGAGAACCCCTCTTCTGCTTCTTAGCCAAAAGGCCACTGATGGTCTCATCGTCATCATCTGCGAAGAAACAATTTGTTCAAACCAGATTGTAAAAGAGTTAAGATAATGAGAAGAGAAGTACGATTGAGATACCTCCTGACTCTTCCCCTTGTATCGCATCTCTCTCTCTGTCTCTGACATCTTCAATTCTTTCCTCTTATTCATCTTCTTCTCTTGTCTCCCTCCTCTCCTCTTCTTTCTCCTGGCCGAACTGAACAAAGGTCTCCACTGGGAGCTCCTTTCGCGCTTTACTGGTCATGCGACCTTTACCTTTATCCCTGGCGGTAAGGGATCTCGCAGGAGGGGAAGTCGGAGCGCTCCTAGGGGAAGAGATTGTGATTCCTCTTTGTCTGGGCCTTTTCGCTCTGGGAGCAGCAGTCGCTGGGGGAGACGGATCATTCCTGGGAGGAGACAAGGCTGGAGTATTGTCTATCAGCGAATCAGCAAACGCATTCATGATCTCGCGAATTTTGGTTTCAACCGCGGGATCCATCTTCGACTCCAGCCGAACTGGTTGTCCTTGCCGTCTTGCAGTAACAATGGTGGTGACCAGCGATTTGGAACGCTCACCAGATGCATATCTCCTCACATGGCACTGCAACAGAAAGTGAAGCATGAAGCTTTTGACATATTGGAGTAAGGAAACTTAGCGCGCGCAAGAGAAATTGCTTACCTTGGCGAAAGTTTCGCTATATCTGATGACATGCGAATCACCTCTTCTAACTGCGGCGATCGTTTCATCAAGAATGATGGAGGGGCACAGGTGATTCTCGCGATCCAGCAACGAATAGCAACCATATTCAGACTCGTCCAGGCTACAATTGGGACGAAAGGGAAAGAATTCCTTTTGATCACAGGAGCTCTGCTTGGCTGAGGCACCGACTGCGTCTCAAACCTTGTCTGCTGGGCGTTCCAGTAAGCGACCCAGTTTGTGGAATAGCCACCTTCGCGGTTACCTGGAGGTTGCTCGAAGGGAAGATTGCTCATCAAGATTGTTTTACACTCCCTAGACAATAACCGCTTGTAGCAGCCACTGATGATAGACTGCGGCCAGATTGATGGTGCCACTGCATCAAAGCCAAATTGGGGAGAAACGCGAGTGGGATCAACATCCACGGTAATCCTCTCGTACCTAGGCGCGAGCTCACGAACATGCTCTGCGAGAGCAGGAAGGGAACCTCTCAGGCACCAGCAAAATAATTCGCGATAGCGCTCGTGGAAATGCTCTCCACCTTCGAAAAGGAGTTCTTCTGAGAAGGTAACAGCCTTAGAGGGATACAGTTTTGGGAACCATCGCACATTTTCAACGCGCATGGCATAAGGCCTGGCTATAAGCTCTTCCCGATTGTCGCATATCAGGCTCCAAACGCACTTGGGGAAGTTAGTTCCGAACCATCTCGCAGCCCTGCCACTATTACGTTCCTCCTCCGCACCTGGGGGACACCATTTGCTGGGCTTAGAAGCGACTGGGGCATAAGAGGGCCATCGCTCGAAGACCCACATTGTCAAGAAAGCAATGTTAATGTAAGTCAGTACGTCGAGGCGGCCACGCAATTCCTTCATTGCCACGACCAGCTGATCCAACCTGTAGTACATCGTACCCAAGACTAAGGGTCCAAGTGCGACTTTCTGACCGAGGGCCAATTTCACGACAAGAGGCAGAACATGATAGAAGACCCCATCATGCGGGTGGCCATCGATTAAGTACCTCGACAACCAGGCGCAGAGGAAGGCGCATAGGGTCAAGTGATAACCCTTGCCATTCACATAGTTCTTAGCCATCGGGTTTTGACTCAGGAGCTTCTTGGTGATGCTGCTGTTCGCATAATCACGGAAAAAGTATTGCACCCATTTACTCCAAGTATTCTTCGCAGATGTATCAACCAACTGCCAGTCAGGAAGGACTTCTGTAGTAGTCCACCGAGTGGAAATTTTCTTCACTTCTGACAAGCACTCTTCCATCTGCTTGTACAAAGCGATCTCCGCATCTGTCCTCAAGGGACTCAAAGGATCCACCTCGCCCATGGGAGACAGATCATACAGCATGTGCACATCTTCGAGCGTGGGAGCAGCCTCGAACTCAGCAAAATGGAATGAATGAGTCGCAGACGAGTAGCGAGAAAGAAGGTTTAGAAGCATGGACTGGTCCAGCTTCACGGCAGCACCCTTCATAGCGCGAACTGCGAAATATACGCCAGCATCGTTTAGAGTCATGGCGTGATGAGTCAATACATGGTCAATCCACTCATCCATGAAGTCCAATTTCTGAACAAAAGCTTGGGTGGAAATTGCAGTATACGGGAAATACCCATTTTCGACTCCCAATCGAACCACATCTTCGGAATCGATCAATTCGAGCAGGGCCGAGTTAACTGGAGGGGTTAACGTTTGCAATCCTTCACCGGGGACAGGGATTGGCAGCTTCTTCGCCTTAACCCTAGCATGGTAGAAGTCTTTGCCACCCAGATAGGGGGCTTTTCGCCATAAAGCCCGCGGAAGATCAGGTATTTCTTCGACCTCCTTAATGGGTTTGGTTCCTTTTGTCTTTGCCATTCCTGCGGAAAAGTAAGAAAAAAGGGGGGAGAAATATGCACACTCCAGTTTGAATTTCAAGATTCAGTTCAAAACATACAAGGACTTATTGGAAGAGAGATGAACAGTCCAGTGGCAATCTTCAAAATTAGAGATTGGAATCGTTTACATTATCAGGGATTTCTGAAACCTTACATTCAAGATTCTTATCATCTGGGGATTAAATCGAAATTGGATTCAAAGATTGAGAGCTCCTTCATAAGTTTTCAGTGGATAATATGTTACGGGTTTGCAGATCCAACGCAGTTCAAAGCATATATCAGTATTTTAAACGCAATTGAACAAGGCCAACCTTGTTTTGGTAAAGCTTGCTTGGATGCGTACAGTTGAAGAAGACGATTGACAAGAGAGAACTGGTGATTGATTATCTGAATCTGCTCTTGAAGGCTTCCGGGTATCATTCACTTTAAGAGAAAGAAGTGATAATTTGCAACAATGGAGAGTACATAGTATTTATCCAAAAACAATGAAGGGTTGCGTCCTTTCAGTAGTCGAATCGCAACCGTCACCGTCGAATCGCGCAATCACAGGACAAGCTGACGTCACGCCTAAAACCCTAAAGGCCAGACGGCACGACTCTAGGGGTTTTAGGTCGTAATGGAACGCACGGGGGCTGAACCTCCATACATTTGAATTGGTGCGTGGCGGCGACGCGCACATTGGTTCCTGCGCATGGCAGTAAATCCGGCTGTGAGTCTTCACGCGCAGAAAGGGGGCTAATGTAGATAGTGCTTTCTGAGCAGACATATCTTGGCCACGTGGCAATCATCCAGCACACCATATTGTGCTCCACACACACTGGATCACCAGCCGCGCTGATCCATGTGGGGGCTACGAGACAGGGCCCTCGCATACCACTGCACGGGACTTGTAGGGACTTAGTGGTTTGGAGGCTAGAGTAAGTCCTGTCGCGTGCGAGCCAAGCCCGCGCGCGACCTTTAGTAACTTCTTTTGAGAGATTTATGGCACGAGCTCCATAAACCCAGTCAAACCGGTCAAACCCGGTCAACCCCATAACGGTTCCAGTATTCGCGCATAACGTGCTGTAACGGTCCCTATATACGCGGACGAACGTGCCGTTGTGGTTAAGCTAATTACGTTAACCTTTCCATACAAAGGGAGGACACACCGGACATACGCGGAAGCTCTGCCAAACCCCTGTCTCTCTCTCAGACATTACTACTGCCTTACTCTCTCCGTACACACAACCCAACTCTTCCTGTGCCAGTTCCGATCCTCTGCTCTTGGTGTACACAGAGTGCTCCCCGCCGGATTCTCTTGTGCACAACATGTTAACCCAAATTGCCCGATTTGCATGACCGTTACCTATATATATAATATTTTGAGGAGTTATGTAGCATATCTAACACGAGTCTGCTAGTTTTCTTTTGACTATTAGCGATTTTTTTAATCATTGGTTTTTTATGAACTAGTTGATTTGTTTTTTTTTCACAAACAATTTATTATTCTCTTATATTTTGAGAAACGCATTAAGTTTAATATGCTAGCCCGAATTTCGTCCGAACCTGGATTGATTTGTA
Organism: Linanthus parryae; assembly: GCA_023055425.1. NCBI lineage: Eukaryota > Viridiplantae > Streptophyta > Magnoliopsida > Ericales > Polemoniaceae > Linanthus > Linanthus parryae. The sequence continues at coordinate 3,024,169 of JALGPY010000012.1, forward strand.
CGAATCTGGGCTCCTACGGGCTAATGTTTCTCCTAACTCGGGCCGGGATGGGCTTGGACAGCCTCGACCGAACTCCGCCTCGGGCTAGGACAGGGGTGTCAACCCGTCCAACCCGCCCAAGTTGCAGTCCTAGTCCCGGGAAGCATCACTATTAATTTTCACTTCATCTTTCTGAGGGGCTCCCACTTTTTAATTCTGATCTAAACAACTTTTCTAGTTCTTTCTTCATTCTTCTCCACATCAATGTTTCATATATTTAAATCTTCAACTCAAAGCACTGTGAACCACCCATCCAGGATCAATTCTACCATCATTAAAGCAGTAATTATTTATGTGACTTCATATGCTCCAAGCAACAAAAATGTCTTTTTCCAAAAAATCCTTAGGAATAAGCCCTGCGTCTATATCTTGGATGACAATCACAGACCATCCCTTTACTGATATGATGCACTTTAACTTTTCTCTCCTCAACAGCCCTACAACAAACCAAATAGTCTCTGTCCACTGACATCTGAAAACCACATGAGCTTCATCTTCAATATCTGCATCACAAACTCCGCATCTGGCTGACCTGCTATTCTTTCTTTTACTCAGATTGGCATTACATGGCAGTGCACCAGAGAGGACTCTCCACCAAAGTATATGATTTTTTTTTGGTGGGGGGAGGGGGGGGGTTGTAAAGACCAAATGAAAGCCTTCTCTTTACATTCTGATTGGCTAGGACCACATGTAACACAAGAACTCCTTTTCTTTCTTCTGCACTCTTCAACCAACTTCTCAGCAGTTCTATACCCTGATTTGACAGTATATTGACCATCACTAGTCCATTTCCAAAAACTGTATCTTCCTAGTTTGAGAAGGTATAGGGACTTGCAACACTGACCTTAGATCCTTTCTGGGTAACACATTTATCGAAGGGGCAATGATAAATTCATTTAAAAACACTAACTTTCAGTTAGGAGGGGTACCTTGCCAATTAATTTTGCCATCATCCTTAGAGATTACCCATTTATCTTTATAAAAATCCACTTCTTTCACTCCCAATAGTCCACCTCATGCCTTCTTCTAAGATTCTTCTATTCTACGCATGTGAGTTGCCTCTTCCTTTAGGAGCATTCCAGAAAGTGTTGAGGATGATAGAGGGTCTTCATGACTATATCACATATGCTATTATGGTGTTGACCAAGTCTCAAGGCCTGTTTAGCCACTAAAGCCTCATTAAATCTCTTGATTCATGTTATTAGACCTATTAATAGTTAGATACTGTAATGCACCAACGAAATTCCTGATGGAAGTGACCTGATCAGCACCAAGATGGGTCTCATCCACAAACGCTGTCCAAAATTAAACAGTAGCTGGAGTTGGAACATGTTTGCAGTCCAGAAGAGTAGCTTTCTTAAGTAAATCTCAGGCATACTTAGAATGATGTATCACCGTGGTTAAACTTTTAGAGTTCTTAGCAACTTTTAAAACCAGAAAATATGACAATGTACCCGATTCCTTGAGAGCAAAGTGAATGCGTAGCTGAAGTAAGAGACTTGACAACACTACTCCCAGTAACCAAAATATCATCTACATAAACTGGAAGGATAGTATCAACACCTCGACCTAATTTTGGTCCTTCTCTTGATTCCTGTTATTGTATGCCAAATCGGCCACCGAACACATCACATTGCACTGGAATGCTGGTACAAGTGTGATACCTCAAGATTTCAGAGCAAAAGGCCTCCGAAACAGGCATTCACTACACAATCCTCTGGTGCAATTTATGTTCCTCCACAACCACAGAACTGGTGTTCGGATACTTGTGCCACTAATTATATTTCTCATGATCTTGGATATCTATCACTCTCGCAATATCCTTATCAAGGTTCTGACTCCATTCTTTTGGAAATAGAGCTAGAATTCCAATTCACAAAACTGGATGTGGTACAATTCTTGTTTCAAACTCATCTTTCCATTATTTAATATGATATATTCATCACACATTGGCAGCAACCTGCTTTCTGTTTCCCAATTTACAGCTGATAATAATTGTTCTATCACATTTCGTTCTTCTCGCTTTTTCATTCAGGACATTTCGTTCTTCTGGTTTTTTCATTCAGGACAAAACTACTTTGGCTTCTTTGCTCAAGGGCCCTTGTAAAGATGGGTTATAGTTTGTTACCAACTTCTTCTTCTTGCATCAAACCACAATGTCACATTGTCACTCCTATTGCCAATATTCAAGATCCAGCTCGTCTTCATGTTTCTTCCATGCATCAGTCTTGAAAGGAATCAAACGATTCCAGAAAAGATGAAATCAAACAGAATAAGAAGAGAACAATTTCATTAAGTTTCTGAAACAAATTTGACAGAGCTTCGCTACATTTTCTGGAAAGCGAAGAAGGAGATAATGAACCCTAAAAGACGCAGCAGGGTTTTATACCCCAGAAAGCCGACGGTCTTATTTTAGACCGTTGGATCACAATATCTCATCACAGCCGTTCATGGCTTGTGAGAAATTATACTTAAGGCCCAAAACACTTGGCCTGAATTACAAATAAGTCTAGTGAATTACATAAAAGCCACAAAACTTTAGGAAATGGCAAAAAAGACATAGAAGGCACATTCTGGGTTTTGACAAGTTCTGGAAAAAGGCATAAATACCCCTTTTTGACATGTTTTGTTGATTTTGAAAAAGACTTTGATCTTGTCTTTGATTTCAGCAACATTCTTTTGGATTCAACACTTCATTTGAGCTGGTGTAGATACTGCTTTCTGACATGGCAGATCTAGGCCACGTGGCAACCATCCAGCACACCATATTGTGCTCCACACACACAGGATCACCAGCCGAGCTGATCCATGTGGGGGCTGCGAGACAGAGCCCTCGCATACCACTGCACGGGACTTGTAGGGACTTTGTGGTTTGGAGGCTAGAGTAAGCCCTGTCGCGTGCGAGCCAAGCCCGCGCGCGACCTTTAGTAACTGTTTTGAGAGATCTATGGCACGAGCTCCCTAGACCCGGTCAATCCGGTCAAACCCGGTCAACCTCGTAACGGTTCCGGTACTCGCGCACCACGTGCTGTAACGGTTCCTATATACTCGGACGAACGTGCCGTTATGGTTAAGCTAATTAAGCCGCCATTAATGGGCGCATTAACCACACTACAACGGTCATGTTCTCCAGTATATATATATCGTTAACCTTTCCATACAAAGGAGAACACACTGCCATACGCGGAAGCTCTGCCAAACCTCTGTCTCTCTCTCAGACATTGCTACTGACTTACTCTCTCCCTACACACACCCCTATTCTTCCTGTGCGATCCCTGATCCACTACATACGGTGTACACGGAGGTCTCCCTGCCGGAATCTCTTTTGCACATTTTGGTGAACCCGACGTGAATCTTACCAGCAAAAGCAACCATGTCTCAGGAGGACGATGTCAGCAACCGATCGCCTTCCACCGAAACTCCCTCGGGAGACGAGGCTCGCCGTACTCCGACGACTCCCGGCGAGGCGCCAACTTTAGAGTCTTTGGACGCCACTGTCCAAAGTCAGGCAAAAGCTCTCAAGTCTCAGTCTGCGCAGTTAGAACGGATCTTGGCCGTTCTGGGCACCCTTGCGCCAAATCCTCCACCAGCCACCGCTATCCCTCAGGGAGGAGGAACCCCTACCGCTCCAGGATTGGGAGTATCAGCCACGCCTCCCAACCCTCATCTGCAAACTCCACCGTCAGCAACGCAGCTGCCTTCGGTCCAAGGGTCAACGGCACAAATGCTGCCCCCTGCTGCTCACGCCTCTCAGCCCCCGGCTTTGGCGTCCAACCCAGCTCTGCAGTACACTCTGCCTCCACCGGCGACAATCTGGGGAAACGCGGGTAGTCAATACACTCCCAATCCTCCGGCGGCATATGTGTCGCCACCACCTACGGCAACCCCTCCGCCAACTACCGAGGGAAGCATTCCAGAATGCATGACGTCTTTGCAGAAGCGCGTGGACTCCATCCTGGCTCATCAGTCGTTCGCGGATACCATCATCCCGAAGCTAGACAACGATCCACCCATTCCGCGAGAGATCTATCTCATGCCTAACCCGGCGGGGTACAAGGCTCCCAAATGGGATAAGTTCAAGGACGTCAATGGAAACACTCATGAGCATGTCATGCGTTTCATCGATGTCATGGGTCCATACGGAGCTGATCCCAAGCTGCTGATGCGAGAATTCCCAAAAACTCTTGGGAATGTAGCATACAAATGGTACCGAACATTGGAGGCCGGATCTGTGAAGACTTGGGACGACATGGTCCAGAAGTTCTATACCAAGTTCTTCCAGATGGAAGAAAAGGTGACGATGATCCATCTCTCGCGGATGTATCAGAAACGCGAGGAAGATGGAATCAATTTCATCAAGAAATTCAGAGCGAAATCCGTGGAGTGCAAGGATCCAATGCTCGAAAGCCGGCTCGTAGAGATATGCCTGCAGTGCATGCGAGACGAATACAAAAGCATGCTGATCAATTTGCAAACACCTACGTTTTCAAAGCTCATCGAATGCACGATGAACATCGAGCCCATTGCCGAGAGACAGAGAAAGAAGAGCGCTCCAGAACGACCTGCGAGCGGCACCACCTACAAGATCGGCAGATTTGGCTACAAGCGGGGACGCGAAGCTGAGGTCGACACAGTTTCGCCCCAGAAGCAAGCAAAGGTTGCAAACTTCGATGCACCACCTCTGCCATGCTCGGTGGAGGAAGCGAGCGATCTCTGCAGACAGTGGCGTAAGGACGGCGTCCTGCCACCGCTCGAGAAAGCACCCTCCAAGGAGATGACGAGGGACCCTAAGTGGTGCGAATACCACGGCAAGGTCATGCACCCCACGGCTGAGTGCAAGAAGCTCAGATTCGCGTTCGATCAGAAGATGAAGAACGGCGAACTCATCGTCAGCGACCACCGGAAGGATGTGCGCAACAACCCGCTGCCTGCCCATACAGATTCGGGCTCAAAGGGCAAAGAGGTCGCCATGATCTCGATAGTGGACTTGGAAGAAGTCCCAGAGGATGGTCTGCCCATCATTGCTGAAGTCCATGAAGATGAAGACTACAGCATGGACACGGAAGATGAGCGTGCCGACCGCATGAAAGGGTCGCATGGCTTCGACAAATTCTTCAACGAGATGAACTTCTCTGAAAAATGTCGAACGGATATGACAAAAGCAATCTTAAGGGTAGCAGAGGACTACGAGGAGGACCTCGTGGTCTCCAACGGGAAAGTCGTCAGGGCGTCCCGTTTCACAGAAAAGATTATGACCTTTTCTGCCAGCGACAAGAAGACAGATGCGAGCCACCAGAGGCCCCTGTACGTGACCGCCATCATCAACGGCGTCGAATTCAAGCGAGCATTCGTCGATGGAGGAGCAGCGGTCAATGTTGTTCCACTCCACACACTGAAGCTAGCAGGGATCCCCGAGCACAAGGTAGTCAAGCGTCCATCCCCGCTGGTGGGATTCGGAAGCGATTCTAGAATGACGATCGGATGGATCCGCCTGGGCGTTCAGATCGGTAAAATCAAGTGCTCGGCGAAGTTCTATGTCATAGACGCGAACACCACATATCACATGATCATAGGTCGGGCCTGGATTCATCGCTTTGACGCAATCCCTTCGACGGCTCACCAGGTGATGAAAGCTATCTGGAACGACAGGATTGTCGAGATACCGGCCTCAACTAACCCGTTCAACTTGGACGAAGCACATCTCAGCGAGGTGGTGTGGTTCACCGAGATGGCGGACGAGCAAACACCCGGACCATTCAACCCTACTCCTTTACCTCTCTGGGAGGACATCAAGGACCAGTCACCTGCGGGCGTGATGGTGACAAGGGGGGATGCCAAGGAAAAGCCGCCTACTCACGAAGAGGCGCCGCGCATCGCATATCATCGGAAGAATGTGTACACTCTGAAGAGGATCGCAAAGCATGACCCCGAGGGTAAGGAGATAGAGAGCTTCTACGCCAACGGGAAGAAATGCTATCGCATATGAAGGTGCGCGGGGACGTCCTCACACGGGCATGGGGGTGTCCCTGGGCAAATCAATCAAATCGAGCAAGTTGCGCTGACGGAAGAGCCAACACAGGGCACTCCAGACGAGAAACTCAAAGAAGCGCCCGAATGCATGGAAGACAGGCCAAGACCACAAAAGCAAGAGCTAAAAGAAGTGTTCCTCAGCCCGAACGAGGAGAAGAAAAGGCCAGTCTTCCTGAGTGCGGACCTCACAAGCGAAGAGGAACAAGGACTGCTACAGCTCCTAACTGAATACAAGGACGTGTTCGCATGGGAATATGATGAGATGCCGGGTCTGGACACGAGCATCACCATGCACCGTTTAGACATCATCCTAGGGTCTAAACCGGTCAAGCAAAGCATCAGAAGCTTCAGGCCAGAGCTCAACGTGAAGATCAAGCAGGAGATTGTTAAACTCCTAGACGCCAAGTTCATAGAGCCAAATCACCATCCCGCAAGGATTTCCATCGAAGTGCGAACATCGTCGGCATTAACAGAAGATGTGTGCGACGACGAACACATGGATGACGCAGACTGGCGAAAAGCAATCCTGCAAGCTATTGCGAAAGGGACCAGCAGTGAAAGCTGGGCACTCACGAAAGGATATTGCATTCACGACAACACCCTTTACTACAAGGGTCCTGGAGGAATACTCATGCGATGTGTCTCCGAGCAAGAGGGACAACAGCTGTTAGAAAAGATTCACCAACACGCTTGCGGAGAAAGCGAGGTGTCAATCTACAGGAAAGCTCAGAGATATGGCATTCATTGGCCAGGCATGTCAACAGCTGCAGCCCTGATACAAGGGAAGTGCGAAAATTGCGCACTAATCAAAGATTCTCTACTCATCGCTCTAACCGATGACGACACAGACTGGAGGACGCCATTGTTTGAATTCCTCACCCAGGGCACCGTACCCGAATCGAGAAAAGAAGCCGACAAATTGAAGAGGAAAGCGTCTCGATATGTGGTTCAGGAAAACCTGCTTTGGCGAAGAGGTCACGAGGGCAACTTGCTGCGATGCCTAGACGGCAGGGAAGCACAAGAAGTCATGGACCTTTCTCATCAGGTGGAACACCAGGGAGGTGCGAAATTATGCAGACAACTCCTCTCAATCGGATACTTCTGGCCCACGATGGAAGTCGATTGCCGCACCAAGGTGCGACGCTGCCAAGAATGCCAATTCAAAGGGAACCTAGTGCACGCTCCCGCCGTGGATCTACATGCATTAGGGACGCCATGGCCATTTCACACATGGGCTTTGGACTTCATCGGCCCCATCCGACCAACGTCACATGGGAACCATTTCATTCTCACCGCAACCGAGCTGTTCACCAAATGGGTGGAAGCAATACCACTAAAGACGGCAAACGCGCTGGCTGTGGTTAACTTCATCCAGGAAAACATCGTATGCAGGTTCGGAATCCCAAATACCATTCTTTCAGATAACGGTACTCCTTTTGTTAATCGCCAGGTAGCTACGAAACTCGCGGAGTACAATATCAGGCAGATATGCTCCACCCCCTATTATCCAAAGGGAAACGGACAAGCCGAAGCGACTAACAAAACGCTGTTGAGAATTCTGAGCAAGATGGTCGCAGATGACCACAAGAAGTGGGCCGACTCCCTTAACATAGCTCTGTGGGCCTACAGAACTTCTCCAAGGACACCTACAGGGGCCTCGCCATTTCTACTATGTTATGGGGCCGAAGCTGTAGTACCTGCGGAGGTCAGAGTCAATTCGGCAAGGCTGGCCTTCCATGCACTCTATGAAAATCAACGCGATCATGATTTAGTCTTGCTGGAAGAAAAGCACGAACAAGCCAAAAGGACTAACAAGCGGTACCAAGAGAGAATCGCTCGCGCCTATAACAAGACAGTCCAGCGACGGGATTTCGCAGTTGGTGACCTGGTCTTGCGCGCATCTGACCACTGCATGCGAGAAGCAACTCATCCAAAGTTCGCAGCTAATTGGGAAGGACCCTTCGAAGTCACAGAAGTCTTCGATAGTGGCTACTGCAGCATACGAAGGTTGCACGGCACAACCTCAACTCCAAGCTCAGTCAACATGCGCTGGATCAAGAAGTCTATCCTTGACTTCTCTTATTTCATACGTTTTATGATAACGTTGCTTAATGTCTCATGTGGCTATGATTAACGCAATCTCCTCTCCCATATGAGAGGATTGTAATCCTATCTCTCCCATATGAGAGTGTTATAATAAAAGAATTCTCCCAAATGAGAAGTTCATATTTCTAGCCGTTTATATTGCTCTATTTAATTTGTTATTACTGTTAACAATGATTTATTCGCTCCAATAGCAATTTATACAACGCAATCTTAATTGATCATCAAAGCCTATCTCTTACGATAGCAGCAAATACAAACGCGATCTTAATTGATCATCAAAGCCTATCTCTTACGATAGCAGCGAATACAAACGCGATCTTAATTGATCGTCAAAGCCTATCTCTTACGATAGCAGCAAATACAAACGCGATCTTAATTGATCATCAAAGCCTATCTCTTACGATAGCAAACGCGATCTCAATCGATCATCTAAAGCCTATCTTTTACGATAGCAGCCAAACGCAAATGCGATCTTAATTGATCATCAAAGCCTATCTCTTACGATAGCAGCAAATACAAATGCGATCTTAAGTGATCATCAAAGCCTATCTCTCACGATAGCAGTCAACACAAATACGATCTTAATTGATCATCTAAAGCCTATCTCTTACGATAGCAGCCAAACGCAAATGCGATCTTAAGTGATCATCAAAGCCTATCTCTCACGATAGCAATCAACATAAATACGATCTTAATTGATCATCTAAAGCCCATCCCTTACGATGGCAGCCAATGCAAATGCGATCTTAAGTGATCATCCAAAGCCTGTCTCTTACGATAGCAGCAAAATACAAAAACGATCTCAATCGATCATCAAAATCCTATCTCTCACGATAGCGGTTTATGCAAGTGCGATCTTATATGATCTTCTTAAGCCTATCTGTTACGATAGCAATTTATACGCAAAGTGATTTTAATTGATCACCCAAGCCCGTCTGTTACGATGGCAACGTAACTGCAGAACCATCTTGCTAGATCTTCTAAAGGTCTATCTGCTGCGATAGCAATTTATGCGAGAAACTATCTCAAGCCATTCTATAATAAAGCCTATCTTCTATGATAGCAATTCGCACCACTCAACGATCTTAATTGATCTGTTAAAAACTATCTGTTACGATAGTAAAGTTGTGAACATGATCTCATATGATTTACAACGACCAACTGCAAGCCCATCCATCAAGATGGCACAGCTGCGAAATTACGATCTCGAATGATCTAGCGAAACATCTGCGCATTGACGTCGCATATGTGAAATCATTATATGGCATTATGCAAGCCAGAACAAGCCGAAACGCATTCGAAATTGTATTTTTTGCAAAGAGAGCAGATAATACAAAAGCTACATATCATTATGAGTCAAATGACTTACAATTTATCTATCTAGATAACAGCTTACAAGCGAAAAGCTCGAGTCTAACTACGCAGCCAACATGGCTTGCAATACATTCGAAAAATGGCTGATAAGCCAGCAGAGACACGGTACGGAAACCCGGACTGCAAAGAATGAACCCCCCTGGCTTCAAACGCCGGCTACGCAATGCCCAGATCTGCGGGTGAACATCTGTAGCAAGGGGGATCTTGCTCTAAAAAGAGCCACATGAAGCCGTACGCTCGACATACCGCTATCCGACAAGACCGTTGTCAGATATGCTCCCCATAACATTTGCCCAAGGAACCACCGGTTCCAGCGATCAAACTGCAAGCAGAAGCTCCAAAGGGCAAGGGCTCCTTGTAGACGGGGATGAACACAGCGGTTCGCAACCCTGAGTTCAAGAACGAAGAGGCAAGAAACCCTCCTCCAGGGATGCTGGAGGAGAATTCCGTCGTTCATTACGAGACGGTAGCACGGTCACTTCGGCGCTGCACCTTGCCACGAGGCGGCCGGAAACATGACCTGCACACATAATACACGAAGAAATTTCTTCGAACACACATGAGGAATTATCTGCATCCTCTTTATGATGGTTATAAACGGCAATAAGCCTCATAAAGTGGATCTTGGAAACTATTTCTATAGCACAAAGCGCAAACTCAGGATTCAAAACTTGAAGTTGCCATGAATCAACGAAAAACAAGCGTTGAAGCCAGCAGTCGTAAGGACTCACGGCAAAGCACATGTTTGGGATGAAGAACCCAAATGGCAAACACAGGGTTTATATAGGCCCTGTGGAGACTCTTCGGTTGCCTAAGATGAGTCAGCAAAATTCAAAAAGAGGGTAAGTTCAATCACTTACGCCTTGAAAAGCGGTAACAATCAATTACCCTACTAAAGGCTACGACGATTCAGTTGCGTATCCTAATAAATGACGGATAGTCATGATTCGGATGGACTTCCCAACGGAAGCGTGCTTATCTGTCGAGAAATTAGCGCGAAAATCAAGCAGAAAATCAATTGCTGATGTCATAATTGGATATGCACAGAAATGTCCAATCAAATCCCGAAAAGGGCAAAACGGGCAAACTCATTGTTTGTTGTTAAAAAAAGGGGGGAGAAACCCTAGCAACATTACATTAATGTTTCAAAACATTACATTAATGTCTCAGCCATTTTCCTGTTTTCTTTTCAAAATTCGAAAAGTCAAAACAAATTCTTGATTAAGGAATCTTGGGGCTCGAACTGCTCGCTCAGCTTCTCCACTTGTTTCACTTCTTGCTTCAGTTGCTCGCACTTGGCATTCATTTCGTGATACAGCTTCAAAGCTTCATCAACCTTTTGCTTTTGCTGCTCCACCTTCTGCATCTCAGCTGCGAGATTCTGGTGACCGAGATTCAAAGTTACAGCTGCGCGAATCAGTGTAACTCTGTCCTTGAGGAATTTGAAACCAAGTCTGCCTTGGACTTTGAACAGGAGATTTTGGCACATGCCACACAACAATTCAGCACTCTGGGCCGAAATGGTCGCAGGTGTAGCCGCAGACAGCTGCTCCAGTATCCAGATGGCTTCAGTAAGGAATAGCCTCCTGTCAAAAGGTCCGATCTCCAGAGATCTCACAAACGATCGGGGGTATCTGAGACGCATTCGAACCACCCAGTCTACATCGGTTTGCTTCAAACCTGAGACATCAAAAATGGTTATAATGTCAGAACTCGCAAGCAAATAATGCGACGTGCGAACGGTAAATCTTTACTTACCAGTGCCTTCCAGAATTTCATGAAGAGAAGGGATGCGGGCCACTGGGTTGTTCGAAGACTGCCCTCGCTCCATAGCTCTCCTATCAGCTGCGAGCTCCAACCTCTCATAGTCAGGAGGAAGAGTGTAGGCCGCACCAGCTGCGACTACATTCCCAACCTGCGAGCCCCAAATGCTCCACGCAGGAATAGGTGCTTCTGGCTCAGTCATCGCCGGAGGCGAAGGGACAGCCGAAGTCGCTGGGCGGAGGACACTCCCAGATGCGAAAACGTTAGCATCACTTGTCCTTTCTTCCTCACCACCGGTACGGACACCTTCGTCCATCGGCACAGCATCAGCTTCGACATCATCGGAGAGTTCGATGACATCCTCGAGATGCTCACTTGCGTGTCCAGCGGCTGCGACGGGCTTCTCGGTATGGGAGCTCGAAATTGGAACATGGGATGCAGAAGGCTGACTTCTCTGCTCCAGCTCAGGTTCCTCAGCATGACCTGCGATACCAAATGCGATAATGTGAGGTAACTTGTGTTATAAGTTATTTCGCTATCTTTACTAAAGCTAAGAATAAGCACCTCCACGCGAAGGTGGGATTGAGGTATCCTCATCATACACTAGGGACGTGGAACCGTGCCCTATCAGTGTATCCTCACTAAGCAAATCTTTAAGAGAAGCGTGACCTGGGATGCGAGTAAACCAGTCATGATTTTGCCTCAAGTGGCTACAGCCTAGTATGCGCATATCACTCAAAATAATTACCTGAGGGTTCTCCGCATTTGCTTACCAACCAACGGCGAATGTCAGGATTTGACACACCGTGCTTTAACGCACCCACAATTACATCTCTATAAGTAACTGCGAGATTGAAGATCTCACCTTTATCGCCACCTGCGATCTCTGCGAAGTCCGCTTGGACTTGCTCTAGCTCTGCTGCATCCTCTCCGGGAATCTCATCTTCCTCCTCCACATGAGGAGCCACTTCTTCGGGAAGCTCGTCTTCCTCGCCAACTGGACGCACTAAGTCGTCAACATGCTGCTCCTCGAGGCTCCGTTGTTTCACACGCTCGAGCTCCTCTTCCTCTCGCTGCCTTCTTCTTTCAGCAGCCTCCGCGGCTGTCTTCCGGGATTCAGCAAGAACATCCTCGCTTATAGGATCATCTGAAATGCCAGAATGGGCATCTCTCTTTTGCCTCTTGGCCACAAGGCCACCAACGGCTTCGTCATCATCATCTGCGAATACATAATTGGTTCAAAGAAAAGAACTGCAAAGAAGTCAGGATAAAAAGGCAAGGAGATGCGACGGAAGTACCTCCTGATTCTTCCTCGCACATCACAACTGTTGCTTCTTCTTCTTCATCACTTGCCTGGGGCTCCTGCCTCTCTTCCTCCTCTTGGTTGAATGGAACGAAAGTCTCAACTGCGAGATCTTTTCGCACTTTGCTGGGCATACGACCCTTGCCTTTGTCCTTGATGGAAAGGGACCTCACTGGGGGAGAAGCTGGAGCACTCCTAGGGGAAGAAATCGTAATTCCCTTTTGCCTAGGTCTCTTCACTCTCGGCGCCGCAGTCGCTGGAGGGGACGGGTCATCTCTAGGAGGAGACGGAGCCGGAGGGTTGTCTATCAGCGAGTCAGCAAAAGTGTTCATGACTCCACGAACCTTTGTTTCGACCTCGGCATCCATCCTCCATGCTAGCCGGTACGACTCCCCCTTCCTTCTGGTGGCAACAATGGTGTCCACCAGCGATTTGGAGCGATCACCAGCTGCGAACCTCCGCACATGACACTGAAACAGCGCAGAACGAAAAGCATCAGCGCAAGGAAATCAAAAGGCTTAAAGCACACGAAGGAATTGCTTACCTCAGCAAACGCCTTGCTATATTTGATGACCTGCGCGTCACCCTTCTTGATTGCGTCGACTTGCTCCTTCAGAATGAAATCGGGGCACAAATGATTCTCGCGGTCCCACAGCGAGTAGCAACCATACTCAGACTCGCTCAAACTGCAATTGGGGCGAAACGGAAAAGAGTTTCTCTTGATCAAGGGGGCCCTTCCTGGCTGCGCCGCCGCCTCCGTCTCAATCCTCGTTTGCTGGGCAACCCAGTATGCGATCCAGTTCTGGGAACAACCACCCTTGCGAGTTCCCGCAGGCTGCTCAAAGGGAAGATTGCTCATGAGGACCGTCTTGCACTCCTTTGTCAGCAAACGCTTGTAGCACCCTCTGATAATAGACTGGGGCCAGATCGATGGGGCCACTGCATCAAAACCAAACTGAGGAGAGACCCGAGTGGGGTCAACATCCACTGTAAGCCTTTCATACCTTGGCGCGAGCTCACGAATATGCTCTGCAAGGGCAGGAAGGGAACCTCGCAGACACCAACAAAAGAACTCACGATAGCGCTCGTGGAAATGCGGCCCCTTTTCAAAGAGAAGGTCTTCTGACAAGACCATACCTTTGGAAGGGTATAGCTTTGGAAACCACCTCACATTCTCAACGCGTGTGGCATAGGGCCTGGCAGTAAACTCCTTTCGTTTGTCGCATATCAAACTCCAAGTACACTTGGTGTTGCTTGCTCCAAACCATCTCGCAGCCCTTCCGCTGTTGCGCGCTTCTGTCTCGCCTGGGGGACACCACTTATCAAGTGGGAGGGGAGTTGGAGCATAAGACGGCCAGCGCTCGAAAACCCACATTGTCAAAAAGCTGATATTGACAAAGGTCAGAACATCGAGGCGGCCCCGCGATTCCCTCATCGCCAGAACCAGCTGATCCAGCCTATAATATAGCGTCCCCAAGACCAAGGGTCCGAGTGCGACTCTCTGGCCAAGAGCGAGCCTCACGGCAAGTGGCAGCACATGGTAGAAGACCCCGTCATGGGGGTGACCATCAATCAGATACCTCGACAGCCAAGCACAGAGAAAGGCACAAAGGGTTAAATGATAACCCTTGCCCTCTACATAATTCTCGGCCTCCGGGTTCTCGCTCAAAAGCTTCTTACTAATGCTGCTATTCGCATAGTCTCGGAAGAAGTACTGCAACCATTTGTTCCAGGTATTCTTCGCAGACATATCCACCAGCTGCCAGTTCGGAAGAGGCTTTGTAGTGGTCCACCGAGTGGAGATTTTCTTTACCTCTGCTAGGCACTCCTCCATCTGCGCGTACAAGGCCATTTCAGCAGATGTCCTCAAGTGACTCAAGGGGTCCACCTCACCCATGGGGGAAAGCTCATACAGCATCTGAACGTCCTCGAGCGTGGGGGCAGCCTCGAACTCCGCAAAATGAAACGTGTGAGTCGCGGGCGAGTAACGGGACAGAAGGTCTAGAAGCATAGACTGATCCAACTTCACGGCAGCACCCTTCATAGCACGGATAGCAAAGAAAATGCCGGCTTTATCAAGAGTCTCGGCGTGATGATTCAACACGTGGTCGATCCACTCATCCATATAGTCCAATTTCTGGACAAACGCCTGAGTAGAAATCGCAGTGTATGGGAAGTGCCCATTCTCGATCCCCAATCGAACCACATCCTCGGAACCAACCAACTCGAGCAGGGCTGAGTTAACTGGGCGAGTCAGTGTCAACAATCGCTCAACTGGAACAGGATCAGGCATCCTCTTCGCCTTCACCCTCGCATGATAAAAATCCTTCCCACCCAGAAAGGGGGCTTTACGCCACAGAGCCTGCGGAAGCTCCGGCATCTCTTCATCTTCCTTGACGGTTCTGGTTACTCTTGTCTTGGCCATTCATGCGAAAGGGCAAGAAAAAGGGGGGAGAAATACCACACCACACTTCAGTTTGAATTTTGGAATTTGAGATCTATGCAAACCAAAGCAAACAGTTCCGGTACCGATTTCAGAAATTGGGGAGTTGATATTGTTGAAAGATTAAAACGAAGCGGGTTCAAAGATCAAAAGCCTCTTCACAAATTTCATGGATTTACAGATTCAACGCGGTTCAAGGCAAACACTGGTATTTTAAATCAAAAGTAAACGAGGCCAACCTTGTTTCCTTGAAGCTTGCTTGGATATACACAATTGGAGAATACGATTTGCAGTTCTGAACTGGTGATTGATTATCTGGATCTGCTCTCGAAGATCTCCGGGTACCATTCACTTTAAGAGAAAGAAGTGATGCTTTGCAATAATGGGATACAAGGTATTTATCCAGAAGAATGAAGGGTTGCGTCCCTTCAGTAGTCGAATCGCAACCGTCACCGTCGTATCGCGCAATCACAGGACGGGCTGACGTCACGCCTAAAACCCTAAAGGCCAGACGGCACGACTCTAAGGGTTTTAGGTCATAATGACACGCACGGGGGCTGAACCTACCCGTATTTGAATTGGTGCGTGGCGACGACGCGCATGTTGGTTTCCGCGCATGGAAGCCTATACAGCTATGAGCCTTCACGCGCAGAAAGGGGGCTAATGTAGATACTGCTTTCTGACATGGCAGATCTAGGCCACGTGGCAACCATCCAGCACACCATATTGTGCTCCACACACACAGGATCACCAGCCGAGCTGATCCATGTGGGGGCTGCGAGACAGAGCCCTCGCATACCACTGCACGGGACTTGTAGGGACTTTGTGGTTTGGAGGCTAGAGTAAGCCCTGTCGCGTGCGAGCCAAGCCCGCGCGCGACCTTTAGTAACTGTTTTGAGAGATCTATGGCACGAGCTCCCTAGACCCGGTCAATCCGGTCAAACCCGGTCAACCTCGTAACGGTTCCGGTACTCGCGCACCACGTGCTGTAACGGTTCCTATATACTCGGACGAACGTGCCGTTATGGTTAAGCTAATTAAGCCGCCATTAATGGGCGCATTAACCACACTACAACGGTCATGTTCTCCAGTATATATATATCGTTAACCTTTCCATACAAAGGAGAACACACTGCCATACGCGGAAGCTCTGCCAAACCTCTGTCTCTCTCTCAGACATTGCTACTGACTTACTCTCTCCCTACACACACCCCTATTCTTCCTGTGCGATCCCTGATCCACTACATACGGTGTACACGGAGGTCTCCCTGCCGGAATCTCTTGTGCACAGCTGGATCATCACTTCATTTTGTCAATTCTGCTAATACCCTCCCTAAAGTTAATGGTGTTGTAGAGACCATTAACTTGGACTTCAAATATCCAAAAGCAGCAGCAGCTTTTGTGAATAAGTCTCCTAGCTGATCTGCAGAATACACAAATTCAACCAGTAACTGTTTTCTCAACACTTTTTTCTCTAATGAAAAGATAATCTAATTTTATGTGTTTAGTTTTGGAATGCATAATGGGATTTGCAGTCATGTGAATTGCAGATTCATTGTCACAAAAAAGAAGTGGTGGTTGTTTTAAAAAGAAATGCAAATCTTGAAACAAATATTGAAACCAAGTGATTTCTGCAGCAGTTGTTGCCAAAGCTCTATATTCTGCCTCAGATGAAGATCTAGAGACAGTTGGTTGTTTCTTTGCAGCCCAGTGAATTGGGTTGTTGCCCAGAAATAAGACAAAACCAGTGGTGCTTCTTCTGTCAGATGGGTTACCAGCCCAATCTGCATCAGAAAAAGCACATAAGTTTAATTCACTGTGCTTGTACAGAATTCCATCATTTGTGGTGCCTCTTAGATATCTAAGAATTCTTTTGGCACCTAACATATGTTGTGTAGTAGGACAATGCATAAATTGACACAAATAATTAACAGCAAAGCATATATCAGGTCTTGTAAAAACTAAATATTGTAGTGCACCAATCAATTGCCTAAATGGAGTAGGATCAGATAGTAGTTCACCATCATTGAAAGTGTATTTAATTCCAGAAATGGTAGGGGTATTACAAGGAGTGCAATTATGCATATTAAATCTAGTGAGCAAATCATTGACATATTTAGATTGATGCACAAATATTCCATTTTCATTTCTGTCAATTTGCAAACCCAGAAAATAAGTCAAAGGACCCAGATCATTCATATTGAACTCACACTTCAACTTGGAAATAAGATGAGCAGTATAAACAGGATCATTACCAGTTAGAATGATGTCATCAACATACAAGAGTAAAACAGTGATGGTAGAGGAGTTGGAATTGTGTTTAACAAACACGGAGGTGTCAGCTTTAGATTGTGTGAATCCAAGAGACAAAATAAATTCTGTAAATCTCTCAAACCAAGCTCTAGGAGCTTTTTTGAGACCATATATGGCTTTGTTAAGTTTACAAACATAATCAGGAAATTGAGAATTTTTAAATCCAGGAGGTTGTTGCATATAAATAGTTTCTTTGAGATAGCCATGAAGAAATACATTTTTGACATCCAATTGATGGAGAGACCAATTAAATGTGGCTGCTAAAGACAAAATTGTTCTAACAGTAGCATGTTTGACCACATGACTAAAAGTCTCTTCAAAGTCAATGCTAGGGGTTTGACTAAACCCCTTAGCCACTAATCTAGCTTTATGTCTGGAAATTGAACCATCAGGGTTATATTTGGTTTTAAAAACCCATTTGTTCCCTACAATATTTGAATTGTAGGGTCTTGGAACTAAAGTCCAAGTGTTTTGTTGTGTGAGACTAGAGAACTCTTCAGTCATTGCTTGTAGCCACAGGGAGTGTTTTCTAGCCTCTGTGAAGCAAGTTGGATCATTTAAGAAAGGAGAGATATCAGAGTTACCAGATATAGCATTGAACCCAAATGTCTTTTTCTTAAAAATCCCAGACTTGCTCCTTGTCTGCATGGGGTGACTCCTAGCTGGATGAGGCCTTTCCACATCAGTATCTGCCATGCCAGTACTGTTTGTAGGTTGATCATCAGTGTTGTGATCATCATGTGAAGTAGGCTGCTGAGACTGTGTGTGAGGGACATCCTGAGTCTGAGAGTCTCCAGCAGAAGTGTATTTTCTGTTCTCATCAGTGTGTTGTGATCTGTTCTCATCAGTGGTGTTGGGAAAGATCATGGAAGTATCATGTTCAGAATGTGGCATGTGATCTTGTGTAGCATTGTTCTCATCAGAAACATCTGAAACATGACCATCATTAACAATGTGAGAAGATGGAACAGTAGCAGAAGGTATGTAATCAAAAGGCAAAGAAATACGAATGACACCAATGTGAAATGTGTCAGAAGAATTTGAATTATCAGATACATAATTTGAACAACTTTTATCAAATGGAAAAGTGTTCTCATCAAATATAACATCTCTACTGATAAAGAACTTGTGAGAGTCTTTATCAAAGCAAGCATATCCTTTATAGTTATGAGCATAACCAAGAAACACACACTGTTTAGTTTTTGGATCTAATTTGGAGTTGTTGTAATGTCTCAAGAAAGGATAACAAGCACACCCAAAAACTTTAAGTTTATTATAATCAAGTTTAGTATTATAAAGCAACTCCCAAGGAGATTTGTTTTGAGTGTTTTTGCTTGGCATATAATTAATCAAGTAAACTGCAGCACTAGAAGCATGATACCAAAAATACTTAGGCAGTTTGGCATGTACAAGAAGTGTCACAGCAGTTTCTACTATGTGCCTATGTTTTCATTCAGCTACACCATGTTGTTGTGGTGTGTAAGGACATGATTTTTTATGAACAATTCCTTGAGAATGCCAAAAGGTTTGAAAAGTGTAAGACATGTATTCACCACCTCCATCAGATCTTAAAATCTTAATTGGGGTGTCTAATTGTTTTTCAATTTCAAGTTTGAATTTTGGAAAAATCATTGCAACTTCTGATTTGTGATGCAGAGGAAAAATCCATGTACACTTAGAATAATCATCCACAAACAATACATAGAATCTATATCCATGATAAGATTTCACAGTAGCAGGTCCCCAAACATCACTATGCAGAAGATCAAGAGGTGATTTTGTGTGTGTACTGGAAGATTTATAAGGCAGTTTAGTCATTTTACCAAGCAAGCAATGTTCATAAACAGAATGAGAAGAAATGTCATAAACTTTAAGGTCTTTACACATATGAGAATAAGAAATAAATATAAGTCTTAAAATGTCTTCAGAAGGGTGTCCCAGTCTAGCATGCCAGAGAGGAGACTTCACTGTTTTTCCTAAATGAGCTTGTATTGTATCTTTGTCTTGAAAAGCTGTAGACAAAGGTTGTGTGTGTATAGGGTATAGACCATTTTCACTCAATCACTGGTAGAGGATTGTGCCCTAAAGTTTGTCCTGAATATAAAATTTGTCAGCATCAAAGTAAAAGAAGCAATTGTGTTGTTTGCAAAGTTGATAAACAGAAATGAGATTTGTTGAAAGATTTGGGACATGTAAGGTGTTATGAAAAGTAAAAGAATGAGAAGGGGTGTTAAGGATGGCTGTACCAGAATGAGATATGGGAAGAGTGTGCCCATTTCCAACAGCAACCTTGTCACTACCATAACAGGGTGAGGCCAGAGAGAGATTATTGAATTCAGCAGTCATATGATTGTTTGCACCAGAGTCAGTGAACCAATAATTTGGATTGATGCTAGGTGTTGGACCAAGAAGACTAGCATTGAAGGCATTGATTTGAGGTTGATAACCAGCTACTGGTGCAGACACATTGTTCTGAGAGTGTTGGTCTTGATTGACATTCATAGTAGGAGCAGCAAAATTGGTCATAGCAGATAACTGGGGTGGAGGTTTCTTACCTTGGTAAGCAAAGTCCAATCTATGCCAACAGTCAACAGCAGAATGATAGTCCATACCACAGATTTGGCAATTGATAGGGTTTCCATTGCTATCAAAGCTAGGAACCTTGTTCTTGGATTGGCCAACCCCTCTGTTATAACCTCTACCACCTCTAGAGGAGTCATGAGTTCTTCCTCCATTAGTGTTTCCTCTTCCATAGGGGTAGTTTGAGGTATAAGTTTGACCTTGATAATTAGGGTTTTGACTTGAATTTTGACTTTGATAGCCAGAGACTTGATTGAACTTTGAGTTTTGATCATTATAGTTGTTTCATTGACCTCTGCCATAACCATTTCCTTGATTCTTGTTATTGTCATACCCATTTACTTTTCCTCTTCCACCATTAAACATGTTAGAGACATAAGCAGCAAACCCAGTTAATTCATTTCCCAAGATAGATTGAGACTCGATCATTTGTTCTTCAGCCTTTAACATAACATGTAGCTCTTCAAAATTAATTCTAATCAGGGGAAACAGACATAGTGACTCTCACACCAGATCTAAAAAGAGTTATACTCAGGAGAAAGACCATGTAGAGCATATAGAATCATATCTTGATCATCAGTATTCACCATAGCAGAAGACAGTTTATCTCTTAGGGTTTTTAACTTTTGCATATAGACATCAATAGAATCAGATTTCTTCCTAATCGTTTGCAACTCAGATCTCAGTTGAATAATATTAGATCTAGTGAGAGAAGAATACCTGTTCTCCAAAGAAACCCAAACGTCTCGAGAGAAAGGCTTACCCACTACCTGGACCAAAGCTTCTTGAGAGAAAATTGCTGTGAGCAGAGAGAGGAAGATCTGATCCTGAGTGTCCCATGCATCATATTCTGGGTTTCGATTGACCGTCACGATTCCATCACCATCAACCAGGAATTCGGAGGGACAAACCCAAGATCCATCAACATAACCAAATAAGGACTGTGTTTTGAGGAGAGTGGAGATTTGATATCGCCAGATAACATAGTTTGTGTTATCTAGATTGAAAGGGACGAGGTTATGAACTTGTGAGAGAAGATAGAAGGGATTTGAGTTCCCCTGAGACTGATTTGTAGAGAGAGCCATTGCTCTGATACCATGAAAGGAATCAAACGATTCCAGGAAAGATGAAATCTAACAGAATAAGAAGAGAACAATTTCATTAAGTTTCTGAAACAAATTTGACAGAGCTTCGCTACATTTTCTGGAAAGCGAAGAAGGAGATAATGAACCCTAAAGGACGCAGCAGGGTTTTATACCCAAGAAAGACAACGGTCTTATTTTAGACCGTTGGATCACAATATCTCATCACAGCCGTTCATGGCTTGTGAGAAATTATACTAAGGCCCAAAACACTTGGCCTGAGTTACAAATAAGTCTAGTGAATTACATAACAGCCACAAAACTTTAGGAAATAGCAAAAAAGACATAGAAGGCACATTCTGGGTTTTGACAAGTTCTGGAAAAAGGCATAAATACCCCTTTTTGACATGTTTTGTTGATTTTGAAAAAGACTTTGATCTTGTCTTTGATTTCAGCAACATTCTTTTGGCTTCAACACTTCATTTGAGCTGGATCATCACTTCATTTTGTCAATTCTGCTAATAAGTCTTCTATCTGGTTATGGACTGAGATGTTTTCTTTGTAAACAGTAAAGTATCTGGTGAACTAATTGACAAAGAAACCTTGTGAAACCAACAAGTGAGAGAGCTTATCATGCCAAGCTCTTGATGCCTGATTAAGACCACAGAGTGACTTGTCAAGTTGACAAACATGATTAGGAAAAGCTGCATTCACAAACCTCTAGGACGGAACAATCTAACATTCTTCAGTGCGGTGCCATGAAGGACGGCATTGAACACATCTAGCTGTTGAATCTGCCAATTTTGCTGCAATGACAAGGTAATGAAAACTCTTAATTGTTTGAAGATTTACCACATGACTAATGGTTGTTGAATAATCTACACCATACTTTCGTAAGAACCCCCTTATCTACTAGTCTAGCCTTGTATCTGGATTGTGGACATTGTGCCATCAGCATCTCTTCATTCTGCACACCCATTTTGAGCCAATAAGGGGGTTCTATTGGGTGGCAAAGGAACCAAAGACCAAGTGGCCTGCTGCATCAATGCATTATATTCCTGTCATAGTAGTGTTCCATTGAGTGCAAGTAGCATCTTGCCTCTCTAATTGTAGTCGGTTGTGTACTGAGAAAAGGAGACATAACATTGGCTGTATTGACTTGATTTTTGGGATTTTATGTTTAACAATACTAGCTTTGGATATGGTTTGGTACAGGAGGAGATGGTGAGAAGAAGTAGGTAGATCAGGAGATTGAACTGAAGTGTTAGATGAGGAGGACACAAGTGGAGATGACGGCAAAGATGATGAAGAAGAAGGTGTAATAGGAAAAGAAACATGTGACTGAAAAGGATTGGAGAGAAAAATTGAAGGAACTATGATTTTAAGCTCACTGGAGAAGACCTCTGAAGAATAGGAAAAAACATGTTCAATTCTTTGAACATGTCTTGAACTGTAGCCTCTTTGAGTTGAGATTTCCGGACATTTGTATCCCTTCGTAGCATGACAGTAACCCAAGAAAACACAGTTAGCTGCTTTGGGTTGAAGTTCATTGGTGTTGTATGGTTTGATCCAGGGAAAACATAGGCAACCTAATTTTTTTGAGAGAGTGATAATCAGGTGACAAGTTGTAAAAACAAGTGAGTCGATGGTTGACAGCCGCCTCCTTGTCTTGGAGGCCAGGGGCTATCGTAACCTTTTTTTCTCCCAGTGTATGGGAAAAAGAGTGAGGAACTCTTTGGTCATAGGTTGGTCCAAAGAACGAGAGTCGGCTTCCTTAAGTCCATTGTTCCTTAGTAGAAGTGGTAGAGCCGTCGGCAATGATATAAAACCAAACTTCTGTTTATGATGCCTGCCTGTTGATTAGATATGGAAGTAATAAGTGCCTCCAACCAGAAAGAGGATGGAACATTACCATGAAGAAGAAGTGCTAAAGTTGTACTACCTCTGTTTCGCCTGTTTCAGCCTACTTCCCTTTTTGTCACTATTCACTGGATTACTTTCATCCGGTGATTTGATTAGCAAAACGGTACAAGAATTTGGTAATCTTTGCATGGTGTTATAGAGGAAAGTTTATTCTAAAATACCATGAAAAAATTGTTAAAAATTTACATCGTTTTGGTACTCAAATCACTAAGTCAAAGTAACTCAGTTACGGGTTAAAAAGTCAAACGCAGACGAAACAGACGAAACGGAGGTAGTATATACTAAATGCATGTGTTTTCTTTCGACTCTACTATTTTGCTCAAATGTGTAAGGACAAGTTATTTGATGTAATATGCCTTGACTTTGCTGATAAAGACCAAAGTCGTGATGGACATACTCTACACCATTATCAGTTCTAAAGATCTTGACAATGGCTCTGAATTGAGTTGCAATAAGATTGGTGAAATGGAGATAAGGTTCATGAGCTTTAGACTTGCATGCCAAAAGAATTTGGTACAATCATCAATGAATATGAGATATAACTTGTATACCTCCGTTTCTTCTCTTTCAACTTAGTTTGACTTTTTTACCCATATCTTGGTCACTTTGACACGGTGATTTGGATTGTAAAACGATATAATTTTGGGTAAAAGACAAAAACCACCCCTCGAGTATGGGTTATATACAAAAAAACCCCTCGTGTTCGGGGATATACAAAAACCGCCCCTGTCAGAGTTAGTGGCTAACGGCACACTAACGGAGAGGTTAAAAGACATATTTACCCTCATTTCTGAAAAGAATACCACACTATATAAGTACTTCTTTTCTTCCTCTTCCTCACTACCTAAACCCTAGCTGCCTCTCTCACTTTGTCCTTCCCTCCTCTCTTTCTCTCCCACCCCGTCCCTCTGCTTCTCTCACCGGCGACGACCAGAGGCGACGACCAGATCAAGCTTCTCTTCACCGGAGACGACCAGATCGAGATTCTCTTCACCGTCTCTCTCTCCTTCCCCGTCCCACTCTTCGCCGGAGCTCCCTGAATCGCCGAAGTGTTCGCGGGCACCATCAGTGTCCACCTCACCTTCTTCTTCCTCTTCTCTTCTTCACCCAGAGAGAGACAAAGCTCAAAATTGAAGCTCTGTTCAAAACCGCAGAAGCCATATGAGAGCTGTTTTATACCTACAAAACCACTTTGTTCCTCGAAAGAGCTTTCTCACAATTCGGTCCCTCTCTGTTACATACACAGTTCGAAACCCCAGCTCGATCCCAAGATATATCTCTGAATAAACTTCACCGATCCGTGAATTGAAGCGTAACCAGTGAATCACCGAGTCTTTACCGACTCACTGGTCTCGACTCAATTCACAGATCAGTGAAGCGCAATTCAAGAATGCCCACAAAGTGTTCGACCTATTGCCTCAAAGAAGAAGTTGCTTCCATCAACTGAACCAATCCTAACAAACCCATTCCGTTTTCCTCCTTAGCTTGTTGTATAAATACACAACAACCCATTGCTCTCTACTCTTTCTTGCACAAAACCCATCAGAGACTTCTCCTTCTTCTGTTTAGATTGTTGTATAAATACACAACAACCCAGTGCTCTGTACCCTTTCTTGCACACAACCCATCACAGACTTCTCCTTCTTCTGATCCTTCTCTGTTCAAGAATAGAGAAACCCAGTCTCAGAAACCCAAAAACCCCTCCAGATTACAACAGTTTCTTGATGAATCAACCAAGAAGAGAGCAACATTGTATCTACTTCTGAAAACCCACATTCTGATTCTTCAAAATGGGCAAGAAGGAATCTCGATTCTACTCCCTGAAGAGTTTGGCTGAATCGCCGTACCGCCGTACCTCTTTCTCTCTTCAAATGTGGTGTGGATCTGGGCGAAATCGCCCGTTCAGCGGGTTCTCCGATCGAAGCGCTGCAAACCCAAACAGATCGCCGATTCAGTGAAGCTTCAATTTCATCATCTTTCAGACAAATCTCAGAGATATTTAGAGAAATAGATAAAGTGCCTGGTGAGGCAGGTCGATTCTAGGAGGATGATGGGTTGAAGAAGCAAACCCAAACAGGTCAGTCATCGAACCTGGTGAGGCAGATGGGTTGAAGAAGCATGCTCTGTTTCCCGGCGGCGGTTGGATGGGAGTTTCCGTCGGACTCCTTACCGTGAAGTGCCTGTTTTGCTTCCGATTATACCCTCCCTACCACCGATCTCTCTCCTCTCTCTCTCTTCACAGAAAACCATAAGCCATCACCACCACCGCAGTTCGAGTTCTTCTCCGGTGGTGGAGATGGATTTGTAATGGATGGTGGTTTGGAGCTCTATTGATTCATCCATGGTCTGCCGTTTGTTTGGATTTGGGTTTCGGCGATTTTTTTTTTTTTTTTTTTTTTTTTTTATAAATTTTGGCGATTTTATTTATGTTGGTGATGGGTCTGGGATGTTGTACAGGAAGTAAATTGTTGTTGTTGTGCTTGTGTGTTGTTGTTTGTGGAGTTTTTGGTGATTCGGCATTCTGATGGTGGTGGCGGTGGTTGTGATGGTCTGTTTCAGGCCAACATGTGAGTTAGGAGGTTAGCAGGTTGAAAGTGGAGGAGGTAGTAGCAGAGGTGTTTCGGATGGTGATGAAGGAGAGCTGCTGGTGAGTTTGTTATTGTTAAAGAGCAAAATTTGTGTTGGTGGTGGTGTTGGCGGTGTTTGTGGTGGGGGATGTGGTGGTGGAGGTGGTGGCCAAGAACACCAATTGATAAATATTTGTTGTTTGTTTGTTGGGTAAACAACAATTGATAAACACCGTTGTTGGCGGTGTTTGTTTGTTTTGTTATTGTTGTGGCGGCATGGTGGTGGTGGTCAAGAACATCAAGATATAAGTGGTCAAGAACACCAAGAACATCAAGAGAACATCAAGGACATGAATAAAAAAAAAATAAAAAAAAAAATACAAATAATGGCAAAATGGTCATAAAAAAGACATATTGCACCCCATACTAATTGATTGTAACAGAAGGGTGTTTTTCGTCTAACGTCCATCCACTGACAGGGGTGATTTTTGTCTCGACAGGGGTGGTTTTTGTATATCCCCGAACACGGAGGTTGTTTTTGTATATAACCCATACTCGAGGGGTGGTTTTTGTCTTTTACCCTATAATTTTTTGACAATTTTTTCATCGTACTGTAGAGTAAGGTTTACTCTACAAAATCATGCAAAATTACCAAATTCGTGTATCGTTTTGCTGACCAAATTATCAGGTCAAGATGACCCAGTGAATAGCGTCAAAAAGTAAAGTAAACTAAAAGAGAAAAAACAGAAGTAGTATCCTCTAAAAGACTGTGGAGGAGCAGGGCGCATACATCTCAGTGTACAAGTTCAAAAAGAGTACAAGAATGAAACACAATAAAAAAATGACTAACTTGTGGCCTTTAGCTAAACAACAATGTTAACATACCACTCCGTCCCAGCTCAAACGCACCATTGGACTTTTTTCACCCGTAACTGGATCATTTTGACTCGGTGATTTAGATCGCAAAACGATTCAATTTTTCGATAATTTTTTTATGGTCTTGTAGAATAAGAGTTCCTCGACAACACTACAAAAAATTATCTAAAAATTACAAAATTTTGCTATCCAAATCATCGGGTCAAACTGACCCAGTGAATAGTGATAAAAATCCAAATCGTGCAAAAGATGTGGGACGGAGTGGTATATAGACTTGTTGGATGACATTGAAAACTTCAATTGACATGTCAATTTGTCAGACTGCTTTGAATACATGACCAAGCCTCAGATGCCACATCATCATCAAACTGACCACTAACAACCTCCCGCATCATTACCAAATGCAGAACCAAACTGGGTATTACTATGACAACCAAATCTTCCACCACCCCCAGGTAAATACCTACCTCTGTGTGAATAAGATCTGGCTCTGAAACCACCCCCTTTGTGGGCATAATAAGCCATAGTACTAGGTAGCTCACTGATGGAACTTGCATAACTAATAGTAGTATTACTCATCAACAAATGTAACTCCTCGGTGATGAGCAAAGTAGACAGTTGCTACAGAATTTGGCTGAGATCTTGTTCTTATATTGTTCTTGAAACGATCATACACTCTAGCAAGAAAAACCTTTAAGAATGTAAATAATTACATCTTCATCATTGATTTCTTTGTTAACTAACTTGTGCCAAATCATCAATGATTAGCTTAACCTGATTTAGGTTCCAGAGGCAAGTTTTTCTTCTCAAGTAGGTATAGATTCATCTTCAACTGATGAATACTAGAGCATGATAAAGAAGCAGAAGCGCTGTGCTAAACTAGTCCAGATCTCATGGAGCATGATTATGATTCATAATCAAAGGACGAACAGACACATAAATTGAAGCCGTAAGGAAAGTTTTAAGATGTTGATCAATTGAATGCCATGGAAGGATTCGGTGTAGGAGGACGTGTCCGGTGGTGGCGCAACAACACCGGTGACAAAATCAAGAACCTGATTCGCAGCAAGAACTGTGCACATTTGAGCTTTTAACAAACCGAAGTTTGAGCCATCAAGCTTAATTAGAAGACACATTTGACACAAGACACAAGCAAATTAAGCCTTGTGATGATTCTGTTTCAACATATCAATGACAGTCCTCAAGGCTTCCTGAGAACTCCCATTACCTTCCCAAGCTTTCCTTCCTTCTTCACCAACTCTCTTTGCTTCACCCCTCAGTTTCTCATCACTCATCATCTCCCTCACCTTCTCTCCAATCTCTTCCCCACTCACCAACCTCTCCCCACCCCAACCCCAATCTCCCAACACCCTCCCAAGCCCTCCTCTCTCCACCACCTCTGCATTCACTCTCTGATCACCGTGCAACGGCCACGCCAAGATCGGTACACCCACAAAAGCCGCTTCCATAACCGAGTTCCAACCACAGTGGCTAAGAAAACCTCCTATCGCCGGATTCGACAAAATCTCCTCCTGTTCCACCCAATCTTTCGCCACAACCCCTCTCTTTTTCGTCCTTTCAAGAAACGACTCGCCCAGCAACTCGTTGACTGTGTTCTTGTCGTCTTTGTCGACTTTGCTCGCTTTCAACACCCAGAAGAACGGACACCCGCTTCTCTCCAACCCTTTTCCTAGCTCTCTGATCTGTTCTTTGGACATTGCTGTTCTGCTACCGAAGCTCACGTAGATTACTGATCCAACCGCCCGAGAATCAAGCCATGGAGAGTACGTATTCTTATTCAGGTGGGTTCCGTAACGCTCGAGTGGCCCAATTGGGTAAAGAGCTGGTATGCAACTACCATGATTGATCAGTGAAGAAATGGTTTCTGATTCGAACTTATTGAAGGTGTTGATCAACACCCCTGTAGATTTGGATATGAACAGAGCGTTCTTCATTAGCAATGAAGCGAATTGAGAGTCTGGGATGAAGAAGGGTGGGGGTATAATTGACGAATGAAATGGGGCTAAGCCGGGAATGTTGAAAACAGAGTGCTCTGTCTTTGGGGTGAAGAAGGGTAGGTTCGCGATGAAGGAGAAGAATCTTGCAGAGGTGGTACATACGACGTAGTTTGATATACCGAGATCGTGTGTCACCGGGACAGTGGCGGCGAGTGAGGTTATGTCGGAGAAGAGAGCTGAGATTGGTGGAGACAGAGATGAGAGCAGAGGAGGGAGGAGATGGGCAGAGTTGTGAATGGCTTCCCATTGGAGGAAGAAAGGGTCGGATGTTTTGAGGTCTCTGACGCAAGGGATGACGTCGAATTGGAGTCGTTTGATATGTGGGTGAGAGGAGAAGAAGGTGGATAAGTGGGAGGATTCGGCGGCGGAGACTGGCGGCTCGGCGGTGATGATGGTGACTTTGCAGCCGCGGGAAGCGAACATGGCGGCGAGGCGGAGGTTGGGGGTGAGGTGACCCATTCCGGCGCTGGGGAAGACTGCCACGTGCGGTAGTTCGCCGGTGGGATTGTGGGTTTCCGCCATTGTTGGTTGGTGAGGATTATGTGATCTGTGGACAAAATTGTATGGTGGTGGTTGTATATAATGTTCCTCTTGTTCAGAAAATATATAAATATAAGAGCCATGGTATGATCACGTTATCAACATGAGCCGACATGAAAACTACAGTAAAACCTTCAAATGTACTACTACCCGATAAATTAATAACCTCAACAAATAGTATTTGTTAAATCAACAAAGCCGTTATCAACATGGCACATGGCCTCACATGATAACTAACACAAATAAATAAGCTTCTCCGTTAATACAAGTCATTACAAAAAATAGTTAGTTACTTTGAACTAGTAAAGTCCTTAATAGAGTGGCTAAACCAAATGCCAATTTAGTCTCTTAATTTCATGTTAGTTAGATGTAGCGAATCAACACATTATAACTATTTTAGTTTTATTTTTTGATTTTTACTTGATCTTTAGACATTATTGGTACAACACTATTGGAACAAAACACCTTACTAAAATAAATAAGTTAAGTTTATACTAAAATTTAGCTAAATTGTGCATAATACTATTGTATACGCTAGACTAAATACTATTGTATACGCTAGACTAAGTGACAATCCATTTTCTAAATATAACACATTTTGAGATATTGAATATACGCACAAACAAAATATCTAAACGAAAAATCTACTAACAACTAGGGCCTCCTCAAGGGGCCGCTAATATCTCTTATTTGGAGTTTTCCATATGGCCAATTTAGCTTTTATGAGGATTTCTGAGTGGAGTCGAGAGTCTCTTAAGTGAAACGGGCACAATGCTGAGTAGAAGTGGTATATCACTTATTTTCCCCATTCTTTGTTATTTATATGTAAAACTATGCATTTATTAAGTTTGTCGTCTATCATTATTATCTATCTTGTCAAATGTGATCACGAGGTGTGCTCGTGCTTTGTCGCATAGTAAGTAGGTATGTGACATGCTTGGAAGTGAGCGGAAAAGACTCGGGAAGCAAAAGATATTGTAGAACAAAGTGGTGAAGAAAAGTTAGAAAAGCGAAACTGGACATAGTTCACTATTTCGGCCATGACTCGAGTTTCTGCCCGCATACATACATTAACCGTTGTGCGTATGTATGCAAGTAGAGAGTTGGCTGAGCAAATTAATAGCATTAGGGTGCGTATACGCATGTCAGTGTGCGCACATACACACAGTCAGGATTTTGAGCAGATCAAGCAGATTTTTGTGCCGAGGACCTCTCTCGAGGACCGCTTGACTATGAGCTTCGAATCCCACATGATGACCAAGTGTTTGAATCCTAGACTCTTCGCCGCAAAAAAGTCTGCGATGAGTGACACGATTTCTTACGTGTATACGCAAGTGCACGGTCGAAGTAATGCAGATGAGTATTAAAACTCAGGTTGTCGAACCCACACGGACATTCTCTAGATTATTTATCTAAACGATTAATTTAGAGTTAAAGTAACCGGGAGGAGTGCTTGTTGATTTAAGAATTTGTCACCCCAAGCGACTGAAATTCAAATTACAAACTAAACAATAGTTCTGTTATTTTCTGATTAATTCAAATATGGAGAACACTAGATAGTCTTATTGTCTCCAGGGGATATAGATATTTCCGGATTACGATTTGAAACACTCTACTTACTTCTACTTATACCGGGTCACACTCATTATGATCTTCTGTTGATCTCACGTAAATATACATTCCAGTCTACTTCGAGTATCGGACCACCTCCGTCTAACGTTACGTTCTAGTCAGCTAGCCAGGCATGGGCGGACGTAGGATTCTTTATCAGGGTGGGCACACTGAACACAAAAAATTGTTTGTGAGATGAGACATCTCTTGTCAAGCATACGATCAAATCCACGCAAATAAATAGTTGTAGTTCGAAGTTTAGTACTTTAATAACTCCCGGGATAGAATGTTTTAAAAAATTCAAGACTTAACGCTGCTATGTAAAAACATCTCCTGACACATGGTTATTTGAGACATTTTTACAACCAGCCTCTTTATAACTTTGAGGGGAGCCTATGTGAAGATTTCATAAGATGAATAGTAGAATGGTAGTAGGGAATAAAAACTCAGAGTGGGCTTATGACCACCTTGGGTCAAATATAGGTCCGCCCATGTAGCCAGGTTCGCTCACCGGGTCATGTCGGCCCACCGATTTCACTAAAACCTAACTACAACTATAGGAAACAACCCACACACGGTCATTCAAGTCTCTGTCTCCTGTCAGTCTCAAGAAACTATGAGAACGTCAACAATATTCTTAACATATGATCAAATTCACTATCGTTCAACAACCTAGACAACTAGCATGCTTCGGGTGATCAAGCCATACACACTTAAGATTAAGAACAAGAATATGTTGACTAACTAGAACAATACGTAGATTTAAGTATCAAAACATGAATCAAACAGACATAAATCCGGAAATTCTAAAGAAAACCCTAGTTCTCTATAAACTATCTAGTTATGGAAGTTTAGCTACAAATAATGTCGTTTAGCTTTACGAAATTCTCCATAAAAGTGATAAAAAGAGAGAGGGAAGAGATCAAACTCGAAATCGGAGCTTCCTCGTCCTTCGTCGTCTTCGTCTTCTTTCTTCGTCTTTGTTGGCTTCGTCTTTTTCATTTTGTGTCGAGTGGCGTAGGATGATGAATGGCGTTCAAAACATCCCCTTCGTTCTAAATCAGACCCGTTCCTCCTTGGAGTAGAACTTATTTTTTTTTACTTAAGCCCTTCCAAGATTGTTGGAGTCTTCATCAACCCCTAGGGTTAGAAATAAATGACCCAAGATTCCTTTCTCTTCAGTTTCTCCTTTATTTCACTTTGACTCCAATTCAAAATCAGTCTCCAGGAAACACATGTTCGCAGGACGGAGCAGAGTGTTGATTTTGTTCGCACACGAACAAGTTTCTGAGAATTTTGCCAAGTGTTCTTGTCCGCATGAAGAGATAGACTTTTCGTATGATCACCCCTGAGATTTCTGCGAAACTTCAGGTTATCAACATGGCACATTGCCTCACATGATAAATAAATAAACAACCAAATAAATAAATAAATAAATAAATAAACAAACTTATGCTGCAACCGGAGTAGACACTTCAATTATCAGTTACTGCTAAAATTGTAAGTCAATTTTTTTTTAAATGTTCAAAATAACCTCCGAAATACTACAAGATAATTATATAGTTTAAACATCGTCTTTGCAAATGAAACTACAATATTCAATTCAACAAAAGAGTACTTCCAGGACAATACAATCACAAGAGTCTAAAAGCCTTCATTAAACCATGTCCCTGCACACAATGAACACCATGTAGTCTGAGTTAAAATAAAACCATCATCGGGAGGAGGCAAGGGTGTATACTGAACAATCACATCATCATTGTGATCATCTGCAAATAAAATGAGACAATTTCCATCAACTGTTGGCACAAACATATCATAGTCAAATCTGAAACTGAGATGTCGAGAGATGATAAAGCGGTTGCCATCTAGACAGTAGAAATTCTCAATAGTAGCACCTCTGATCTTGTATATTGTCAGCATGTGTTGAGAAAAGACTCTCAACAAGAACAATGAATCTGCTGAATCTTCAATGAATCTGAAGAGGGATGACGCCCTCATAGTAATGTCATCAATCTCAGGTCCCTCCGGTAGCAACAATTCATAAGTATATTCTAAGTCGATGAGAAAAACAACTCCGTCCAATGTAATTGCTTAAACAAAACCGTGATAAATCACATAAGGATAAGAAACACGTACATTGTGAAGTCTTTGTGTAAAGCCTTGAACCACCCAACAAAAAATACCTAGAACCATCCTCGTATTTAGATGCAGTCTGAATGGGAATCCAATTATTTCTTCTTGACATTGTAAGCATAGAGAGATCCATTGAACTCCAAAAATAAAATCTTGTCTCCATTTTGCATCAACTCGAGAACTGTATAAATGTTGCTCCCTCTAATATAAAACAATCCTCTAATCACACGTCTCAGTTTATACATTTTAAATATACTCCCAACAGTGACACCAACCAGAAGTTCGGTTTCATGGCCGGTATGAAACTCAATCAAGGTTACTCCATCAACATTACGAGTTCCAAGACAAGACTTGACACATAAGGCTTTCATCTCAGCATTTCCTATCTTAGGACTACCAATATAAACTTTCACGACAAACAAATCATGGAAGATTTCAAACTGAGGTCCCATGATGATCAGAAGACGTCGTAAGAATTATCTCCCTAATAACCTCATTTGTAATCTCTAGGAATGCGTTGTATGATATGTTCATAAAAGACTTCTTTAGGAAGCTTGTCAAGAAGAACTTCAAATTCCTGAAATAAGACGAAAATACTCAATTCCGTTTCCAAATGCCTATTGAATTCAAGTAATGGATACCAAGTAAGTGTAATGCTAAAGAATCAATGGTTGATTGTAGTAGATAGCATCCATGGAGGATCTGAAGAAGAAGAAGAAGAAGACGAAGAAAAGGAGAGAGAAATGAGAGAGGGAAAATGAATTATGATTTTGTTACACAATTTTGTTACAGCTGATGTATTAATACATCAGAGTTATTACACAGAGGTCCCTGGCTTTTGTAGTAATACCAATACAACCCATGACACATAGTTTACTAAACTACATAAAGCTACACCTATGCTTAATATGCCCCCCTCAAGCTGAGAGACTGAAAAGACTTGAAGCTTGGAGAGAAATGGAGTGTATTGAGGAGCATTGAGAGCTTTTGTGAACACATCAGCAACCTGACAAGCACTAGTCACATGCTGTAAATTGAGTTGTTTGGCAGCAACCTTCTTCCTAATGAAGTGGAAATCAACCTCTATGTGCTTAGTCCTAGCATGGAGGATAGGATTGCTAGCTAGAGCAATAGCAGAGAGATTGTCACAAAGAAGCACAGGAAGAGTTGGAATAGAGATACCCAAATCTCTAAGAGATTATTCAACCAATTTAATTCAGCAGAGGTGGAAGCAAGATATCTGTACTCTGCTTCTGTAGAAGACCTTGAAACTGTGCGATGTTTCTTAGAAACCCATGAAATGAGATTGGTGCCAAGAAAAATACAGAATGTTGTAGATCCTCTAGTAGTGGGGTCACGTGCCCAATCTGCATCAGAATATGTAGTTAGATGAAAGGAGCTCTTGTGAAACACCAGGCCATGAGATAGTGTATTCTGAATATATCTGAGAATCCATTTGAGCTGGATGAAATGAGAGCGAAGTGACTGATGGGTATGTTGACAAATAGATTTGACTGCATATTGAATGTCAGACATGGTGATTGTTAAATACTGTAAGCCCCCAACTAAGCTTTTGAACCAAGTAGTATCTTCAAATAAAGAAGAAGGCTAAGGTGGATGACTTTGTGGAACATGGAGTGGGACAAGACTTGCAAGAAGACATTCCAGCTTTAGCAAGCAATTCTGTAGCATGTTTGTGCTGAAATAGATGCAACCATTGAGGAGTTTTAGAGACTTGAATACCCAAGAAATAAGAAAGCTCTCCCAAATCCTTCATATCAAAGACACTGCTCATAGAGTGAATGTGGGACTGAACATCTTGAGAGTCACTTCCAGTAACCAAAATGTCATCCACATAAACTAAAACAATCAATGTGAGCTGGAACTTCTTAAGCACAAACATGGAAGTGTCAGCTTGGCTAAGGTGAAAACCATACTTAGTGAGAAAAGTGTTGAGCATGGTGTACCAAGCCTTGGGAGCTTGTTTAAGCCCATAGAGTGATTTATGAAGGTTTCATACATAATGAGGATGACTGTTTCAAAGCCTTGAGGTTGTAACATATAAACCTTTTCTTCAAGAGAACCATGCAAGAAATCATTAGACACATCCAGTTGTCTGATAGGCCAGTCAGAAGAAACAACAAGAGAAATGAAAACTATGATTGTTTTTGGTTTAACTATTGGACTAAAAGTTTCAGAATAATCCAACCCATTTTTTTGTAGAAAACCCTTGGCAACCAGTCTGGTTTTATGTCTGGCCACAGAACCATCAGAGTTCTTTTTAACTTTGTAAACCCATTTACAGCCAATGGGCTTTCTATGTGAGGGAAAAGGAACAAGATACCAAGTTTTTTGTTGAATCAAAGCATCATACTCTTCTTTCACGGCAGATTGCCAAACAGAAGACAAAGAAGCTTCCTTAAAAGACTGAGGTTCTGAATCTGCATTGCTAGCAACAGAGATATGTGCATATTTAGGATTTGGCTTTGTAATACCAGCTTTTGCTCCAGTGGTCATGGAGTGAATAGGAGCTGAAGATGATGGTGAAGCTTCGATGAGAGTTGTATAAAAGGAGGAAACAGATGCAGAAGCTAAAGAATGGTCTGAAGGTAAGGAAGATGGAACATGGTATGGAGAGGGTGATGGTGGAGGTGGATCAGATTGGGGCATAGAGGGCAATGGGGTTGAATGTGTAGGAAATAAAGGCTGAATGAATGCCCAATCTGAAGTGTATGATGAGGGTTTAAATGAAGGTGTAAGAGAACCACTCACTGAAGGAAATTGAGATTCATCAAAGACAACATGCCTAGAGATATATACCACATTAGACACAATGTCAAAACATCTATAACCCTTGGTATGAGTACAATAACCTAGGAAGATGCATCTAGTGGACTTAGGTTGCAATTTATGAGAAGTGTATGGTTTTAAAAAGGGATAACAGAGAAAACCAAACACTTTTAGAAAATTGTAATCAGGGGTAGACTTGAACAAAATTTGATAAGGTGATATCACAATGAGAACGTTGGAAGTAATGGCAGCCTCTAACCAAAAAAATTGTGGTAAATTGGCATGTGACAGAAGAGTTGGAGCTATTTTCATTAAATGTCTATGTTTTCTATCCACTCTCCCATTTTGGTGAGGAGTATATGGGCAAGATGTTTGATGATTAGTAACCTGGGATTGGAGATACAATGAAAATGCAATATTGACAAATTCAGAGCCATTATCAGCTCTAAAATTTTCACAGTAGAGTGAAATTGAGTTTGAACCATGGCAGTGAAATGTAAATATGCAGTATAAGCCTCTGATTTGATTTTAAGAGGATAAAACCAACAATATTTGGAGTAATCATCAAGAAACAAGACATAGTATTTGTGTTGCTGGAAAGAGAGTACAGGAGAAGGTCCCTAAACATCTAAATATACTAATTCAAACAGAGAAGTGGCATGAGATTTAGATTTAGAAAACACAAGCTTATGAGCTTTTGAAATAGAACAAGAGTGACACAATGTAGTGGGAGACACAAATGTGTGATTGAGACAAGTTTGAAGATAATTTAAAATGAAATGTTGGGTGCCCCAATCTTTGATGCCACAAAGAAGTGTCATGTGTAGCTGAAGCTGAATATGCCACTGGTGTTAAAGGAGTGGAGGAAAAAGGATGCAATGATGAGACAACAGCAAATAGTTGGTAGACGCCATTTTTACAAGGGCTTGTACATAGGATGGTCTCGGACTGATTTTCCTGAATAACAAATTCATGATCATAAAAGGTGATGCTACAATTATTTTCAGAAGTATATTGAAATACAGAAAGTAAACTAGCTGACATATGAGGAGAGTAAAACACATTTGGAAGCTTAAATGTGACAGTAGGAGAAATAGGAATGGTAGAATGACCAATAGAGTGAATAGACAAAGCATTACCATTACCAATACTGACTGTATCAGCTCCCTGATATTGCCGTTGATGAGTAAAATGTTGAGCATTGTTGGCGATATGATTGTTGGCACCAGTGTCTAAAAGCCAAGGTTGAGTATAATGATCAGGCTCAGAGGAAGATACAGTAGAAGTATATGCTCTTTTAGATCTTGTGCGTGCATATATAGAAGTGTCAAGCCTGTACCAACAGTCAAGAGTTGTGTTTCTAGTCCTTCCACAGATCTTACAAGCAATGTCTTCATAAGGAGGCCTTACAAGAATACCAGCAGTAGAAGAGCTTCTTTGAAAGGACATTATAAGCAGATGGTAGTGAGCTTCCATAATTCTTGGAAGAATGATGAGGTCTTGGAGTGTTGTATCCCTTGGAATTGTAACGAGGTTTGTATTTGACTGCCTGATATGCAGTATGAAGCTCATTTGATGCAGTAGTAGAATGAGAAGGAGCATAGCCAGAAGTAGAAGCTCCTATAGTAAGATGCTGAAATGATGTTGTAGTAGAATGATGAGGTTCCTCAGAGATGAGTAGAGAACTTAATTCAGCCACACATAAAGGAGAACCTCTGATTCTAATAGCAGCCTTGAAGTAATCATATTCTGGTGGTAATCCTGTGATAATATGTATAATAAGATCATCATCAGAAATGGGAATCCAATTATTTCTACTGACATTGTAAGCATAGGAGCAAGCACATCGACACTCGCTTCCACTTCATAAGGGGATGTGTGGAGCAGAAGTACGTGGAGATGAATTTTGCTAGATCTCAAGATCAAGTTGCAGACATATTCATGAAGCCCCTCAAGTTCGACATTTTCTTCAAGTTGAGAGCTTTGCTCGGAGTTACTAAACCAAGTTTAAGAGGGGGTGTTGGAGACTAAACTTGGTTTAGCCCAATAATTAGTTAGTCCAAGAGCTATATTGTTGTTATTAGTTGGTTTCCAAATTCTAGTAGCCCAATTGTATTATTTAGGGAAAACTTGTAATTTGTCTAGGTTCATTGTACCTAGAAGGAGATTTCTAGAGAAGAATTTTATGTAGAATGTTGTAGAGAAGTTGTAGATATTTTTGGTGGAAGAAGTTTGTGGAAGGAATGATGCTAGGAATATTCCTTCCACATCCACCTATAAATAGGTCGTACCTCCACCATTTTGTATCAAGCAAAAAATCAATTGAAGTTCCTCTTAATTATATAGTTTAAACATCGTCTTTGCAAATGAAACTACAATCTTCAATTCAACAAAAGAGTACTTACAATACAATCACAAGAGTCTAAAAGCCTTCATTAAACCATGTCCCTGCAAACAACGAACACCATGTGGTCTGAGTTAAAATAAAACCATCATCGGTAGGAGGCAAGGGTGTATACTGAACAATCACATCATCATGTGATCATCTGCAAATAAAATGAGACAATTTCCATCAACTGTTGGCACAAACATATCATAGTCAAATCTGAAACTGAGATGTCGAGAGATGACTAAGCGGTTGCCGTCTAGACAGTAGACTTTCTCAATAGTAGCACCTCTAATCTTGTATATTGTCAGCATGTGTTGAGAAAAGACTCTCAACTAGAACAATGAATCTGCTGAATCTTCAATGAATCTGAAGAGGGATGACGCCCTCATATTAATGTCATCGATCTCAGGTCCCTCCGGTAGCAACAATTCATAAGTATAGTCTAAGTCGATGAAGAAAACCACTCCGTCCCATGTAATTGCGTAAACAAAACCGTGATAAATCACATAAGGATAAGAAACACGTTCATTGTGAAGTCTTTGTGTAAAGCCTTGCACCACCAAACAAAAAATCCCTAGAACCATCCTCGTATTCAGATGCAGTATGAATGGGAATCCAATTATTTCTTCTTGACATTGTAAGCATAGAGAGCTCCATTAAACTCCAAAAATAAAATCTTGTCCCCATTTTGCATCAACTCGAGAACTGGATAAATGTTGCTCCATCTAATGTAAAACAATCCTCTAATCACACGTCTCAATTTATACATTTTAAATATACTCCCAACAGTGACACCAACCGGAAGTTCGTTTTCATGGCCGGTCTGAAAGTCAATCAAGGTTACTCCATCAACATTACGAGTTCCAAGACGAGACTTCACACAGAAGGCTTTCATCTCAGCATTTCCTATCTTAGGACTACCAATATAAACTTTCACGACAAACAAATCAGGGAAGATTTCAAACTGAGGTCCCATGATGATCGGAAGACGTCGTAAGAATTATCTCCCTAATAACCTCATTTGTAATCTCTAGGAATGCGTTGTATGATATGTTCATAAAAGACTTCTTTAGGAAGCTTGTCAAGAAGAACTTCAAATTTCTGAAATAAGACAAAAATACTTAATTCCATTTCCAAATGCCTATTGAATTCAAATAGTGGATACCAAGTAAGTGTAATGCTAAAGAATCGATGGTTGATAGTAGTAGATAGCATCCATGGAGGATCTGAAGAAGATGATGAAGAAGAAGAAGACGAAGAAAAGGAGAAAGAAATGAGAGAGGGAAAATGAATTATGATTTTGTTACACAATTTTTTTACAGCTGATGTATTAATACATCAGAGTTATTACACAAAGGTCCCTGGCTTTTGTAGTAATACCAATACAACTCATGACACATAGTTTACTAAACTACATAAAGCTACACCTATGCTTAATATGCCCCCCTCAAGCTGAGAGACTGAAAAGACTTGAAGCTTGGAGAGAAATGGAGTGTATTGAGGAGCATTGAGAGCTTTTGTGAACACATCAGCAACCTGACAAGCACTAGTCACATGCTGTAAATTGAGTTGTTTGGCAGCAACCTTCTTCCTAATGAAGTGGAAATCAACCTCTATGTGCTTAGTCCTAGCATGGAGGATAGGATTGCTAGCTAGAGCAATAGCAGAGAGATTGTCACAAAGAAGCACAGGAAGAGTTGGAATAGAGATACCCAAATCTCTAAAGAGATACTTCAACCAATTTAATTCAGCAGAGGTGGAAGCAAGATATCTGTACTCTGCTTCTGTAGAAGACCTTGAAACTATGCGATGCTTCTTAGAAACCCATGAAATGAGATTTGTGCCAAGAAAAATACAGAATGTTGTAGATCCTCTAGTAGTGGGGTCACGTGCCCAATCTGCATCAGAATATGCAGTTAGATGAAAGGAGCTCTTGTGAAACACCAGGCCATGAGATAGTGTATTCTGAATATATCTGAGAATCCATTTGAGCTGGATGAAATGAGAGCGAAGTGACTGATGGGTATGTTGACAAATAGATTTGACTGCATATTGAATGTCTGGCATGGTGATTGTTAAATACTGTAAGCCCCCAACTAAGCTTCTGAACCAAGTAGTATCTTCAAATAAAGAAGAAGGCTAAGGTGGATGACTTTGTGGAACATGGAGTGGGACAAGACTTGCAAGAAGACATTCCAGCTTTAGCAAGCAATTCTGTAGCATGTTTGTGCTGAAATAGATGCAACCCTTGAGGAGTTTTAGAGACTTGAATACCCAAGAAATAAGAAAGCTCTCCCAAATCCTTCATATCAAAGACACTGCTCATAGAGTGAATGTGGGACTGAACATATTGAGAGTCACTTCCAGTAACCAAAATGTCATCCACATAAACTAAAACAATCAATGTGAGCTGGAACTTCTTAAGCACAAACATGGAAGTGTCAGCTTGGCTAAGGTGAAAACCATACTTAGTGAGAAAAGTGCTGAGCATGGTGTACCAAGCCTTGGGAGCTTGTTTAAGCCCATAGAGTAATTTATGAAGGTTTCATACATAATGAGGATGAATGTTTCAAAGCCTTGAGGTTGTAACATATAAACCTTTTCTTCAAGAGAACCATGCAAGAAATCATTAGACACATCCAGTTGTCTGATAGGCCAGTCAGAAGAAACAACAAGAGAAATGACAACTATGATTGTTTGTGGTTTAACTATTGGACTTAAGTTTCAGAATAATCCAACCCATTTTTTGTAGAAAACCCTTGGCAACCAGTCTGGCTTTATGTCTGGCCACAGAACCATCAGATTTCTTTTTAACTTTGTAAACCCATTTACAGCCAATGGGATTTCTATGTGAGGGAAAAGGAATAAGATACCAAGTTTTTTGTTGAATCAAAGCATCATACTCTTCTTTCACGGCAGATTGCCAAACAGAAGACAAAGAAGCTTCCTTAAAAGACTGAGGTTCTGAATCTGCATTGCTAGCAACAGAGATATGTGCATATTTAGGATTTGGCTTGGTAATACTAGCTTTTGCTCTAGTGGTCATAGAGTGAATAGGAGCTGAAGATGATGGTGAATCTTCGATGAGAGTTGTATAAGAGGAGGAAACAGATGCAGAATCTAAAGAATGGTCTGAAGGTAAGGAAGATGGAACATGGGATGGAGAGGGTGATGGTGGAGGTGGATCAGATTGGGGCATAGGGGGCAATGGGGTTGAATGTGTATGAAATAAAGGCTGAATGAATGCCCAATCTGAAGTGTATGATGAGGGTTTAAATGAAGGTGTAAGAGAACCACTCACTGAAGGAAATTGAGATTCATCAAAGACAACATGTCTAGAGATATATACCACATTAGACACAATGTCAAAACATCTATAACCCTTGGTATGAGGACAATAACCTAGGAAGATGCATCTAGTGGACTTAGGTTGCAATTTATGAGAAGTGTATGGTTTTAAACAGGGATAACAGAGAAAACCAAACACTTTTAGAAAATTGTAATCAGGGGTAGACTTGAACAAAATTTGATAAGGTGATATCACAATGAGAACGTTGGAAGTAATGGCAGCCTCTAACCAAAACAATTGTGGTAAATTGGCATGTGACAGAAGAGTTGGAGCTATTTTCATTAAATGTCTATTTTTTCTATCCACTCTCCCATTTTGGTGAGGAGTATATGGGCAAGATTTTTGATGATTAGTAATCTGGGATTGGAGATACAATGCAAATGCAATATTGACAACTTCAGAGCCATTATCAGCTCTAAAAGTTTTCACAGTAGAGTGAAATTGAGTTTGAACCATGGCAGTGAAATGTAAATATGCAGTATAAGCCTCTGATTTGATTTTAAGAGGATAAACCAACAATATTTGGAGTAATCATCAAGAAACAAGACATAGTATTTGTGTTGCTGGAAAGAGAGTACAGGAGAAGGTCCCCAAACATCTAAATATACTAATTCAAACAGAGAAGTGGCATGAGATTTAGATTTAGAAAACACAAGCTTATGAGCTTTTGAAATAGAACAAGAGTGACACAATGTAGTGGGAGACACAAATGTGTGATTGAGACAAGTTTGAAGACAATTTAAAATGAAATGTTGGGTGCCCCAATCTTTGATGCCACAAAGAAGTGTCATGTGTAGCTGAAGCTGAATATGCCACTGGTGTTAAAGGAGTGGAGGAAACAGGATGCAATGATGAGACAGCAGCAAATAGTTGGTAGAGGCCATTTTTACAAGGGCTTGTACATAGGATGGTCTCGGACTTATTGTCCTGAATAACAAATTCATGATCATAAAAGGTGATGCTACAATTATTTTCAGAAGTATATTGAAATACAGAAAGTAAACTAGCTGACATATGAGGAGAGTAAAACACATTTGGAAGCTTAAATGTGATAGTAGGAGAAATAGGAATGGTAGAATGACTAATAGAGTGAATAGACAAAGCATTACCATTACCAATACTGACTGTATCAGCTCCCTGATATGGCCGTTGATGAGTAAAATGTTGAGCATTGTTGGTGATATGATTGTTGGCACCAGTGTCTAAAAGCCAAGGTTGAGTATAATGATCAGGCTCAGAGGAAGATACAGTAGAAGTATATGCTCTTTTAGATCTTGTGCGTGCATATATAGAAGTGTCAAGCCTGTACCAACTGTCAGGAGTTGTGTTTCTAGTCCTTCCACATATCTGACAAGCAATGTCTTCATAAGGAGGCCTTACAAGAATACCAGCAGTAGAA
This sequence comes from Linanthus parryae, assembly GCA_023055425.1. Classification (NCBI taxonomy): domain Eukaryota; kingdom Viridiplantae; phylum Streptophyta; class Magnoliopsida; order Ericales; family Polemoniaceae; genus Linanthus; species Linanthus parryae. The sequence continues at coordinate 3,066,801 of JALGPY010000012.1, forward strand.
GAGCTTCTTTGAGGGACATTATAAGCAGATGGTAGTGAGCTTTCATAATTCTTGGAAGAATGATGAGGTCTTGGAGTGTTGTATCCCTTGGAATTGTAACGAGGTTTGTATTTGACTGCCTGATATGCAGTATGAAGCTCATTTGATGCAGTAGTAGAATGAGAAGGAGCATAGCCAGAAGTAGAAGCTCCTATAGTAAGATGCTGAAATGATGTTGTAGTAGAATGATGAGGTTCCTCAGAGATGAGTATAGAACTTAATTCAGCCACACATAAAGGAGAACCTCTGATTCTAATAGCAGCCTTGAAGTAATCATATTCTGGTGGTAATCCTTTGAGAATATGTATAATAAGATCATCATCAGAAATGGGAATCCAATTATTTCTTCTGACATTGTAAGCATAGGAGCAAGCACATCGACACTCGCTTCCACTTCATAAGGGAATGTGTGGAGAAGAAGTACGTGGAGATAAATATTTCTAGATCTCAAGATCAAGTTGCAGACATATTCATGAAGCCCCTCAAGTTCGAGACTAAACTTGGTTTATCCCAATAATTAGTTAGTCCAAGAGCTATATTGTTGTCATTAGTTGGTTTCCAAATTCTAGTAACCCAATTGTATTATTTAGGGAAAACTTGTAATTTGTCTAGTTTCATTGTACCTAGAAGGAGATTTCTAGAGAATAAGTTTATGTAGAATATTGTAGAGAAGTTGTAGATATTTTTGGTGGAAGAAGTTTGTGGAAGGAATGATGCTAGGAATATTCCTTCCACATCCGCCTATAAATAGGTCGGAACCGACCTTCTCTATTTTGATCTCCTCTCTTGTGTCTCCCTGTTTTGATCTCATTTCTGTTTCGATCAACAAAAAATCTCTCTCCGTCTCTCTCCCTCAATTGTGGAAGATTGTCTATAATAGTTATCAAAAAACTCATTCTCAACGTCTCGCTGTCCCTTCCTCTCCCCTACCCCATCTATCTCTCCGTAAATATTCGAATTTATTTCCTTGATAACAATCAGTTAACACTCTCCTTAATTTCTCTCCCCATTTAATCTCTCTCTCCCCCTCCCCGCGATCACCTCGATGTTTTCTGTTAATCTTCTCATTATTTGTAGCCATCAGTCTCTCATTTTCTCTCTCCCGTATTCGATTTCTCTCTCCCTATTTCATCTCTCTCTCCTAAAAGTTCATTTAGCACGTCTATCTCTTAATTTTATCTCACTCCATCATCTGAATCTCTCTCTCCGTACATTTCTCCAACTCAACAACTACCCCACTTTGTCTCTTTCTCTAGCTCTCTCTCTCTCGTAATACTCTCTCTCTCCCCCTCCTCCTCTCCCTCTCAGATAAGTCTCTGTTCCTTGATCTCCTTTATCTCTCTGCCATATGTATTCTTGTCATAATTTCTGTGAGAGAGAATGTGATTTTCAGCAACCTCCATTGTTGCTTAGAACTCTGACGACTAGTTGCTTAAAACTCTGACGACTGGGGTTGACGGTCTCTATTTGAGACCCACCAGAAAACGATCAAAGGCCATATGTAAAAGCATGGTTAGTCGCGGGTTTGGTGGGTGTTTCGGTTCTAGACCCACCGGTTCTGGGTCATGCCAGTTCTGTGCCCATCGGTTCTGCAATTTCGTGGGTCGGTTCTGGTTCCGGGTCAAATTTTAATGGTCCGGGTCAGATCCGAGTCGGGTCCGCCCAAAACTGGCCCATTGACAGGCCTAGAAATAACATTAGAAAAACCTAAATGGTCAAGTTTGTGACATGATACGGTATGAAAACTAGGGGTACAAGAGACAGGTTGGTAGGTAACTGACATGGTAAATGTGAAATAAAAATGTTCTGTAAAGAATGCAAAAGATTAGACAGATCACAAAACTAATTATTTTTACGATTTCAAATCAGGCAACAAATTAAAGGCAGTACAACAATAACAATAGATATCATACAACAGACAATTAGGGTGTCAATACGGGGTTCGGCTTCTGTCCGGTGAAGATCCTTACGGTTCCCATACAGTTTAGATCGAATGGCTCATAATGAGCCACGTCACACCTCAATTAAATAAGTAGATTGTCTTCTCTTTCAAATCACACGCGCCCCTCTCTCACAGTTTTTCTTCTTCTATGTCAACCTTAATCTGCAATGAAGGAATTAGAGATCAGACTGGTCCCGTCGTCGGAGTTTAAAGTCTCTGTGGCAACCATCAATATGAGAGAGTCCTTGAATAACAGAATAACCTCGCCGTGTCCAATCGCGGAGATGATTTTATCACTGCTATTGAATGGCACCGGTAAACCAACAAGAGATCTCAAAAACAAAACGTGAAAACGAAGCTTCCGCAACTAGCGAGCGAGCAACCTCAGACGGCTTCTTTGGCTGCTCAAAATCAATGGCAGCAACCGTTGCAATCGAAATCCTAAGTTCGTCTCAAACAAAACCTTTTTTTTAACAGAAATGGATGAATCTTATGTGCTGCTTCCAACAAATTGAAAAAAAAAAATTGTTTTGTTTTTGGTGTTTTCGATGGACAATCTGGACTGGAAAGTCATCGGAATCTTATAGCTACTTTGAAAGAAGTGAATGAAGGTTGGTTCTCAGATTTGATCGAGGGAGGGAGCTGAGAGGCATCGGCGCGTGTGGTCTGCAAAAGAGGCAAAGTCATAGTGATACTTTGCTACAAACAGGATGTGACGTGCCTCAATATAATCCATTGGATTTGAACCGGACGAGAACCGTACGGATCTCAACCGGACAGAAGCCAAACCCGTCAATACGGTAGCAATGAAACTAGAATAAAACCTAAATGGGAAATTTTTTTTAGGGAATAAATGAGAAAGTTGGTAATATGGTACAACATAAAAACTAACTTGTTACAAATCTCATGATTTATACTCATTATCATTCAACTGAATGTGTTATGGCACTTATTGATCAAATAAGGAATATACAAATATAATGACTAGGAAATATTTAATGCATTCATATCCTGACCACATATTTCAAATAATGCTGAGAGTAATAGTTAAGGGACATACAGGGAGGAACCAATTCCCGGTGAGAAGATTGAGATAATTGAATGCCCTCGATGAAAAATAGGATAACACTTAAGAGGGTCCAAACCCATTTGGAGATGGAGAAATCCGGGGATCATACAATACCAGATAGAGATCATCAAAAAAAGAACTAATGTTTTGAGCTGGAATTGGGCATATTATTTCTCTCCAGACAAAAACTGGGATTTGACGAAGTAACAGTAAGTCAATTTGAATCGGTAAGGTTCTCAATAGAGTCGCTAAACCAAATGCTAATTTAGTCTCCTAATTTCACATATATTAGATGTGGCGAGTCAACACATCATAGTTATTTTTTAAAAAAAAAAATTATTTTAGCTTTATATATTATTGGTACAACACTACTGGAGAAAAACACCTTACTAAAATAAATAAGTTTACTTTTGATAAAATTTAGATAATTTGTGCATAATACTATCATGGATGCTAGACTAAGTGATAATCCATTTTTTTCTAATCATTTTGAGAGGTTGAATATACGCACACACAAAAATCTAAATAAAAAATCTACTAACAACAGGGGCCTCCTAAAGCGCCGCTAATATCTTTTATTTGGAGTTTTCCATATCGCCAATTTGGCCTTTGCGAGGAATTATGAGCGGAGTCGAGATTCTCTTAAGTGAAAGGGGCATGATGTAAGTAGATGTGGTATGTCACCTATTTTCCTGATTCCTTGTATTTTATATGTAAAATCTGGCATTTACTAAGCTTACCGTCGTCTATCGTTATTATGTATCTTGTCAAATGATCACGATGTGTGCCCGCCTTTTGTCGCATAGTAAGAAGGTACGTGGCATGTCTAGAAGTGAGCGAAAAGAATCGAGAAGCAAGAGGATATCACGAGATATCGTAGAAAAAAGCGGTGAAGAAAAGTTAGAAAAGCGAAACTGGACATACTTCACTATTTCGGCCATGACTGGAGTTTCTGCTCGTGTACATACATGGACCTTTGTGCGTACTTATGCAAGCAGAGAATTGTTTGAGGAAATAAATAGCATTAGGGTGCGTATATACGCAAGTCGGTGTGCATTCATATGCACAGTAAGGATTTTGAGTAGATCGAGTAGATTCTTAGGCCAGGGAACTTTCCAGAGGACTGCTTGACTATGAGCTTGGAATCCCACATGATGACCAAGTGTTTGACTCCTAGACTCTTCGTCGCAAATAAGCCTGCTATGAGAGCCTCATATTCTGCTTCGTTTTTAAAAAGTTTTAAGTCCAACTTATAAGACATCTGCACCACTTCCCCTACCCGAGAAGTCATCACTATTCCGGTGTTCCTTCTGCTAACTGTAGTTTGCTCCTTTTTTCATCCGAAATTTTGACTAAGTCTTTTGAGCTTTTCTTTTAGGGGTGCTAAGTGTAGTCTATCAAACTTATTAAGACTACACTTGGCTCCCCTCTTTCAATCTTCTTTTTTTTTTCTTCACGATTTCTTCTTCTCCTAATCTCCTGCTATGCAAGAATCGTTTCCTGTTAAAACAATACAAAACACACTCATGCGATCAAACATGACCAAATAACGTAAAATAAAGCGAGAAACGCTTAGATTAAAAATTAATCTCTTAAAGATAAACTTCTACGATTTCTTACTTCACATAATCTACCCGAAAATCATGCAAAACGATATTAAATCATGCACGACTATAACTATAATACACATCTATCAAATCCCCACACGACTTTTTTGCGTGTCCCGAGCAAAATAAAATATATATTTCACACTATGATTTTCCATCCACCGAATTGCATATAATTTTACTAGCCATGTGACATAAATGACTCACACACACGACTATGCCGACTACATGCTCTGTACAATGCCACTTGATTATTAAGAAATTCAAATATTAAAACATGTCGTCCCATGTCTGTATGGAGCTTGGCTCAAGGATCCAGTACTACTTGTATGCGACCTTCCCCAAATACTTGGAGAATTCACACATCACGAGGATTTTGTTTATTCTGTAGTGTCCTAGTAAGTCAATAAAATCTCATCACGTGTTGCTGAGCGTTTCTGTGGACTCATTGAATTTCTCAAAAACAGGTGTCTTATACCCCGCTGGGTTGGGCATTTTGTAGATTTCTAGAGGGATCTACAACAGGCATTCGTCACTAGGCAATGCACTTGTGTTGAGAGCACGACGGGCATAGAGATATTCGGCCTTTCTTTACAGGGAGGACATTGCTGCATGTACCGCGTTCGTGGGGGTCTTGTTGTCACTTCCTTGACATATGGCGAGAGACGCAAGAGGTCGGTGTTGGAATAGGTGCCCTAGAGTAAATCTATATTTAATATGGACATTGTTTGGCTAGAATATTCATTTATTATTTATGGAGATATTTAATATAATGAAGTCCTTAGATTAAAATGTATGTTGTTTATCTTAAATATCTCCAGTCCAGTATATTGATTAACTGGACAATCACTATAGACTAGTATGTGGGTATATTGATATGGATATCAAGTCTAACACATGTGTATGCTTTAGGAGTAATGACATACTGGATTGACCCACAACAGAAGGCTACATTAGATTATGTCGAAGTCACAAGTGCTTCTCGTAGTGCTAATGGTATTGTAGTCCTTAGACTTGAATTCACTAGATACTCTAGTTGTAGAATATCATGCTTTTGATATTATCAAATGTTGCGCCTTAATCGGGTAACTATAAAGATAGTTATCGAACATGGTAGGAAGCAATCTGAGAGATGGTAGTGACGTTGAGAGGATTTGTCGCTCCCACATAATGGGAGTAAATTTCCATGGGCCACTCGAGGGATGGTGCTTGTGGAGTGTCTGGCAAGACTCAAATAAATCAAGAGATATTGATGTTATCTGCATAGATAAGTATATTCCCAGGATCGAGAAACTATGGATTTAATATACGAGTGTGACAAATATGTCTCGTGTACAATACGAATATTGAGACAAAGGGATAATACAATGCGGTAATATTGGGCACAAGGTTTTCGAATCACTGACTATTTCTATTAGTTGGGTGACATAGATGTGTTGCTAGACACCGCGCTATGTTATTAATAGTTACCGCCAACTAAGTAGAAACTTATGGGGTCACACCATATGGATTATACTGGATATGGGCATTAATTAGTAGGAATAATTAATCAAGAGGATCTAAACGCAATCACAAGCAAAGTTGGTAGGACTAGTTTGCAAGGTGGACTAATCGGTGTATGGACATGATTAGTATTGGGGCAATTATGAAGTTAATAAGGAGTTCTTAACTATATAAATACATCCTAGCTTGTTATTTTCTCATAAGTGTCATTATTGAGAGAACATAACAAAGCAAGGAGAGAGAGAGAATTGAGGTCGAAGCCCCAACCCGTCCGCCCCCTCCAAGCCGTCGGCCCCCTTGTGGCATGCGGCTCTTGGTGCTTCGTTTAGCGCAATCTCTTGCCTCCTTCTTTTGTTTCTATCACTACACGTGTAGAAGGATTCTAGTTGCCATCCAAAGGTGTGGATACTCCTAGATACAAAAACACAATTCTTCGTAGTGATCACACAAACTAAGGTACACAAGTTCTCTACCTTCATCATGTTATGATTGCTTGTCTGTGATCATTGGAGGGATTTGAGAACGATAATTTTTGTTATTCCGCTGCATAACCTGCATTAAAACCCTACAGTGGTATCAGTCTGGGCTCGTAGCGCATAACATGATCTTATGTGTTAAAGTTTATCTGTTTTCACTGTTTTTACACTTTTTGACAAAAAACTGAAATTAGGCATATGATGCAAATTGAATATGATTTAATAGAGATTGAGCTAATTATTATCGTCGTATAAAAATTGGCTAATATCGTTCACATATGATGTGAGTTTTTGGGTTTTAAAAAGCTAGGGTTTGGGCACAATTAGGAAAAGGGGGTTTTTCTTAATTGGAAACTAGCACACAAGGGAAGGAGGAAGGAAACAACCCTAGGGGTCGACCCAAGGGTCGTCCGCCCCCCTTACTTGCGCGCTGATAACTCCGTTTTGGAGTTATATTATTCCTTTTTTTTGCTATGTTTTGCGTGCTTATCATGGAGAATTTTATCGTCTTTGAGCGTTTTGTGCTAAAATTGTGAAAATTGAGTTTTTGAGCGTTCATCGCTAAATCCGGGCGTTTCTCGTATATTTTTGTTGCTTTTATTGTGATATGATCGCGGGTTCGTGTTTCGTGTTGTGGTTGGCAAGAAATAGGATGCGAGGATCAAAGGTGGTGAAGAAACGAGCTTCGGAAACAAAGAAAGCAAGTAAAACTCAAGAAAAGGAGCCAGAAAAAAGCTAAGGCAGGAACTCTTCGCACGGAGAGAAAACGTCTTCGCACGAAGAGAAGACTTAGCCAAAATTTCAGTTCTCTTCCTGTGACATGATGCTGTCTCAAAGTAGGAGGACTTTTGCAGGAAGAGTTCAGACAGAGGGGACAATCTCGCCGCACGAAGAGAAAGGGTCTTCGCACGAAGAGTTCGCCCAGAAAGCTAGAAACGTCCGGGGTCTTTTTGCAATTATTAGAAACTTTGTTATATCATTCTAGGAACGTATTTAAGTGTTTTAGGTCGACTTTTTGAGTAGTTTTTGACGTGATACGCATATTTTGGAGATCAAGGAGCTATTGGGAGAGCTTAGGAGCTTTGGATCATCCGTTTGGATTCTCAACTCTTCTCTTTTCTTGATTTTCATGCTTAAACTCATGAGATTTGTCGTTTTGAGTATGAATATGAGTAGCTAAACGTTATTTGCTGTGAATTCTCGTTTGGTGTAGCTAGGGTTTGATGTAAATATCATGTTTTGATGATTGTGATTCATGTTTTAGCTTAATCTCACGTAATCTTTCATTGTTATGGATTATTTACGTTTGTAGTCATATTATCTTTGCGAGTAGCTAACGTAGAGATAAACTTAATTGGTTTTCACGCGGTAACTCCGTGAGAATTAGTCGGTAAATTGAATAATTCACCTAGTCGAATCAATGTGTGGTAACTCGACATCGTTAACTAGGATCGTTAAAGTAGAATTGTGGTTTTAATGCATGCTTTAAGCTAGAATAGACTTGGTAACTCGGTTTGTTTTGGTTTAAAGTATAGTAAATTTACTTGGTAACTCGGTGAGTTTAATAATTCTTGGTTGATAGTGAAAGATACGTGGTTGTTTTACAAGTCAAAACATAAATTTAGCTCAACCTAGTGAACCTAGAGAATTCCCGGTATTTTCCCTTATATTACAAAAACTCTAAAATTCATTCTTTATTAATCGTGAACTATTTCACTCGGTTAATTGAGAATATTGCGTTTTTATTTTAGTAGAATTAGACCAAAACACAATTTGCGTTGTGCCCACAAAAGGTTAAGAAATTCTAATTAATTTACAAGAAGTCTCTTGGGTTCGACAACCCGGTTTTCAGGAATTTATTACTACACCGACAGCTGTACACTTGCAGTTGTAGCGTGTCAAGTTTTTGGCGCCGTTGCCGGGGACTTCGGTTGAATTAGTTAGAATTATTAACTTTAGGGAATTTTATTTTTTTTCTTTTGTTTATTTATTTTTTGATCTCACCTGCTTCCTAGTGAATAATTTTGCAGACATCTTGGTAATCATGTGGGGGCAGAATTACTATGGGCAATCTCCAGTCTACCAGCCATACTAATCCTATGGAGATATGTACACCCCTCCTCCTTGCAATCAAGAAGATGAGTATATGAAAGAAATATTGAAGCTCGTGCTAGTAAAAAGGGACAGAATGGAGCAAGGGCTGGATAGGATTGAGGAAACTGTCATGCGTCATGGACAACAACTCTCAGAACTTTCTCGTGCATATGCAGACAATGACAATGGGCCAATCAACATCATTCCTGACTTAGTTGAGGAGTGCGAAGAGGAAGACGAAGAACTCCCAGAGATCTACGTTTATAATACTGTCCATCATGAAGTAATAGATCCTCTGGTCACTTCAGACTCTGATTCGGACTCAGATTGGGATGATATTGTGAAGCCTATACAACTTGTGCCTCACATAATTCCGGAGTCATGGCATGAATGGGAGAGTGTGGACATCGCAAGCTTATGGCCCACTGAGGATATTTGCTTTAAGGAACAAAGTCATGAAGCTAAGAAATTACTGCATGGAGAGGTTCACATGGACATGTATCAAGAAGTTCCTCAGCCTAATCCATATCCCTTGGAGATTATAAAATTGGAAAAATCGCATGAGGAAGACCAAAGGCCCCAATTTTATGCAGTCCATGATTTACCACTTGTGATTCCAAGACAAGAGCTAGGGAAGGAAGCAGTCAAGACGGCACTCCTTGCCATTACTTTTCCAACTGGGATTCTATTTCCACATAACCGATCCTCAATGATATTGATTTTGAATAATTGGAAGAAGAAGAAGAAGAAGAAGAAGAAGAAGAAGAAGAAGAAGAAGAAGAGGAAAGGTACAATGGGTCATGATGTGGTGAATGAGTTTTCGAGAAGACCGGTGATCAAGGAGTGGAAGCACAAGAAGAAAAAATTTGCAAATGCCGTCTTCTACAACTTCTTCTTGCCATATGTGTCTCATGCATCCTCACTTGAGAAGAGACAAAAAGAGAGACGATGGTGGAAGAAGAAAAAATGGAGAGAAAAATCTCCTTAAACATATTTTGAGGTAACTGGGTCGGGTCGTCGACCTTAAATTACAAGGCGCTTGTTGGGAGGCAACCCAACCTATTTATTTTCTTTAGTGTAGTTGTGTTTTTATAAATTCAATTATTTTATTATGTTATTTTGGAGAGATGAGAGAGAGGGACTAATGATTTTTCCAAGTGACATATTTGAGCAGATTATGGGAGAATCTACCCCGGTGTGCGATGACACACATGACCTTCGCAGGGGCTTGCACTGGCGAGTTGGGGATTCTTCAAGACACATATTTTAGTAGAGGAGGGCAGTCGACCCCGGTGTGCGAGTACACATTGACTGTATAGGAGCATGGTGGCACCACTACTGTGCTTGGGGACTGCTTGGCGTGATTTCTTCCCCACCCTTGAGGTGGTTGTGAGTATCTTTTTCTCTTACTAAATTTTGTGTTTATTTTATATAAGTATGTCATGCTCCATCTCATCTACTGGCCTACACATTGATTGCTGAGTCTTCTTGCATACTCTCTAAATTTGTTGAGGACAACGAAGCATTCAGTGTGGGGGTGGTTTATCAGTTTGCTAGCCATGTGTCTTGCATAGCCAGTTACATGTAGGATGTGTTTAGATTGTATTGTGAGTCGGTATTGTGGTTTATGTTGAGTATTTATTTATATTGTCGTATTGTGTAGAATAGTTTATATTCTGTTTGCACTTTTAAATAATTGAGTCTTCTTACCAAAAAAAAAAATTGAGTTGTGTTTTGTGGAATTTGTTTTTTATTTTTTTCCGTGTCTAGCCTTGCATATAGAGTTAGGACCTTATGAAAAATGAAAAAAAAATGAAAAAAGAGGAAATTCATAAAAAATTGAAAAATTTAAAAAGTTGAGAAAAAGGCAATTGAGGATCTTGAAACTGAAGAGAGCTTAGTGAATGAATCCTTTTGAGTAGGAAGTGCCGTAGTAGGGAAATTTTTATTCTTTAATATTTTGTGTAGAGGTTTCACTAAGGATGTCCTGGGAATTTTCGGAAGTTGTGAAAGAATGACATGTAAAGTATACCTAAGTTTCCTACAGTGTGCTAATTAGATTGAGTTTTGCTTGTAGCTGAATATTCTGTTTTCAAGTGGAAACTTGTGGTCTCTTGTTGATCTGGGGTGGACCTTCGTGTAGAGTTGGTTTCATGTGGTACGGTTGCCTCAGCCTAAGTGAAGTTGAGGGGCGTACACCACCATCCCTTACGGTGGTCACATGAGTTAACCGAAAAAGCCCACGCTTACTGCACGGTTGTAAAAACAGAGGAGGAAAGAAAAGAAAAATGAGAAAATATGGAAAAAAAAAGAAAAAAGAAAAAATTATGCTTCAAGGAGAAACAACCTAATGTGCTTCCGGTCACACGGAAAATTTGGATTCCGTCCAAGTAGAGCTTAGAGAGGAAAACTAGAGTCAAGCCTTATTTCACAGGAGTTGTGACTCCCTTCACTGGGACAATTTGCATTCAAATGCAATAAAGGCTAAGAGGGTCTGAAAACCTCAGATGGTTCGGCGAAGAAAGGCTACAGTGAAATTTGAAATTAATTAGACCCAATGAAGGTTAGGACGTGCTTGTGTCTTGGTTTGAATTGGTGGAGGAAAGGGGACGCCTTAGTGAGCTTTTGCACTGAATCAAATTTTTATTTCAAATTCTTGCTACGTGTATATGAATTTCAAAAAGGATTAGTGAGAGCTTGATGATTTTCAGTTGATGAAAGGGAGATTGCCTGATCTTACCAAAAAATAAAGATCTAAAGCGTTTTATGTGTTGTGTTAAGATAGAGTCTAGAATTTGCATTTGCATCATATTGCTGCATTGTTGTGTCGTGAGTCGTGTTTGAGTCATGTGTGTCTTGTCGGCTAGTAGATAGACAAATGCAGTAGATGAGACTTTGCTCGGGACGAGCAAAATGTAGTGTGGGGGTATTTGATAACTCCGTTTTGGAGTTATATTATTCCTTATTTTTGCTATGTTTTGCGTGCTTATCATGGAGAATTTTATCGTCTTTGATCGTTTTGTGCTAAAATTGTGAAAATTGAGTTTTTGAGCGTTCATCGCTAAATCCGGGCGTTTCTCGTATATTTTTGTTGCTTTTATTGTGATATGATCGCGGGTTCGTGTTTCGTGTTGTGGTTGGCAGGAAATAGGACGCGAGGATCAAAGGTGGTGAAGAAACGAGCTTCGGAAACAAAGAAAGCAAGTAAAACTCAAGAAAAGGAGCCAGAAAAAAGCTAAGGCAGGAACTCTTCGCACGAAGAGAAAACGTGTTCACACGAAGAGAAGACTTAGCCAAAATTTCAGTTCTCTTCCTGTGACATGATGCTGTCTCAAAGTAGGAGGACTTTTGCAGGAAGAGTTCAGACAGAGGGGACAATCTCGCCGCACGAAGAGAAAGGGTCTTCGCACGAAGAGTTTGCCCAGAAAGCTAGAAACGTTCGGGGTCTTTTTGCAATTATTAGAAACTTTGTTATATCATTCTAGGAACGTATTTAAGTGTTTTAGGTCGACTTTTTGAGTAGTTTTTGACGTGATACACATCTTTTGGAGATCAAGGAGCTATTGGGAGAGCTTAGGAGCTTTGGATCATCCGTTTGGATTCTCAACTCTTCTCTTTTCTTGATTTTCATGCTTAAACTCATGAGATTTGTCGTTTTGAGTATGAATATGAGTAGCTAAACGTTATTTGCTGTGAATTCTCGTTTGGTGTAGCTAGGGTTTGATCTAAATATCATGTTTTGATGATTGTGATTCATGTTTTAGCTTAATCTCACGTAATCTTTCATTGTTATGGATTATTTACGTTTGTAATCATATTATCTTTGCGAGTAGCTAACGTAGAGATAAACTTAATTGGTTTTCACGCGGTAACTCCGTGAGAATTAGTCGGTAAATTGAATAATTCCCCTAGTCGTATCAATGTTTGGTAACTCGACATCGTTAACTAGGATCGTTAAAGTAGAATTGTGGTTTTAATGCATGCTTTAAGCTAGAATAGACTTGGTAACTCGGTTTGTTTTGGTTTAAAGTATAGTAAATTTACTTGGTAACTCCGTGAGTTTAATATTGCTTGGTTGATAGTGAAAGATACGTGGTTGTTTTACAAGTCAAAACATAAATTTAGCTCAACCTAGTGAACCTAGAGAATTCCCGGTATTTTCCCTTATATTACAAAACCCCTAAAATTCATTCTTTATTAATCGTGAACTATTTCACTCGGTTAATTGAGAATATTGCGTTTTTATTTTAGTATAATTAGACCAAAACACAATTTGCGGTGTGCCCACAAAAGGTTAAGAAATTCTAATTAATTTACAAGAAGTCTCTTGGGTTCGACAACCCGGTTTTCCGGAATTTATTATTACACCGACAGCTGTACACTTGCAGTTGGAGCGTGTCACGCGCCAAGCTAGCCACGGCCAAGGACGATTAGGCCTAGACCGGCGGTCTGACCGTGCGGCCTAGGCACGGCCGGCTCGACTGGCTTGCGGCGGTCCTTTGGGGTTCGGCCAACTATCTTGGTGGGCCCCTTAGACCTTTTTGTTGGAACAGGTGCCCTACAGGAAGTCTATATTTAGTATGAACATTGTTTGGCTAGAATATTCATTTATTATTAATGGAGATATTTAATATAATGAACTCCTTAGATTGCAATGTGTATTGTTTATCTTAAAAATCTCTAGCCCATTATATTGACTAACAGGACAATCACTATAGACTAGTATGTGGGTAGATTGAAATGGGGATATCAATTCTAGCACATGGGTATGCATTAGGAGTAGTGGCATACTGGATTAACCCACAACGAGAAGGCTACATTATATTATGTCAAATTCACAAGTCGTAGTGCTAATGATATTGTAGTCCTTAGAATTGAAGTCACTAGATACTCTAGTTGTGGAATATCGTGCTTTGATATTATCAAACATTGCGCCTTAATCGGGTAACTATGAAGACAGTTATCGGGCATGGTAGGAAGCAATCTGAGAGATGGTAGTAATGTAGAGAGGATTTTTCCCTCCCACATAATGGACGCAAATATCTATGGGCCACTCGAGGGATGGTGCTTATAGAATGTCTGGCCAGACTCAGATAAATTAATATGGGATATTGATGTTATCTGCATAGATAAGCATATTCCCAGGATCGAGGAACTCTGGATTGGATATATGAGTGTGACTACTATGCCTCGTTTCCAATCCGGATGTGGAGAAAAAGGGATAATACAGTGCGGTAATATTGGGCACAAGTTTTGTCGGATCAAAGACTATTTCTATTAGTTGGGTGACATAAATGTGTTGCTAGACACCGCTCTATGTTATTAATAGTTACTGCCAACTAAGTAGAAACCTATGGGGTCACACACCATATGGATTAAACTGGATATGGGCATTAATTAGTAGGACTAGTTAATCAAGAGGATCTAAACGCAACCACTAGCAAAGTTATTAGGACTAATTTGCAAGGTGGACCAATTCGTTTATGGACATGATTAGTATTTGGAAAATTATGTAGTTAATTTTCTCAAGACAAGTCATTATTGAGAGAACATAACATATCAAGGAGAGTGACAAGACCAAGAGGCTGAACCTCCCAGTCCCGTCCGCCCCCTGGCACCGTCAGCCCCCTAGGCGCGCGGTGCTTGGTCCGTTTAGCGTGATATCTTGACTACTTATTTCGTGGCTAGAACTACATGTGGAGAAATATTCCAGCTGCAATCCAAAGGTGTGGATACTCGTAGAGACGAAGACACAATCTTCGTAGTGATCACACAAACTAAGGTACACAAACTCTCTACCTTCATCATGTTATGATTGCTTCACTGTCATCCTTGGTGGGATTTGAGCAGGATACATTTTGTTATTCCGCTGCGTAACCTGCATCAAAACCCTACATTCGGCGTCATGGTGGAGGAGAGTCATAGAGAATTATATTCGGATCTTCCGAAATTGCGGCTCCGAGGGATTTGATTGGTTGAGTCATGATTGGTCCAGATAAGCTTCCTCTAGTAGGGATTCACATCATCTGAGGATCTTGGAGAATGTTTTCTACACACTCTTCTAATTTTGGAATTGGAGGCAGTGGTAAAAGGGATCCAAGGTTCGATAACCCCATTATGGCTTGTATCATTAGAATTTTCGAGGCAATCTGATCACATTTTTGGGTGTTTGCAAGTATTGTCTCGTCCATAGGCTCTTTCAGTTGGTTAACCTAGTTTTGTAGATTGGATTTTAGAGCATGAATAACTTATAAAATAGTTGTTTGAGGGTTTTGAGGCTCCTGGCCCTCTGACTGTATAGAGTCGGATATGAGCTGCGAAGGAGTAGTTTCGGTATTGATGTTATCCATGGTCGTGAGATCCGATATGGGTTTTCTTTCCATGGTTAGATCTCTTTCACGTCGGATTATGTTTCACTTTGGGTTCACCAAATGTTTAAGGGGAAATGGTATGGGTACAATTGTAGCTAAATCGGTAGTGTTCGGGTTATAGAAAATCAGAGCTAACAATCTTACAACAAGTACACAAAGATTGGAGAGCTAACGAGAGATAGAAGAAGGGGTAAAAATAAGCAGTATTGTACTTTGAAGGGGAGAGACAACTTGTTGGCAGCAATTCGGCTATTTAGTACAGAGTAAATCGTGTAGAGAATAGGAAGTGTACGAAATGGGAGAAAGTACAGTCCTATTTATACTAGTCATACTAGGGCAACCAATGGGAGACACGTGGGTGTACGGACCACCCACTGCCCATTATAATATCGACGTACCCTAAATCCCAGGAGTATGTCACGGATGACGTGAAACCTAGTACAAATAAGACGGTAGAACAAGCCGGCTTCGCAACAAATTAATGGTCCCATCTGGGAGGGAAACCATATGCGATTGACCTTATACCATCCTCCAAACCACAAAAACCCATGGCTCCCGTGCGAGGTGATGGGTGCGAGGGACCCAATCTCATGGTCCCTCCAGGTGCGAAATGATTTGATCTGGTGATTCTAGAGCACGGTGGTGAGGACACCTATAGGATGCTAATGGGTGCACGTGGCAGCGACCCAATGGCTCATTCTTGACTGTCTATACTCTGCACATACCCATAAAGAAAAAAAGAACACATGAACAGAAAGTTATTAAAAATTTGCAGTCGTTGAAACTTGACCAGAGACTGTTAAACTAAGTTAAAGAACTTTTAAATGAAGTCATGATTAACAGAGTCTGGACAATTATGTCAAACAAGATACAAGGGATACGCAGAAAATTTTAGAACTTAAAGTGGTTAAGAGTTGAGAGAGAAATCAACATTCAAACTTGTATGAGTTTTCCTGAAAACAAGAATAGATCATGAATGTGTGGATTTTAATTGTACCTTAATTTGGATGAAACTGATGAATTTGTGCGTGGTTGGCTCCATTGAAAATGGTTTTGGAGAATTTGGTTCGAAAACCGTATAAATGTTCTTGGAGTTCAAAACTTAAACTCAGTGATTTCTTGGCTTCTCGATGCTATTGATTGAGTTTTATGGTTCTTAATGGTTGAAGATAGAGATCTTGATAGTAAGAAGACTGAGAAAACACTGGTTTAATGGGAAATGAGAGAAGAAAGTAGTATAAGTTCAAGAACACTATGAGAGCACCTGTAAAACACAATTTTTGAAATTGAGGATCAATTGTCAGCTCAACGGTTGAGGTGGTGATGGAGAGAGGTTGCAGCTTTGTGGGGGAAGTTTGGGAATCTTCGACAATGGAGTTTGTTAGAACATATTTTTAAGAAGTTGTATTTTATGCCTTTTGTTTTAAAAATCTACATAACAAATGTTTTTGTTTTGAGTGGATTCTACCTACCTAATTTTACCCTAACACTTGGAACCCTGATTAAAAAGACATAATGAATAAAATAGAAAATGAACAAACATAATAAAAAAGAAAAGGATTGCTTGTTATTGGTTTTCTAGGTTTTGCACCCGAGGGATACAATTTGAATTTACTGATGTAAATGCATCAATGGTTGTTTATGAAAGAAAATTCAGTGCAGAATTGAAAGGATAAATGATTTGGTAAGGCTTTGGAACCCTTTACCAGTTGGATGTCATCGCTGTGATGGAATTTCCTCTGATGTCCAGCTTGTGTGCTTCTACTGGCTTGACCCTTGAATTTTGAATTCTCTGCGTTGCAGGGAAGCTTGCGTAATTCTGAATTCTCCGCGTTCGTAATTCTCAGCAAGGTTCCCTCCGTAGTGTTTTTTGCTCTCGGTTGTATATTCTGCTCTCTCTCTCTCTCTCTGCTGTATATTCTTATGTTCCAGAAAAGTCCTCTCCAGCTTTTCTGAAACCTCTTACTTATAGAGGGCCAGAAGTGGTTGTTGAGATAAGAGATATCTCTACATATTGCCATCTCCAGGTTTTAGAGATAATATTGTTATCTCTAGATTTAGAGATAAATGCAGGCGGTTTATTTGTTGATTTTGAAATACCCCCAAATATACTCCCATCTGCTGAACTTTATCTTATCGGCAGATTTAAGAGATAAAGCAATGATATTTTATCTCTTTGATTTGAAAACTCCCGCCAAGTATAATCCATATGCTGGAGATATACTTTGATTTTTTTTGGGGATTACTCACTCATCTGGCACACATCTGTTTGAGTTTGAATTTTTAGATTTTTGCACACATTTTAATTTTTTTGATTTAACGATTCTGGTGTTTGTGAATTTCCAGAACTTGGTTGAAATTTCAGTTGCAACAAAACCCCCTCGTGATTTGTGTAAGAGAATTATGTCTCTTGCTTGAATCACGGTAACTTGGCACTCGTGTATTGTCCTGTTATCAAAGTGTTGTAACAATGATTCCCATTGCTAATTGCTCAATAGTTTGTCTTAAGCTTGACAACACCTAGCCTAGCGAGTTCATTCGCGATCTGCTTGGGATGACTTTCAGGTTTTAGCTTCACTAGTTTTGGCATTTCAGACCTGGTTTTGCCCTGCACATTGCAATGACCTTGTCCGGACTCAATAGTGGTCATAATGGACGCTTTTTTGGTCTTGCTTAGGACGCCTTTTCAGGTATTTGACTTGGCAAAGGACCATATTTTAAACATATTTTTCATGGGTATTCATCTTATTTTTTTGATGCGGATTGAATATATTCGCTTGTGCAGAATAATGCCTGCTTATTTTGAACATGCTATATTCTCATGGAATGCAGTGCCAAGTCCGCTACTAACAACCCTACCAAGAAGGGTGTTAAGATTGAGTGCCTTCCATGTTTGGAGGTTGATGCTCTTGTCAATACTCGAACCAAGGCCGAGAGACTCCTTACCATGATCCTTCTTGAATCCTTACAATTTTTCGAGTTGCAGTAGCTTATTTGGCTTGCATCCCTTTGGGTGTCGGGTTGCATAGCTTGCAGCTTGGTTCCCCAAGGCGTTGATTCATAGCCTAGCTTCCCTTATGTCATTTTTTGCAACTTTGGACACACTGAACTTGATGAGTGAATTCAAGTTGCCTATCTTCCACATATGGACCAAGTCAGACTTGGTTTAAGAGAGTGGTTAAACTTGAACTAGGGATTCAAGTTTAGGGATCAAGTTATAGTTCTCAGGGAACATGAATTGAACTTGAAAGGGATTAACAATATGTTAATCCAAGGGATAATGTATTTCTTTTGGTTTGTTGGAATGGACTTGAAATTAGATTCAATATGCCTACGTATCCTTACGAGATCAAGTCAAATGTAGTTCATGTGGAACATTTTTTTTGTTCTATTTTTTTGACCTTAGGATTTGTCCGGGCCGCCCTCACGGATTTTCAAACTAGTAGGTCATTCATGCTCTTACTTTTGCCTAGGCTGCCCTTACGGGTTTTCAACCTAGTGAGCATTGTTGAAGGTCGACCTTTCAGGTTTTCGACGAAGTAGACTCTTTTAGGTCTTTTAATTTGTCTAGTTCGCCCATTCAATTTTCCGACCTAGCAAACCAATTTTATCATATTTTTTTAGCCGCTCTTTTGGGGTTTGGACATTGTTGACATAAAAAATTATTTAACATGTAGTATTCTCCTCTGAAGGAGGTAATTCAATGGTTTCTGAATCCAATAGCTTCTGAATTTTTTCTTTCTAAACATAACAAGCAATTAAGCAATGACCAATCAACCGGTGTTATGGACAATATTTTGTGTCTTTAGTTTTCCCTACCTCGTGAGGCCTTTTAACTTCTGTAAGACAAATTAATTTACGCTCAAGAAGATCTACAAAAAATATCTTCCACGAGATCATCAGAGAAGACATACTTCTTTTCCATCCTTTCTTTTATGGCGAACTTTCTGATTTCGGGTTGTTCTTTCACCCCCATGACAGTTGGAGTCTTTCTCATGTCAACAATTGCAGTAGTCAGGGAATCTTTTTTGTTAGTGAATCTCAACGTCCTTTGTTTGTGGAGGTGTAATTACGTGTCATGTGCTTTGGCACACAAGTCAGTGAAACCGTTGGATGTTTGAGCCATCAGCGAGGTGGACAAATCGTGTCTAAAATTGTTGAGGCACATTCTCACAAGTTCTTTTTGGGTGAACTTGTAACACCCCCGATTTCCAGAAGAGCCCGAGTTAGGGATGGTTCCCTCCGTACAGGGGATTTTACCCTTTTGTACAAGGAGTTGTGAAAACGAACAAGTGAAAGGAAACTTCCAAACATTGTTCCATGACTGAGTCCAAACGGGACAACCAGTCTAGCAAAAGATATTTTACAACAAAAGAGCTCTCCTGTTAATTACTAAGCTCTACTGTTTGCATGAAAGAACGGATTCGTGATCCCATCGCGTTACACCAAGAAACCAATCATATACCTGCGGGGGAAGTAAAAGAAACATAAGACCGCAATTTTTTGAGTATTAGTAAAAACTGAGTGAATAAACAACTTACCATGTAAAACGGAATGGCTATGACAGGTTACGGGGTTTCGTATTTAAAAGAGTTTGAACAGTAACACAGTATAAGTATAAACATCAGAGTAAAAACTTAAACTTTTTCAGAAATGTAAGTACGAGTAGTAGTGATGATAATCAGACTTCTCAAAAGTTGTTTTTTCCAAACCAGAAGTTATTATGAGTAGCCCATTCGTTTACCGAGATATTCCCAAGTTCCAAAACGTATAATGAAACAAGTCGTATTATAAATTAGCAATGACCAGGAGAGACCAGGGAAAGAGTAACATATGATACTGTAGTATAGGGGGTTCTGATAACCCGACCTCTCTGTCAAGCGTTATGGACGAATCGTCCCGCTAGTCATCATACAAGCAGCTACTAGACCTTAATTGTCGACATCACCTTAATATTGTAAGTCAGAAGTGTAGTACTAGAATGTTGAACCCAAACCTATGGCGAAAGGATTCGGAGCGCACGGAGTCCCCATTTTAGGGACCGAGCCCAAGGAATCTAAACCTAAGAGGTGCATGGAGTCCCCATTTTAGGGTCCGAGCCCAAGGAATCTGAACCTGATATAAGTAACGTTGCTGGTCCCGGTACATGCGATTCTTTCACTTTACGTTATTAATGAATTCTGACCGTGTGAAATTTGAACACCAAGTTCGGAAATTTGAATACGAGTAGAAGAATGACGGTTTAAAAGCTGTATGATAGGTTTAGCAAATTTCAGAATAAAGTACGACAATTGTTTTCAAATAAAAAAGTAGATCACATGAAGGAAGTTGGCACGCAAAGTTAAGCATGTTTACTCACATGTATATTTCAAGATGTTAAATATAAAATCACTTTATGACACGGAAGAAGATAAGCACGCAACGCTAGGCATGTCTACTCACCGTGAGAGCTGAAGATACGCTAGCAAATTTGTACTCGTACACTACGCCTAGTTCTTCGAAGACAGGCTCTACAAACAAATACCTATAGTCCTAATTACAAGCAAGTTTGATCGGCATACGTACGAGGATGCACTCGTCCTATGTGATATGCAAGCGACATCTCTAATCGGATTTCCCCAAGGTAGTCATAAATTCCTAAACGATTTAAGGAAATTAGAGAATAAATTTTAAGAATATAAAACTATTTAATACCCTAATTTTGATCACTAACGTTTAAAAGAAATTAGAATTCTCGCTACATAGCGTAATAATTCTTATAATTGTAAAATATATTTTTTATTTAAAAAAATTTCTTAACATTTCACAGTTACTGTGTAATTTCCAAACAATTTATTTTACTGTAATGAAACAAAAAATTAATTGTAAAAAATATATTTATTTGGAAAACGAATAATATCGATATTTTTAAATTTTTTTTATATATACTTAGTTACATAACCCAAATCGACATTTAACTAATATCTAAAACAATATTATTTAACTATTATATAATCATACATATGTAATTAACTTGTTTTCATGAAAGAAATTGTAAACATTTAAATTGCAAGATATCTTAATTTGTGAAATTTTTTAATTACAAAAATGTTTTTATGTTTATATATTCATTTAATATATATTTATAAAGTTTTAATAATACATAAAATGGTAAAAGACACCGACCACCCCTGACTTTAGGCTTAATTCCACCCCGCTATCATGTGTTTTGGAAAAAGACACTTTGCACCCATTTGACTGAATATTCCCTCGACATAAAACACCCCTATGTTATGTTCAGTTAGAAAGTGGGTTATTAAACTTTTTCGGACCATATTGCCCTTGTGTATTTTCTAGACTTTAATGCCCATGTTTATCATCAACAACTCCAAAAACATCACCCCAAGAACATCAAAAACACCAATCCAAAAACATCAAAAACACCAAAAATATCAAGCCAAGAACTTTAAGAACACAAAAAAATCTCAATATACCAGAATACTAGAAACATTGAACCAAAACTTTATAAATATTAGAATACATCCATACTTCAATCTTCCTTCACAACCTCTCGGTTCAGCCACAATAGACAAAAAAGAACCCAAAAATGTGGGCATTGTTGATGAAGCCGTTCCAAAAATCCAATTTATAGAGAAGAGAAAAACCCAAATTCGAGTTTATCTGAATTGTAGCTTTGTATCCACCTTCACAAAATAATCCTAGGACAACATAATAATATCAAAAACCACATGAGATGTCTTGGATTGTCACACAACCTGAATTGGCTTCATGGGCTTGTCTCCAACAATTGAGAGACCCAGAAATCCAACTCTCACTACTTTCACTTACAACTGAAGAAACCCATAAACCGTCAGTACCCATCAACGAATTCGTGCTACACCCATCGCCAATCTAACAAATTCATGCTCTGTTTTCGGCGACTGGTGAGACACTTCAAGCTCAAGAGTTGTATTGCTTACCCAGCGCTGTAGCAGACATCAACCAAAAATCACAACTTCAAGCTCAATAACAAAATCACATACTCGAAAGTTGTGAAGAGAAAAGAAGACCAAGTGAACGAAGAGGATGAAGAAGAGCGACCATGAACTACCTGTTTAACATTTCACTCGATCCTACAGAAGTATATATATAGGGCTCGAAGAACTGAACCCTATTAACATAAAAAATAATAATAGACAAAAAATGAACGATTTCAATTTGAAGGAAGTGATAGAATGAAAGGGTACGAGCCATTCCATCTTTGATCTCGTCTTGCCCGGTTGAACTGGCGACGAGTTTAGCTCTATGTATAATTTCGTGTTGGGGGTCGACTGTACAACCCATAAATCTATTATATGATGATGGAATTATGAGTTGGATCAATCCCTTACGCCCTAAAGGCCGCCGTCTTGTTCACCGCCCAGATCCGCCTCCGTCGGAGAGAGAGGGAGAAGAGGAGATCGATGGAGAGAGAAGTGGATATTGTGTTCTTTGTTTGAGGGTCTTGTATGAAAGACCGAATAAATAGAGAGAGATCGAACCACTTGGGCAGAAGGAGGTGGATTAGACACCAAATCCTAACCTCCGTAGTTCTTCTTCTTCATCGATCTATAAATAAAGTGGTGGATTGGTTCGTTCCAGAGGTGAAGAGAAAGAGGGGGCTGGTTTCACAATAAGAGGCTGAAGAGAGAGAGAGAGAGAGAGAGAGAGAGAGAGAGAGATTAGGGTTAGAAATGAATGAGGAAGAGGTTAGAGTAATATATAGGGGGTAATTTTAGAATATTTTGAGGGTAAAATTGTCTTTTTTACGTTCAGTTAGTCAACCGTTAGCCTCCATCCAATAAAAAGGTGCAAAGTGTCTTTTTCCAAAATACAGGGTAGCGGGGTAGAATTAAGCCTAAAGTTAAGGGTGGTCATTGTCTTTTACCCTACATAAAAAATTAATTGAAAATTCATACTATTAAATAGAACATGATATGTATACTACAAGTACCCTCCCTAAGCTTTTGTAAAGTTCAATAAGCCCCTCCAAAGTTTCTGAAAAGTCATATTAGACCCCCTATAAGCAGTAACGGTAAAGCATGCTTGTCACCCAATCCAAATCGATCAAAAAACATGAATTCGAGCAACAAAGATTTGATTTTGACTATCAAAAATGAACTGGGAGATGATTTAGATCTTACCCACTCCAAGAACGACGAAAACGGCAAAATAACGAGATGGGTCGAGCTCGTTGTTGGGGACTCGGCGGTGGAGCTCGACGGTGATGCTCCGGCCACTCCGGGGTGCGACTGAACGGTTGTTCGGGCTCCTAGGATGCTCAGGAGCGCATAGAGAGTGAGAATGAGGGGTGGGTCCGTTTGGGTTGCTCGGCCCGAGCTCGCCGTCGACAACAATGGTGGTGGCAGCGGCGTCGGTGTGCGGCTTGTTGTGGCCACTGCTGCGGCTTCCGATGCTCCCGATGTTGGTCTGGCCGACTGAGATAGAGAGGGAGGCAGAGAGATGAAGAGATTGAGGTGGGCGTTGAAGGTGGTGCTCGGTGGTGACGGCAGTTGCTGACGGTGGTGGTGATTACAATGATGGTGGTGGTGGGTTTTGTTGGGGAAACAAATTGATGTTGTGGTGGCGCTGGAGTTGGCGATGGTGGCAGGTGATGTTGTGGCGGTGGTTGGGTTTCTTCGAAGGAGAAAATGTAGAAGAAGATGAAGTAGAAACGAAAAGACAAAAAATCAGTTTACTCATTTGAACTCCCATTTAAAAGTCAAATTCAACCCTGAACTTTCAATATGGTCAAATGTGACCCCGTACTATCAAACTGTTAGGATATTGGAATTTTCATCCATTGCTCTTTTCAGTAGCTAGGATGTGAGTATGATAAAGACACTCTTACCCTCAGAACCACTCCCATGACCCCAGTCCAATTCCGCACACAACCCACTAGTTCACCACCGACTAATTTATCACTGCAGACTGCAACATCAACCCACCACGAAACAACTAATATGCCATTTCTCTTGCATGAAACATCCATTAGATTTGCCTAGCCCTACTATGAAATTCGTGATTGAGAGGGGATCAATTAATTCGCCCATTTTGTATAAAACTTGATTCTTTTAATAGGAGAACTATGTAGATGGAGACTTTTGTTACGATTTGGCGAATTGAGAATGTGATAGAGATGGGGTCGGGGGTGTTGTGGCAAACAGAGTGGGTGAGAAGTTTCTAGTGTAAATTGGCTGTGGTGACTTAGGGTCTCATGTTCACATTTTATTGGATCTTATTTTTGCAGAGAGAGAGATAGAGAGTTTGTGGCTCGGGTAACGGTGGTTCAATCTAGAAAGGTTGTGGCCATCTGCCTCCAAGTTGAGAGAACGCCGAAGACCACCTACACCGACCCGAACAATAACCAAATCTCACCATGGAACCAACTCAACCGCGATAACCCGTCATCTCTTATGGCCGTTAAACACACATGGACCACCTATAAGTGTTGGCTTCCACTATCGCCAACTATACAATCACCACCGGCCACCAACATCCAACAAAGTTCTACACTAACTCAACCCAACAGAAGGCGATGAAACCCACAAAGCCTTCGGAAATCAAATAGGCATCTGGAAATCTTGATCAGAATAGACACCACGAAAAAGATTGGGAAACTGTAGTAGTACAATTGACTCATTTTGCAATATTTCGATCAGTAGATCTCACCAATCAAGGCAATGGG
The DNA here is from genome assembly GCA_023055425.1 of Linanthus parryae. Classification (NCBI taxonomy): domain Eukaryota; kingdom Viridiplantae; phylum Streptophyta; class Magnoliopsida; order Ericales; family Polemoniaceae; genus Linanthus; species Linanthus parryae. The sequence goes on from JALGPY010000012.1 coordinate 3,091,608, forward strand.
TTAGTTGTTGATCAGTTTTGGGTTGACTTAGAGCATCTCCAATGGTTCTGTAAAAGAATTAGTTTAGTTATAATTTACATAACTAGAAGAAATAATGAGCTTCAATGGGCTAGCTAAGCATCTCCAGCAGTACTAGTTAAAAGTTATTTATAATTTGATGAAAATTTAACATTTCTATTTTAGATATTGTAAAAATTTAGTTAGTGCTCCAATAGTGTTAGGTAAATGATTAGCTAAATAACACGTGGCACATTCTCAATATTTCTTGTATGAGAATTTTAAGGAATTCAGGACATAACCGCTAAGAACATGAAACAAAATATGAAGTTATTTATCCAGCTCGTTAAAAGTAGTGAGCGGGATAACTATCTGCTACAATAAAGAGCGTAGTAGAGAGCCTATTGGAGACAATATTTTTCCTATCTTATTTATATTTTGAAGATAACCGCCATATAAATAACTTGTTGGAGATGGTCTAAATGATTCTATATTTTACATATTATGTATCCCACTCAATAGAAGTAGCTAGCTACAATGTAGGTAGTTAAATTTTTTGTGTTTATCTCTCTCAAACTTTAATTTAATAAAATATTTTATTTATAATTCAATACCCACAAAATTATGTAAAATACATAACACCATTGGAGCAAAGATGAGGGTAGAAGTGTCATTACACAGACATTTTTCTGCTTTGAAATTTGATTTCTCCTAAACTAATGGTGGAATTTAACGGAAATCTTTATTGGTCCCAGGATTCATACTTAAGGGTTGTTTTTGACCGAAATGGAAGTTCGGGGTCAAATTTGACTTCTAAATAAAAGTTCAAGGGTGTAAACTGTTTTTTTGCCAAAAAAAAAAGTCTGATGGTGAAGGGAAGAAGATGAGGTGACGTAAGACTTTGAATAGGATGTCACATTTGAGAGGAGGGTATGATTATGTGTGGTGGGCGCACGAGTTAAGGTCGTGATTCGTCGCGCGATGAACATTAGAACGGGACGGAGATTTTAAATACGCAGCGAGGTAAAAATAACAATACGCGGCGATAAATAATACGCGAAAACGATTAATACAAGAACAAATAAATAAAACGATTTTGTCTGGAAAAAAAACCAAAACGTTGACTGAAATACAATTCGACAGTTAAATATAAGTTGACTGATAAAACTTTACAAAAAGTAGAATTTTGACTGACTATACTATTTAGATTGTTAAAAAGATATTTGAAAGATAAAAATGATATTTGATTAATAAAATGATATTTCGCTGATATTTCTAAAGAAGTTGGACATTTAAATTAAATAGTTTAAATAATAAGTTTATGAGAGAATATGTTGATAGACTAAAATGAAAGAAGAAATTTTGAAATATTTTATTTAATAGAAATAAATAAATAGAAACTAATTACTAACTTGTTATTGAAAATAAAAGATACTTCTTTAAAAGTAATTTTCTTGCCAAAATAACGAAACGAATACTTAATCAATATTGAATGAATCACACATAATATCCACAACGTCTTGTTACGACTAACGCTAATATCAAACAAACAAGTTTTCACGGTCTGAAGTAATAAATACGTCATTACTAAAATACCCCTATGTCAATATTCTTGTTATTACATCCTCCCCCCGGACTAAGCTTCTTCTCGAAGCTTGAATGAGGTTATTGGACTTACGGTCTCTACTGGAGTCACAACTAGAGCAAAAATAATTAGCACGCAAAGGCACAGAGAAATTGGGCTCGTTACAGAACTTATAAGGACATGCAAAACTTAGCGCTCGCCACCTTGCTATGAAGTCTGTGGCGGGTTCATTGTCACGTTGCTTTGTCTCAATTAGTTCTGGAAACCCCACTCGCCTTTGAGTGTTGCAGAAATGTTTCAGGAACTCCTTTATCATGGCATCCCAACTCGGTGTGGAGCCTTCGGGTAATTGTGAATATCACGTGAAGGCTGCGTCTTCTAGAGATTGCAGAAAAAATTGTAGGCACAATGCCTCATTCTATGCTATGGGTCCACACCTAGAAGGAAATGTGCTAGGTGTTGTTTTGGATTTCCAGTTCGGCTGAAAATTTTGAACTCCGGCTGGGGATATCCTATGGGCAGAGGCACTTTGTCTACCCATGCTGGATATGGTTTCGTAATCACGGTGGGGAATTCTTCTTTCTCCGTGACTTTTTGAACATGTTTCTTTACAAGTTCGTCAAATAGCGACATTAGGGCTGGGCTAAGGTTAACGAGAGTCGCGTACTTCTGGGTGAGCTGGCGGTATCGCTCGTGGAAGCTCCACATTTTGACCACTTTGTCCCCGAACGGGGGATTGACGTTACCCCCGGAAACGTCGGCAGTACCCCCAGGTGAGGGTTATTTCCTCCACCCGTGGGGTCTAATGTTACCCCCATAGATCTTACACATTTTGGTCATGTTGCACTCCCAACTTTTTGCGATGTGCTTGAAAAATATTCATTTGTTGTGTCATAGCTTCCATTTCCGTTTCTTTTTTCTCTAACTTTTCATGGAACATAATTAACTTGTCTTGAATTTCTCGCATGACTGGGTCGTCTTCTACATTGATCATCATACCGCCACAGTGCGGTTTCTCGTTAGTAACATTGAGCTGACGTTACTTTTTCCGTATAAGGGGATTGGAGCTCCCATACAATTCAATGACGTCACTTTTGTCTTGAATTTCTCGCATGACTGTGATGTAACTGTAAGTTCAGTATGGTTTCAAAGGCTTCAAATAGCCAGTCTACTTCAATGCTTTGAAACTGACAGCACAGTTCAGCATGAAGTTAGGGGGAGCTTTCTTATTCTTTTCCAAATCCTATTCTCCTTTACTTTATTCTATGTTATTTGATGATGAAAGACAAAGTATTTTGACACTCTAAACCGTGACTAATCAATCTGTTTGACTAAGCTTTTGCAGGGAAATTATGTTTCCTTTTTTGCAGGATATATTTCCTAAACTGAATTTTGCAGGAAGGGAAACTACTTGATGATTTGATTCTGTGCTTGACTTTTCTTAATTTAAAGCGTCCAAGCATCTTCACAAACAAGGTCAAGATAATATCTTTGAAGATACTGAGCAACTATCCGTTGGGAGAAGTTGTTAAAGAAGTCAAGAGCTGAATCTACAAATATGGAAGTGTGTTATGAAGAGATCTTGAAGATATGCAATTCAAAATGTACCTTAAAAGAGTGAAGAGCAAAAGAAACTGAACGGGACAATTAGCAGAGACACTCAAACACATTCAGGGATTGACAAGCAATAGAGAAGCAGATTCATTCCTCTCAATCCAAGCATCTGAAGAACACTGCATACTCACTGCAGACTTAGTTCTAGTGTTCTTCTATTCTGAACTTTATTTGTATATCATTCTGATAATACTTCCAGTTCTTGTTCTCGTGGATTGTTCAAAGTGAAAAATAGAGAATTCTTAGTTAATCAGTTAGCTAGAGCAGGTACTAGATATGTTAGTGAGAACCACAAGCTGTAACAGAGTAAGGCATCTCTCTGTGCTTGAGATCTAGGGCTTAGATTTTGATTAATAAGAATTGAGTTGAAAATCCTGCAGGGATCAAGTCCCTGAGGTAGAGACGTGGGTCCAAGTGGACTGAACTCTATAAATCTTGTGTCACTTGCATTTACTTTTCAGTTCTATACTTAGCTTATTTCCAGCAAACAAAACATGTTTTATTTCAAGGGTTTGAAACTCATTTCAAGGCCTTGAAATAGACTTAGCTTTTCTACAGCAACTGTTTTGATTCCAAGGACTTGAAACTCATTTCAAGGCCTTGAAATACTCTTTACTTATCACAAATCTTTTTGAAACCACTCTTCTTTCAAAGTTTAGAAAAAGTTGCCATACTCTATTCAACCCCCCCCCTTCTAGAGTATTGATCCTGTATTACTGCCTACATTACTGTCTTTCAGTGGCCAATCCGCGGTGTCACAACATTTCCCTGGACTGATGCCGAAATAGCATATCCGCTTCATTTTCCTTTGTTTTTGATTAATCCTCTTGTTAAGGGGAAGAAAGGAGGGTGATGTCCTTTTTTGGATCCAGAGGCACCAATGACCGCAATATTTTTTTTAACTCTATGATTTTAAGGTGAGTCGTCACTGGCATGGCATAGACGGACTCCACACCCACCTTCTCTTTTGATGCATTTTCTTTTGTTTTTCCAGCTGCCTCACTTGGTTGAACCGGCGCGGCACAGGCTTTGCTAACCGCAAACGAGGATGGATCCTCATTAGCCGAGTGACTAATGTTAAGCAAGTTCGAGGACTTTACCCTCGGACACTGCCCATGCTTCTTGGAGCATGATTCCCCCCTTTCTTTGGAATATTATTCTCTTCTGATGCGGCCTCTCCAGCTTTTGCAGCAGAATCTCTCAACTCTTCCGCCTCTTTTATCATTTTGGTGGAAGTGTTAGGCATTTTTCCCACAACGACAATCTCCATAAAGATAAAAGTTGCATGCTCGAATTTTCTAGCTAGTGCCAGAAACTCCCTGGATCTGTTTGTTTGCCAAATGCCGGCGAGTACTTTGGCACTTTGAACCAAGTGTGTAACCTGCTCTAGCAAGATCTCGACCCTCTTGAATAACAACTCATATTTTTCAAGAGAGACCACTCTTTTAGAAACTCAGAATTCATATGAACTTTGTGCTCTTTGAATAGCCGCTTCTGGTGCTTTAGTTTTTTGGGAGAGTTGTTTCCCGCCAGTAGCTACACTTTTGGTAACACAAGGCATATGAGGGCCTGCGTACGGCGTGTAACCACTGATGTGTTAACAAATTTTGTTTCCCTCTACCAAGAACTGTCCCCATTGGCGTAACTTGAATTCCTTCAGTAACACTGACATCAAAACACAATAGAAATCAGTGAGTATATACAGAGAGCAAGAACTTAATAATTTATCCTTTTTTTTATAGGAGGTCTAATTCGTTGTGCCTTAGAAGATGAGGGGAGGTAGATGTCTCACTGGACGTGCCAATTTGTTAGCACACATTTTTAAGAAGCTGTATTTTATGCCGTTTGTTTTAAAAATCTACATAACAAATGTTTTTGTTTTGAGTGGATCCAACCTACTTAATTTCACCCTAACACTTGGAACCCCTGATTAAAAAGACATAATGAATAAGATACGAAAATGAATAAAACAAAATAGAAAGAAAAATGATTGATTGTCATTGGATTTCTAGGTTTTGCACCAGAGTGATACAGTTTGAATTTACTTATGTAAATGTATCAGTGCTTGTGTATGAAAGAAAATTAATGGCAGAATCGAAAGGAGACACGATTTGGTAAGGGTTTGGAACCCTTCACCAGTTGGATGCCATCGCTGTGATGGAATTTCCTCTGATGTCCATCTTGTGTGCTTCTACTGGCTTGACCTTTGAATTCAGAATTCTCTACGTTGCAGGTAAGAATTCTCTGCGTAATTCTCAGCAAGGTTTCCTGTGCAGTGTTTTTTTTCTCTCTGTTGTATATTCTGCTCTCTCTGCTGTATATTCGTTTGCTACAAAAAAGTCCTCCAGCTTTTCTGAAACCTCTTACTTATAGAGGGCTAGAAGTGATTGTTGAGATAAGAGATATCTACGCAGATTGCTATCTCCAGGTTTTAGAGATAATATTGTTATCTCCAGATTTAGAGATAAAGGCAGGGGGTTTATTTGTTGATTTTGAAATACCCCTAAAATACTCCCATTTGCGGAACTTTATCTTATCGGCATATTTAAGAGATGAAGCAAAGATATTTTATCTCTTTGATTTGAAAAATCCCGCCAAGTACATTCCATCTGCTCGAGATATACTTTGAATTTTTTCGGAGATTACTCACTGATCTGGCACACATGTGTTTGAGTTTGAATTTTCAGAATTTGGCGCACATTTTGAATTTTCTGATTTGGCGATTCTGGTGTTTTTGAATTTCCAGAACTTGGTTGAAATTTCAGTTCCAACAGAGTTTTGAAAATATTTACAAAATGAATCTTAAACTTTGTTAAATTCTAAAACGACCCCAAGCACAAAATATTTTCAGAATGTCTGCAAAACGATGATTATATGAGCAACGATGTCCGATATGATTTTGTGTTGAAAATTCAATACCGATCATAATTTATAAAGTAGCCCCTTAAGTTTTGAGATATTCAAAATGGCCCTTACTTTTTTAGGTGCTGGAGTAAGGGTGTTTCATCATCTAAACGCATCCTCTTTGGGATTCCTTGCATGGAAGGTTGGCTTCCGGTGTGGAGGGCACTCTCCCATATCTCCGATCCTACGGGATTCAGTAGTTTGATGATATATAGAGGGGGGTGTTACAAAAACCTTGGAGTGATGTTTGTTATTATCACCTTCCAAAGTCGTGCATTGCTTTCGCTGACAAGAGCGTGCTCACTAATGCGTTGAACACTGCAATGCCATCTTCTGGATGCGCTGTTGGAAGTATACGAGTTCTTTGTTCGACTTTAGTTCTTGTATGACCAAATTTAGAATGGCGAGGCCTCTGTTCCACCTGGAAAAAATTTCACTTGAAGCTACCGGCTATCTTATTTGAAGTCTTTATGGATACTTCAGTCAGTTTGGAAGACCTTCGGAAGACCAATACCCGAATATGAACGGATGTCCTAGGGTTTTGAGGAATTCGTGGTGAGCAATGTATCCTTCACATGTAAACTTTTCATAACTTGGTCAAAAATATGTGGTATAAGAGTCTTATTGAATATCTTTAGGGACTTTGATCTTAAAATTTGGTTTCTGGTACATCTTATCATGTCTCGTACTATTGAAAAACTTTCATAATGAACAGGGCGTCTCTAGACTTTTCATGGTCTTAGGCGAATTGTGTACTTGAGGCCCTTCTATATCGTCTATTGCAATATGTTAAGTATTTTTTTATTGAATGCATATAGTTACCGTTTATAAAAGAATTGATTTCCATTTAACATATTAAAGAACTAAAAGATATTTAAAAAGTCAAAAAGTACGGGTACTCCCTATTCTTTTTATAGTATCATAGTCTATCAAGACATTCATTTCTGATCAAATCTAATATGGTACATCATATATGCTTCTAGAAATTTTGGTGTTCTCTCTTTTTATTTGTTTCAACATGTAGGAATTTAATGATCAGTTACAAAAATGATGGGGAGAAAGTGTAATAACGACATTTTTTGGGCCAAGTTGGTAGGGAGAAAATGAAATAACTAAACTGCTAAGTTTAAACTTTTGGTGTAAATAAATTAGAAGCAAGTCTTTATTTTCACAAAATACCCCCAACATGTTCATGAAATTATGAGGCCCTCCCCTAATGGGGCCCAAGGCAAGGCAATAGTCTGCCTAAGGGCAGAGACGGGCCTGATTATGAATTTGTTTAGATGAAAGGAAGTAGGGAAGAAATGAAAAGTAAAAAACTGATATAATCGGTCAAACTTCTCCAAGCCCAAAGAAATTTGGATTTCCTCCTCTAGATTTTCAGCCCGAATTTTAGATTTTTGGGCAAAAAACCATTTTTTTTAAATTCCGCCTTTTAGGAAAAATCACAAGAATTCCGTAAAAGCTCCTATGAAGGAAGCAAAGATTCGAGCAAAGCCCTAGTACCGTACAATGATGGCAATAAAACAGACACCGAATCGTACCCATGACATAACATATTTGGTAAATCCAGGCAGACTAGTCATGTTTAATTAGCTAAAGGAAAGAAATAGAAAACCAATTCAACAACGTACTCTGTAAAAGACGTGTCCCTTGTACTGAAAAGCTAGTGGACGAGTGACTTTTAAATAATTATGTGATACAAAAGTTTACCCGGAGGTAAGAAGAGAACATCACATTCTACCTATGAGCAAAGAACAGAAGAAGAACATTGGCACAATTTGAGCATCAAACCTCATCATCATATGGGAAAGAAGTGGAATCCAACCATTCATCTCCAGTGATGAATTCAGATACTGTGAAATCAGATGCTTCACTGTAATCCATTACATGGTAACCTGACCATGTAACTCGGTTGTCGGTTACAGAACCAGATCCCGTATTCTGATATTCTCCATAGTATATAGTATCCGCATCATTATTATCATCACTCTGACGTCCAAGCCACTTACTCCACCCCGTCGGTTCAATAAAGTCGTCGATGTAGCTCTCTATGTAGACTACCCGCGAGTACGACCTCCACGGCCTACCAAGATAGCTCTTGAAGATGGTGACATTTGAGTACAAATCATCTGTCGCGAGAATCGAACAATTCTGTATGGAAATGCCCGTGTCTTCATCTGGACTATCACGCGACTGCGCAGTTATAGTTATGTATTGTCCTGGCATGGGCATCCTAGATATGATGTTGCATGCCTGGAAAACAACAGCAGCATTTCCAAATATGAAGTCTACTGTCCCGTAAATATCACATTCTCTATAAAACTGTCTAGAAGAATGGACATATAAGGTGTCTTGGTAACCGTTGATGGTGCACCTATAAATCGCAGCTAAATCGGCAGTAACACGAAGTGCAACCGCTTGGTGCTTCTCTGGCCCAGCAGTGTTCTCAATTGTCATATCACGCGCAAGAAAGCCATCTCCAGAGACACCTTAATAGCGACCAGATAGAATGAGTACACAAAAATCAAGAAGTTATGTACTACTACCTATGTTTTTCTAAATCTTTGCACTATTCATTTGGTCAAAGTGACATTTAAAAAGTCAACTGGAAAGATTCAAGAGAAAACAGAACTAGTAAGAAATATAGAAACCAGTCGCGAGTATAAGTTGAAAATAAAACTTACTGAGCGTGGCAGATCTATACGTTGTCCAACCGTCCCCGACGCTTCTGTCGCCGGATATGATTGTAGCGTCGGCGCCGTCTCCGAGGAGCACTATGTTAGGCTTATTACTTGGTATCTCCACATTTTCCTTGTACAATCCTTCTTTGACATAGATAAAAATTCTGTCGTAGCTATTATTTGGGGCGAAACGAATAGCATCCATGATGGTGGTAAAGTTTCCAGTCCCATCCGCGGCAACCACCAGCGTGCCGCCACTTCCTTCGCTCTGCAGGAGATGCCGCCGCTGGGGCACAAACTGATCATGGTCCTCCCCAGATAAAGCATGACCTGTATGTTGGACATAATGACAATTAGTCTACCATAAATATATTCTCACTAATTGACATTATGTCCTACACTGTACCTCCGTGGTAATGAATATTTTCTCTTGAAGTAGGTCGAGAGCTGCTCCGAGGTAGAAGAGAAAGAGAATTGCTAACATGTTTATAAGCCTCTATCAACGAGTCGACGAGATATGGTCTGATCAGAGGACCTATCGCGAAATCTAGGCCTTCCAAGCATGTGTTCTTGTTGGTGAGGGCTGCTGCAAGGAAAGATCTAGAATCTGCTAGAAGCTTCCTTCGCGCTGCGCCTTCCGGCGTTGTGGACAACAAGTTTACTCTGGACTGTGATTTCTGTAGGTGAGAAAGTGTTATCTGGTGGAGGTCTTTGCAGTCTTCCATGGCACCGCGCTGTTTTTCGATCACTTTGGCTGCTTCTACTTGGGAGAAAACGCTTGTTAGTTTTGCGGCTTCTGATAAGGCGACTTGGAGGGATGAAAGAAGAGAGGATATGATGTTGGGACTGATGTCTATTGAGATAGAGAGTTTGAGGGAGTTGAAACAGATATCTGGGTATGGTGTGGTTTTGCAGATAGATCTCATTGAAGATGAATGAGAATCATCATCAACAACAACAACATCATGATCATGAGCAGAAGAAGCAGCTGGTGAAATTGTGCTACTACTTGAAGAAGAGGAGTTTTGATCAAAGGCCCATGTTGAGAGGAAAACTGAGCAAAGCAAGAGTGAAAGCAACAAGAAGGAGAAAGCCATGGAAGGAGTTGAAGAAAATGTTATGCTTGTTTGATATTTAGGAATGTTCAAAGGTATGGTAGCTCTTAAAAACCAGTGGGAAATGTTAAATGTAGTACTCTGTTCCCTCTCTTTGTCCCCACTCTGACTCTTTATTGATATTCACTGCGTAATTTTGACTCTGTGATTTGATATTTTTTCATGGTATTGTATAGTAAAATTATTCTATAAGAGACTGTTAAAAATTATCAAAAAAAATAACATCATTTTCTGCTTCAAATCACACCACCCAGTCAAAGTGCCTCAAATATAAGTCAAAAAGTCAAGATAAGGAAAAAAAGAGAGAACATAGTGGTATGTTACAGTAATGTTTCGGTGCTCGTGCCGACAGACCCATGTCCCTACACTAGTGCATGTCCCATGAATTCTGTGAAGGATTCATATTCGATCTTCAATCCTGCAGTGGGACAAGACACAGTTCCGTCTTGTTCAGGGCGTGAGGACTAAACACCAAAAATAATGTATATACTTGTTGAGTAACACATGGATTTTTTATTTTTGGATAATGGTTTGACAAAATTGCACTCCGTTATATTCTTTTTTTAGAAGACTACCGTGATATTATTATATGTTCTGAGATATTTTCTTCTCTTTAGGCAAACTTTATAAATTCATTTTCATACTAACACGGTTAATTTGACAGCTACATTATACACATTTTGAAATTATTACTACTTGGGTTCTTTCTATTTCTTTCTGACTTAACTTTGTCACCCGTAACTGCGTCATTTTGACCCGATCATTTGGATAACAAGACAATGCAATTTTTTGATATGTGTCCAGGAAAAAAGAGAGGGAACGGAGGAGGAAGTACATTGGTGGAAAATTGTACCAATATCTATTATATCCTCTCATCTGTGCTTCCCATATGACTTGTAGTCGAGCTATTTTGGTCATTTGGTAAAGAGAAAGATGCATTGGTGCATGGTATCCATATTTAAATCTTTGTTAGGACAACGTCACTATCTAAATTTTTGTTTCTTTACAAATTTAGTCTACAATTAGTAAAATGAAAATTGTGCCCTCAATATTCCCTCACATTATACCATAGTTATGAATGTTTATATTTTATTTCCAAAACTGAGCAGAACATAAAGGAGCCGACCGGGCTGAAGCCGAGGGTGTAGAGTGCGTGGATCAGGGTGGCTAGAGGAGAGGTGTCTTTCGGCGGCACGTGAAGGCGCGTCTGAGCTCCGATTGACGAGATCTTTCTGTGACGATGGTCGGAATTCAATTCCGAGTGATTTGATGTGATTGGTAAGGCCGATCGATGGTCGTGAGATGGTCGAATCGTGAACAGTCCGTGAGTTTTCACGCGAAAACCAATGGACCGCACACGAGCAATAAAACAGACATAAGAAAAGAGCTAAGAACTGAAACCCTAAGATCATTTCAGCTGTGATACCATGTTAGAAACTGAAGCAGAAGTGATTGATGGTAAATGATCATGTATTCAACTTAGGTGAAGTAATGTACAAGATGTCCTATGTATGTAAATAATAGGTTATACCGATGTAGGACAAATGCACATTATATATCTCTGTTTCGGATTTGCTTCTTTTAATCTACAATGAGTTTTCCAATGTCCCATTGGATGGTAGTGTTTAACGTGGAGCGGGACACACAAACAAAATATTTGCTTTGACTCATAGCAGAGTCCCGAGAGGGTCAGACTATTAGTGTGCTTGAGACATTGCATCTGATCTTATTGTTCTCTCATTTTTTTGGATTTCTCTTGACAATTGGAATAAAACTCCACTAGTTTGATTTGGGGGGTACTGGTATTTTATGTAAAACCACGTCCTCAACTTGTTTTGAGAGCAACGCGTTTGTCAAGTTGAGGGTGCCCCCATGGTGAGAGTGCACTATTTGTTTTGTACTCTCCGTCCTAAAATTTTGGTCTCATATTCTATTTTTTCGTTGTTCTAAAACTTTTAAGGTAATTGACACTAAACCTACATGCAAAGTGCATTTTGGGACATAAAACCCCTTGTACTTTAAATTTCTCACTCCAACCCCCTGCGATATACATTTGTGGGACAAATAACCCCCTAAAGTTTCAATTTCTCACTAAACCCCCTGCAATATGCATTTGTGAGACATTTAGCTCCAAATTGATAACAGAGATCAAATTCCTAACGGAAATTCATCGCGCGCTATTCACGTGCTAGCTCTATGGATGATGAAAAGCAATTTGAAAGCTCATCACGTCATTAGCACGTGATGATTTTTTTTTAGAAATTCGACCCCGTTCTAAAATTGCGGTTAAGTGTCCCACATATGTATATTGCAGAGGGTTTAGTGGGAAACTGAAACTGCAGGCGGTGATGTGTCCCACGGATGTATATTGCAGGGGGTTGTAGTGGGAAATTGAAAGTGCAGCGCGTTTTGTGTCCCAAAATACATTTTGCATGTAGGTTTAGTGTCATTTACCCAAACTTTTATATATCAACTTTATATTCTTGTAACTCAAAAGTATTGGCAGCTAGGGTGGTAGCTCAAATGAGATCTCCGGTTCAAATCCGGTTGACGACAAAACAATTTCTCAAAAAAAAAACTCAAAAGTATTGTAAAATCTTTTCTAAAAAAGTATTGTAATATCTCCTATCTATCACAAAAAATAAGGATGGCATTATTAAAAAGTTTTAAAAATTAGAATATTCAAATAAATCAATTAAGACAGGGTTAGTGACTTCCCTAAAAAAAAGACATGGTTAGTGACGGTATAATAATTACATGTTCCCTTAAATAGTTTCTCCATATGAGGCTGAAATTGTACGACAAAATCAAACAAAAATATGAACAGAATATGACGTGACATCTTCCACATAAATAGATGCCTAAATATTCACGGATATTTTCTTTCTATTATCTTAATAATCACCTTATTAATAATGGTTTTCGTCAACGTCACATTATGTTATTTTTTTGTTGGAGTTTTTGTTCACCTTAACTTTTTCTGTTTTAAATTTGGAAAGTAACTTAAAATCTAGCCATTTCCTCGCAAAGATTAAAAAAAAGTAAAACTTAATCATATATATGTGTGTGTGTGTAGCCACGGAGAGAGAGAAAGAGACTTCACTGAATGTCTTTGTTATAAATATTGCACGGGCGCCCAAGGGGGCTGCACTACAATTAACACAAACTTTAGGGGATTGTGCTACAATTAACTGATACTAAGTCTATATATACGGATCTAGCTAGCTCACACACCGATTATGGGGTGTCTGTAATGTTTGGATACACAATTGAATCAATCTTTCTCTCGCTAAAAAAAGATCCAAGGAGCGGCACGTGCTGTGAAGCACCGTGTTCGGCCATGAGGTGCACGTGGATTCCTAGGAGCTGAAGCACGTAAATACAAGTGCAACAAGATCGGGGAACTCGCCTGCGGACGATCACGGTATGCGAGGTAAAAGATAAACGCTTCCGCTAAGTTTATTGTACCAGGGTTTACCTTTAGTTTTTTCTCCGTTGGTATCAGAGCCATAACTTCGTATTTCGTATCTCGTAACCCGAAACTTGACTTATAGGTCTTCATGCCGAAAATTTTCTATGTGAAAATAATAGACCCTGTAGATATTTTGACGGGGATTCTAAAAATATCATGTTTGAATTTTTTAGATAAACGTAGAAAAAGCTATGGTCGTTTAATGTTTCAGCGTAGACTAGAACTATACTGATTAGATCTGTAGAATTAATCTGTTTTCCCAAACATGTTAGAATCAATTTTTGAACACATAATCTGGACCATGAGGATGAGGCGAGCTAGTCGATACAAAATTTTTCGAAAATAGAGCACGAGAAGGCGCCGCGTAAAGCTCACACGCCGGCCGACGCCGCCACCAGGCGTAGCCACGCGCCAACCGTGCCTCACGCGCCAAAGTTGGTCGCAGCATCTAACGTGGCATGCCGGCGTCAGTTAAGCTTGACATGGTAGCTTGCGTGGCACTCAGCGTAGGCCTTGAGTCCGGATGTGGCAACGACGCTGAAGATGACTTGGCATGCACAATTAGCCTAGAAGCTACGTGGCCGCACACGTGGCACTAACTGCACTCCCATGTGGGCGTTCGAGTGAACAAGCCACTGACATGGCCGATCTCCGTGGATAGGGCGTGACGGAGGCGGACTGTAAGGAGAAAGTCAAAGTTAACGAGGGATGTATGCGCCTTCTGTAAGGAGAAAGTCCATTGGAATAGGGAGTGTCCAAGGAAGTGTTGGGTATTGATGCAGGTTACGCAGCGGAATAACAAAATTAATCATGCTCAAATCCCGCAAAGGATCGCAGGAAAGCCATCATAACATGATAAGGGCATAAGATGTGTACCTTAGTTTGGGAAATCACACGAAGAATAGTGTCTTCGTTTCTATGAACATCCATACCTTGGATTCTTGATTGGATTCCTTCCCTGTTGGGTTTAAACGTAGGTAACGCAGCGGAATAAAAAATGTTTAATTCCTACTCAAAGCCCACCAAGGATCACAAGAAGAGACATTCATAACATGATGAAGGACATAGAAGACGTGTACCTTTTTTGTTCGGGAGATCACACGAAGAATAATGTCCTCGTCTCTACGGTTGATCCACGTCTAGAGGTGAGATCTAGATTCTTCCTTCTTCTAGTGCTAGCTTGGACCGGAGGAAGAGGGAAGAACGAATCAATCAACGAGGACAAGAGAGGGGTTCGGCCCTCTCTTGCGGCCGACGGGTGCTAGGGTGGCTTCGGCCTCCTTAGCTTGTCTCTTGCTCTCTCTTTTGCTCTCTCTCCCACTCACTTATGTTATGAGCATTAGTTGTGGCAAGGAAGCTAGAACATCCTTTATATAGTCCAACAACTCCTTGTTAACTACATAAAGGCCCTTCCTAGTTCTACATGAACTTGGATTAGTCCCTCCTTGCATATTAGTCTTACTAAGTTTGCAAGGTGTTGCAAAGTGATCCTTCTCATTAATTAATCATATTAATTAATACCAAATCTAGTTCAACTCTATTTGACGTGTGACCCCATAGGTTTCTACTTAGTTGGTAGTAACTAATTACTAACATGGAGCGGTGTCTAGCAACACATCCATGCAACCCAACTAATAGAAATAAGTCAGTGATCCCGACAAACCTTTGTGCCCAATATCTCATGTTGCACTATCCCTTTGTCTCCATATTCGGATTGGACACGAGACATAAATAGTCACACTCGTATATCCAATCCATAGTTCTTCGATTAAAGGAATATGCTTATGCAAGCAGATAACATCAATATCTCCATATTTATTTATCTGCGTCTGGCCAGACATTCAATAAGCCTCATCCCTCGAGTGGTCGTGGAAATTTGCTCCCATTATGTGGGAGGGGACAAATCCTCTCTACATCACTAAGATCTCTAAGCTTGCTTCCTATCATGCCTGATAACTACCTTTATAATTACCAAGTTACGGTGTAACGTTTGATAACATCAAATCATGATATTTCACAACTAGAGTATCTAGTGACTTCACGTCTAAGGATTGCAATTATATTAGCACTACGAGAAGCGATTGTGACATTAACATAATATAATGTATCCTTCTCGTCGTGGGTCAATCCAGTATGCCATTACTCATAATGCATACCCATGTGTTAGACTTGATATCTCCATATCAATCAACACACATACTAGTCCATATTTGATCGTCCTATTAATAAATATAATGGACTAGGTGTTGGAATAGATGCCCTAGAGGCAATCTAGTTTAGTATGAATTTATTTGTGGCTAGAAAATTCATTTTATTATTTATTGGATATTTAATATAATGAAGTTCTTTGATTTAAAATTGTGTTGTTTATCTTAAAAATCCCTAGTCCAGTATAATGATTAATGGGACAATCATCTATAGACTAGTATGGGGTTTGATTGATATGGAGATACATGATTCAACACATAGGTGTGCATTAAGGGTAATGACGCACTGGATTGACCCATCTCCGAGAAGGCTACATACACATTATGTTAAGTCACAAGTGCTTCTCGCGGTGCAATGGTATTGTCATCCTTAGACTTGAAGTCGCTAGATATTCTAGTTGTAGATTATTGTGATTTTGGTGGCGTTAAACGCTACACCGTAATTGGGTAGTTATAAAGGCGTGTACCAGATACAATAAGAAGAAAGATTAGAGATCGTAGTGGACGTAGATAGAATTTGTCCCTCCCACATAACGGGAGCAAATATCCTAGGACACTCGAGGGATAGTGCTTATAGAATGTCTGGCCAGACTCAAATAAATCAATATTGGATATTGATGTTATTTGCACGAATAAGGCTATTCCCATGGATCGAGAAACTGTGGATTGGATATACGAGTGTGACTAGTATGTCTCGTGTCCAATCCGGATATAGAGAAAAAAGGATGAGACAATTACTTGTACAAGGTTTGTCAAGATGACTATTCTATTAGTTGGCTAGAATGGATGTTTTGCTAGAAACCGCTCCATATTAGCAAATTGTTGCTACCAACTAGATAGAACCTATGGGGTCACACGCTATATAGAGTTGAACTAGATTTGGGAATTAATTAATTGTATTAATTAATTAGAATGATCACTTTTCAATACCTTGCAAACTTAGTAGGGACTAATTTGCAAGGAAGGGACTAAATTAAATTCTAGTAGGACTAGAATAGGTCCATTAGGTAGTTGGCAAGGATTTGTTGGAATATATAAAGGACACTCCTTCCTTTCTTCCCACACTTATGACCTTATTGATCATAACTTGAGTGGGAGAGAACAAAATTAGAGAGCAAGCAAGCAAGAGAGGAGCCACCGCCCCTCCCTCGCCGCCACCCCTCCCCGTCTGCCACAAGGAGGCCGAACACCTCATTGTTCGTCTCGTTTTGCGTGATTATTCTTCATCTTCCTCTTTCCGGGCTAGCACCAAGGATTGGAAGATCTAGTATTCAACTCTAGGCGTGGATCAACTATAGAGAACGTGAGACAATTCGCGTTTGAAGTCATCAAAGGAGAACCCTAAGGTGTGTTATTGATTTCTTCCTTTACCATCGTTATGTCTCTTGACTTGTGATCCTTGGAGGGTTTTGCATGGGTTATGATTGTTTGTCTTTCCGTTGCGCATCCATGAATCAAAACCCCACAGTGGTATCAGAGCCACAGGTCGTAGAGCATAACCGTGGTTTATGTGTTACGTTTTGATAGTTTTACACCTTAAAATTGTTGTTTATCGCGTAAAACAAGACAAATCAAGCATGTGATGCAATTTGTAAATAAGCTATCATAACAAGATCTAATTTTTGCATTGGATGCATGAATTAGTGAGTTTGAAAAATTTTAGGATCTTAGATCTAGGGTTTGGGCATCCTTTGGGAAGAAGGAGTTCTTTCCATACAAGGAAACAACCAAACTTGGGCACCAAGCAAGGGAGTTGTTTTGGAAACAACTCCCAAAGGAGGTTCGGCCCCCCTGGGGGACCGCCCCTCCTTTCTTGCCGCCCAAGCAAGGCTCGGCCTAGGGGTCGGGACAGCCCTAGCCCGCGGCCTAGCCGCGTGGGCGAGGGGTCGGCCGGTCAAGGCCTTTGCGGTTCTCTTTTTGGGCCCGGGCAATTAGATTGTTGGGCCCCATGGAACGTTTTAACCCTAGAATATCCTAAAATCAATTAAAATTGACCAAGCGCGTTAAAATTGGATTTTAACTGTTTATGTGCAATTCGAATGGTGATTGGATATGGCCTTAGGATGTGGTTTGTTGTGGATGTTTAATTTTTGTGGTTTGGTTTACGGCCTGCGAGCTGATCAATTAATTGTAATAATTAATTAAGGTTTTATGGCCTGCGAGCCATTTTTTTTTATCAACTTGTGAGATTTATTTATTTAGTACAGTTGTTAGCTAGTGCTTGATAGAGTAGATTGTTAGCCAAGATTGAAGAAAAGAAGCCCAAAGCCAAAAGGAGCCACAAAAGATGGAGCATGGAGCATTCCACATGACTATGAAGGATGGACCAAAAGATCAAGACGCATGAAGATGTGTTTGCTTTTAGGGAGTCATAGATACTTCCATTGGCTTGGAATTATCTTAGTCTAGAAAAGGCCATATCCACATCACGTTTTATTTATGCTTTGTGGTTGTTTATTTTGTTGTCTTATTATTTTGTGGTTGGTGTATGGATGATGCATGCAATTAGGATAATAAGATAATTAGACAACCCGGATCTATTATTTGGAGTTGTGCCCAAACTCAAATAGATAGATTAGTTGATATTGATCAACAAAACAATTAAAATTGAATTTAAAATCCCTCAAAATTCAAATATTGTGTTCTTGCCTTCTCGTTATTTAAACACTCATTATCATCATGATTTATCAATTTCGTGCGTGCCAAAGCATGGGACTCGGTTCATAATGATGGAATGCGATGGCACAAGCTAGTAATGTTCAATTGTTTAAATAAGAGGTTGAACACAACTAGGCTATTAATATGATTAAGAAACCTAGAGGAAATCAATTGAGATTATACATATGGATGGATAAATAAGGAGTTATTTTCCCAATTGAACCAAGAGTTGTATAAGGGATGCAATTGGAATTGTTCCTACCTAAAGTAGTCAAATTATGGGTGACTTGCCAAAGCAAGCTCATAAGGAGATGAAACATGGATCTTGGCCCACTAGAAAATGTAAGGATATTTTCCGCATTAATATCTTGAGGGTTATTAATCCGTAGAAAAATAGTGGGAGCTATATTTGATAAACTAGCCATTATTGAATATAGTCAAAAATTCACAAATACTAAAACTTGCATATTTTCCTTTTGTAGAATTCCAAATGGCAAACAACTCATCGAGTTCACAAAATTCCCTACGATATGTCCTTGAGAAGGACAAGCTCTCTGGAACCAACTTCCTTGATTGGTACAGAAACTTGAGAATCGTTCTCAAGCAAGAGAAGAAACTGTGCGCAATAGAGGAGCATGTTCCAGCAGGTCCAGAGAACCAAACACCTGAAGCCCTAAAGACGTATCAAAAGCGTATAGATGACGCTAAAGATGTGGCCTGCCTTATGGTATGCACCATGACTTCTGAGCTTCAGAAGCAACACGATAACATGAAAGCTGTCGATATGATCGAACATCTGAAGCAGCTCTTCCAAGAGCAGGAAAGGGTTGAAAGGTATGAGGTCTCTAAGGCATTTTTCAAGTGTCATCTGGCAAAAGGGAACCCGGTGGGACCCCATGTACGCCGTATTATCGGGTACTTGGAGAATCTCGCCCGACTAGGGTTCCCGGTCGGCGAAGAGTTGGCAACCGATCTCGTGTTGCAATCGTTGCCCGAGAGTTATGGACAGTTCATCATGAACTATAACATGAACGAGATCGTGAAAACACTGCCATATTTGCTCAATATGTTGAGGACAGCTGAAAAAAGCTTCAACAAGGGTAAGAGCAAGGCCATTATGATGGTGCAGAAAGGAAAGGGCAAAAGGTTTGCCTCATCCTCCAAGGGCAAAGGCAAGTCAGTTGCCAAGTCCAAGGAACCTTCCAATAAGCCTGTTGGTGGCATTGCCAAAGGTGTGACTAAAGGTGAGTGTCACTACTGCAGTCAGCCTGGACATTGGAGGAGGAACTGCCCAAAATATCTGGAGGACAAGAGGCTTGGAATAGTGATTCCACAACCACCAGGTATTTTTGTTGTGAATGTCAATTTAACTGTCTCTACATCATGGGTATTAGATACTGGATGTGGATCTCACATTTGTCGAAATGTGCAGGATCTAAAGAGAAGTAGAAGATTGGCTAAAGGGGAGATAGATCTGCGCGTTGGGAATGGAGCAAAAGTTGATGCGTTGGCCGTGGGCGTGTCCGAGCTATCTCTGCCTTCATGATTAGTTTTAGAATTAAATAATTGCTATTTTGTGTCTACTATGAGCAGAAACATTATTTCTATTTCTTGTTTGGACAATGATGGTTTTATTATTTCAATAAAGAACAATTGTTGTTCCTTTTATTTGAATAATATTCACTATTTTAGTGCGGAGTTATTTAATGGACTGTATGTCCTTGATCTAAGCAATCCTGTCTACAACATTAATACCAAGCGGATTAAAATAAATGATTGAAATCCTGCTTATTTATGGCACTGTCGTTTAGCCACATAAATGAGAAACGTGTATCTAGACTCCATAAGGATGGACTACTAGAATCATTTGATTTTGAATCATATGAGACATGTGAGGCTTGTTTATTGGGTAAAATGACAAAGTCCCCTTTCAATAAGAAAGGTGAGAGGACTAGTGACCAATTGGCGCTCATACATACTGATGTGTGTGGGCCATTTGCCACGCCTGCCAGGGGTGGTTATGTCTACTTCATTACATTTACTGATGATTACAATAGATATGGATTTATGTACCTCATGAGGGCCAAATCTGAATCCTTTGAAGTGTTCAAAGAATTCAAGAATGAAGTAGAGAAGAAACTTGGCAAAAGTATCAAGGCTCTACGATCAGATCGTGGAGGAGAATGCTTGAGCCAAGAGTTTGACGACTATCTTAGAGAGTGTGGGATCGTGTCCCAACTCAATCCACCCGGAACGCCACAATGGAATGGCATGTCTGAGAGGAGGAATCAAACCCTATTGTATATGGTTTGATCTATGATGTGTCAAACCGATCTTCCATTATCATTTTGGGGCCACGCTCTATTAAGTGCAGCTTTCACCATTAACCGTGTTCCATCTAAATTAGTCATAAAGACAACACATGAGATGTGGAGTGGGAGGCGTCCCACACTGTTGTAGATACTGCTTTCTGACATGACAGATCTTGGCCACGTGGCAGCCATCCAGCACACCATATAGTGCTCCACACACACAGGATCACCAGCCGAGCTGATCCATGTGGGGGCTGCGAGACAGAGCCCTCGCATACCACCGCACGGGACTTGTAGGGACTTAGTGGTTTGGAGGCTAGAGTAAGCCCTGTCGTGTGCGAGCCAAGCCCGCACGCGACCTTTAGTAACTGTTTTGAGAGATCTATGGCACGAGCTCCCTAGACCCGGTCAATCCGGTCAAACCCGGTCAACCTCGTAACGGTTCCGGTATTCGCGCCCCACGTGCTATAACGGTTCCTATATACTCGGACGAACGTGCCGTTATGGTTAAGCTAATTAAGCCGCCATTAATGGGCGCATTAACCACACTACAACGGTCACGTTCTCCAGTATATATAGATCGTCAACCTTTCCATACAAAGGAGAACACACTGCCATACGCGGAAGCTCTGCCAAACCTCTGTCTCTCTCTCAGACATTGCTACTGACTTACTCTCTCCCTACACACACCCCTATTCTTCCTGTGCGATCCTTGATCCACTACACACGGTGCACACGGAGGTCTCCCTGCCGGAATCTCTTGTGCACATTTTGGTGAACCCGACGTGAAACTTACCGGCAAAAGCAACCATGTCTCAGGAGGAGGATGTCAGCAACCGATCGCCTTCCACCGAAACTCCCTCGGGAGACGAGACCCGCCGTACTCCGACGACTCCCGGCGAAGCACCAACGTTAGAGTCTTTGGATGCCACTGTCCAAAGTCAGGCGAAAGCTCTTAAGTCTCAATCTACGCAACTAGAACAAATCTTGGCCATTCTAGGCACCCTTGCGCCGAACCCTCCACCGGCTGCCGCTATCCCTCAAGGAGGAGGAACCCCTACTGCTCCAGGATTGGGAGTGCCAGCCACACCTCCCAACCCTCATCTGCAGACTCCACCGTCGGCTGCGCAACTGCCTTCGGTTCAAGGATCAACGGCACAAATGCTGCCTCCTGCTGCTCACGCTCCTCAGCCCTCGGATTTGGCGTCCAACCCAACTCTGCAGTACCCTTTGCCTCCCCCAACGGTGATCTGGGGAAACGCGGGTACTCAGCACGCTCCCAATCCTCCGGCGGCATATGTGTCGCCACCGCCTACGGCAACCCCTCCGGCGACTACCGAGGGAAGCATTCCAGAATGCATGACGTCTTTGCAAAAGCGCGTGGACACCATCCTGGCTCATCAATCATTCGCGGATACCATTATCCCGAAGTTAGACAATGATCCGCCTATTCCACGAGAGATCTATCTCATGC
This sequence comes from Linanthus parryae, assembly GCA_023055425.1. NCBI lineage: Eukaryota > Viridiplantae > Streptophyta > Magnoliopsida > Ericales > Polemoniaceae > Linanthus > Linanthus parryae. The sequence continues at coordinate 3,113,630 of JALGPY010000012.1, forward strand.
CTAACCCGGCGGGGTACAAGGCTCCCAAATGGGATAAGTTCGAGGACGTCAATGGAAACGCTCATGAGCATGTCATGCGTTTCATCGATGTCATGGGTCCGTACGGAGCCGATCCCAAACTGCTGATGCGAGAGTTCCCAAAGTCTCTTGGGAACGTAGCATACAAATGGTACCGGACATTGGAGGCCGGATCCGTGAAGACTTGGGACGACATGGTCCAAAAGTTCTATACCAAGTTCTTTCAAATGGAGGAAAAGGTGACAATGATCCATCTCTCGCGGATGTACCAGAAGCGCGAAGAGGATGGGATTACCTTCATCAAGAAATTCCGGGCGAAATCCTTGGAGTGCAAAGATCCAATGCCCGAAAGCCGGCTCGTGGAGATATGCCTACAGTGCATGCTAGATGAATACAAAGGTATGCTCATCAATTTGCAAACACCTACGTTTTCAAAACTAATTGAATGCACGAAGAACATCGAGCCCATAGTTGAGAGACAGAAAAAGAAGAACGCTCCAGAGCGACCTGCGAGCGGCACCACTTACAAGATCGGAAGGTTCAGCTACAAGCGGGGACGCGAAGCTGAGGTCAATACAGTTTCGCCCCAGAAACAAGCGAAGGTTGTGAACTTCGATGTACCGCCTCTGCCATGCTCGATAGAGGAAGCGAGTGACCTCTGCAAACAGTGGCGCAAGGACGGCGTCCTGCCACCGCTCGAGAAAACGCCCTCCAAGGAGATGGTGAGGGACCCTAAGTGGTGCGAGTACCACGGCAAGATCATGCATCCCACCGCCGAGTGCAAGAAACTCAGGTTCGCGTTCGATCAGAAGATGAAGAACGGCGAGCTAATCGTCAGCGACAACAGGAAGGACGTGCGCAACAACCCACTTCCTGCCCATACAGAGTCAGGCTCGAAAGGCAAAGAGGTCGCCATGATCTCGATCGTAGACTTGGAGGAAGTCGCAGAGGATGGTCTACCCATCATTGCTGAGGTCCATCAAGACGAAGATTATAGCATGGACACGGAGGATGAACGTGCCGACCGCATGAAAGGGTCGCACGGCTTCAACAAATTCTTCGACGAGATGAATTTCTCCGAGAGGTGCCGGACTGATATGACAAAAGCAATCTTAAGGATAGCGGAGGACTACGAGGAGGACCTCGTGGTCTCCAACGGGAAAGTCATCAGGGCGTCTCGTTCCACAGAAAAGATCATGACCTTTTCTGCCAGCGACAAGAAGACGGATGCGAGTCACCAGAGGCCTCTGTACGTGACCACCATCATCAATGGCGTCGAATTCAAGCGAGCATTCGTCGATGGAGGAGCGGCGGTCAACGTTGTTCCACTCCACACACTGAAGTTAGCAGGGATCCCCGAGCACAGGGTAGTCAAACGTCCATCTCCACTGGTGGGATTCGGGAGCGACTCTAGAATGACGATCGGATGGATCCGCCTGGGCGTCCAGATTGGCAAGATCAAGTGCTCGGCGAAGTTCTATGTCATAGACGCGAACACCACATACCACATGATCATAGGTCGAGCCTGGATTCATCGCTTCGACGCAGTCCCTTCGACGGCTCACCAGGTTATGAAAGCTATCTGGAACGACAGAATTGTCGAGATACCGTCTTCGACTAACCCGTTCAACTTGGACGAAGCACATCTCAGCGAGGCGGTGTGGTTCACTGAGATGGCGGACGAGCAAACACCCGGGCCTTTCAACCCTACTCCTTTACCTCTCTGGGAGGACATCAAGGACCAGTCACCTGCGGGCGTGATGGTGACAAGGTAAGATGCCAAGGAAAAGCCGCCTACACGCGAAGAGGCGCCACGTATCGCATACCATCGAAAGAATGTGTACACTTTGAAGAGGATCGCAAAGCATGACCCCGAGGGCAAGGAGATAGAGAGCTTCTACGCCAATGGGAAGAAATGCTATCGCATATGAAGGTGCGCAGGGATGTCCTCACACGGGCATGGGGATGTCCCTGGGCAAATCAATCAAATCGAGCAGGTTACGCTGACGGAAGAGCCAACACAAGGCACTCCAGGCGAGAAACTCAAAGAAGCGCCTGAATGCATGGAAGACAGGCCAAGACCACAAAAGCAAGAACTAAAGGAAGTGTTCCTCAGCCCGAACGAGGAAAAGAAAAGGCCAGTCTTCCTGAGTGCGGACCTCACAAGCGAAGAGGAACAAGGACTGCTGCAGCTCCTAACTGAGTACAAGGACGTGTTCGCATGGGAATATGATGAGATGCCAGGTCTGGATACAAGCATCACCATGCACCGTTTGGACATCATCCCAGGGTCTAAACCGGTCAAGCAGAGCACCAGAAGCTTTAGGCCAGAGCTTAACGTGAAGATGAAGCAGGAGATAGTCAAACTCCTAGATGCCAAGTTCATAGAGCCAAATCATCATCCCACATGGCTGGCCAACATCGTGCCGGTGGTGAAGAAGAACGGACAGCTCCGCATCTGCGTGGACTTCCGAGATCTCAATCGCTTCTGCCCTAAGGACGATTTCCCACTGCCCAACATCGATCTGCCCATCGATTCAACAGCAGGCCATCGCATGTTCAGTTTCATGGACGGTTTCAGCGGGTACAATCAAATCAAGATGGATCCTGAAGATGCGCGGAAAACCGCATTCATCACTCCTGTGGGGGTATTCAACTACACGGTAATGCCGTTCGGTCTTAAGAACGCGGGCGCAACCTATCAGCGGGCCATGATGGCTCTATTCCACGACATGATGCACCAAGAGGTGGAATTCTACGTGGATGACCTGGTGGTTAAATCCAAGCACGAAGCGGATCACCTTGCAGACCTGCGAAAGGTGTTCAACAGATGCAGGAGCTTTCAACTGAAAATGAACCCCATGAAATGCGCGTTCGGCGTGACCTCGGGGAAGTTCTTGGGATGCGTGGTCCATCGCCAAGGGATCGAGCCTGACCCTGCGAAAGTGTCAGCCATCACCAGCATGACGCCACCCCATAACCAAAGTACCTTGAAAACATTCTTGGGAAAACTGTCGTACCTGCGGAGATTCATCCCAGCAATTGCAGAAATCACATGCTGTTTCAGCACTCTTCTCAAGAAGGACGCCGCGTACGACTGGGCTCCGGACCACGAAGCCGCATTCGAAAAGCTGAAAGAGCTGCTCACGTCCTCAAAGATCATGATCGCGCCTCAGCTGGGATCACCGCTTCTGCTATATCTTACATCAACAAGGAGATCTATAGGAGCACTCTTGGCTCAGGAGTATGAAGGCCAAGAGAGGCCCATCTACTATATCTCTCGCATTGTGCAGCCTGCTGAATCAAGGTACACAGACATCGAACGTCATTGCCTTGCTTTATTCTTTGCGATAGAAAAGTTGAGACACTATTTTGCATCACACAAAGTAGTGGTGGTCACCAAGAGCGACCCCATAAGATATTTGCTAACTCACACTACTCCGGGCGGGAGATTGGCAAAATGGTACATGACCATCTCTCAATACGATATCACATGCGTGAAACCAAGAGCGATCAAGTCGCAGGCAGTAGCGGATTTGTTGGCACAGTTTCCCGACAACAGCCACGAACCCGTGATCGAAGAAGAGCTCGAAGGCCCTGAAATCTACGCAATCGACGTGCCCTATTGGACCCTCCACTTCGACGGTTCGTCAACCAGGAAAGGCGGAGGCATTGGGATAGTCTTGACAAAGCCAGACGGGGAAGTCATACAGATGTCCGCAAAGCTCAACTTCGCAGTCACAAACAACGAAGCGGAATACGAGGCTCTCATTGCGGGGCTCCGTGCGACGAAAGCTTTGGAAGTGAGTAACTTAACAGTCATGGGAGATTCCAAGCTGATCGTTAAGCAAGCCTCGGGCGAATATGGTTTAAAGGAGATCAACCTCCTGTCTTATCGTACCCTAGTACAGAAACTGATGCAACAATTCTGCGATGTGAAGTACGAGCACAAGCCCCGAGCAGACAACAGGCACGCAGACGCCTTAGCAACTCTGGGATCTAAGGTCAGCATAGACAAATGCCCCGCAAGGATTTCCATTGAAGTGCGAACCTCGTCGGCATTAACAGAGGATGCGTGCAACGACGAACACATGGATGACGCAGACTGGCGGAAAGCAATCCTGCAAGCTATTGCAAAAGGCACCAGCAGCGAAAGCTGGGCACTCACAAAAGGATACTGCATCCACGACAACACCCTTTACTACAAGGGTCCTGGAGGAATACTCATGCGGTGTGTCTCCGAGCAAGAGGGACAACAGCTGTTAGAAAAGATTCACCAACACGCTTGCGGAGAAAGCGAGGTGTCAATCTACAGAAAGGCTCAGAGATATGGCATTCATTGGCCAGGCATGTCAACAGCTGCAGCCCTGATACAAGGGAAGTGCGAAAGTTGCGCGCTAATCAAAGACTCTCTACTCGTCGCCCTAACCGATGACGACACGGACTCGAGGAAGCCACTGTTTGATTTCCTCACCCAGGGCACCATGCCCGAATCGAGAAAAGAGGCCGAAAAATTGAAAAGGAAAGCGTCTCGATACGTGGTACAGGAAAACCTGCTTTGGCGAAGAGGTCACGAGGGCAACTTGCTGCGATGTCTAGACGGCAGAGAAGCACAAGAAGTCATGGACCTTTCTCATCAGGTGGATCATCAAGGAGGTGCGAAATTATGCAGACAGCTCCTCTCAATCGGATACTTCTGGCCCACAATGGAAGTCGATTGCCGCACCAAAGTGCGACGCTGCCAAGAATGCCAATTCAAAGGGAACCTAGTGCACGCTCCCGCCGTGGATTTACATGCATTAGGGACGCCGTGGCCATTTCACACATGGGCTCTGGACTTCATCGGTCCCATCCGACCGACGTCGCATGGGAACCATTTCATTCTCACCGCAACCGAGCTGTTCACCAAGTGGGTGGAAGCAATACCACTAAAGACGGCAAATGCGCTGGCTGTGGTCAATTTCATCCAGGAAGGCATCGTATGCAGGTTCGGAATCCCAAACACCATTCTTTCAGATAACGGTACTCCTTTTGTTAATCGCCAGGTAGCTACGAAATTAGCGGAGTACAACATCAGGCAGATATGTTCTACCCCTTACTACCCAAAGGGAAACGGACAAGCCGAAGCGACTAACAAGACGCTGTTGAGAATATTGAGCAAAATGGTCGCAGACGACCACAAGAAGTGGGCCGACTCTCTAAGCATAGCTCTGTGGGCCTACAGAACTTCTCCAAGGACACCCACAGGGGCCTCGCCATTTCTACTGTGTTATGGGGCCGAAGCTGTGGTACCTGCGGAGGTTAGAGTCAACTCGGCAAGGCTGGCCTTCCATGCACTCTATGAAAATCAACGCGATCATGACTTAATCTTGCTGGAAGAAAAGCGAGAACAAGCCAAAAGGACTAACAAGCGGTACCAGGAAAGAATCGCTCGCGCATACAACAAGACAGTCCAACGAAGGGATTTCGCAGTCGGAGACCTGGTCTTGCGCGCATCTGACCACTGCATGCGAGAAGCAACTCACCCAAAGTTCGCAGCTAATTGGGAAGGACCCTTCGAAGTCACAGAAGTCTTCGATAGTGGCTACTGCAGCATACGAAGGTTGCACGGTACAACCTCAACTCCCAGTTCAATCAACATGCGCTGGATCAAGAAGTACTATCCCTGACTTCTCTCATTTCATACGTTTTTTATAACGTGCTTAATGTCTCATGTGGCTATGATTTACGCAATCTCCTCTCCCATATGAGAGGATTGTAATCCCATCTCTCCCATATGAGAGCGTTATAATAAAAGAATTCTCCCAAATGAGAAGTTCATATTTCTAGCTGTTTATGTTGCTCTATTTAATTTGTTATTACTGTTAACAATGGTTTATTCGCTGCAATAGCAATTCATACAAACTGCGATCTTAATTGATCATATAAGCCTATCTCTTTACGATAGCAGCCAATGCAATGCGATCTTAAGTGATCATCTAAAGCCTATCTCTCACGATAGCAACCAATGCAATACGATCTTAAGTGATCATCTAAGCCTATCTCTACGATAGCAGCTAATGCAAATACGATCTTAAGTGATCATCTAAGCCTATCTCTAACGATAGCAGCTAATGCAAATACGATCTTAAGTGATCATCTAAGCCTATCTCTAACGATAGCAGCTAATGCAAATACGATCTTAAGTGATCATCTAAGCCTATCTCTAACGATAGCAGCTAATGCAAATGCGATCTTAAGTGATCATCTAAGCCTATCTCTCACGATAGCAGCCAACACAAATGCGATCTTAATTGATCATCTAAAGCCTATCTCTCACGATAGCAGCCAACTCAAATTCGATCTTAATTGATCATGTAAAGCCTATCTCTTACGATAGCAGCCAAGCGCAAATGCGATCTTAATTGATCATGTAAAGCCTATCTCTTACGATAGCAGCCAAGCGCAAATGCGATCTTAATTGATCATCTAAAGCCTATCTCTCACGGTAGCAGCCAACTCAAATGCGATCTTAATTAATCATGTAAATCCCATCTCTTACGATAGCAGCCAAGCGCAAATGCGATCTTAATTGATCTTGTAAATCCTATCTCTTACGATAGCAGCCAAACGCAAATGCGATCTCAATTGATCATCTAAGCCTATCTCTCAAGATAGCGGTCTATACAAGTGCGATCTCAAGCCTATCTGTTACGATAGTGACTTATACACAAAACGATTTTACCTGATCTTCTCAAGCCTATCTGTTACGATAGCAACTTATATGCAAAGTGATTTTAGTTGATCACCCAAGCCTCTGTTACGATGGCAACGCATGCGCAAGATGATCTTACTGGATCTTCTAAAAGTCTATCTGTTGCGATAGCAATTTACGCGAGAAACGATCTCAAGCAGTTCGCTAATAAAGCCTATCTTTTGTGATAGCAGTTCGCACCACTTAATGATCTTAATTGATCTGCTAAAGACTATCTGTTACGATAGCAATGTTGTGAACATGATCTTAAATGATTTGCAACGGCCAACTGCAAGCCCATCCGCCGAGATGGCACAGCTGCGAAGATACGATCTCGCACGATCTAGCGAAACACCCGCGAATCAATATATCGCAGATGCGAAACAATTACATAGCATTATGCAAGGCGAAATATGCCGAAACGCATGCGAAATTGTATTCTGTTGTAAAGAGACAGCAGATAATACAGAAAGCTATTTATCATTACGAGTCAAATGACTTACAATTTATCTAGATAGCAGCTTACAAGCGAAAAGCTCGAATCTAACTACGCAGCCGACATGGCTTACAATACATTCGAAAAGTGGCTGGTAAGCCAGCAGAGACACAGTACGGAAACCCGGACTGCAAAGGATGAACCCACCGGTTTCAAAAACCGGCTACGCAACGCCCAGATCTGCGGGTGAACATCTGTAGCAGGGGGGATCTTGCTCTAAAAGAGCCACATGAAGCCATACGCTCGAGATCCCGCTATCCGACAAGACCGTTGTCAGATATGCACCCCATAACATTTGCCCAAGGAACCACCGGTTCCGGCGATCCACAGGCAAGCAGAAGCTCCAAAGGGCAAGGGCTCCTTGTAGACGGGGATGAACGCGACGGTTCGTCATCCCGAGCTCACAAACGTGAAAGTGACGGATTCTTCTCCGGAGATGCTGAAGAAGAATTCCGCCGTTCATTACGAGACGGTAGCACGGTCACTTCGGCGCTGCACCTCGCCACGAGGCGGCCGGAAACATGACCTGCACACATAATACACGAAGAAATTTCTTCGAACACGCATGAGATACTATCTGCATCTTCTTTATGATGGTTATAAAGAGCAATAAGCCTCATAAAGTGGATCTTGGAAACTATTTCTATAGCACAAAGCGCAAACTCAGGATTCAAAACTTGAAGTTGCCATGAATCAACGAAAAACAAGCGTTGAAGCCAGCAGTCGTAAGGACTCACGGCAAAGCACATGTTTGGGATAAAGAACCCAAATAGCAAAGACAGGGTTTATATAGACCCTGTACAGACTCTTCGGTTGCCTAAGATGAGTCAGCAAAATTCAAAAAGAGGGTAAGTTCAATCACTTACGCCTTGAAAAGCGGTAACAATCAATTACCCTACTAAAGGCTACGACGATTCAGTTGCGTATCCTAATAAATGACGGATAGCCATGATTCGGATGGACTTCCCAACGGAAGCGTGCTTATCTGCCGAGAAATTAGCGCGAAAATCAAGCAGAGAATCAATTGCTGATGTCATAATTGGATATGCACAGAAATGTCCAATCAAATCCCGGAAAAGGGCAAAACGGGAAGTTCATTGTTCTTGTTAAAAAAAAAGGGGGAGAAACCCTAGCAACATTACATTAATGTTCAAGACATTACGTTAATGTTTCAGCTATTTTTTCGAGCTATTTTTGCAAAATTCGAAGAATCAAAGCAAATTCTTGATTAAAGAGTCTTGGGGCGCGAACTGCTCGCTCAGCTTCTCCACCTGTTCCACTTCTTGCTTCAGTAGCTCGCATCTAGCATTCATCTCATGATACAGCTTCAGAGCTTCATCAACCTTTTGCTTCTGCTGCTCCACCTTCTGCATCTCGACTGCGAGATTCTGGTGACCGAGTTTCAAAGTTACGGCCGCGCGAATCAGCGTGACTCTGTCCTTAAGAAACTTAAAGCCCATTCTGCCTTGGACTTTGGTCACGAGGTTTTGGCACATGCCACATAGCAGTTCAGCACTCTGGACCGAAATGGTCGCAGGCGTAGCCGCAGACAGCTGCTCCAGTATCCAGATGGCTTCAGTAAGGAACAGCCTCCTGTCAAAAGGCCCGATCTCCAGAGATCTCACAAACGAGCGAGGGTACCTGAGACGCATTCGAACCACCCAGTCTACATCGGTTTGCTTCAAACCTGAGGAGACGCCAAAGATAAGTTACGATGTCAAAACTCGCAAGCGAATAATGTGACGTGCGAACAGTAAAGCTCTGCTTACCAGTTCCTTCCAGAATCTCATGAAGAGAAGGAATGCGCGCTGCAGGGGCGGTTGAAGACTGTCCTCGCTCCATAGCTCTGCTATCAGCTGCGAGCTCTAATCTCTCGTAGTCGGGAGGAAGAATGTAGGCCGCGCCAGCTGCGACTACATTCCCAACCTGCGAGCCCCAAAAGCTCCACGCAGGAATGGGTGCCTCTGACTCAGTCATCGCCGGAGGTGAAGGGACAGCCGTAGTCGCTTGTCGAAGGACACTCTCGGATGCGGAAGCATTAGCAGCAGTTTTCCTTACCTCGTCAGCACTAGCATGGACATCTTCATCCATCAACACAGTGTCAGCTCCAGCATCGTCGAAAAGCTCGATGATGTCCTCACGAGGCACACCCGCGTGGTCAGCAGCTGCGACGGGCTTCTCGGTATGGGAGCTCGGAATTGAAACATAGGGCGCAGAAGGCTGACTTCTCTGTTCCAGCTCAGGTCCCTCAGCATGACCTGCGACATTAGATGCGATGATATGAGGTAACTTGCGTTATAAGTTATTTTGCTATCTTTACTAAAGCTAAGAATAAGCACCTCCACGCGAAGGTGGGATTGAGGTATCTTCGTCATACACTAAGGACGTGGAACCATGCCCTATCAGTGTGTCCTCACTAAGCAAGTCTGTAAGAGGAGCGTGACCTGGGATGCGAATAAACCAGTCATGATTTTGCCTCAAGTTGCTAAAGCCTAGTACGTGCGTATCACACGAATAATTACCTGAAGGTTCTCCGCATTTGTCTACTAACCAACGGCGAATGTCAGCCTTTGACACACCATGCTTTAATGCACCCACAATAACATCTCTATAAGTTACTGCGAGATTGAAGATCTCACCTTTATCGCCGCCTGCGATTTCCTCAAAATCCGCTTGGACTTGCTCCAAGGCTGCTGCATCCTCTTCGAGAACCTCATCTTCCTCCTCCGCATGAGGAGCCACTTCTTCGGGAAGCTCGTCTTCCTCGACAGTTGGACGCGCTAAGTCGTCAACATGCCGCTCTTCGAGGCTCCGCTGCTTCACACGCTCAAGCTCCTCTTCTTCCCGACGCCTTCTTCTCTCAGCAGCCTCCGCGGCTGTCTTCCGGGACTCAGCCAGAATGTCCTCGCTTATGGGATCATCTGGGATGCCAGAATGGGCATCTCTCTTTTGCCTCTTGGCCGCGAGGCCACCAGCGGTCTCATCATCATCTGCGAATACACGAATGGCTTAAAGAAAAGAAGTGCAAAGAAGTTACGATGACGGGAAAGGAAATGCGACGGAGGTACCTCCTGATTCTTCCTCATGCATCACAACTGTTGCTTCTTCTTCTTCATCACTTGCTTGGGGCTCCTGCCTCTCTTCCTCTCCCTCTTGATCGAAGGGAACGAAAGACTCAACTGCGAGCTCTTTCCGCACTTTGCTGGGCATGCGACCTTTGCCTTTGTCCTTGATAGAAAGGGACCTCACTGGAGGAGAAGCTGGAGCGCTTCTAGGGGAAGAAATGGTAATTCCCTTTTGCCTAGGTCTCTTCACTCTTGGCGCCGCAGTCGCTGGAGGAGACGGGTCATCTCCGGGAGGAGACGGAGCCGGAGGATTGTCTATCAGCGAGTCAGCAAAAACATTCATGACTGCGCGAACCTTTGTTTCAACCTCAGCGTCCATCCTCCATGAAAGCCGGAACGGCTGCTGTTGTCTTCTGGTGGCAACAATGGTGTTGACCAGTGACTTGGAGCGATCACCAGCTGCGAATCTCCGCACATGACACTACAACAGTACAGAATAAAAGTGTCAGCACAAGGAAATCGAGAAAACTTAATACATGCGAAGAAAAGTGCTTACCTCAGCAAAAGCCTTGCTGTATCTGACGACTTGCGTGTCGCCCTTCTTGATTGCGGCGACCTGCTCCTTCAGAATGAAATCAGGGCACAAATGGTTCTCACGGTCCCACAGTGAGTAGCAACCATACTCAGACTCGCTCAAACTGCAATTGGGGCGAAACGAAAAAGAGTTTCTTTTGAGCAAGGGGGCCCTACCTGGCTGCGCCGCCGACTCCGTCTCAATCCTCGTTTGTTGGGCAACCCAGTATGCGAGCCAGTTCTGGGAACAACCACCCTCGCGGGTACCCGCAGGCTGCTCGAAAGGAAGGTTGTTCATAAAAACCATCTTGCACTCCTTTGTGAGCAAGCGCTTGTAGAATCCTCTGACAATGGACTGGGGCCAGATTGATGGGGCCACAGCGTCAAAACCAAACTGAGGAGAGACTCGAGTAGGGTCAACATCCACTGTAAGCTTTTCATACCTTGGCGCGAGCTCACGAATATGCTCCGCGAGGGCAGGAAGGGAACCTCGCAGACACCAGCAAAAGAACTCGCGATAGCGCTCGTGGAAATGCGGTCCCTTCTCAAAGAGAAGTTCTTCTGAGAAGACCATACCTTTGGAGGGGTATAGCTTTGGAAACCATCGTACATTCTCGATACGCGTGGCATAGGGCCTGGCAGTAAACTCCTTCCGTTTGTCGCATATCAAACTCCAAGCGCACTTGGTGTTGCTTGCTCCAAACCATCTCGCAGCTCTCCCGCTGTTGCGTGCTTCTGTCTCGCCTGGGGGACACCACTTATCAAGTGGAAGAGCGGTTGGAGCATAAGACGGCCAGCGCTCGAAAACCCACATTGTCAAAAAGGAAATATTGACAAAGGTCAGGACATCGAGGCGGCCACGCGACTCCCTCATAGCCAGAACCAGCTGATCGAGCCTATAATACAGCGTGCCCAAAACCAAGGGTCCGAGTGCGACTCTCTGGCCAAGGGCGAGCCTCACAGCAAGTGGCAGCACATGGTAGAAGACTCCGTCATGGGGGTGACCATCAATCAGGTACCTCGACAGCCAAGCACAGAGAAAAGCACAAAGGGTCAGGTGATAACCCTTGCCCTCTACGTAATTCTCGGCCTCCGGGTCCTCACTCAGAAGTTTCTTGGTAATACCGCTGTTCGCATAGTCTCGGAAGAAGTACTGCAACCATTTGTTCCAGGTATTCTTCGCAGACGTATCAACCAGCTGCCAGTTCGGAAGGGGCTTTGTAGTGGTCCACCGAGTGGAGATTTTCTTCACCTCTGCTAGGCATTCCTCCATCTGCGTATACAAGGCAATCTCCGCAGATGTCCTCAAGGGACTCAGAGGGTCCACTTCACCCATGGGGGAAAGCTCGTACAGCATTTGCACGTCCTCGAGCGTGGGGGCAGCCTCGAACTCAGCAAAATGGAACGTGTGAGTCGCAGGCGAGTAACGGGACAGAAGGTCTAGAAGCATGGATTGATCCAGCTTCACGGCAGCACCCTTCATAGCACGGATAGCAAAGTACACGCCGGCTTCGTTAAGAGTCTCGGCGTGATGATCCAACACGTGGTCAATCCACTCATCCATATAGTCCAATTTCTGGACGAACGCCTGAGTAGAAATCGCAGTATACGGGAAGTGCCCGTTCTCGATCCCCAATCGAACTACATCCTCGGAACCAACCCACTCGAGCAGGGCTGAGTTAACTGGGCGAGTCAACATCAGCAATCGCTCAACGGGAACAGGATCAGGCATCCTCTTCGCCTTTATCCTCGCATGGTAGAAATCTTTGCCGCCTAAAAAGGGGGCTTTTCGCCACAAGGCCTGCGGAAGGTCGGGTATCTCTTCATCTTCCTTGACGGGTCTGGTTACTCTTGTCTTGGCCATTCCTGCGAAAGAGCAAGAAAAAGGGGGGGAGAAATACCACACTTCAGTTTGAATTTTGGAATTCAAGATCTATGCGAAGGAAAACGAACAGTTCCGGTATCGATTTCAGAAATTGGGGAATTGCAAGATCCAATATTGTTGAAAGATTAAAACGAAGCGGGTTCAAAGATCAAAACCTCTTCACAAATCCCACGGGTTTACAGATTCAACGCAGTTCAAGGCAAACACTGGTATCTTAAATCAAAAGTAAACGAGGCCAACCTTGTTTTCTTGAAGCTTGCTTGGATATGCACAATTGAAGAACACGGATTGCAGTTCTGAACTGGTGATTGATTATCTGGATCTGCTCTCGAAGATCTCCGGGTACCATTCACTTTAAGAGGAAAAAGTAATGCTTTGCAATAATGGGGGATACAAGGTATATTTCCAAAACAATGAAGGGTTGCGTCCTTTCGATAGTCGAATCGCAACCGTCACCGTCGAATCGCGCAATCACAGGACAAGCTGACGTCACGCCTAAAACCCTAAAGGTCAGACGGCACGACTCTAGGGGTTTTAGGTCATAATGACACGCACGGGGGCTGAACTTACCCGTATTTGAATTGGTGCGTGGCGGCGACGCGTATGTTGGTTTCCGCGCATGGAAGTCTATACGGCTATGAGTCTTCACGCGCAGAAAGGGGGCTAATGTAGATACTGCTTTCTGACATGACAGATCTTGGCCACGTGGCAGCCATCCAGCACACCATATAGTGCTCCACACACACAGGATCACCAGCCGAGCTGATCCATGTGGGGGCTGCGAGACAGAGCCCTCGCATACCACCGCACGGGACTTGTAGGGACTTAGTGGTTTGGAGGCTAGAGTAAGCCCTGTCGCGTGCGAGCCAAGCCCGCACGCGACCTTTAGTAACTGTTTTGAGAGATCTATGGCACGAGCTCCCTAGACCCGGTCAATCCGGTCAAACCCGGTCAACCTCGTAACGGTTCCGGTATTCGCGCACCACGTGCTATAACGGTTCCTATATACTCGGACGAACGTGCCGTTATGGTTAAGCTAATTAAGCCGCCATTAATGGGCGCATTAACCACACTACAACGGTCACGTTCTCCAGTATATATAGATCGTCAACCTTTCCATACAAAGGAGAACACACTGCCATACGCGGAAGCTCTGCCAAACCTCTGTCTCTCTCTCAGACATTGCTACTGACTTACTCTCTCCCTACACACACCCCTATTCTTCCTGTGCGATCCTTGATCCACTACACACGGTGCACACGGAGGTCTCCCTGCCGGAATCTCTTGTGCACAACTGTCGTTCATGAGGATTTGGGGTTGTGATGTCTATGTAAAACGTTTACAATCAGACAAGCTAGGGCCAAAGTCGGATAAGTGTAAGTTTGCGGGGTACCCTAAGGAAACTAAGGGTTACTACTTCTACAATCCAACCGAGAACAAAGTGTTTTTTGCTCGGACCGGCGTGTTTCTAGAAAGAGAGTTTGTCTCTAAAGAAGCAAGTGGGAGGACTGTAGAACTTGAAGAGATTCAAGAACCACAAATCACTGAACCAATTATGGAACATGAACAGTAACCACAAACAGTTGTGGAGCATCCTGTTCAGGTAACACAAGAGCTTCGTAGATGTAGTAGAGTGCGCCAGGAACCCGAGAGGTATGAACTTCTCGTGACCAATTCCGGTGACACGATGCTCATAGATGATGAGCCTACTACCTATGAAGAGGCCATGAAAGGCCCAGACTCTCAGAAGTGGCTAGAGGCCATGAGATTCGAGATGGAATCCATGTATGCCAACAAAGTATGGACTTTGGTGGAACCACCCGAAGGGGCGCGGCCCATCGGGTGCAAGTGGGTCTTCAAGAAGAAGATCGACATGGATGGTAATGTGATTACCTATAAGGGCCGATTGGTGGCTAAAGGATTCAGACCGATTCATGGTATTGACTATGATGAAACCTTTTCACCAATCACTATGACCAAATCCATCCGAATCCTACTTGCGATTGCAGCATACCATGACTATGAGATTTGGCAGATGGATGTCAAAACAGAATTCCTTTATGGGAATCTCCTCGAGGACGTATATATAATACAGCTGGAGGGTATTGAAGATCCAAATCAAGCCAACAAAGTCTGTAAGCTGCAACGATCCATTTACGGATTGAAGCAAGCTTCTAGGAGTTGGAATCGACGTTTTTATGAAGTAGTCAAAGAGTTTGGCTTCATCAGGAACGAAGATGATTCTTGTGTCTACAAGAAGGTTAGTGGGGGCTCTGTAGCTTTTCTGGTCTTGTATGTGGATGACATACTACTCATTGGAAATGACGTTCCCATGCTGCAATTTGTTAAAGATTGGCTAGGGAAGTGTTTCTCAATGAAGGAATTATGGGAAGCAGCCTATATACTTGGTATAAAGATCTATAGAGATAGATCTAAGAGACTGCTAGGACTAAGTCAAAGTACATATATTGACAAGGTGTTGAAACGGTTCAACATGCAAGATTCAAAGAAGGGATTCTTGCCCATGTCACATGGAATCACTCTTTCGAAGAGTGGTTGTCCTTTTAATGAGATTGAGAAGGAACGCATGAGTAGAATTCCCTATGCCTCGGACATAGGATCTATCATGTACGCCATGTTATGTACTAGACCAGATGTGTCATATGCCTTGAGTATGACAAGCAGATACCAATCCAATCCGGGCGAGAGTCACTGGATTGCAATCAAGAATATCCTAAAGTACTTGAGAAGAACTAAGGATGCTTTCTTGTTGTTTGGCGGTGAGGAAGAGTTCCGTGTAAGGGATTACACTGATGCAAGCTTCCAAACCGACATAGATGACTTTAGATCACAGTCGGGATATATGTTTTGCATGAATGGAGCAGCGGTGAGCTGGAAGAGTTCCAAGCAAGAGACGATGGCTGATTCTACAACAGAGGCTGAGTACATTGCTGCAAACGGCGCAGCAAAGGAAGCTGTTTGGATCAGAAAGTTTGTTTCTGAACTTGGTGTGGTTCCTAGCATTGCGGATCCAGTTGAGTTGTACTGTGACAACACTGGGAAGATCGCGCAATCGAAGGAACACAGGTCGCACCAGAAATCCAAGCACGTGCTCAGGAAGTTTCATCTGATTCGAGATATTATCGATAGAGGAGACGTTTGGATATGCAAGATTCCTACAGATGAGAATCTGTCAGACCCGCTTACAAAGTCGCTTGCGCAGTGGAAGCATGAAAGACACACTAGGAGTATGGGCATACGAGATGCGCCAGATTGGCTCTACTGCAAGTGGGAGACTGTTGGAATAGATGCCCTAGAGGCAATCTAGTTTAGTATGAATTTATTTGTGGCTAGAAATTTCATTTCTTATTTATTGGATATTTAATATAATGAAGTCCTTAGATTTACAATTGTGTTGTTTATCTTAAATATCCCTAGTCCAGTATAATGATTAATGGGACAATCATCTATAGACTTGTATGGGGTTGGATTGATATGGAGATATCATGATCCAATACATAGGTATGCATTAAGGGTAATGACGCACTAGATTGACCCATCTCCGAGAAGGCTACATACATGTTATGTTAAGTCACAAGTGCTTCTCGCGGTGCAATGATATTTTCATCCTTAGACTTGAAGTCGCTAGATATTCTAGTTGTGGGTTATTGTGATTTTGGTAGCGTTAAACGCAACACCGTAACTGGGTAGTTATAAAGGCGTGTACCGGATACAATGAGAAGCAAGCTTAGAGATCGTAGTGGACGTAGATAGAATTTGTCCCTCCCACATAACGGGAGCAAATATCCTAGGCCACTCGAGGGATGATGCTTATAGAATGTTTGGCCAGACTCAAATAAATCAATATTGGATATTGATGTTATTTGCACGAATAAAGCTATTCCCATGGATGGAGAAACTGTGGATTGGATATAAGAGTTTGACTTGTATGTCTTGTGTCCAATCCGGATATAGAGACAAAGGGATGAGACAATTACTTGTACAATGTTTGTCAAGATGACTATTCTATTAGTTGGCTAGAATGGATGTTTTGCTAGAAACCGCTCCATATTAGCAAATTGTTGCTACCAACTAGATAGAACCTATGGGGTCACACGCTATATAGAGTTTAACTAGATTTGGGAATTAATTAATTGGATTAATTAATTAGAAGGATCACTTTGCAATACCTTGCAAACTTAGTAGGGACTAATTTGCAAGGAAGGGACTAAATTGAATTCTAGTAGGACTAGAATAGGTCCTTTAGGTAGTTGGCAAGGATTTTTTGGACTATATAAAGGACACTCCTTCCTTCCTTCCCACACTTATGACCTTATTGATCATAACTTGAGTGGGAGAGAACAAAAGGAGAGAGCAAGCAAGCAAGAGAGGAGCGGCCTCCCCTCCCTAGCCGCCGCCCGTCCCCGTGGGCTACAAGGAGGCCAAACACCTCCTTGTTCGTCTCGTTTTGCGTGATTCTTCTTCCTCTTCCTCTTTCCGGGCTAGCACCAAGGATTGGAAGATCTAGTATTCAACTCTAGGCGTGGATCAACTATAGAGAACGTGACACAATTCGCGTTTGAAGTCATCAAAGGAGAACCCTAAGGTGTGTTATTGATTTCTTCCATTACCATCGTTATGTATCTTGACTTGTGATCCTTGGAGGGTTTTTCATGGGTTATGATTGTTTGTGTTTCCGTTGCGCATCCATGAATCAAAACCCTACACTAGGGAATTTTAAGATAAACAACACATTGTATCTAAGGACTTCATTATATTAAATATCAAATTAAATAATAAATGAATATTCTAGCCAAAAACAATGTTCATACTAAATATAGATTGCCTCTATGGTACCTATTCCAACAGTCTCCCACTTGAACTAGCGCCAATCTGGTGCATCTCGTATGCCTATAGATCTGACGTGCCCTTCATGCTTTCGCTGTGCAAGAGGTTTTGTGAGCGGATCTGAAAGATTGTCATCCATTGGAATCTTGAACATCTTCACATCTCCTCGATCGATCATATCACGAATAAGATGGAATCTGCTAAGTACATGCTTTGATTTTTAGTGTGATCTTGGTTCCTTGGCTTGTGCAATCGCCCCAGAGTTATCACAGTACAACTGTATGGGATCCACGATGCTAGGGACCACACCGAGCTCAATGATAAACTTCTTTATCCAAACTGCCTCTTTTACTGCTTCTGCAGCAGCAATGTACTCAGCTTCTGTTGTAGAATCAGCAACTGTCCCTTGCTTGGAACTCTTCCATCTCCCAGCTCCTTCATTCAGGCAAAACACGTATCCTGACTGCGATTTATAGTCATCTTTGTCGGTTTGGAATCTTGCATCAGTGTAACCGATTACACTTAGCTCTTCCTTACCTCCAAATATCAAGAACGCATCCTTAGTTCTTCTCAAGTACATTAGGATGTTCTTGAGATCAATCCAGTGACTCTCACCCAGATTGGACTGATATCTGCTTACCATACTCAACGCGTATGATACATCTGGTCTAGTACACAACATGGCGTACATGATGGATCCTATGGCCGAAGCATAGGGAATCCTACTCATGCGGTCCTTCTCAACCTCATTGGAGGGGCAGCCATTCTTATAAAGAGTGACTCCATGCGAAATGGGCAAGAATCCCTTCTTGGAATCTTGCATGCTGAACCTATTCAAGACCTTGTCTATATATGTACTTTGACTAAGGCCGAGCAACTTACTAGATATATCCTTATCGATCTTTATACCAAGTATATAAGCTGCATCTCCTAAGTCCTTCAATGCGAAACACTTTCCTAGCCAATCTTTAACAGATTGCAAAGTAGGAATATCGTTCCCAATGATTAGGTGTCATCCACATACAAGACCAGAAACACTACAGAGCTCTCACTAACCTTCTTGTAAACACAAGGCTCATCTTCGTTCTTGATGAAGCCAAACTCTTTGACCGCGTCATCAAAACGTCAATTCCAGCTCCTAGAATCTTGATTTAATCCATAAATGGATCTTTGCAGCTTACAGACTTTATTGGAATTCTCTGGATCCTCAGAACCCTCCGGTTGTGTCATGTACACGTCCTCCACGAGGTTCCCATAAAGGAACGCTGTTTTGACATCCATTTGCCAAATCTCATAGTCGTAGTATGCTGCAATAACTAGTAGAATTCGAATGGATTTAGTCATGGCGACTGGTGAAAAGGTCTCATCATAGTCAATACCATGAATCTGTCTATACCATTTAGTAACCAATTGCCCCTTGTAGGCAACTACCTTTCCATCCATGTCAGTCTTCTTCTTGAAGACCAATTTGCACCCTATGGGCCGAGTCCCTTCGGGTGGTTCCACTAAAATCCATACTTTGTTGGTGTACATGGAATCCATTTCGGATCTCATGGCTTCTAGCCACTTCTTGGAGTCTGGGCCTTTCTTGGCCTCGCTGTAGGTTGCAGGCTCATCATCCATGAGTAGTACGTCATCGGGCTCAGTCACGAGAAGTTCGTACCTATCTGGCTCATGACTCACCCTTCCTGACCTACGTGGTTCCTGTGTTACTTGAACAGGTTCCTCCACAACAACTTGTGGTTCCTGCTCATGTTCCATCATCGGTTCAGTGATTTGTGGTTCTTGAATTTCTTCAAGTTCTACAGCCCTCCCACTTGCTTCTTTAGAGACAAACTCTCTTTCTAGAAACACGCTAGTCCGATCAAAAAACACTTTGTTCTCGGTGGGATTGTAGAAATAATATCCTTTCGTTTCCTTACGATATCCCAAAAAATTACACTTATCCGCTTTGGGCCCGAGCTTGTCTGTTTGTAAACAATTTTCATATACATCGCAGCCCTAAAACTTCATAAACAACACTATGGGACACTTCTCAGTCCATATCTCATATGGTGTCTTCATGACCGATTTGGATGGAACACAGTTAATGGTAAAAGCTGCCGTCATTAGAGCATGTCCCCAAAATGATATCGGAAGATCTGTTTGAAACATCATAGATCGCACCATATCCAATAATGTGTGATTCTTCCTCTCGGACACGCTATTCCATTGTGGCGTTCCAAGTGGAGTGAGATGGGATACTATCCCACACTCTCTAAGATACTCATCAAACTCTTGGCTTAAGTATTCTCCTCCACGATCCGATCATAGATCCTTAATACTTTTACCAAGTTGCTTCTCTACTTCATTCGTGAATTCTTTGAACAATACAAAGGATTCGGATTTGGCCTTCATAATGTATACAAATCTATATCTACTGAAATCATCTGTAAATGTAATGAAGTCGGTATAACCACCTCTGGCAGGCGTTGCGGGGAATGGCCCACATACATCAGTATGTATGAGTGTCAATAACTCACTAGTCCTTTCACATTTCTTATTGAAAGGGGACTTTGTCATTTTTCCTAATAAACAAGATTCGCATGTCACATATGATTCCAAATCAAATGAGTCTATAAGTCCATCCTTATGGAGTCTAGATAAGCGTTTCTCATTTATATGGCCTAAACGACAATGCCATAAATATGTAGGATTTAAATCATTACTTTTAATCCTTTTAGTATTTACGTTATAGATTGGATTATTTAGATCAAGGATATACAATCCATTAGACAAATGCGCACTACAATAGTGCTTACTATCAAAATAAATGGAGCAACGCTTGTCCTTTATTGAAATAGAAAAAACTTTCTCGTCCAAACAAGAAATTGAAATAATGTTTGCTCATAGCAGGAACATAATAGCAATTGTCTAATTCTAAAATAAGTCTAGAAGGAAAAGATAGCTCATAAACGCCTATAGCTAGTGCATCAACTCTTGCTCCATTTTCGACGCGCAGATATATCTCCCGTTTGGCCAATCTTCTATTTCTTTTCAAATCCTGCACATTTCGACAAATGTGAGAACCACATCCAGTATCCAATACCCAAGATGAAGAAATAGAAATATTGACGTCTATAACATAAATACCTGGTGATGGTGTAATCACTTTTCCAAGCTTCTTATCCTCCTGATATTTAGGGAAATTCCTCCTCCAGTGACCCGGCTGGCTAAAATAGTGACATTCACCTTTAGCCACACCTCCACTAGGCTTTAGGACTTGAATTTTGCAACTTTCTTGCGCTTTCCTTTGGAAGTAGAAGCAACTCCTTTGCCCTTACTTTTATGCACCATCATTATGGATTTGCCCTTGCCTTTGTTGATGCTCTGTTCAGCTGTCTTCAGCATGTTCAACAAGTCTGGCAGAGTCTTACTGATCTCGTTCATGTTATAGTTCATGATGAACTAATTTTAACTGTCAGGCAACGATTGCAAGATTAGATCAGTTGCAAATTCTTGGCTAAGTGGGAATCCCAGTCTCTCAAGGTTCTCAATATATCTTATCGTTCGGAGTACATGAGGCCCTACTGGATTCCCCTCTGCAAGACTACTCTTGAATAATGCTTTGGGTACCTCATATCGCTCATGCCTTGCCTGTTCCTGAAACAATTGTTTCAAGTGTATGATCATATCATAGGCCTCCATGTTCTCGTGATGCTTCTGAAGCTCAGCAATCACGATGCAGAGCATGTGGCAAGTCACGTCATTAGAATCATCAATATGTTTCTGACGTGCCCTTACATCTGCTAGAACAGACTCATCCTGTGGTGGGGCTGGAATTTGAGTGTCCTAGACGTACATCTTCTTTTTTTGCTTAAGGACAATCCTTAAGTTTCTGTACCAGTCAAGGAAATTCGTTTCAGACAGTTTTTCCTTCTCAAGAACATATCGTAGGGATGAAGTTGATGCTTTGTTGTTTGCCATTTGGAATTCTACAAAACGAGAAATGTGCAATTTTAGTATTTTGAAAAATTTAATTATATTCAACAATGGCTAGATCATTAAATATTGCTCCCACTATTTTTCTCAGATTAATATCCCTCACCATTAATGCGGAAAATATCATTATATTTTCTAGTAGGTCCAAGATCCCTTTTTCACTTCTTCTTGAGCTTGCTTGTGCTAGTCACCCAAGAATTGGTTATTTAGGTAGGAACCATTCCAATTGCATCCTATGCAACTCTTGGTCCAATTAGGTGAATAACTCATTATTCTTTATCCTTTAGATAACACCTAATTGTCAGGCCTCTAGGTTCATCAATCCAATTGATTCTTACCTAGTTGCGTCCAACCTCTTGCTTCAACATACACACATTACTAGCTTGTGTCGTCCGCAACACACCATGGTAAATTAAAATCGCCTTGCTTGGGCAAGCCCTAATTTTAATAAACCCTGATCATGAAGGGTGTTTAGGCAAGAGAAGATAAAATGCAGGGCTCATCTTCGTTCTTGATTAAGTCAAACTCTTTGACTGCATCATCAAAACGTCGATTTCAATTCCTAGAAGCTTGATTCAATCCATAAATGGATCGTTGCACTTTACAGACTTTATTGGCATTCTATGGATCCTAAAAACCATTTGCTTGTGTCATATACACATCCTCGAGGAGGTTCCCATAAAGGAACGCTGTTTTGACATCCATTTGCCAAATCTCATAGTCATAGTAAGTTGCAATACCAAGTAGGATTTGAATGGATTTAGTCATGGCGACTGGCGAAAAAGTCTCATCATAGTCAATACCATGAATATGTCTATAACCTTTAGACACCAATCGCCTCATGTAGGCAACTACCTTGCCACCCATGTAAGTCTTTTTCTTGAAGACCCACTTGCACCCTATGGGCCGAGCCCCTTTAGGTGGTTCCACCAAAGTCCATACTTTGTTGGTATACATAGAATCCATTTCGGATCTCATGGCTTCTGGCCACTTCTTGGAGTCTGGGCCTTCCATGGCCTCCCCATAGGTTGCATGCTCATCATCCATGAGTGGTATGTCATCTAGCTCTGTCACGAGAAGTCCGTATCTCTCTAGCTCACGGCTTACCCTTCCTGACCTACGGAGTTCCTGTGTTACCTGAACATGTTCTTCCACAACAATTTGCAGTTACTGTTCAAGCTCCATCATCGGTTCAGTGGTTTGTGGTTCTTGAATTTCTTCAAGTTCTACAGTCCTCCCACTTGCTTCTTTAGAGACAAACTCTTTTTGTAGAAACACGCCGGTTCGAGCTACAAACACTTTGTTCTCGGTTGGATTGTAGAAATAATTGACACGATTTCTTACGTGTTACCGCAAGCGCACGGTTCAAGTAATACTCGATAATATTTCAACCCGGAGTTATCGATCCCACGAGGACAGATAGTGAGTTTATAGCTAATTAGAAACTAAAATAAAGAGTAAGGTAATTAAGGAGTGTCGTTTGGGTGATTTGTTCCTAACTAATAAAGTGAAAGAATATAATTAAGGAGACGATATTTTTGTGAATATCACTGATAAACGGGTCCTATCGGTCTACCGCAATATGTTCGAAAACATTAATCTAACATTCTATCCATGCCACGCTATTAGTGAATGTGATCTCCTCTCGGTCTCACACATTGCTACGTTCCTACAGCTAACGGGGCCCCTCGGTCCACCGCTATCAGTCGGTCCGTTCTAGTTCGTCCAATGATATCACTGATAAACGGGTCCTATCGGTCTACCGCACATGTCACACAAAAACGGCACAACACTTAGTCTCTGATTATGTAGCAATTCACTCTCAACGGCCGAAACTACGTTTAAAGACTAACCCTATCACTTCACCTCTAGGTCCATGATGATTCGGGGCCATCTTCTACCTCTCATTCATATCTGGGTTTAGCATCTCTCGATCACCAACCTAGATCACTAGTGTTATTGGTTCATGACTCCAATCACACATAATATTAAGCATAGAGATAGAAGAATAGATATAACATTCAACTTAATTAAGTTCAATCGAAGAACATGAATTCAATCAACAATCGGGAAATCAAAACACAGCCCTAGGTTCCCCCTAGGAACCTATAAAATTAATTTACTCAAACATACTTAAAATATATGCTAACAAGTTCATAGTAACAAGTAAATATAGAAAATATGGGAGGGATATTCAAACTCGTGACAAAATTCGAGTTTTGGCGGCTCCGGCGTCGTTTTCCATGTCCCTCGCCACCCCTAGACTTCTTGGATCTTCCCCCAGCAGCGTCGTTCTGTGATTTAGGTCTGATAATACGTTTCCCAGGACCTGGGCACGTTTTTTAATGTACTTTGGCCGAAATTGCACTTTAGCCCCTCTAGTTTGTAATTCTCGGACAAAATTGTAAGCTGATCTTGCGCGGGCCATTATTCTCTCATCCGGACTCGTCTTTGGACCTACCATATATTGTTGGAAAGCCCTAGATGTCTAATTTCCAATGGAACAAGCCTTGGTCCAAAATTATTTATAGATTTTCCTGAGAATTGAAAAGAGTGTAGGCTGGTCCTTGAGCGACTTTTTCAACTTTTCTTCGTCTTTGCGTATTCTTTTCTTTTCTTCATCTAGCTCCATACCAAGCATATCCAAGCCTCTCATAAGCTCAATTTCACCTATTTTACCTGATAAACACAAAAAAATAATACCTATGCAATTATCATTGCAAATATGTGAGAATTATGCAGACAGCTCCTCTCAATCGGATACTTCTGGCCCACAATGGAAGTCGATTGCCGCACCAAAGTGCGACGCTGCCAAGAATGCCAATTCAAAGGGAACCTAGTGCACGCTCCCGCCGTGGATTTACATGCATTAGGGACGCCGTGGCCATTTCACACATGGGCTCTGGACTTCATCGGTCCCATCCGACCGACGTCGCATGGGAACCATTTCATTCTCACCGCAACCGAGCTGTTCACCAAGTGGGTGGAAGCAATACCACTAAAGACGGCAAATGCGCTGGCTGTGGTCAATTTCATCCAGGAAGGCATCGTATGCAGGTTCGGAATCCCAAACACCATTCTTTCAGATAACGGTACTCCTTTTGTTAATCGCCAGGTAGCTACGAAATTAGCGGAGTACAACATCAGGCAGATATGTTCTACCCCTTACTACCCAAAGGGAAACGGACAAGCCGAAGCGACTAACAAGACGCTGTTGAGAATATTGAGCAAAATGGTCGCAGACGACCACAAGAAGTGGGCCGACTCTCTAAGCATAGCTCTGTGGGCCTACAGAACTTCTCCAAGGACACCCACAGGGGCCTCGCCATTTCTACTGTGTTATGGGGCCGAAGCTGTGGTACCTGCGGAGGTTAGAGTCAACTCGGCAAGGCTGGCCTTCCATGCACTCTATGAAAATCAACGCGATCATGACTTAATCTTGCTGGAAGAAAAGCGAGAACAAGCCAAAAGGACTAACAAGCGGTACCAGGAAAGAATCGCTCGCGCATACAACAAGACAGTCCAACGAAGGGATTTCGCAGTCGGAGACCTGGTCTTGCGCGCATCTGACCACTGCATGCGAGAAGCAACTCACCCAAAGTTCGCAGCTAATTGGGAAGGACCCTTCGAAGTCACAGAAGTCTTCGATAGTGGCTACTGCAGCATACGAAGGTTGCACGGTACAACCTCAACTCCCAGTTCAATCAACATGCGCTGGATCAAGAAGTACTATCCCTGACTTCTCTCATTTCATACGTTTTTTATAACGTGCTTAATGTCTCATGTGGCTATGATTTACGCAATCTCCTCTCCCATATGAGAGGATTGTAATCCCATCTCTCCCATATGAGAGCGTTATAATAAAAGAATTCTCCCAAATGAGAAGTTCATATTTCTAGCTGTTTATGTTGCTCTATTTAATTTGTTATTACTGTTAACAATGGTTTATTCGCTGCAATAGCAATTCATACAAACTGCGATCTTAATTGATCATATAAGCCTATCTCTTTACGATAGCAGCCAATGCAATGCGATCTTAAGTGATCATCTAAAGCCTATCTCTCACGATAGCAACCAATGCAATACGATCTTAAGTGATCATCTAAGCCTATCTCTACGATAGCAGCTAATGCAAATACGATCTTAAGTGATCATCTAAGCCTATCTCTAACGATAGCAGCTAATGCAAATACGATCTTAAGTGATCATCTAAGCCTATCTCTAACGATAGCAGCTAATGCAAATACGATCTTAAGTGATCATCTAAGCCTATCTCTAACGATAGCAGCTAATGCAAATGCGATCTTAAGTGATCATCTAAGCCTATCTCTCACGATAGCAGCCAACACAAATGCGATCTTAATTGATCATCTAAAGCCTATCTCTCACGATAGCAGCCAACTCAAATTCGATCTTAATTGATCATGTAAAGCCTATCTCTTACGATAGCAGCCAAGCGCAAATGCGATCTTAATTGATCATGTAAAGCCTATCTCTTACGATAGCAGCCAAGCGCAAATGCGATCTTAATTGATCATCTAAAGCCTATCTCTCACGGTAGCAGCCAACTCAAATGCGATCTTAATTGATCATGTAAATCCCATCTCTTACGATAGCAGCCAAGCGCAAATGCGATCTTAATTGATCTTGTAAATCCTATCTCTTACGATAGCAGCCAAACGCAAATGCGATCTCAATTGATCATCTAAGCCTATCTCTCAAGATAGCGGTCTATACAAGTGCGATCTCAAGCCTATCTGTTACGATAGTGACTTATACACAAAACGATTTTACCTGATCTTCTCAAGCCTATCTGTTACAATAGCAACTTATATGCAAAGTGATTTTAGTTGATCACCCAAGCCTCTGTTACGATGGCAACGCATGCGCAAGATGATCTTACTGGATCTTCTAAAAGTCTATCTGTTGCGATAGCAATTTACGCGAGAAACGATCTCAAGCAGTTCGCTAATAAAGCCTATCTTTTGTGATAGCAGTTCGCACCACTTAATGATCTTAATTGATCTGCTAAAGACTATCTGTTACGATAGCAATGTTGTGAACATGATCTTAAATGATTTGCAACGGCCAACTGCAAGCCCATCCGCCGAGATGGCACAGCTGCGAAGATACGATCTCGCACGATCTAGCGAAACACCCGCGAATCAATATATCGCAGATGCGAAACAATTACATAGCATTATGCAAGGCGAAATATGCCGAAACGCATGCGAAATTGTATTCTGTTGTAAAGAGACAGCAGATAATACAGAAAGCTATTTATCATTACGAGTCAAATGACTTACAATTTATCTAGATAGCAGCTTACAAGCGAAAAGCTCGAATCTAACTACGCAGCCGACATGGCTTACAATACATTCGAAAAGTGGCTGGTAAGCCAGCAGAGACACAGTACGGAAACCCGGACTGCAAAGGATGAACCCACCGGTTTCAAAAACCGGCTACGCAACGCCCAGATCTGCGGGTGAACATCTGTAGCAGGGGGGATCTTGCTCTAAAAGAGCCACATGAAGCCATACGCTCGAGATCCCGCTATCCGACAAGACCGTTGTCAGATATGCACCCCATAACATTTGCCCAAGGAACCACCGGTTCCGGCGATCCACAGGCAAGCAGAAGCTCCAAAGGGCAAGGGCTCCTTGTAGACGGGGATGAACGCGACGGTTCGTCATCCCGAGCTCACAAACGTGAAAGTGACGGATTCTTCTCCGGAGATGCTGAAGAAGAATTCCGCCGTTCATTACGAGACGGTAGCACGGTCACTTCGGCGCTGCACCTCGCCACGAGGCGGCCGGAAACATGACCTGCACACATAATACACGAAGAAATTTCTTCGAACACGCATGAGATACTATCTGCATCTTCTTTATGATGGTTATAAAGAGCAATAAGCCTCATAAAGTGGATCTTGGAAACTATTTCTATAGCACAAAGCGCAAACTCAGGATTCAAAACTTGAAGTTGCCATGAATCAACGAAAAACAAGCGTTGAAGCCAGCAGTCGTAAGGACTCACGGCAAAGCACATGTTTGGGATAAAGAACCCAAATAGCAAAGACAGGGTTTATATAGACCCTGTACAGACTCTTCGGTTGCCTAAGATGAGTCAGCAAAATTCAAAAAGAGGGTAAGTTCAATCACTTACGCCTTGAAAAGCGGTAACAATCAATTACCCTACTAAAGGCTACGACGATTCAGTTGCGTATCCTAATAAATGACGGATAGCCATGATTCGGATGGACTTCCCAACGGAAGCGTGCTTATCTGCCGAGAAATTAGCGCGAAAATCAAGCAGAGAATCAATTGCTGATGTCATAATTGGATATGCACAGAAATGTCCAATCAAATCCCGGAAAAGGGCAAAACGGGAAGTTCATTGTTCTTGTTAAAAAAAAAGGGGGAGAAACCCTAGCAACATTACATTAATGTTCAAGACATTACGTTAATGTTTCAGCTATTTTTTCGAGCTATTTTTGCAAAATTCGAAGAATCAAAGCAAATTCTTGATTAAAGAGTCTTGGGGCGCGAACTGCTCGCTCAGCTTCTCCACCTGTTCCACTTCTTGCTTCAGTAGCTCGCATCTAGCATTCATCTCATGATACAGCTTCAGAGCTTCATCAACCTTTTGCTTCTGCTGCTCCACCTTCTGCATCTCGACTGCGAGATTCTGGTGACCGAGTTTCAAAGTTACGGCCGCGCGAATCAGCGTGACTCTGTCCTTAAGAAACTTAAAGCCCATTCTGCCTTGGACTTTGGTCACGAGGTTTTGGCACATGCCACATAGCAGTTCAGCACTCTGGACCGAAATGGTCGCAGGCGTAGCCGCAGACAGCTGCTCCAGTATCCAGATGGCTTCAGTAAGGAACAGCCTCCTGTCAAAAGGCCCGATCTCCAGAGATCTCACAAACGAGCGAGGGTACCTGAGACGCATTCGAACCACCCAGTCTACATCGGTTTGCTTCAAACCTGAGGAGACGCCAAAGATAAGTTACGATGTCAAAACTCGCAAGCGAATAATGTGACGTGCGAACAGTAAAGCTCTGCTTACCAGTTCCTTCCAGAATCTCATGAAGAGAAGGAATGCGCGCTGCAGGGGCGGTTGAAGACTGTCCTCGCTCCATAGCTCTGCTATCAGCTGCGAGCTCTAATCTCTCGTAGTCGGGAGGAAGAATGTAGGCCGCGCCAGCTGCGACTACATTCCCAACCTGCGAGCCCCAAAAGCTCCACGCAGGAATGGGTGCCTCTGACTCAGTCATCGCCGGAGGTGAAGGGACAGCCGTAGTCGCTTGTCGAAGGACACTCTCGGATGCGGAAGCATTAGCAGCAGGTTTCCTTACCTCGTCAGCACTAGCATGGACATCTTCATCCATCAACACAGTGTCAGCTCCAGCATCGTCGAAAAGCTCGATGATGTCCTCACGAGGCACACCCGCGTGGTCAGCAGCTGCGACGGGCTTCTCGGTATGGGAGCTCGGAATTGAAACATAGGGCGCAGAAGGCTGACTTCTCTGTTCCAGCTCAGGTCCCTCAGCATGACCTGCGACATTAGATGCGATGATATGAGGTAACTTGCGTTATAAGTTATTTTGCTATCTTTACTAAAGCTAAGAATAAGCACCTCCACGCGAAGGTGGGATTGAGGTATCTTCGTCATACACTAAGGACGTGGAACCATGCCCTATCAGTGTGTCCTCACTAAGCAAGTCTGTAAGAGGAGCGTGACCTGGGATGCGAATAAACCAGTCATGATTTTGCCTCAAGTTGCTAAAGCCTAGTACGTGCGTATCACACGAATAATTACCTGAAGGTTCTCCGCATTTGTCTACTAACCAACGGCGAATGTCAGCCTTTGACACACCATGCTTTAATGCACCCACAATAACATCTCTATAAGTTACTGCGAGATTGAAGATCTCACCTTTATCGCCGCCTGCGATTTCCTCAAAATCCGCTTGGACTTGCTCCAAGGCTGCTGCATCCTCTTCGAGAACCTCATCTTCCTCCTCCGCATGAGGAGCCACTTCTTCGGGAAGCTCGTCTTCCTCGACAGTTGGACGCGCTAAGTCGTCAACATGCCGCTCTTCGAGGCTCCGCTGCTTCACACGCTCAAGCTCCTCTTCTTCCCGACGCCTTCTTCTCTCAGCAGCCTCCGCGGCTGTCTTCCGGGACTCAGCCAGAATGTCCTCGCTTATGGGATCATCTGGGATGCCAGAATGGGCATCTCTCTTTTGCCTCTTGGCCGCGAGGCCACCAGCGGTCTCATCATCATCTGCGAATACACGAATGGCTTAAAGAAAAGAAGTGCAAAGAAGTTACGATGACGGGAAAGGAAATGCGACGGAGGTACCTCCTGATTCTTCCTCATGCATCACAACTGTTGCTTCTTCTTCTTCATCACTTGCTTGGGGCTCCTGCCTCTCTTCCTCTCCCTCTTGATCGAAGGGAACGAAAGACTCAACTGCGAGCTCTTTCCGCACTTTGCTGGGCATGCGACCTTTGCCTTTGTCCTTGATAGAAAGGGACCTCACTGGAGGAGAAGCTGGAGCGCTTCTAGGGGAAGAAATGGTAATTCCCTTTTGCCTAGGTCTCTTCACTCTTGGCGCCGCAGTCGCTGGAGGAGACGGGTCATCTCCGGGAGGAGACGGAGCCGGAGGATTGTCTATCAGCGAGTCAGCAAAAACATTCATGACTGCGCGAACCTTTGTTTCAACCTCAGCGTCCATCCTCCATGAAAGCCGGAACGGCTGCTGTTGTCTTCTGGTGGCAACAATGGTGTTGACCAGTGACTTGGAGCGATCACCAGCTGCGAATCTCCGCACATGACACTACAACAGTACAGAATAAAAGTGTCAGCACAAGGAAATCGAGAAAACTTAATACATGCGAAGAAAAGTGCTTACCTCAGCAAAAGCCTTGCTGTATCTGACGACTTGCGTGTCGCCCTTCTTGATTGCGGCGACCTGCTCCTTCAGAATGAAATCAGGGCACAAATGGTTCTCACGGTCCCACAGTGAGTAGCAACCATACTCAGACTCGCTCAAACTGCAATTGGGGCGAAACGAAAAAGAGTTTCTTTTGAGCAAGGGGGCCCTACCTGGCTGCGCCGCCGACTCCGTCTCAATCCTCGTTTGTTGGGCAACCCAGTATGCGAGCCAGTTCTGGGAACAACCACCCTCGCGGGTACCCGCAGGCTGCTCGAAAGGAAGGTTGTTCATAAAAACCATCTTGCACTCCTTTGTGAGCAAGCGCTTGTAGAATCCTCTGACAATGGACTGGGGCCAGATTGATGGGGCCACAGCGTCAAAACCAAACTGAGGAGAGACTCGAGTAGGGTCAACATCCACTGTAAGCTTTTCATACCTTGGCGCGAGCTCACGAATATGCTCCGCGAGGGCAGGAAGGGAACCTCGCAGACACCAGCAAAAGAACTCGCGATAGCGCTCGTGGAAATGCGGTCCCTTCTCAAAGAGAAGTTCTTCTGAGAAGACCATACCTTTGGAGGGGTATAGCTTTGGAAACCATCGTACATTCTCGATACGCGTGGCATAGGGCCTGGCAGTAAACTCCTTCCGTTTGTCGCATATCAAACTCCAAGCGCACTTGGTGTTGCTTGCTCCAAACCATCTCGCAGCTCTCCCGCTGTTGCGTGCTTCTGTCTCGCCTGGGGGACACCACTTATCAAGTGGAAGAGCGGTTGGAGCATAAGACGGCCAGCGCTCGAAAACCCACATTGTCAAAAAGGAAATATTGACAAAGGTCAGGACATCGAGGCGGCCACGCGACTCCCTCATAGCCAGAACCAGCTGATCGAGCCTATAATACAGCGTGCCCAAAACCAAGGGTCCGAGTGCGACTCTCTGGCCAAGGGCGAGCCTCACAGCAAGTGGCAGCACATGGTAGAAGACTCCGTCATGGGGGTGACCATCAATCAGGTACCTCGACAGCCAAGCACAGAGAAAAGCACAAAGGGTCAGGTGATAACCCTTGCCCTCTACGTAATTCTCGGCCTCCGGGTCCTCACTCAGAAGTTTCTTGGTAATACCGCTGTTCGCATAGTCTCGGAAGAAGTACTGCAACCATTTGTTCCAGGTATTCTTCGCAGACGTATCAACCAGCTGCCAGTTCGGAAGGGGCTTTGTAGTGGTCCACCGAGTGGAGATTTTCTTCACCTCTGCTAGGCATTCCTCCATCTGCGTATACAAGGCAATCTCCGCAGATGTCCTCAAGGGACTCAGAGGGTCCACTTCACCCATGGGGGAAAGCTCGTACAGCATTTGCACGTCCTCGAGCGTGGGGGCAGCCTCGAACTCAGCAAAATGGAACGTGTGAGTCGCAGGCGAGTAACGGGACAGAAGGTCTAGAAGCATGGATTGATCCAGCTTCACGGCAGCACCCTTCATAGCACGGATAGCAAAGTACACGCCGGCTTCGTTAAGAGTCTCGGCGTGATGATCCAACACGTGGTCAATCCACTCATCCATATAGTCCAATTTCTGGACGAACGCCTGAGTAGAAATCGCAGTATACGGGAAGTGCCCGTTCTCGATCCCCAATCGAACTACATCCTCGGAACCAACCCACTCGAGCAGGGCTGAGTTAACTGGGCGAGTCAACATCAGCAATCGCTCAACGGGAACAGGATCAGGCATCCTCTTCGCCTTTATCCTCGCATGGTAGAAATCTTTGCCGCCTAAAAAGGGGGCTTTTCGCCACAAGGCCTGCGGAAGGTCGGGTATCTCTTCATCTTCCTTGACGGGTCTGGTTACTCTTGTCTTGGCCATTCCTGCGAAAGAGCAAGAAAAAGGGGGGGAGAAATACCACACTTCAGTTTGAATTTTGGAATTCAAGATCTATGCGAAGGAAAACGAACAGTTCCGGTATCGATTTCAGAAATTGGGGAATTGCAAGATCCAATATTGTTGAAAGATTAAAACGAAGCGGGTTCAAAGATCAAAACCTCTTCACAAATCCCACGGGTTTACAGATTCAACGCAGTTCAAGGCAAACACTGGTATCTTAAATCAAAAGTAAACGAGGCCAACCTTGTTTTCTTGAAGCTTGCTTGGATATGCACAATTGAAGAACACGGATTGCAGTTCTGAACTGGTGATTGATTATCTGGATCTGCTCTCGAAGATCTCCGGGTACCATTCACTTTAAGAGGAAAAAGTAATGCTTTGCAATAATGGGGGATACAAGGTATTTATCCAAAACAATGAAGGGTTGCGTCCTTTCGATAGTCGAATCGCAACCGTCACCGTCGAATCGCGCAATCACAGGACAAGCTGACGTCACGCCTAAAACCCTAAAGGTCAGACGGCACGACTCTAGGGGTTTTAGGTCATAATGACACGCACGGGGGCTGAACTTACCCGTATTTGAATTGGTGCGTGGCGGCGACGCGTATGTTGGTTTCCGCGCATGGAAGTCTATACGGCTATGAGTCTTCACGCGCAGAAAGGGGGCTAATATAGATACTGCTTTCTGACATGACAGATCTTGGCCACGTGGCAGCCATCCAGCACACCATATAGTGCTCCACACACACAGGATCACCAGCCGAGCTGATCCATGTGGGGGCTGCGAGACAGAGCCCTCGCATACCACCGCACGGGACTTGTAGGGACTTAGTGGTTTGGAGGCTAGAGTAAGCCCTGTCGCGTGCGAGCCAAGCCCGCACGCGACCTTTAGTAACTGTTTTGAGAGATCTATGGCACGAGCTCCCTAGACCCGGTCAATCCGGTCAAACCCGGTCAACCTCGTAACGGTTCCGGTATTCGCGCACCACGTGCTATAACGGTTCCTATATACTCGGACGAACGTGCCGTTATGGTTAAGCTAATTAAGCCGCCATTAATGGGCGCATTAACCACACTACAACGGTCACGTTCTCCAGTATATATAGATCGTCAACCTTTCCATACAAAGGAGAACACACTGCCATACGCGGAAGCTCTGCCAAACCTCTGTCTCTCTCTCAGACATTGCTACTGACTTACTCTCTCCCTACACACACCCCTATTCTTCCTGTGCGATCCTTGATCCACTACACACGGTGCACACGGAGGTCTCCCTGCCGGAATCTCTTGTGCACAACTGTCGTTCATGAGGATTTGGGGTTGTGATGTCTATGTAAAACGTTTACAATCAGACAAGCTAGGGCCAAAGTCGGATAAGTGTAAGTTTGCGGGGTACCCTAAGGAAACTAAGGGTTACTACTTCTACAATCCAACCGAGAACAAAGTGTTTTTTGCTCGGACCGGCGTGTTTCTAGAAAGAGAGTTTGTCTCTAAAGAAGCAAGTGGGAGGACTGTAGAACTTGAAGAGATTCAAGAACCACAAATCACTGAACCAATTATGGAACATGAACAGTAACCACAAACAGTTGTGGAGCATCCTGTTCAGGTAACACAAGAGCTTCGTAGATGTAGTAGAGTGCGCCAGGAACCCGAGAGGTATGAACTTCTCGTGACCAATTCCGGTGACACGATGCTCATAGATGATGAGCCTACTACCTATGAAGAGGCCATGAAAGGCCCAGACTCTCAGAAGTGGCTAGAGGCCATGAGATTCGAGATGGAATCCATGTATGCCAACAAAGTATGGACTTTGGTGGAACCACCCGAAGGGGCGCGGCCCATCGGGTGCAAGTGGGTCTTCAAGAAGAAGATCGACATGGATGGTAATGTGATTACCTATAAGGGCCGATTGGTGGCTAAAGGATTCAGACCGATTCATGGTATTGACTATGATGAAACCTTTTCACCAATCACTATGACCAAATCCATCCGAATCCTACTTGCGATTGCAGCATACCGTGACTATGAGATTTGGCAGATGGATGTCAAAACAGAATTCCTTTATGGGAATCTCCTCGAGGACGTATATATAATACAGCTGGAGGGTATTGAAGATCCAAATCAAGCCAACAAAGTCTGTAAGCTGCAACTATCCATTTACGGATTGAAGCAAGCTTCTAGGAGTTGGAATCGACGTTTTTATGAAGTAGTCAAAGAGTTTGGCTTCATCAGGAACGAAGATGATTCTTGTGTCTACAAGAAGGTTAGTGGGGGCTCTGTAGCTTTTCTGGTCTTGTATGTGGATGACATACTACTCATTGGAAATGACGTTCCCATGCTGCAATTTGTTAAAGATTGGCTAGGGAAGTGTTTCTCAATGAAGGAATTAGGGGAAGCAGCCTATATACTTGGTATAAAGATCTATAGAGATAGATCTAAGAGACTGCTAGGACTAAGTCAAAGTACATATATTGACAAGGTGTTGAAACGGTTCAACATGCAAGATTCAAAGAAGGGATTCTTGCCCATGTCACATGGAATCACTCTTTCGAAGAGTGGTTGTCCTTTTAATGAGATTGAGAAGGAACGCATGAGTAGAATTCCCTATGCCTCGGACATAGGATCTATCATGTACGCCATGTTATGTACTAGACCAGATGTGTCATATGCCTTGAGTATGACAAGCAGATACCAATCCAATCCGGGCGAGAGTCACTGGATTGCAATCAAGAATATCCTAAAGTACTTGAGAAGAACTAAGGATGCTTTCTTGTTGTTTGGCGGTGAGGAAGAGTTCCGTGTAAGGGATTACACTGATGCAAGCTTCCAAACCGACATAGATGACTTTAGATCACAGTCGGGATATATGTTTTGCATGAATGGAGCAGCGGTGAGCTGGAAGAGTTCCAAGCAAGAGACGATGGCTGATTCTACAACAGAGGCTGAGTACATTGCTGCAAACGGCGCAGCAAAGGAAGCTGTTTGGATCAGAAAGTTTGTTTCTGAACTTGGTGTGGTTCCTAGCATTGCGGATCCAGTTGAGTTGTACTGTGACAACACTGGGAAGATCGCGCAATCGAAGGAACACAGGTCGCACCAGAAATCCAAGCACGTGCTCAGGAAGTTTCATCTGATTCGAGATATTATCGATAGAGGAGACGTTTGGATATGCAAGATTCCTACAGATGAGAATCTGTCAGACCCGCTTACAAAGTCGCTTGCGCAGTGGAAGCATGAAAGACACACTAGGAGTATGGGCATACGAGATGCGCCAGATTGGCTCTACTGCAAGTGGGAGACTGTTGGAATAGATGCCCTAGAGGCAATCTAGTTTAGTATGAATTTATTTGTGGCTAGAAATTTCATTTCTTATTTATTGGATATTTAATATAATGAAGTCCTTAGATTTACAATTGTGTTGTTTATCTTAAATATCCCTAGTCCAGTATAATGATTAATGGGACAATCATCTATAGACTTGTATGGGGTTGGATTGATATGGAGATATCATGATCCAATACATAGGTATGCATTAAGGGTAATGACGCACTAGATTGACCCATCTCCGAGAAGGCTACATACATGTTATGTTAAGTCACAAGTGCTTCTCGCGGTGCAATGATATTTTCATCCTTAGACTTGAAGTCGCTAGATATTCTAGTTGTGGGTTATTGTGATTTTGGTAGCGTTAAACGCAACACCGTAACTGGGTAGTTATAAAGGCGTGTACCGGCTACAATGAGAAGCAAGCTTAGAGATCGTAGTGGACGTAGATAGAATTTGTCCCTCCCACATAACGGGAGCAAATATCCTAGGCCACTCGAGGGATGATGCTTATAGAATGTTTGGCCAGACTCAAATAAATCAATATTGGATATTGATGTTATTTGCACGAATAAAGCTATTCCCATGGATGGAGAAACTGTGGATTGGATATAAGAGTTTGACTTGTATGTCTTGTGTCCAATCCGGATATAGAGACAAAGGGATGAGACAATTACTTGTACAATGTTTGTCAAGATGACTATTCTATTAGTTGGCTAGAATGGATGTTTTGCTAGAAACCGCTCCATATTAGCAAATTGTTGCTACCAACTAGATAGAACCTATGGGGTCACACGCTATATAGAGTTTAACTAGATTTGGGAATTAATTAATTGGATTAATTAATTAGAAGGATCACTTTGCAATACCTTGCAAACTTAGTAGGGACTAATTTGCAAGGAAGGGACTAAATTGAATTCTAGTAGGACTAGAATAGGTCCTTTAGGTAGTTGGCAAGGATTTTTTGGACTATATAAAGGACACTCCTTCCTTCCTTCCCACACTTATGACCTTATTGATCATAACTTGAGTGGGAGAGAACAAAAGGAGAGAGCAAGCAAGCAAGAGAGGAGCGGCCTCCCCTCCCTAGCCGCCGCCCGTCCCCGTGGGCTACAAGGAGGCCAAACACCTCCTTGTTCGTCTCGTTTTGCGTGATTCTTCTTCCTCTTCCTCTTTCCGGGCTAGCACCAAGGATTGGAAGATCTAGTATTCAACTCTAGGCGTGGATCAACTATAGAGAACGTGACACAATTCGCGTTTGAAGTCATCAAAGGAGAACCCTAAGGTGTGTTATTGATTTCTTCCATTACCATCGTTATGTATCTTGACTTGTGATCCTTGGAGGGTTTTGCATGGGTTATGATTGTTTGTGTTTCCGTTGCGCATCCATGAATCAAAACCCTACACTAGGGAATTTTAAGATAAACAACACATTGTATCTAAGGACTTCATTATATTAAATATCAAATTAAATAATAAATGGATATTCTAGCCAAAAACAATGTTCATACTAAATATAGATTGCCTCTATGGTACCTATTCCAACAGTCTCCCACTTGAACTAGCGCCAATCTGGTGCATCTCGTATGCCTATAGATCTGACGTGCCCTTCATGCTTTCGCTGTGCAAGAGGTTTTGTGAGCGGATCTGAAAGATTGTCATCCATTGGAATCTTGAACATCTTCACATCTCCTCGATCGATCATATCACGAATAAGATGGAATCTGCTAAGTACATGCTTTGATTTTTAGTGTGATCTTGGTTCCTTGGCTTGTGCAATCGCCCCAGAGTTATCACAGTACAACTGTATGGGATCCACGATGCTAGGGACCACACCGAGCTCAATGATAAACTTCTTTATCCAAACTGCCTCTTTTACTGCTTCTGCAGCAGCAATGTACTCAGCTTCTGTTGTAGAATCAGCAACTGTCCCTTGCTTGGAACTCTTCCATCTCCCAGCTCCTTCATTCAGGCAAAACACGTATCCTGACTGCGATTTATAGTCATCTTTGTCGGTTTGGAATCTTGCATCAGTGTAACCGATTACACTTAGCTCTTCCTTACCTCCAAATATCAAGAACGCATCCTTAGTTCTTCTCAAGTACATTAGGATGTTCTTGAGATCAATCCAGTGACTCTCACCCAGATTGGACTGATATCTGCTTACCATACTCAACGCGTATGATACATCTGGTCTAGTACACAACATGGCGTACATGATGGATCCTATGGCCGAAGCATAGGGAATCCTACTCATGCGGTCCTTCTCAACCTCATTGGAGGGGCAGCCATTCTTATAAAGAGTGACTCCATGCGAAATGGGCAAGAATCCCTTCTTGGAATCTTGCATGCTGAACCTATTCAAGACCTTGTCTATATATGTACTTTGACTAAGGCCGAGCAACTTACTAGATATATCCTTATCGATCTTTATACCAAGTATATAAGCTGCATCTCCTAAGTCCTTCAATGCGAAACACTTTCCTAGCCAATCTTTAACAGATTGCAAAGTAGGAATATCGTTCCCAATGATTAGGTGTCATCCACATACAAGACCAGAAACACTACAGAGCTCTCACTAACCTTCTTGTAAACACAAGGCTCATCTTCGTTCTTGATGAAGCCAAACTCTTTGACCGCGTCATCAAAACGTCAATTCCAGCTCCTAGAATCTTGATTTAATCCATAAATGGATCTTTGCAGCTTACAGACTTTATTGGAATTCTCTGGATCCTCAGAACCCTCCGGTTGTGTCATGTACACGTCCTCCACGAGGTTCCCATAAAGGAACGCTGTTTTGACATCCATTTGCCAAATCTCATAGTCGTAGTATGCTGCAATAACTAGTAGAATTCGAATGGATTTAGTCATGGCGACTGGTGAAAAGGTCTCATCATAGTCAATACCATGAATCTGTCTATACCATTTAGTAACCAATTGCCCCTTGTAGGCAACTACCTTTCCATCCATGTCAGTCTTCTTCTTGAAGACCAATTTGCACCCTATGGGCCGAGTCCCTTCGGGTGGTTCCACTAAAATCCATACTTTGTTGGTGTACATGGAATCCATTTCGGATCTCATGGCTTCTAGCCACTTCTTGGAGTCTGGGCCTTTCTTGGCCTCGCCGTAGGTTGCAGGCTCATCATCCATGAGTAGTACGTCATCGGGCTCAGTCACGAGAAGTTCGTACCTATCTGGCTCATGACTCACCCTTCCTGACCTACGTGGTTCCTGTGTTACTTGAACAGGTTCCTCCACAACAACTTGTGGTTCCTGCTCATGTTCCATCATCGGTTCAGTGATTTGTGGTTCTTGAATTTCTTCAAGTTCTACAGCCCTCCCACTTGCTTCTTTAGAGACAAACTCTCTTTCTAGAAACACGCTAGTCCGATCAAAAAACACTTTGTTCTCGGTGGGATTGTAGAAATAATATCCTTTCGTTTCCTTACGATATCCCAAAAAATTACACTTATCCGCTTTGGGCCCGAGCTTGTCTGTTTGTAAACAATTTTCATATACATCGCAGCCCTAAAACTTCATAAACGACACTATGGGACACTTCTCAGTCCATATCTCATATGGTGTCTTCATGACCGATTTGGATGGAACACAGTTAATGGTAAAAGCTGCCGTCATTAGAGCATGTCCCCAAAATGATATCGGAAGATCTGTTTGAAACATCATAGATCGCACCATATCCAATAATGTGTGATTCTTCCTCTCGGACACGCTATTCCATTGTGGCGTTCCAAGTGGAGTGAGATGGGATACTATCCCACACTCTCTAAGATACTCATCAAACTCTTGGCTTAAGTATTCTCCTCCACGATCCGATCATAGATCCTTAATACTTTTACCAAGTTGCTTCTCTACTTCATTCGTGAATTCTTTGAACAATACAAAGGATTCGGATTTGGCCTTCATAATGTATACAAATCTATATCTACTGAAATCATCTGTAAATGTAATGAAGTCGGTATAACCACCTCTGGCAGGCGTTGCGGGGAATGGCCCACATACATCAGTATGTATGAGTGTCAATAACTCACTAGTCCTTTCACATTTCTTATTGAAAGGGGACTTTGTCATTTTTCCTAATAAACAAGATTCGCATGTCACATATGATTCCAAATCAAATGAGTCTATAAGTCCATCCTTATGGAGTCTAGATAAGCGTTTCTCATTTATATGGCCTAAACGACAATGCCATAAATATGTAGGATTTAAATCATTACTTTTAATCCTTTTAGTATTTACGTTATAGATTGGATTATTTAGATCAAGGATATACAATCCATTAGACAAATGCGCACTACAATAGTGCTTACTATCAAAATAAATGGAGCAACGCTTGTCCTTTATTGAAATAGAAAAAACTTTCTCGTCCAAACAAGAAATTGAAATAATGTTTGCTCATAGCAGGAACATAATAGCAATTGTCTAATTCTAAAATAAGTCTAGAAGGAAAAGATAGCTCATAAACGCCTATAGCTAGTGCATCAACTCTTGCTCCATTTTCGACGCGCAGATATATCTCCCGTTTGGCCAATCTTCTATTTCTTTTCAAATCCTGCACATTTCGACAAATGTGAGAACCACATCCAGTATCCAATACCCAAGATGAAGAAATAGAAATATTGACGTCTATAACATAAATACCTGGTGATGGTGTAATCACTTTTCCAAGCTTCTTATCCTCCTGATATTTAGGGAAATTCCTCCTCCAGTGACCCGGCTGGCTAAAATAGTGACATTCACCTTTAGCCACACCTCCACTAGGCTTTAGGACTTGAATTTTGCAACTTTCTTGCGCTTTCCTTTGGAAGTAGAAGCAACTCCTTTGCCCTTACTTTTATGCACCATCATTATGGATTTGCCCTTGCCTTTGTTGATGCTCTGTTCAGCTGTCTTCAGCATGTTCAACAAGTCTGGCAGAGTCTTACTGATCTCGTTCATGTTATAGTTCATGATGAACTAATTTTAACTGTCAGGCAACGATTGCAAGATTAGATCAGTTGCAAATTCTTGGCTAAGTGGGAATCCCAGTCTCTCAAGGTTCTCAATATATCTTATCGTTCGGAGTACATGAGGCCCTACTGGATTCCCCTCTGCAAGACTACTCTTGAATAATGCTTTGGGTACCTCATATCGCTCATGCCTTGCCTGTTCCTGAAACAATTGTTTCAAGTGTATGATCATATCATAGGCCTCCATGTTCTCGTGATGCTTCTGAAGCTCAGCAATCACGATGCAGAGCATGTGGCAAGTCACGTCATTAGAATCATCAATATGTTTCTGACGTGCCCTTACATCTGCTAGAACAGACTCATCCTGTGGTGGGGCTGGAATTTGAGTGTCCTAGACGTACATCTTCTTTTTTTGCTTAAGGACAATCCTTAAGTTTCTGTACCAGTCAAGGAAATTCGTTTCAGACAGTTTTTCCTTCTCAAGAACATATCGTAGGGATGAAGTTGATGCTTTGTTGTTTGCCATTTGGAATTCTACAAAACGAGAAATGTGCAATTTTAGTATTTTGAAAAATTTAATTATATTCAACAATGGCTAGATCATTAAATATTGCTCCCACTATTTTTCTCAGATTAATATCCCTCACCATTAATGCGGAAAATATCATTATATTTTCTAGTAGGTCCAAGATCCCTTTTTCACTTCTTCTTGAGCTTGCTTGTGCTAGTCACCCAAGAATTGGTTATTTAGGTAGGAACCATTCCAATTGCATCCTATGCAACTCTTGGTCCAATTAGGTGAATAACTCATTATTCTTTATCCTTTAGATAACGCCTAATTGTCAGGCCTCTAGGTTCATCAATCCAATTGATTCTTACCTAGTTGCGTCCAACCTCTTGCTTCAACATACACACATTACTAGCTTGTGTCGTCCGCAACACACCATGGTAAATTAAAATCGCCTTGCTTGGGCAAGCCCTAATTTTAATAAACCCTGATCATGAAGGGTGTTTAGGCAAGAGAAGATAAAATGCAGGGCTCATCTTCGTTCTTGATTAAGTCAAACTCTTTGACTGCATCATCAAAACGTCGATTTCAATTCCTAGAAGCTTGATTCAATCCATAAATGGATCGTTGCACTTTACAGACTTTATTGGCATTCTATGGATCCTAAAAACCATTTGCTTGTGTCATATACACATCCTCGAGGAGGTTCCCATAAAGGAACGCTGTTTTGACATCCATTTGCCAAATCTCATAGTCATAGTAAGTTGCAATACCAAGTAGGATTTGAATGGATTTAGTCATGGCGACTGGCGAAAAAGTCTCATCATAGTCAATACCATGAATATGTCTATAACCTTTAGACACCAATCGCCTCATGTAGGCAACTACCTTGCCACCCATGTAAGTCTTTTTCTTGAAGACCCACTTGCA
Source organism: Linanthus parryae (assembly GCA_023055425.1). Classification (NCBI taxonomy): domain Eukaryota; kingdom Viridiplantae; phylum Streptophyta; class Magnoliopsida; order Ericales; family Polemoniaceae; genus Linanthus; species Linanthus parryae. The sequence continues at coordinate 3,155,777 of JALGPY010000012.1, forward strand.
CCCTATGGGCCGAGCCCCTTTAGGTGGTTCCACCAAAGTCCATACTTTGTTGGTATACATAGAATCCATTTCGGATCTCATGGCTTCTGGCCACTTCTTGGAGTCTGGGCCTTCCATGGCCTCCCCATAGGTTGCATGCTCATCATCCATGAGTGGTATGTCATCTAGCTCTGTCACGAGAAGTCCGTATCTCTCTAGCTCACGGCTTACCCTTCCTGACCTACGGAGTTCCTGTGTTACCTGAACATGTTCTTCCACAACAATTTGCAGTTACTGTTCAAGCTCCATCATCGGTTCAGTGGTTTGTGGTTCTTGAATTTCTTCAAGTTCTACAGTCCTCCCACTTGCTTCTTTAGAGACAAACTCTTTTTATAGAAACACGCCGGTTCGAGCTACAAACACTTTGTTCTCGGTTGGATTGTAGAAATAATTGACACGATTTCTTACGTGTTACCGCAAGCGCACGGTTCAAGTAATACTCGATAATATTTCAACCCGGAGTTATCGATCCCACGAGGACAGATAGTGAGTTTATAGCTAATTAGAAACTAAAATAAAGAGTAAGGTAATTAAGGAGTGTCGTTTGGGTGATTTGTTCCTAACTAATAAAGTGAAAGAATATAATTAAGGAGACGATATTTTTGTGAATATCACTGATAAACGGGTCCTATCGGTCTACCGCAATATGTTCGAAAACATTAATCTAACATTCTATCCATGCCACGCTATTAGTGAATGTGATCTCCTCTCGGTCTCACACATTGCTACGTTCCTACAGCTAACGGGGCCCCTCGGTCCACCGCTATCAGTCGGTCCGTTCTAGTTCGTCCAATGATATCACTGATAAACGGGTCCTATCGGTCTACCGCACATGTCACACAAAAACGGCACAACACTTAGTCTCTGATTATGTAGCAATTCACTCTCAACGGCCGAAACTACGTTTAAAGACTAACCCTATCACTTCACCTCTAGGTCCATGATGATTCGGGGCCATCTTCTACCTCTCATTCATATCTGGGTTTAGCATCTCTCGATCACCAACCTAGATCACTAGTGTTATTGGTTCATGACTCCAATCACACATAATATTAAGCATAGAGATAGAAGAATAGATATAACATTCAACTTAATTAAGTTCAATCGAAGAACATGAATTCAATCAACAATCGGGAAATCAAAACACAGCCCTAGGTTCCCCCTAGGAACCTATAAAATTAATTTACTCAAACATACTTAAAATATATGCTAACAAGTTCATAGTAACAAGTAAATATAGAAAATATGGGAGGGATATTCAAACTCGTGACAAAATTCGAGTTTTGGCGGCTCCGGCGTCGTTTTCCATGTCCCTCGCCACCCCTAGACTTCTTGGATCTTCCCCCAGCAGCGTCGTTCTGTGATTTAGGTCTGATAATACGTTTCCCAGGACCTGGGCACGTTTTTTAATGTACTTTGGCCGAAATTGCACTTTAGCCCCTCTAGTTTGTAATTCTCGGACAAAATTGTAAGCTGATCTTGCGCGGGCCATTATTCTCTCATCCGGACTCGTCTTTGGACCTACCATATATTGTTGGAAAGCCCTAGATGTCTAATTTCCAATGGAACAAGCCTTGGTCCAAAATTATTTATAGATTTTCCTGAGAATTGAAAAGAGTGTAGGCTGGTCCTTGAGCGACTTTTTCAACTTTTCTTCGTCTTTGCGTATTCTTTTCTTTTCTTCATCTAGCTCCATACCAAGCATATCCAAGCCTCTCATAAGCTCAATTTCACCTATTTTACCTGATAAACACAAAAAAATAATACCTATGCAATTATCATTGCAAATATGTGAGAAATCATGCTCAAATAACCTAGAAACACAACTTTGACTCTTAGGCTTAATAAGTCATTAATTTCACATATTAGTGCACATATAAAATATAAATCATGTGAAATAAGCCTAATAAAAGTAATAAGAAATTATCATAATAACTCCTGACAGAGAGTTATCAATAATATCCTTTCATTTCCTTAGGATATCCCACAAATTTACACTTATCCGCTTTGGGTCCGAGCTTGTCTGTTTGTAAACGTTTTACATAGACATCGCAAACCCAAATCTTCATAAATGACACTATGGGGCGCTTCTCGGTCCATATCTTATATGGTGTCATCATGACTAATTTGGATGGAACACGGTTAATGGTGAAAGTTGCCGTCATTAGAGCATGTCCCCAAAATGATATTGGAAGATCAGTTTGACTCATCATAGATCGCACCATATCTAATAGTGTGCGATTCCTCCTCTCGGACATGCCACTCCATTGTGGCGTTCAGGGTGGAGTGAGTTGGGATACTATCCCACACTCTCTAAGATATTCGTCAAACTCTTGGCTCAAGTATTCTGCTCCACGATCCGATCGGAAAGCCTTAATACTTTTACCAAGTTGCTTCTCTACTTCATTCTTGAATTCTTTGAACAATTCGAAGGATTCAGATTTGGCCTTCATAAGGTATAAAAATCCATATCTACTGAATTCATCAGTAAACGTAATGAAGTAGGTGTAACCACCTCTGGCAGGCGTGGGAAACGGCCCACATACATCAGTATGTATGAGTGCTAGTAAATAACTAGTCCTCTCACCTTTCTTATTGAAAGGGGACTTTGTCATTTTTCCCAATAAACAAGACTCGTGTGTCTCATACGATTCCAAATTAAATGAGTCTAGAAAACCATCCTTATGGAGTCTAGATGTGCATTTCTCGTTTATATGGCCTAAACGACAGTGCCATAGATATGTAGGATTTAAATCATTAGTTCTAATCCTTTCAGTATTTATGTTATAGATGGAATTATTTAGATCAAGAATATACAATCCATTAGACAAATGCGCACTACAATAGTGCATACTATCAAAATAAATGGAGCAACACTTGTCCTTTGTTGAAATAGAAAAACCCTTCTCGTCCAAACAAGAAGCGGAAATAATGTTTCTGCTCATAGCTGGCACATAATAGAAATTGTCTAATTCTAAAATAAGTCCAGAAGGCAAAGATAGCTCATACACGCCTGTAGCTAATGCAGCAACTCTTGCTCCATTTCGGACGCGCAAATCTATCTCCCCTTTAGCCAATCATCTACTTCTTTTCAAATCCTGAACATTATCCACATCCAGTATCCAATACCCAAGATGAAGAAATAGATAGATTGAAGTCTAAAAAAAATACCTGGTGGTGGAATCACTATTCCAAGCTTTTTATCCTCTATATACTTGGGGCAATTCCTCCTCCAGTGACCCGGCTGGCTACGGTAGTGAAAATCACCTTTAGCCACGTCCCCACCAGGCTTTAGGGCTTCCTTGGAATTTTCAACTTTCTTGCGCTTTCCTTTAGAGGTAGAGGCAACTCCCTTGCCTTTCCTTTTATTGACCATCAGTATGGCCTTGCCTTTTGCCTTTATTGATGCTCTGTTCAGCTGTCCTTATCATGTTCAGCAAGTCCGGCAGAGCTTTACAGTTCTCATTCATGTTATAGTTCCTGATGCTATCTGGAAACGATTGCAAGACAATATCTATTTCCAAATCTTGGCCGAGTGGGAACCCCAGCCTCGTTAGATTCTCTATGTATCCGATCATTCGGTGTACATGAGGCCCAACTGGGTTCTCTTCTGCGAGATTGATCTTGAACAGTGCTTTGGACACTTCATACTGCTCATGCCTCGCCTTTTCTTGAAACATTTGTTTCAAGTGTTCGATCAGATCGTAGGCTTCCATGTTCTCGTGTTGCTTCTGAAGCTCCGAGGTCATGGTGAAAAGCATGAGACAAGTCACATCAATAAAATCATCCACATGTTTCTGATGTGCTCTCACAACAGGTAGAACATACTCATCCTAGGGTGGTTATGGTATAGGATTGTCTAAGACGTTCAGTTTCATTTTCTTGCTTAAGGACGATCCTTAAGTTTCTGTACCAGTCAAGGAAATTTGTTTCAGAAAGTTTGTCCTTCTCAAGGACATATCGTAGGAATGAAGTCGATGCGTGATGGTTTGTCATTGGAATTCTACTAAAAGAGAAATGTGCAATTTTAGTATTTTAAACAGTTTAACTATATTCAACAATGGCTAGATCATTAAATATAGCTCCCACTATTTTTCTCGGATTAATAGCCCTCACCATTGATGCGGAAAATATCATATATATTTTATAGTGAGTTCAAGATCCATATTTCACTTCTTCTTGAGCTTGCTTTGGCAAGTCACCCAAGAATTGGTTACTTAGATAGGAATCATTCCAATTGCATCCCATGCAACTCTTTGTCCAATTAGGTGAATAATTTCTTATTCTTTATCCTTTAGATAACACCCAATTGTCATGCCTCTAGGCTCATCAATCCAATTGATTTTACCCAGTTTTGTCCAACATCTTGCTTCAACAATCACACATTACTTGTTTGTGTCGCCCGCAACACACCAAGGTGAAATAAAACGCCTTGCTTTAGCAAGCCCGAATTTAATAGACCTTGATCATGAAGGGTGTTTAGGCAAGAGAAGGCAAGACGCAATATGTCCATTGAGGGATTTAATAGTCATTATTTAATTGTTCGGTTGATCCCATCAACACAATATACTTATTTGGATTGGGTAATCCACAATAAAAGATCAAACCTTTTTATTATTATCTTGTTAACGTTTTGCTTGTATCACCCATACACACAAAAAAAAAAAAAAAAAAAAAAAAACAAGACATAAATAATAAACATTCACAAAAGAAAAATTAATGTGGCATGGATATGGCCCCTAGACTAAGATATTACGAAGTCAATGATAATATCTATATGCCCTAAAGTGACAAGCTCATCTCCATGTGCTATCCACCATAGTCGCGCGCCTAGGATGGGAGTCCTCGTCGTCTTTGTGGCTTTTTGGTCCTCCGGTTCTCTTCTCCATGCTCTTGGCTATCATCTAAATATTCTAATTATAGCATAACATCTAGAATAAATAAATAATAAAACCTCACATGTTGAGAAGATGATTAGCTCGTAGGTCGTAAAATTAACTAACTATTACATTAATTTAATCAGCTCGCAGGTCGTAAACCAAACCACAAAAATAAATATCCACAACCTAGGCCATATCCATACACCATGCAACAAAGCACATAATACAGTTAAAACAAATTTTTAACGCGCTTGTTCAATTTTTATTTGAAATTAGGAAACTAGGGTCAAAATAGTCCAAGGAGTCCACCATCCACTATGGCAGAACCACCCAAGGACTAAGGCTAGGCCTTGGGCCGGTCGTCCGAGCCTCACCCGCGGCTAGGACGCATGCTAGGCCGGCCCAACCCCTTGGCCGAGCCCTAGCTTGGGCGGCAAGGCAAGGGGGCGGTCCCAATAGGGGATGTTCCTCCTTTATGGAATTGTTTCCAAAACAATTCCTTGCCTTGTTTCCCAAGTTTAGCTGTTTCCAAGTTTGAAAAACCTCTTTTCCAAGCTTGTTCCCAAACCCTAGTTCCTAGTGTAGGGTTTTGATCATGGATACGCAACGGAAAAATAAATTATCCATTCAAGACCCTCCAAGGATCACAGGAAGAGAATCATAACGATGGTAAAGGAAGAATCATGTTACACACCTTAGGGTTCTCCTGTGATGACTTGTAACGAGAATTGTGTCACGTCTCTACGGTTGATCCACGCCTAGGATTGATGTCTAGATCTTCCTTCTCCTTGGTGCTAGCTCGGACCGGAGGAAGAGGAAGAATAAATCGCGCAACGAGGCGGCCTCTCTTTGTGGCCGACGGGTAGGGGGCGAACCCTGGGGGTCGGGTTTGGCCTCCTTGTCTCTTGCTCTCTCTCCTTTGTTCTCTCCCACTCAACTGTTATGAGCATTAGTGTGGGAAGGAAGCTAGGAATATCCTTTATATAGTCCAACAACTCCTTGTCAACTACCTGAAGGCCCTTCCTAATCCTACAAGAGTTCGGATTAGTCCCTTCCTTGCATATTAGTCCTACTAAGTTTGCAAGGTGTTGCAAAGTGATCCTTCTAATTAATTAATCATATTAATTAATTCCCAAATCTAGTTCAACCCTATTTAGCGTGTGACCCCACATGTTCTATCAAGTTGGTAGCAACAATTTGCTAATATAGAGCGGTCTCTAGCAAGACATTCATTCTAGCTAACTAATAGAATAGTCATCCGACAAACCTTGTGCAAGTAATTCTCACATCCCTTTGTCTCTATATTCGGATTGCACACGAGAAATACAAGTCACAATCGTATATCCAATCCATATTTTCGCGATCCTGGGAATAGTCTTATTCGTGCAAATAACATCAATATCCTATATTGATTTATTTGAGTCTAGCCAGACATTCCGTAAGCACTATCCCTCGAGTGGCCTCGGATATTTTCTCCCATTATGTGGGAGGAAAAAATTATATCTACGACTACTACGATTTCAAGCTTGCTTCTTATTGTATCTGCTATGCGCCTTTATGGCTACCCAGTTACGGTGTAGCGTTTGACGCTACCAAAATCACAATAATCCACAACTAGATAATCTAGTGACTTCAAGTCTAAGGATGACAATGAGGTTGTCACCACGAGAAGCGCTTGTGACTTTACCTAACATGTATGTAGCCTTCTCGGTGATGGGTCAATCCAGTATGCCATTACCCTTAATGCATACCCATGTGTTGGATCATGATATCTCCATATCAATCCAACCCCATACTAGTCTATAGATGATTGTTCCACTTAATCATTATAGTGGACTAGGGATATTTAAGATAAACAACACAATTGTAAATCTAAGGGATTCATTATATTTAATATCTAATAAATAATACAATGAATATTCTAGTCCAAAGTTATTCACATCCTATGTGATCAAAATCACCAATCTTCACATCCAATGTTAAATTAGGTCTTGTTTTTTTTTAATTAAATTCAATTTGCATCTAATATGCCAATTAATTTCCATTTTCCCGTAATTTAAATAATACGGTGTATAAAATGAAATCGTAACACATAAAATCATGTTATGCGCTACGACATGTGTCTCTGATACCACTTTTGGGTTTTGATGCAGGTTACAGAGCGGAAACAAACTTAATCCTGCTAAAATCCCACCAAGGATCACAGGCAAGCCATCATAACATGATAAGGGCATAAAAGATGTGTACCTTAGTTTGGAAGATCACACGAAGAATAGTGTTTTCGTCTCTATGAATATCCACACCTTGGATTCTTGATTGGATTCCTTCCCACCGTGTAGTACTAGCAACGAGGAAAGGAGGAACGGATCACACAAAACGAGGAGGAGGCGCGCCCAAAGTAGGGTCGGCGGCTCCAAGGAGGGGGCGGACGGGTTGGCTTCGGCCTTCCTTTTCACTCTTCTCTTGCTTTGTTATGTTCTCTCAAATAATGAATTGTGTTGAGAATTAACAAGCTAGAGTTCCTTTATATAGTAATAAATCTTTATTAACTACATAAAGGCCCCAATACTAAACATGTCTTTACATGGATTAGTCCACTTGCAAATTAATCCTACTAAGTTTGCTTGTGGCTTCGCTATGATCCTTTTATTAATTAGTCCAACTAATTAATACCTATATCCAATTTGATCCATCCGGTGTGTGACCCCATAGGTTTCTACTTAGTTGGTAGCAACTACTTACTAACATGGAGCGGTGTCTAGCAACACATCCATGCCACCCAACTAATAGAAATAAGTCCGTGATCCCGACAAACCTTGTTCCCAATGTTCATGTATTGTGTTATCCCTTTGTCTCCATATCCGGATTGGGCACGAGACATAATATTCACACTCGTATATCCAATCCATAGTTTCTCGATCCTGGGAATATGCTTATGCGAGCAGATAACATCAATATCTCCATATTTATTTATCTGAGTCTGGCTAGACATTCAATAAGCACCATCCCTCGAGTGGCCCATGGATATTTACTCCCATTATGTGGGAGGGACAAATCCTCTCTACGCCACTACGATCTCTAAGCTTGCTTCCTATCATGCCCGATAACTATCTTCATAGTTACTCGGTTAAGGCACAACGTTTGATAATATCAAAGCATGATATTCCACAACTAGAGTATCTAGTGACTTCAAGTCTAAGGATTAAAATATCATTAGCACTACGAGAAGCGATTGTGACTTTGACATAATCTAATGCATCCTTCTCGTTGTGGGTCAGTCCAGTATGCCATTACTCCTAATGCATACCCATGTGTTAGACTTGATATCTCCATATCAATCTACACACATACTAGTTCATAGTTCATCGTCCTATTAATCAGTATAATGGATTAGGGATATTTAAGATAAACATCACATTGTATCTAAGGACTTTATTATATTAAATGTCACAATAAATAATAAATGAATGTTATAGCCAAAACATTGTTCATACTAAATATAGATTGCCTCTATGGAACCTATTCCAACAGGAAGAACCAAGCATATGCGGATTTTATTGTAGGTGGAGGAGGTCCGAAGAAGGTCAAGTTCTCTAAACCCCATGGGGGGGGGCTATCTTGGCCCTTAGCGTGTGATACTTTTGTCACGTGATCTGGTTATGGAGCGATTGGTTTTAGGCACATCTGTGTCAATTCAGGGACTAGCTGGATGACTCTTGTCAATGGTGCATCGGGCCTGGAATTGACATTTGGTACTTGTCGTGGTGCAATGGTCATGTCTGAGTGAATGTATTCGAGTCTAGTTCAAGGTGGAGCACTTGTTTCCATTTCTGGAAGTGTATCCACGAATTTGGCGCATTTGTTCCAGGAACTTATTGGGGTTGGAGCAACATCTGGCGCATCGGGGATGCGTACTAGGTTTTGTTCTTAGAGACGCATTTGTATCATGACGCATTTGTATCATGTTTGAGGAAAGAAGCTTCAGGTTTGCGTTCGAGTGGTTGAGAGGATTCAAGGCAAGGTGGAGCTGTATCTTAAATCAATGCAACCAAGACTCGACGAGGATTCAGGTTACTAGTTCGATTCGAGTTAAGGTGGAGCTTTGTTGGAATAACTCGAATCAAAGACCGGCAAATCGAATGAATAATGAGGAGGACGACGAAGAAATAAACAAGTTCTGGGTCATGGAGAGAGCTGCAATTCGTACAAATTCTTTTCCATGTTCGCACGAATACAATGAAAACTAAGGTGAAGGTCATTCTATTCGCACTAAAAGACATGGAGTGTTCGCACTGACAAGGAGTGTTCGCACGAACACATGTCCTTTTTTTTGGGGGAATTTTAAAGGTAGTGTCCTCACTGAAATCCCTCGGAGAGATCCAAGTGTGCACCTCAAATAGAGAATAAGAACACAGAGAGATGTAGGGTATGTGTAGGGAGAGGGTAAGCACTGGAAACTGCTTGAGAGAGAGAGACAGTAGGCTGAGAGAGAGAGTAGGTTGCTTAGCGTTCCAAGAGGTGAGATGTATCGGTTTGTACTCAGTGTTGTAATGGAAAGCTAACGATCATATATATAGTGGGGAAGTGACCTTTGAGGGGACTAATGCACCATAAGTGGCGGCTTAATGATAGACCCTCAACAGCACGTTCGATCGTGTATATAGGAACCGTTACGTATCTGCCCACAAGTATTGGAGACCGTTATGAGATCAACCACATTCATGGGACACGTAAGCCTAGGACCTCTCAGTTAGCTACCAGAGGTCGCGCGCGAGCTTAGTTGTCGCACGCGCGCACCTTACCCTAGCCTCCAGACCACTAAGTCCCTACTGGTCCCGTGTTGATACGCGAGGGCCCTGTCTCGCAGCCCCCATGTGGACAAGCATAGGTAGTTGTCCAGTGTGTATGGAGCACAACTGGGTGAGCTGGATTGCTGCCACGTGGCTGTGATCTGCTTGTCTGGAAAGCTGTATCTACATTAGCCCCATTATGCACGAATGTCACGCGCGCGTCCGTTGTGCAGTCGCTCAAAATCAGCCGTGCGTGGGCCCCACGCAGATGCTTTAAACTTTGTTTAAAATTCAAATTCTTAGCCCCGGTCATAGCCATGATTACCTAGGGTTTGGGAGCGCCGTTTAGTCTCTGCCGAAGCGTGGCCACTGTCAAGTTAATCAAACGTCACCCAATTTCCCCTATTTTCGAGTCAATGATAGCTGATAGGTCGTCAATTTCGTCGGATTCCGAAGCGTTGCTTTTTGCGCAAGACCCGAGCAGATCAGAGATTATCAGAAGCAACATGCTCTAGTTTGCAGGCAGTAATACTCATCACCCCTCTGCAGTGAATTGTCGAAGGGACTGGTAAGGACATTCCCCCCTTTTTACATTTTGATCTTTAGACCTACATCTTACTGAGCATTGTCATGTTTTTATGCATAGTAGGGGTGTTCAAAAACCCGAGCGATCCGCCCAAACCGGCCGGTCCTAGCCGAACCTACCCGAAATGTAAAGACAATGGGGCTAAATGATCGGTTTCGGGTATGAATAATTTCAACCCGCCCAACTGTCGACTGATCATGGTTTTCAAAATGTTTCGGCCGGTTAGCCCCAAACCGCCCCGCCCAACATGAGCACACATTTTTTTATATCATAGTAAGTATATAATTTTAACATGATACACTTATTCAAATGACTGATTATAGAATGATTCGATAAATAATTTATTTTCTCTTTACCACGTATATTAGTTTATGCAATTAGTCATTATGAACTTTTTTCCTTCTCCAAATGTCCCATGGAAAAACAATAATATGGACTATGAAGAAAGTTTATAGTACTAGTAGAAATTAATTTGAAGAAATTTTGCGAGAGTAAGACTTTCTGCTAGTTTTTCATCCATCGTATAATTGAGTTTGTGATTCTAACGGATATCCACCTGCATTTTATTGGAAAAAAACCCGCCCAAACCGAGTCGAACCGAGCCGAGCCGAAATGATCGGTTAGGTTTGGGTTCATCGGTTACTTGATTAGGTTTGGGTAGAAATTTTTTCAACCCGAGATACTTGGGTTGAGGGAGAAATATGGGTTTCACCCGCCCAAACCGCCCCGCGAACACCCCTAATGCATAGGCATTGATCAAGCTTGCCTTGAACGTCTAATGAAAGTGCGTGTATCCTTCCGGACTGCATTTTCTAGAGTACTGGAGGTGTCCTCGATAGAAAGAGGGAAGCTTTTAAAAGAAATTTCCGTTCTTTTGGGAAAGATTCATGAGACCACCCCTGCAGGCACCACGGTTGCCAATGTTCAGGACTTTCTTGCAAGCACGCAAAGGCTTCAGCAAACTGCAGCTGCGCGATCGGACTTGAACTTTCTCGTACGGAGGTTGGTTAGAATCAGGATCTCTGTCAATCTCCGATCTGAGCTCGCTGCTTATAGAGAGGAGACTGCTGCTCTCAATGCGCGCAGGGAAGTGCTGGAACAAATGGGTAAGGAGTACGAGGCTGCTGTGAAGCATCATGAGGATAATAAAACTCGCATTGAGGATCTTGCTGCTAATTCACTCAAGTTTTCAGCGAGAGACTCCCTCCTGAAGGATTTCTTCGAAGATTAAAATATCAGTGCCGCTACTCCATTGCTTTTTATTTCGAAGTAACCTTTGTGCAACTTGTGGCTGCGCTCCTTGGATCATCTGCTTTATGTTTTGCACATACTGGCTCCGCGCATCCTTTTGAAATGATACCTTCATGCTTTTGCTTGGTTGTGTTTTTTTTTATGGTCACGAAGTCTCGTGTTTGCTCCTTTGAATGATATCGCCGTCAGGCTCGTGCGTCGCGTGGATACGCATAATTGCCCTATATTTGTGCATGGTTGCGCTTGGTTGTTGCCATATGAGACAGGCTTATGCAGGCATCTTTGTTGCCACCTAGGCAGGCACACTTACACTTGTCTTTTTATGAGTCTTGCTACTTTCATCAAAAGATAGGCCTTGGTTGTCTTTGGCCATTATCTAAATAGATAGGTTTTGATTTTACATTACTGCTACCATATGAGGTAGGCTTACGTTTATGTTTGTTGCTACTATATGAGGTAAGCTTTGAGTTTATGTTCGACTGCTATCTAAGTAGATAGACTTTTAAGTTTGCAATCCTGCTATCATATGAGATAGGCTTACGTTACGTTTGGCTGCTATCTAGGCAGATAGGCTTTTAAGTTTGCAATCCCGCTACCATATGAGATAGGCTTACGTTTACATTTGGCTGCTATCTAGGAAGATAGACCTTTAAGTTTGCAATCCCGCTATCATATGAGATAGGCTTACGTTTATGTTTGGCTGCTATATAGGCAGATAGGCCTTTAAGTTTGCAATCCCACTATCATATGAGATAGGCTTACTTTTATGTTTGGCTGCTATCTAGACAGATAGGCTTTTATGCAGCTATCATATGAGATATGCTTACGCTTTTGGGAAGACAAGATAATATTTGTAGCTAATAAAAGAGTTCTCATATGGGAGAGTTATTTTATATTATTCCTCATATGGGAGGATTTGCGAATGATATCTAATGAAAATATTTGATCAAAGTAGAAAGGTAAAGTTAGGGATAATACTTTTTCAGCCACCACATGTTGACCGGTGTTTGAGTGGTGGCTGTTCTGTGGCAGCGGAGGATGCTGCAGTAACCACTGTCGAAGACCTCTTTGACTTCAAAGGGCCCCAGTTAGCCAAAAACTTGAGATGGGCCGCCTCGCGCATGCAATGGTCAGAAGCTCGTAATACTAGGTCGCCTGTTGCAAAGTCCCTATGCTGGACTTTTTTGTTAAATGCACGCGAGATCGTCTCCTTGTATCTTGTGTTTTCTCTCATAGCCTCCTCGCGCCTTTCCTCTAATAGGACAAGATCATGGTCACGCTCGTTATCATTTAGGGCACTGAAAGCCAGTCTTGCTGAGTTCACTTTAACTTCAGAGGGGACAAATGCTTCAGCCCCATAGCATAATAAGAACGGAGAAGTCCCTGTGGGAGTCCTCCGCCATGTGCGATATGCCCAAAGCGATGTTCTCAAAGAATCTTCCCATCTTTTGTGATCATCAGCAACCATTTTGCTCAATATTCGCAGTAACGTCTTGTTGGTGGCTTCTGCTTGCCCGTATCCCTTTGGATAGTAGGGTGTCGATCATATTTGTCTAACGTTGTACCCCATTAACTTTTCGGCCACCTGGTGATTGACGAAAGGGGTTCCATTGTCAAATAATATGGTATTAGGGATACCGAAGCGATGCACAATGTTTTCCTGTATGAACTTAAGTACGGCTGCTGCATTTGCCGTATGGAGTGGGATTGCCTCCACCCATTTGGTAAATTGCTCTATTCCTGTGAGTATATATTCATACCCGCGCGAAGGAGGTCGTATCGGTCCGATGAAATCTAGTGACCAAGTATGGAACGGCCACGGAGTGCCCAACGCGTGCAAATCGACCACAGGAGCATGGACTAAATTTCCATGGAATTGGCATTGCTGGAATCTTCTGACTTTTACACGGCAATCAGTTTCCATGGTTGGCCAGAAGTACCCGACTGTTAAGAGTTGTTTGCATAACTTTGCACCTCCTTGATGCTCTACTTGATGAGACATTTCCATGACTTCCTGGTTCTCTTGTCCGCTTAAACATCTGAGCAAGTTTTCTTTGTGCCCCTTTCGCCATATCAATCCTTCCTGCAAGACGTATCGAGTTGCTTTCCTTCTCATCTTTTCAGCCTCCTTTTGTTGGTAGACAGGGTCCCATCCCATAGGTAGTCAATTATTGGTGTTCGCCAGTCCTTATCTTCAATTGCAGCGATTTCCATTGATTCTTTGATCAATGAACATTTTTCGCAGCTGCTCTGTATGATATCCGCGAAGTATGACATCTCCGGGCAGTGGATTCCATACTGTTGAACTTTCCGATAGATAGAAATCTCGTCATCTCCGCATGAATGATGGTGGATCTTCTTCAATATTGCTCGACCTTCTTTTCTGTCACACATCGCATGAGGATGCCCCCAGGGCCTTTGTGGTACAGCAAGTCATCGTGTATGTAAAATCCCTTGACAGAAACCCAAGTTTCTTTACTAGTTCCGTTAGCCATCGGCTGTAGAATAAGCTTTCTCCAATCTGTCTCTTCAGAAGGCTCCTCCTCACATAAATCTTTTACCAAGGACGGTGCTGCTTTGACTTGAATCAATATCTGGGCTGGTCATTTTTCAGGGATAATTTTTTACCCCAAAGTTGCCAGCGCGTCGGCATGACGATTATCGGATCTGAGAGTGTGCTCGTATTTGACGGATTCGGATTTCTGGACCAACTCTGCACTATTGATCGATATTTGAGCAAGTTAATTTCCTTTAAAGCGTACTCTCCCGCAGCTTGCTTGACGATTAGCTTCGAATCTCCCATGACGATGAGATTCTGGACCTCTAAGGCTTTGGCTGGGAGGAGCCCTGCAATCAAGGCTTCATATTCGGCTTCGTTGTTGGTCACTGCGAAGTCTAGTTTGGTTGACATCTGGATGACTTCTTGGTCAGGCTTGATCAACACTATTCCGATCCCTCCTCCTGATCTTGTCGAAGATCCATCAAAATGCAGCTTCCAATAGTGATCGCTGATTGCATATATCTAGGGTCCTTTGGGCTCCTCTAACACAGGTTCGTATTTTTCTTCTGGGAACTGGGCTAGCAGATCTGCCAATTCTTGGGACTTAATTGCCTTTGGTCGCATATAGTTTATGTCATACTGGGAGATGGTCATGTACCATTTTGCAAGTCTCTTGGAGGGATGTGAATGCCCCAGCAAATAACTTATGGGATCGTGGTTAGTTACAACAACCACTTTATGAGAAACAAAAAACAAGGCCAAGCAGTGTCGTTCTATGTCTGTGTACCGGGAGTCCGCATATTGAATCATGCGCGAGATGTAGTACACTGGCCTTTCTTGTCCTTCGAACTCCTGGGATAGTAACGCTCCAATGGACCTCTTGGTTGAAGTCAGGTACAACAGTAGAGGTGACCCTAGCTGTGGTGCGATCATGAACCTCAAGGATGTCAGTATGTTTTTTAACTTTTCAAATGCGGCCAGATGCTCCTCTGTCCATAGGAATGTCACGTTCTTCTTGAGCAAGCTGGTGAAGCAAAAGGTCAACTCCGCAATGGTCGGTATGAACCTTTGCAGATACGACAACTTCTCTAAAAATGACTTTAATTCATTTTGAGACCGTGGTGTGGGCAAGCTTGTGATTGCTGAAATCTTGGATGGGTCAGGCTCGATCCCATGTCTGTGGATTACACAGCCTAGGAGTTTTCCAGATGTTACTCCGAAAGCGCACTTCTTCGGATTCATTTTTAGCTGGAAGGCGCGGCATCTGTCGAAAACCTTCCTTAAATCCCTTAGGTGATCCTGCTTTCGCCTTGATTTGACCACCAAGTCATCCACATAAAATTCAGGCTCATGATGCATCATGTCGCGAAATAATGCCATCATGGCGCGCTGATACGTTGCCCCCCGCGTTCTTTAGACCAAACGGCATAACCGTGTAGTTGAAGACCCCTACAGGCGTGATGAATGTCGTTTTCTTTGCATCTTCTGGATCCATCTTGATCTGGTTGTAGCCACTAAATACATCCATGAAACTGAACATTTCATGGCCGGCGGTGGAATCAATCAACATGTCTATGTTCGGCAGAGGGAAGTCGTCCTTCGTCCAGAACTTGTCCAGGTCCCTGAAATCAACACATACACGGAGACTCTCATTTTTTTTCAAAACAGGGACTATATTTGCGAGCCACGTCGGATGGTGATTAGACTCGATGAATTTGGCATTCAACAACTTGACAATCTCCTCCTTGATTTTGACATTTATCTCGGGCTGGAAGTTTCTCGCACTTTGCTTGATTGGCTTCGACCCTGGAACCACATCCAGCCTGTGCATAGTGATGTCTTGATCTAGCCCAGGCATCTCATCAAAATATCATGCGAACACATCCCTGTATTCCTTCAATAATTTGATCAACTTGTGTTCTTCCCCCTTGCCGATATCCGCGCTAAAGGAGAATGGTCTCCTCTTTTCCTCGGTGGGACTCAAGAGTACTTCCTTTAATTCTTGCTTCTTTGGCCTTGGGCGATCCTCCATGCATTCAGGAGCTTCCTTTATTTCCCCTGATAAATCCTTGTCTTTATCCGAAGCTTCCGTTAGCTCATAAACTTGTTCAAGGGTACTTTCAACGGGGCAGGTTGAGGGCGACCCCGTGCGCCTTTGGATGCGGTAGCGCTTCCTCTCGTCGTGTTGCTCTTTACCGTCGTGTTGTACGACTCTCTTCAAGGTATAAACTTTTTTATTACCGTTAGCTACTTTGGGAGCTTCTCCCTGCCTGGGCCGCTTCTCCATTGGCTCCTTTCGCATCGTCATTACTCCGGCCGTTAATTGGCATTGTATGTTTTCCTCCTTGGGTACTGGGGTGGTTCTGCCTGCAAACCACACTGCGTCGGACAGGTGCGCTTCCTCCAGATCAAAGGGACTCGCTGAGGCGGGTATCACGACCACCTTGTCCTTCCAGATAGCTTTCATTACTTGGTGCACTTTAGAAGTCACGACATCAAAGCGATGAATCCATGCTCGTCCAATGATCATATGGTAAGTCTTGTTGGCGTCAATGACATGGAACTTGGCAAAACAGTTAATCTTCTCGATCTGGATTCTTAGTCGAATCCAGCTGGTCATCATTCTGGAGTCATCTCAAAATCCTGCCAACAACGATGGATTCTTTATGATTTTTCTTTGAGGGACTCCTTCTAGTTGCAAGGTTTTGAGTGAAACTACATTCACCGCAGCTCCACCATCGATAAAGGATCGCTTGAATTTGACATTGTTGATGGTGGTTGTCACGTACAGTGGTCTCTGATGTTCAGTGTCGATACTTCTGCCCAAGTTATCGAATGTCATGACCGGACCTCCTGATTGCGCGACTTTCATAACTTCCCAATTGGAGGCGACCAACTCCTCACCATGGTCTTTAGCCACTTTGAGGATCGTTTTCGTCATCTCATGTATGCAATCTTCTGAGAGGCTCATTCCGTTAAAAAACTCAGCGAACCTGGCAGAGTTTTTTATCCAGTTAGTGCGCGAATCCTCCGTGTCAACATCATAGCCTTTATACTCGTGGATTTCCGCAATATCTCGGACTTCTCCATCCGCGACCTCTTCAAGGCCCAAGATTGAAATCATGGCTATTTCCTTCCCCTTTGATTTCCTCTGCGCATGAGATGGCAAGGGATCGCTGCGCAACTCTTTGGATGGCTCCTTGGCGACTAGCTTCCCCTCCTCAATTTGCATGTTCATTAGTTATCTGAGTTTCTTGCATACTTTGGTAGGGTGCATGACCTGTCCGTGGCATTCGCACCACCTGGGGTTTCGCAGTTGCTCCCCTGTTGACCTATGTTCTATTACCGACAAACTTCCGTCCCTTCGCCACTTCTTACAAAGAATAAATGCCTCTTCAATCGAACAGGGCAGAAGTGGTGCTCCCTGGGGCGCGAACCGCTGCTTTTTTGCGGAGTGATAGTGTATGGACGCTGACATCTCCTGTCCGCTTGTAGTTAAACTCCCCCTCCTTGAAGATGGTATTCGCCTGCATGCGCTTGCTAGCGAACCTCTTCTTCATCCTTTCCACCAGGGTTTCCACGTTCCTGGTGCTTTCCACCAATCTGGAAAAGGTAAGCATATTCAAGTTAATGAGCATACCCTTGTATTCGTCGCGCATGCCCTGAAGGCATATTTCCACCAGTCGACTTTCGAGGACGTCGTCGACACATTCCAAGGACTTGGCCCTGAACCTTTTGATGAAGGCAACTCCCTCCTCTTCATGTCTCTGGTACATGCGTGAGAGATGGATAGTGCTGACCTTTTCTTCGACTTGGAAGAATTTGGTGTAGAATTTCTTCACCATGTCTTCCCATGTCTTGACGGATCCTTCTTCCAGGGTCCTATACCATTTGTACGCGACAGGCCCCAGAGACTTGGGAAACTCGCGCATCAATAACCTGGTGTCTACCTCGTGTGGGCCCATCATGTCAACGAATCGCATCACATGCTCGTGTGCGTTCTCGCCGACGTCATCAAAATTCTCCCACTTGAGTGCTTTGTATCGAGGGGGTTGGGCATCAGGTAGATTTCCCGTGGATGGGAGGCGCGCTGTCAACCTTTGGGATGACGACCTCTGCGAAGCTCTGGTGCGCGATGATGCTGTCTATACGTTGTTCCAAGGCCGCGAAGCCCGGAATGTAGGGCATCGTTGGATCATAGGGAGGTGGCGGTGGAAGTGCATGGCTGCCTAGATTCCCACCTACGTGATAAGGCACCGCCGAGTATGACGTAGGGATCCCCATCGTCATTAGGGAGGAGGTCGTCAGGATGCCCGGTGCCTGAGGCCCAAGGACACTGTAAAAAGAAGATTGCGCAACAGACGTATGCACTATAGATGAGGTTGCCTCCACTGGTAGGGGTAACGAGGTTGTCAGTGATGGGACTGAACCCATGTGGTGGTGTTCTGAGCAATCCTTCCCAAGATTTCCATGATCTGAGAAATCTGGGCAGACTGGGCCTGCATCATCTGATCTTGACTCTGAATCGTGGCTTGGAGTGCCTCTAAAGAGGGCCCTCCTTCAGCATCTACTTGCGCACGGACGTTGGGATTGGCAGTAGTATTGAGATGTCCATCTTCTCCTGAGGTCTCCTCATGGGAAGGTGACCGTTCGCCGTCACGAGCGTGTGCATCAGAAGACATTATGGAAGGGTTAAAAAGGATTGAAGGTGGATGTTCACGTCGGGTTCACCAAATTGTGCTCACTGAAATCTCTCGGAGAGATCCAAGTGTGCACCTCAAGTAGAGAATAAGAACACAAAGAGATGTAGGGTGTGTGTAGGGATAGGTTAAGCACTGGAAACTACTCGAGAAAGAGACAGTAGGCTGAGTGAGAGAGTAGGTTGCTTAGAGTTCCAAGAGCTGAGATGTATCGGTTAGTACTCATTATTGTAATGGAAAGCTAACGATCCTATATATAGTGGGGAAGTGACAGTTGAGGGACTAATGCACCATAAATGGCGGCTTAATGATAGACCCCCAACGGCACGTTCGACCGTGTATATAGGAACCCTTACGTATCTGCCCGCAAGTATCGAAGACCGTTATGAGATCAGCCACATTTATGGGACACGTAAGCCTAGGACATCTCAGTCAGTTACCAGAGGTCGCGCGCGAGATTCGTTGTCGCACCCGCGTGATTGGTCTTTCCCTAGCCTCCAAACCACTAAGTCCCTACAGGTCCCGTGTTGATACGCGAGGGCCTTGTCTCGCAGCCCCCACGTGGACAAGCATAGGTAGTTGTCCGGTGCGTATGGAGCACAGCTGAGTGTGCTGGATTACTGCCACGTGGTTGTGATCTGCTTGTCTGGAAATCTGTATCTATAGGTAGCTAACATCGTTGTTAAAGAACTACGTTAATTCTTGTGTTCTCGATTTTGTTTCTCAGTATTTGATTCGTTTTTGCTCGATATTCAGTTATAACAGATATGTCAAATTCCTTTCTACATGGTACACCAGAAGAAGATGTTTACATAGTCAGTGGTGGAGCCAGGATTTTATCGAAGGGGGGGGGGGAGGGTGGGGCACAACTCGGGTAAAATTTCTGAACCGTTATGGGTAATTTTTTTGATAGTTTAAAGGGGCACATGAATTTTGGTGACTGTATTTGTTAAACTATGTGGGATACTTTTGTTTTTTAACATCTTCAGTTTAGTGAAATATATGTGGGAAAAAAATAAAACAACCACCGAATGACTCAAACGAAGGTTCACCGGGCTAGATTTGCATGTGTCTCAGCTTCTGTTCGGACAGTATTGTATGTTACTGTTTTTCAGAAGAAAAAAAAACAACTACCGAAGGACTCGAAAACCTCCCTGACTTGAACCCCTCACTGACCACATGTTTAGAAGCCTTGCACTTTACCAACTAAGCTAAAGCTACTTTTGTGTTACAACTTAAGTGAAATCTTTTTGTATTATTAATGTTCAGTTTATGCGCGAAAAAAATTAATACACCCCGTAGGGGATTTGGACCCTTGCCCACTAGTTTACAAAACTGGTGCATTACCAACTGAGACAGACAAGCTCTCATGTCATTTCTTATGCGGGACATTAATATAGACTGATCATGGGCACAATTGAAAAAATCCTACAAAATTAGAGGTAATTTAGTGCTTCTGAAAATTTTTGGGGGGACACGTTCCCCGGGCCCCTACATGGTTATTCCCCCGTACATAGTCTGATATGCGGCTCCCCTACCTCCCGGCTCAGATAATGAGGGGACGTTGGGTTCGGTAGACGAGGCCTAGTCCTGGTCAAATAGCCCTTCACTTTGATGGCTCAGTTTGTCTTAAACATGGTGCAGGGGGCGGTATTTTTTGCGATCATGAAGGTAGACGTATTACTGCATATTCATGCAACTTTGGGCAAACTTCATCAATTGAGGCGGAACATGTCCTTCCAGCTGGCCTGAATGTTGTATATTGCCCATGCCTCTCTTTAGATAGTATCTTTGGCGAATCGATTCTTGTAATCCATGCAATTAGAGGAACGATGACGATTCTTTGGCGTATTTCCCCCACTGTCATGGCTTGTCGTGCACTCTTATTTGGATTTTTTCTCAACCATACTCATAGGGAAGGTAACATTGTTGCAAATGCTCTCGCGACTTATGGTCATGTTTGCTCATCCTTTGAGAGTTTCCGGTATGAGGTAGAGCTTCCTTCAAACATTCGTAGTTTGTGTAGGCAGGATGTCCTAGATCTTATGTACTATAGGCCTCATTTAGGTTTTATTTACTCTAGTGGGTCAGATTTAATGCCCCCCTCCCACCTCCACGTTGTACTTTACGGGTTGGGGGCACGATTCTCTTTACTTTAATAAACTGCGGGGTTATACCTCCCTACCACCGTGTAGGTTCCTAAAAAGAATATGTGCTTCACAAGTCACTTTATGACCTTAAACAAGCCTTAACAACATGGAACATTAAGCTCTCTACATTTTTGGTTCGGTATGGTTTGATCATGAGAAAGGCAGATTCATCATTGCTTGTATAAAGTCAAACATCCATCTATATAGTCATGCTGGTTTATGTTGACAACATCCTGAAAACTTGGAATGTTCCCGCTGTAATTCAGACTTGGAAAAAAAATATGTTAAAGATTTAGTATCTCCATCATACTTCTTGGAAATTCAGGTCAAGAGAAGATCAGACTATTTTGTTACAACAAATGAAGCATGCCTTGGATATCCTGAAGAAATCAGAATGGAGGATTGTAAACCTTACTCTACTCCAGCATTGTAGGTGCACTATAGTACCTAACATTACCAAACCTTATATTCGATTTTCCGTGAACAAAGTTTGTCAATTTCTTCATCAACTAAGAAGCAAGGCCGGCCCTACACTTTTTGGGGCCCTAGGCAAAAAGTTTGAACTAAACCCTACCGTACTAATTTGTAATTCCGACGAAAAATGTTAAGGTAAATGGAGGATTCAAAAGTATGATTCTACTGATAAAGTTATAAGAAAATAAGATAGGTAAACACATTTTATTCAACTGTCTAATCTCCAACTAAATCCAACTGATAAGGTTGTATATATTCAAATCTGTAAACACATTTTAGTCAACTTTTCACCATTTTATTTTGCTTTACGCTCTACGTTACCTGGACTCGTCACTTTTTTCGAAAATACCCGGTTCGATATGATACGATCCGGGTACGGGTATGGTTTCCGTGTCGATCCGGTCGTCTTCCTCGTGGACGCGGCTGACTGTCACTCCTCGTGTAAATCCGGTCGTCGTTCAATCGCCATCGTTTGAAGCGTCGAACTTCCACCTACGTCTCCGCCCTCTATTTTCTATCAGAAGGCCGTCTTCTACTACGTCGCTCAGACATGGAACCCTAATTTCTTTTGGGTCATGAGTTATATGAATTCTGTTGGGCTTCATCTGTTTTATTGATTAAATATTATAATTTTGTTGGGCTTCTTATGACAATTAGCCAAAATGTATAATTCATTATCAGGGCCTTATTATTCATACTGTCTCAGCCTAAAAAAAAACATTATTATTGATAAAAAGCTTCTTATATAGTTCTTTTATTTCAGAATGGTCCTTAATATGATAAGAAAATGTTATTGGACTCCTTCTCTACAGTAAAATGGATGCACAACTTGCACAATGACAGACACTTAAAATAGAAGAATATGCATATCCCCGCACCCGTGTCCAATTTTTGGGGTACTTTTAAGCCGAGTCCGCGGATCCTAAATTTCAACAAAAAGGCAAATCCGACCCTCGGATACACACCCGACATGACACCCGCACCCGAGTCCAGGTAACGTAATTTACGCTATCTAAAATGCGTATTAATAGATACGCCGTTTATATACACTTGTTACATACCAAAAGGAGAGAGCCTTCCCGTCCCCGGGCCCTAAGCGACCGCCTAAATTGGCTAGTGGAAGGGTCGGCCTTACCAAGAAGTACATACTTTATGGTAGCAAGGTTTATCAGAGGCAATTTACGTTAGACCAAATAGCTGACATATTCACAAAACGTCTTGCTACAGGATTCATTTCTTGTTTCATCGCGTGCCCTTCCCAACTCAGGGGAGTTCAAAGGAAGGATGTTGAAGTTAATGCAGTAAAAAAGAAGAAGATGGACTGACAGAGAAAGAGAAAAGAACTAGAAGGATTAAACTGTAAATACAAGTTAGTAATAGTTACAATTAGTGAGTTAGTTAGCTGACTCAGTGTTTCATCTCACTCAATCTCTTGTAATTGAAGAAGTACAATTCATCTTCTTTAGATTTTCACACAATATCTCCCCAACCAAAAATAAATAAATAAAAAAATATACAAATATATTTCAAGTCGTCACGTTCATTTGTGATTACTAGCTATCAAGAATACAAGTATTCTACTTTATATGTTGGCCAGTAAGCTAATACTAATAGAGATTTCCAAAGAGCCCTAACAACCTATAACACAACTAACCAAAAACTATCCACTATATAAGTACACTGACTATCCACTATAAAGAGATTTCCAAAGAGCCCTAACAAGTGCTGAAAGAGAATTATGCCTGACTTGAACTCGGATATTTGCTTTCCTTGTCTACTTGGCGTGTCGTTTTTCTTCTTGAGGTAGAAGGCCTGACAATTTGGCTTGGCTCAACGATTGTTGTCAACGTGCTTCTAACTGGTCCCTGAAATTTAAGAAAAAATAGATGAAAATAGCAAAGAAAAATCAGCTAATAAACAAAGTTGAATCCAGAACACGATCTCTAGTACAATTTAACCTCTGAGAAAGGAAGCTTCAAGCAAGAAAAAAGTATTTTGGATATTTTTCCTTTTTTACCCCACAACGCACACAGGGTCTCCTTGGGAAATCAGAATTACTTCTTAATTATACAGAAAAAAAAAAGCACGAAACATGTGCAGAAAGATTTGACTATTTCTGGATAAAAAAATTGTTATTGATTTTCATGCTTCTTGAATTTTTGACATAACATCGTGTTCCATTGACAACTACATGATCTAATGGAAATATCGTGGTCCTTGGATCTAATCAATTTATCGCCGTCCTTGGATCCTTCAATAACCAAACCCCATTCTAGTTATTGGGTCAGTGCTTCTTCCCAGTTCCCACAACTAATTAGTATTCTATTCTTACTTCACCCAAAATTTGAGAAAAATTTAATGATGGACCATGCGCGATAGGGATCTATTAGTAATTGCATCCGAATGTTTTTCTGATTATTCAGCTATCATTACTACTAAATAGTAGTACTAATGCAAATAGGCGCTAGTTCAAGTGGTAGAGTGTTTAAAAACTCCTACATGAGGTCCTCGACAAACAGGTAAGTCTCAATAGTTTCTGTACAGGAGAGTTAAACCACCTAAGGTTACCCACCAAAAATTAACAGGGTCATAGCTAGTATACAAGGATTTTCATGTCATGGCGGGTTCATGTACTAACAAGCAGCTCATTAAGATTCAAAATTTAAACTATATTTTATCATTTAATATGTTTTAGCCCCCATGGAACATACCAACACCCACTACCTATATTAATCCACTAAAACATCATTATCTAAGTTACCATTGTTCTAGATTCCTGGATCCGAGTCACTCACTGTGGAGAAATAAAAGCTTTTTTAGTCAAATTAATTTGTCAAAGTTCAAACAAGGGAAGGACTAGTTAAAGGAAACACCAAAAAAAGGAATGCCAATTTGGAACTGAGAAAAGAAGGGAGGAGAAGTACCTGAGTTTGGTATGGGATCATTGGCATTTGCTGGAAATGAGGATGCCAAATTGGTACTGCAGGTCCACCAAACATAGGATGAAATGCCGAAGATTGTGAATTATCTCGAAACAGTGGGTAATTAGAAGGAGACACTAGGCTGTTCATTCCCATGTTGAATGGCATTCTTGGCCACATAGCTGGGTAAAACTCAGGAACGCGCATTTGTTGGCTCTGCGTCTGCTGTAAAATAGTAAATGGGTTTTGTGATTGAAAATGCACGTCTTGACCCATTGTCATTACCTGATTCATGTGGAAAGCAAACTCATAAAAACCATGCGAAATGAAGATTATATAGGCATTTAACGACACTATGAGTGAGCGCAAAATACTTCCGACTTTCTGATCAGAATTTGGAATTTACCTCGAGTTGACTCTTTAGTGATTTGATATGAGCAATTGCATCGTCGAGTATTGAAGCTGGGTTTGTCTAGGAAAAGTAAAGGCTTATTTTAGTGCAAGGAAAAAAAGCGCAAAATGGAAAAAAATAAAAATGAATCTTCGTTCCACATTCATATTTATAAATGCTTTTGACGTGTCATATGTACAATTACATAACGCTTTTGTCTCAGAAGAATAATTTGGGCTTGACAGCCCAATATAGATAAAATTTATATTTTAAGAGGATTAGTTTGAAAACAATGCTTTATATGCATTTATATATACAGCTCAGAAGAAAATATGTGAAGTATATGCCAAGAAAATGAGAAAAAGAGTCCTTTGCAAGGATCAAACCATAAAACTGGAGGTATATAAAGCTCAAACCTCGGAACAGTTGGGTACGAGATCTTGAAGCACTTTGATCTTCCCTCTTATCCGTTCTCGACGCCTCTGTTTCAAACAAAAATCTTTCATTACCATTACAGTGGTTTTAATTCAGGAAAGAGATACATGCACTAGAAAATAACCATTTCAGGCAATTGCAGAGGTTTGCCTAGTGTTGGGGGCTTGAACTTTAAAAATATCCATTATAACGGGGTATGGAGTGATGTGGTACAACGGAAGACTTTAATCAGTTGGTTATATCTGATCATTTGTAATTATTGCAATGGCACCACAACCTTGTTTGGATGAGATAGATTAAGATTATGAGATTTCAGATTATTGAAATAAGTGGTTGAGGACAAAACAATACACACTCTCTTCTCACCTCAACCACTCATTCAAATAATTTACAATTTCAATCTAATTTCATAATCTTAATGTAGTGCATTCAAACAGAGCCATTTTATCATATGAGTATGTGGAAATAATCTCGTGTATAAGCATACTTACTTATCCCTTTTGTCCCATAAAGTATCCGAGTTCAAACCCAACAAAGGGTACTTATCTTGGACTACATGAGGGTTTACATAGCTGTTAACTGCAGGGATTTGTGAATTTAGTCAAAAGGTGCATATAATCTAACCTGAACACCACAATTATCAAGAAAGAAATACTAAACATTTCTGAAATGCGGCAAGTGATTAACCATTTCGACTACCCGTTCATTTAGGACTGTTCTTCCACCTAAGTTCGCAGTCATTTGATCTATCACTGATCTAATGGTTGTAATTTTACCACCAAATTCTAAGGGAATAGTAAAAGGGATAGCTCCCTTAATAGATAACTGGTAAGATTCATTTTTATTAGATCCAAGAAATCATATCCTACTTCTCTTAGAGGACTTATATGAAACCAGATGAACAACCTACAGGGTCTTTACGATTCGATTAAATGTCTAATTCGAGCTTAAAACATCGCATATTATAAATGAAAAGGTAAATAGATGACAGCTAAAGAGCGAATCTCTACAATGATTGTAACTTTGACTTACTACTAGCAGTAGGATGTGGAAAATTGTAAAAATAAGATGTTTTCAATTTTGCATGACATACATTTTGAGGGTTCACTCTAATAATGTACTCTTGCAAATGAGAAATGCATTAGAGGAAATAGATATGCAAATAATTTCGCACTACTTTCTAGTACTGGAAGAAGATGCATGGTCTGTAAAATGTATGATCATTTGACGTCATTATTTTTCTAAACTTCTTTACATGTTTTGCTATCGTTTCGCATGTTCTATTGGAGATGCTCGGGACGGAAGATTGGAATAACTTACTCTCTCTTGATCATTGTGTATTTCGGCAGAACGTGGCCTTCTTGGTAGCTTACCACCCTCTTGAGTTTCTTTCGACTCTTCATCCACTATATCAGTTCCCTAGAGCAAAATCGAAACATTCAAGTATCTCAAAAACGATTATGACCTTCATTTCGTGCTCCATTAGAACACCACGTGGTGCTCCACTTCTAATTAAAGTGTACAATTTAGACAAACTGCCAGTGGAGCTTACACTTTTTTAAGTGACTGACACACATTCATTGGTTGTAGAGCACCACGTTGTGTTCTGTTAGAGCACTAAAGTTTTTCTCTTTTCGCAGACATAAATTAGTGTAAAACGAGGAAGGAGAACTTACTTCACTTTGACGAGGAGTCTGCTGACTGTCGAGTTCATGGTACTTCCTTTTCTCCCCTCTGCTGCTCGACTCCCCTTGACCGAATTCAGTAGTGGTTGATTGATCAAGTTCTACACCCGATAAGATTTTGAAAATACTCGACAAACCATCATCGTCAGCCCTGGCACGAGTTTGTAGGAGGGGACTAGCAACAGCTTCCTCGGTTTCGTGGCGAGGATCAATAAGGTCCCAGTCCGAGAGTAGATGCTTTTCATCATCATCACTCATGGTTTCAACTTCTCGGGGAGGAGTCAGTTAAGCGGCACTTTTGCATGCTTGTTTTTATTGAGAGACATGCTTATATATAGTGGGGGACCGTGACCCACTTGTTCATTGTTTCAAGAATAAAACTCCAGCATGTGTTGGGGATGCGTCACTCTGTCTAGGGGTGGGTTTGGCATGAACTTTATTCTCAACAAAAATAAGACATGTAGCGTATAAACGTGTGACTCTGTTTGGTTCCCAGCAAAATATTTTATATGCGTGAAAAAGTTTTCTCTGCAATTATTTTCTTGTGTTTGGTTGACTCTTGCCAAAACAGTGGCCCGTGACGGCAGTGGCAGTGATGGGTGGCGGTGATGGGTCGTGATGGAGGTAGGTGGTAGTGGTTATTATTGATGATGGATGTGTTATTATGAGTCGTTGCTGTGATCTTTCACTTTCCGAAAAATGGCTTACGGATTTAAAATTTACATCATTTGAGAGAAAACACTTTACATAAAAACATTTTATATCCAACCAAACAACACCAAAATACCAAACAACGCCAACCAAACGAAGCCATAGTCTACAAACACTCTACGGATGCGGATAACATGGCTCGACGCCGCTCGTCCCATTCCCTAGTAGAAAGATAAACCAAAAGAGAATCAAGAGAGAGAGGTAAACTACAAAGAACAGAAATATCAGGACAGAAGAGAACATTGGTTCCCGAGTAGGTGGCTGGAGGGACTTGCATTCATAAAAATCATTATTGGGAGCGGGTTTTGGAGGGTATCGGTGAACAGTTGTACTATCTTTGGAAGTATCCTTGACGTGTCGGTAGTCTATTATGAAATTGTGCGGCCATTGTGATCAAATTCCGACCTGATAGCGGTGGAGATTGTATTTGTTTTTCTGCCATTATCCGTGAGTTCCTATGTGTCTCATTCTCATAGTATTTGTTAAGTTGTTAACATATAATATGGCAGGATCGCATTGTTGCAACTTTTGACATTTTTCCATGTTAACGCGTACTTTTCTGATGAATATCAACTACATATAACATATGCTAGACATTGTAGGTTAGCCTAAGCAACTATTCTCTCCGTCTGAAATTATCAGTTTCATTTGTCTTTTCAACTTCAGCTTAACTAGAAAATTTGATTAGCAAAAATATACAAGTGTTTGTTGATATTTTCATAAAATTATAAAGTTGTCTCTCTTATACAAATTCATATTTTTTTACTATTCTAATTATGCGGTCAAAATTGTGTTCAAAAGTCAAATATAACTAATAATAAAAGACAAAGACAATATGAAGAAACGGAAGACTTGCAATGAATCTCGTGAAGTAATGTACTCATTGGTTGCCTAAAGAGATATTTGTTCATTCCGCATAGCCTTCTTTTAACTCCTTCTCAAGAGAAGGTGGCTACCGAGGAGATACTCCATCTCAAGAGGAAGGTGGCTACCGAGGAGAGATAGTGATACGGGTCGCGTATCAATATTACCTATTTATTTATTAGTATTTCAGTTATTTAATTATTATTATTATTTGGTAGTTATTTAGTTCGTATGGTAAGCTCGTTAGGTTTAGGGTTTGTCAGTTATCTAAGCAGTGTAATTCCTCAGTATTATTCAATCAATAAAGAAATCAGTCTCTCTCTCTTTACTTTTATCAATCTTTTTATTTATCGATATCAATTGGTGCTTTCATTTAGAGAATGGCGCACACGGGAATCTCTTTGTGCTGTTCTCGGACTCAATGATTTCATTCTCAGGCAGGAAGACAGCAACAACTTCAACGTATTCATCAACAGGCTCTACCAAAAGTGTCTGACATGGCGGATCGTTGGGCAGAAGAAAACGCCGCCAGATCCGCGCGTATGGCATAAGACGGAGCAGCGATGCAAGCATCCTTCGCAAGAGTCGGAGACCTACTGGCACGATATGTGTCTCAGGAGCAAGAACAACAACAGCAGCATCAGGCAGTTCAAACCCAGCCGCCGCCTTCGGATCAAGACACGCAGTCGCTACCGCCGCAAGATTCAGACAACGCACAGCAGTCCCTTGCGCCACAGCCACTGCACGTGATGCAGCCGCCACTGATGCTGGCAAACAAAACATCGTTGCTTCCACCCACGCCACAAACCCAGATCCATAGGGACATCATCACCTTTACCGTAGTGGTGAGCATCATCCATAAACATGTCTCCTGGAAGTTGTCTGCAGTTCCATACAGTGCTAGAATGTCTTCCCAGAGCCTCTTTGCATAATCAATATCAACTGACTCTAGGAGTTCAATACTCACTAGATCCATCGATTCTAGACATGCTCTCTGGTCATCAGCTTTCCATTTTTGGTAATCCACAAGATCACGTCATGCGTCACTTGGGCCGCCTAGTGGTACCCATGGCTCTGCCTTTGCCATGTGCAAATGGTCAGACAGGTCTAGCTCAATCATGCGACAAATCGCACTTCTCTACCATGCATGGAAGTTGCCTTCATTTAGAATTATAGCAGATTTTGGGAAAAGGTTGGTGTTCATCATTACTGAAAAAATATGAGACAAAGTGGAAATTAGTCACTAGCCTTTTATTTTAGCTCATAAATAACATTTAGACACTCGATTAAAATTTAATAGTTCCTCATAAGGACTCCACCAAAACCTAGTAGCAATTCTATGAATCAATCTTGTCGCTTATGATTCCCTATTAGTTTTAATCATGTCTTCTAATGTGAGCTATTTTGTTTTAGTTCTTTAGCATGTGAGGTTATACGATTATATCGAATCACACGCAGTTTATAACATAAAACAAACACAAGCATAAATAAATATGCAATGGATGTGGCCCTTAAGGTGCACTCCCACTATTGGGAATACTTCTTGAGCAAGTCTTGACCTGCATATCATGTCGTCTCGCCTAACTTGAGGACTCCAAGCTTGAGGATCCTTAGATCGTCTATTTGCTCCATGCACCTTGCGTCATGTCTTTTGGTTTGGCCACCTCTCTCGAAGCTTCTATCTTCAATCATCACTAACTATCTTATTTCTAATAAGAATCAACCTTTAGGGAGACGATTGGATGAGGAGAGAAGACAATAGAGTATATAGAGAGGCACGACATGCATGCCGTATTTTGATTACATATTCAAAACCAAAACCAAAACCAAATATAAAACATCTATGCCACATCCATGCACCAAACACATCTATTCAACCCACAACAGCATGTATAATAATGAAATAAACATAATGAAATTTTATGGAAATTTCCAGAATTAATCTCTAATTATTGGAAATTAATAAGCAATAATCTAATAACCCTAAATGATCAAAAATTGCTCCAAACCACCTAAGGTCTCACCACCTAGGGTAGATAATGTGTAATAATGACCTAAGTCCCCGGAAAATATTTGGGCTCAAAACAGTGTGTTTAAGGTCATCTAACTGCCTCGGGAAGTGTGCTAAACACTAATTCATTAATCTGAAAATTAATAAAATTTTACGTCTCTCCAAAAATTATGAAAAAATATCCAAAAAATAGGAAATTTAATTTGGAGTACTTAGGAAAAAACGGACGAAAAATGACGGGGAGGAGGAGGCCGCACGCAGCGCCGCGCGTGGGCATGTCCGCCTCCGCCACGCGCTATCGTCGACCTTGTGCCACGTCATCATGCCACGTGGCATGCCACGTTAGCCATATGCTAACGTCAGCTGCCACGTCAACATGCCACATCATCTTCCATGTCACCTTCCACGTGGACTTTCACGCCAGCGCCACGTCGGCCTTGTGCTGACGTGGTCATCTGCAACGTCAACCCTTGACACGTCAGCAGGTCTGCCGCCTGCCTTGGGCGAATGGAGGCGCGTGGCCGTGCGTGGAAGCGGTATCGGTGGCGCGTGTAGCCCACGCGCCGCCTTCCTTGCTCTGTTTACGATGATCCTTTTATCTTTGGAATCCTCTTTTCGTCCCGATCCCGATTATGTGTTCAAAATCCAATTTTAACAACTTTGGAAAAGCACGTTATTCTAATCAGATCAAAGCAGTCCAGATTAGTACGGTTCCGAATCTTCAAAGGGGCATATCTTTCTCTACGTTTGTCCAAAAAATATAAAATTTATATTTTTGGAATCCTCGTGAAAAAACCTATGCATCCATATAAGATTCACCTACTGATTATGAAATGTCAGAAACTCAATTTTCTACAGTAGGTTAGATTTTCTACGAGACACGAAAAAAAAGCCTAGGGCTCTGATACCAATGAGGGAGTTCCTGATCTAAACACGTATAGATCTAGAAGATGAATTATACCGGAAGATTCACGTGTTTACCTGTTCGCCTAATCTTCTAGCGCAGCGGATTATAATCTTGTTGTTGCTTGCTTTCACGTGCCGACACCTTGATCTTGATTCCACCGGTCTAGTGCAAATCACTAGGATGAACACCTTGATTCACCCCACGTACCACCTTCTTGGATGTATTTGGAGAGAGAATAGGGTTCTCTACAACTTGAGTATGAATGTGGACAAAATTCTTTACTGTATGACTAGCCTTAAAATGTGTAGGAGGCTTCCTCCTTATATAGTCAAAACTTCTCCTAAGTTTAAACATAAACCCCTACGGTTTGAGCATTTGCTACTTACCCATTTAAGTTTGTGAATTAGTGAAACAACCCCATAAGGTTACAATATTTGCATTGAGCACCCCACATGGGCGCACCAATTGCTAACACCCATTTCAGCCAATCTTTTCAGTTATATGCCCATCGTAGCCCTCTCCTCATGTATCTTCTTTCTCTTGTCTTCTTTCTCTCTTCTCTCACATCCAGCCAGACCCAAATCAACTGAGAACTACCTAGTGAGATCCATGCCAATCATAGAAACACAAAATTGAAGTTCTTAGGATGTGATAAATTATAACTAAATTAGGATAAATTGGTATAAATCACAACCAAATTAGGTTGATGGTTCATGCAAGAAATCTCTATAGCTATTTGGGTTACTGCTAGGTCGTCACAATAAATCAGATGTGCCTTATTTGGTGGATACTTACCGGATTCGTCGCAACGAAGTATTTTAATTATCATGTCACATTCCTTTGGGAATACATGTATATTCTGATGATTTGTGCACAGTAAGGGTACTGTTATCTATTTGATACTCACTGAATGCACACTATAATTTTAGTAACTAGATTTAACAGCCCCCTCTAAGTTGTAGTGTATTCATTGTTCACACCCAACTTAGCTAGCAAACGAAAAATGGGCAATCTGATAATGGATTAGTGAGCAGGCTTGCTAGCTGGTGCTTGGATCAAACAAGCAATAAGTTTGTGTGTCTCTTTTATCAAAATTATTATAATGGTTGTGGAACCATGCGGATAAGCAGTGGTAGAAGAAACACTATGATTAGACAACCGAGGAGGTAGACGATTATCTGTAGACACACTTCCCTATCTATATTGACTAGCATAATCATCTAAAGTGAAAGGATGTTGTAGTGAGTTGGCATCGCCATAGGCTGAGCATAAATATAAACATTCTGAACATTTAAATGAATTGCATGTGAAAGTCCAAAATAAATAGTTAAGAGTCCCGTCTGTATAAGTGAAGCCGGATTGCATAATGGACACTTGTCTTGAAGACACTTCTATAGAAAGAGCTTAATTTTTTTAGGGATGTGAAGGGTGTTGGAATAGATGCCCTAGAGGCAATCGTAGATTTAGTATGAACAATGTTTTGGCTAGAATATTCATTTATTATTTATGGCGATATTTAATATAATGAAGTCCTTAGATAAAATGTGTTATTTATCTTAAATATCCCTAGTCCATTATATTGATTAATAGGACAATCAAATATAGACTAGTATGTGGGTAGATTGATATGGAGATATCAAGTCTAACACATGGGTATGCATTAGGAGTAATGGCATACTGGATTGACCCACGACGAAAAGGATACATTAGATTATGTGAAGTCACAATCGCTTTTCGTAGTGCTAATATTATTGCAATCCTTGGACTTGAAGTCACTAGATACTCCAGTTGTGAAATATTGCGCTTTGATGTTATCAAACGTTACACCGTAACTGGGTAATCATAAAGGTGGCTATCGGGCGTGATAGGAAGCAAGCTTAGAGATCGTAGTGATGTAGATAGGATTTTTCCCTCCCTCATAATGGGGGTAAATATCCACGGCCACTCGAGGGATGAGGCTTATTGAATGTCTGGCCAGACTCAGATAAATTAATATAGAGATATTAATGTTATCTGCAAGTATAAGCATATTCCCAGGATCGAGGAACTATGGATTGGATATACGAGTGTGACTATTTATGTCTCGTGTCCAATTCGGATATGGAGACAAAGGGATAATGCAATATGACATATTGGGCACAAGGTTTGTCGGGATCACTGACTATTTCTATGGGTTGGGTGGCATGGGGATGTGTTGCTAGACACCGCTCCATGTTAGTAATAGTTACTACCAACTATATAGAAACCTATGGGGTCACACGTCAAATAGAGTAGAGCTAGATTCGGGATTAATTAATATGGATTAATTAATAGAAGGATCATTGTGCAACACCTTGCAAACTTGGTAGGACTAATTTGCAAGGAAGGGAATAATTCTAGTTCATCTAGAATTAGGAAACTCTTTTATGGAAACAACAAGGAGTTGTTGGAGTATGTAAAGGAGGCTCTAGCTTCCTTCCCACTACATGAGTTATTATTAGACATAACACAAAAGTGGGAGAGAGCAAAAGAGAGAGCAAGACAAAGAGCTAGGGCCGAAACCCTAGCCCCCGTCCGCCCCTCTACCCGACGGCAAAAGGGTGGCCGAGCCCCCTTTGTGCTTTGTTGCTTTGTTGCTTTGATCTTCTTCCCTCTTCCTGCGGGTTCAAGCTAGCACTTGTGGAGAAGGAAGAATCTAGATCTCACCTCTAGACGTGGATCAACCGTAGAGACGAGGACATCATTCTTCGTGTGATCTCACAAATCAAAAGGTACACATCTTCTATGACCTTAATCATGTTATGATGTCTCTTCCTGTGATCCTTGGTGGGCTTTGAGTAGGATTAAATTTTTTGTTATTCCGCTGCGTTACCTACGTCAAAACCCAACAGTGGTATCAGAGCCACAGGTCGTAGAGCATAACATGATATTATGTGTTTACGATTTCAGTTCATACACCGTATTATTTTTTATTACGCGAACACTGAAAAATTGGCATAGTAGATGCAATATTGAATTTGATTCAATCAAACAAGACCCAATTTAACATTGGATGTTAGAATTGGTGAGTTTAATCACATAGGATGTGAATAATTGGGTTCTTGAAAAATTAGGGTTCATGGGCACATGATTGAAAAGGGGTTTTCAATTATGGAAACAAAGTTATGGAAATAATTCCATAAGGAAACAACCTTGCTTGGGCAACAAGGAAGGAGGAAGGGGACTAGGGCCGAAACCCTAGCCGCCCGCCCCTCCCTTGCGCGCCAAGCAAGGCCGCGGGCCTCTAGGCGTGCGGCGGTCCTAGGGTTCGGGCCACTTGTTGGCTTGGACCCTTTGGACCGTTGTGAAACCCTAGTTACCCAATTTCATTAAAATTAAACAAGCGCGTTAAAATTGGTTTTAACTGTATTATGTGCTTTATTGCATGGTGGATGGATATGGCCTAGGATTGTGGATGTTTATTTGTTTTTGTGGCTTGGTTTACGGCCTGCGAGCTGATCAAATTAATGTAATAATTAATTAAGTTTTACGGCCTGCGAGTCGTTCTTTTTCTCCTCGACATGTGAGGCTTTTGTTATTTATTTATTCTAGATGTTAGGCTAGAATTACAAGTATTTAGATGATAGCCAAGAACATGGAGAAGAAGACCGGAGAACCAAAGGAGCCAAGACACATCCCTAGGCGCGCAGCTATGGTGGAGCACATGGAGATGAGCTCGGCACTTTAGGGAAATTAGATATTATCATTGGCTTGATAACATCATTAGTCTAGAGGCCATATCCATACCACGGTTTTTATTTTGTGGATGTTTATTATTCTTGCCTTGTTATTTATTTTGTGTGTATGGCGCTACAAGCAAAACGATAACAAGATAATAATAAACAAGGTTGGTCTTTTATTGTGGATGGCCCAATCCAAATAAGTAGACCATGCTGATAAGATCAACCAAACAACTTAAAAGAAATCCCTCAATTAAATATTGCGTTTTGCCTTCTCTTGCCAAAACACCCTTCATGATCATGGCCTATTAAAATTCGGGCTTGCCAAAGCAAGGCGATTTTAATTTTTCATGATGTGTTGCGGACGACGCAAGCTAGTAATGCGTGTATGTTGAAAGCAAGAGGTTGGACGCAACTAGGCAAGAGTCAATTGGATTGATGAGTTTAGAGGCATGACAATTAGGAGTTATCCAATTGGATAAAGAATAAAAGGAATTTATTCACCTAATTGGACCAAGAGTTGCATGGGATGCAATTGGAATGGTTCCTACCTAAATAACCAATTCTTGGGTGACTTGCCAAAGCAAGCTCAAGAAGAAGTAAAAAAGGGATCTTGGACCCACTAGAAAGTATAAAGATATTTTCCGCTTTAATAGTGAGGGCTATTAATCCGAGAAAAATAGTGGGAGCTATATTTAATGATCTATCCATTGTTAAATATAGTTAAATTGTTCAAAAAATACTAAATTGCATATTTCTCGTTTTGCAGAATTCCAAATGGCAAACAACAACGCATCGAGTTCATCCCTACGATCTGTCCTTGAGAAGGATAAATTGTCTGGAACAAATTTCCTTGACTGGTACAGAAACTTGAGGATTGTCCTCAAGCAAGAAAAGAAGTTGTACGTCTTGGACACTCCAATTCCAGACCCACCACAAGATGAGTCTCTACTAGCGGAAGTAAGGGCACGTCAGAAACATATTGATGATTCTAATGACGTGACCTGCCTCATGCTTTGTACCATGACTAATGAGCTTCAGAAGCAACACGAGAACATGGAAGCCTATGATATGATCAGACACTTGAAACAATTGTTTCAGGAACAGGCAAGGCATGAGCGCTATGAAGTGTCTAAAGCATTGTTCAAAAGTAGTCTTGCAGAGGGGAATCCAGTAGGCCCTCATGTACTCCGAATGATCGGGTACATAGAGAACCTTGAGAGACTGGGGTTCCCACTCGGCCAGGACTTGGCGACTGATCTCGTCTTGCAATCGTTGCCTGACAGTTATAATCAGTTCATTATGAACTATAATATGAATGAGATCAACAAGTCTTTGCCAGACCTATTGAACATGCTAAAGACAGCTGAGCAAAGCATCAATAAAGGCAAGGGCAAGGCCATAATGATGGTACACAAGAAGAAGGGCAAGTCAGTTGCATCTAATTCAAAAGGAAAACGCAAGAAAGTTTCGAAATCCAAGGATGCCCTAAAGCCTAGTGGAGGCGTGGCTAAAGGTGAATGTCACTACTGCAGCCAGCCGGGTCACTGGAGGAGGAATTGCCCTAAATATCTGGAGGATAAGAAGCTTGGAATAGTGATTCCACCACCACCAGGTATTTATGTTATAGACATCAATCTCTCTATTTCATCATCCTGGGTATTGGATACCGGATGTGGTTCTCACATTTGTCGTAATGTGCAGGATTTGAAAAGAAGTAGAAGATTGCGAAAAGGGGAGATAGACTTGCGCGTCGGGAATGGAGCAAAGGTTGCTGCATTAGCTGTAGGCGTTTATGAGCTATCTTTGCCTTCTGGACTTATTTTAGAATTAGACAATTGCTTTTATGTGCCTGCTATGAGCAGAAACATTATTTCCGTTTCTTGTTTAGACGAGAAAGGTTTTTCTATTTCAATAAAGGACAAGTGTTGCTCCATTTATTTTGATAGTATGCACTATTGTAGTGCGCATTTGTCTAATGGATTATATATCCTTAATCTAAATAATCCAATGTATAACATAAATACTAAAAGGATTAAAACTAATGATTTAAATCCTACATATCTATGGCACTGTCGTTTAGGCCATATAAATGAGAAACGCATATCTATACTCCATAAGGATGGACTTCTAGACTCATTTGATTTGGAATCATATGAGACATGTGAATCTTGTTTATTAGGAAAAATGACAAAGTCCCCTTTCAATAAGAAAGGCGAGCGGACTAGTGAGTTATTGGCACTCATACATACTGATGTATGCAGACCATTCCCCACGCCTGCCAGAGGTGGTTATACCTACTTCATCACATTTACTGATGATTTCAGTAGATATGGATTTGTATACCTTATGAAGGCCAAATCTGAATCCTTTGAATTGTTCAAGGAATTCAAGAGTGAAGTAGAAAAGCAACTTGATAAGAGTATTAAAGCCCTACGATCGGATCGTGGAGGAGAATACTTAAGCCAAGAGTTTGATGAGTATCTTAGAGAGTGTGGGATAGTATCCCAGCTCACTCCACCCGGAACACCACAATGGAATGGTGTATCTGAGAGGAGGAATCGCACTCTATTAGATATGGTGCGATCTATGATGTCTCAAACAGATCTTCCGATATCCTTTTGGGGACATGCTCTAATGACAGCAGCTTTTACCATTAACCGTGTTCCATCCAAATCAGTCATGAAGACGCCATATGAGATATGGACTGGGAAGCGTCCCATAGTGTCGTTTATGAAGATTTGGGGCTGCGATGTCTATGTAAAGCGTTTACAGACAGACAAGCTCGGGCCTAAGGCGGATAAGTGTAAGTTTGTGGGATATCCTAAAGAGACTAAAGGATATTATTTCTATAACCCTACCGTGAACAAAGTGTTTGTTGCTCGGACCGGCGTGTTTCTAGAAAGAGAACTAGTCTCTAAAGAAGCAAGTGGGAGGGTTGTAGAACTTGAAGAAATTCATGAACCACAAACCACTGAACCAATAATGGAACATGAACAGGAACCACAAGAAGTTGTGGAAGAGCCTGTTCAGGTAACACAGGAACTACGTAGATCAGGAAGAGTGCGTCATGAGCCAGAGAGGTATGGACTTCTCGTGACTGAGCCCGATGACGTACCACTCATGGATGATGAGCCTGCAAACTATGGAGAAGCCATGAGTGGCCCAGACTCTAAGAAGTGGCTAGAAGCCATGAGATCCGAAATGGATTCCATGTACACCAACAAAGTATGGACTTTGGTGGAACCACCCGAAGGGGCTCGTCCCATAGGGTGCAAGTGGGTCTTCAAGAAGAAGACCGACATGGATGGCAAAGTAGTTGCCTATAAGGGCCAATTGGTGGCTAAAGGTTATAGAATTATTCATGGTATTGACTATGATGAGACCTTTTCACCAGTCGCCATGACTAAATCCATTCGAATCTTACTTCCTATTGCAGCATACTACGACTATGAGATTTGGCAAATGGATGTCAAAACAGCGTTCCTTTATGGGAACCTCCTTGAGGATGTGTACATGACACAACCAGAGGGTTTTGAGGATCCAGAGAATGCCAATAAAGTCTATAAGCTGCAAAGGTCCATTTATGGATTAAAGCAAGCTTCTAGGAGCTGGAATCGACGTTTTGATGACGCAGTCAAAGAGTTTGGCTTCATCAAGAACGAAGATGAGCCTTGTGTTTACAAGAAGGTTAGTGGGAGCTCTATAGTATTTCTGGTCTTGTATGTGGATGACATACTAATCATTGGCAATGATATTCCTACTCTGCAATCTGTTAAAGATTGGCTAGGAAAGTGCTTTGCGATGAAAGACTTAGGAGACACAGCCTATATACTTGGTATAAAGATCTATAGAGATAGATCTAAAAGGTTGCTTGGCCTAAGTCAAAGTACATACATTGACAAGGTGTTGAAGAGGTTCAACATGCAAGATTCCAGGAAGGGATTCTTGCCCATGTCACATGTAGTCACTCTTTCCAAGAATGACCGTCCCTCCAATGAGATGGAGAAGGACCGCATGAGCAGGATACCCTATGCTTCGGCCATAGGATCCATCATGTACGCCATGCTATGTACTAGACCGGATGTATCATACGCGTTGAGTATGGTGAGCAGATATCAGTCCAATCCGGGTGAGAGTCACTGGATTGCTGTCAAGAACATCCTAAAGAACTTGAGAAGAACTAAGGATGTATTCTTGATATTTGGAGGTATGGAAGAGCTAAGTGTAAAGGGTTACACTGACGCAAGCTTCCAAACTGACAAGGATGATTACAGATCGCAGTCTAGATACGTGTTTTGCCTGAATGGAGGAGCTGCTGGAAGAGTTCCAAGCAAGGCACAATTGCTGATTCTACAACAGAAGCTGAGTACATTGCTGCTGCGGAAGCGGCAAAAGAGGCAGTATGGATAAAGAAGTTTATCGCTGAGCTCGGTGTGGTCCCTAGCATAGTGGATCCCATAGAGTTGTACTGTGACAACTCTGGGGCAATCGCACAGGCAAAGGAACCAAGATCGCACCAAAAGTCAAAGCATGTACTGAGGAGATTCCATCTCATTCGTGATATGATCGATCGAGGAGATGTGAAGATGTGCCAGATTCCGACGGATGATAACGTGTCAGATCCGCTCACGAAACCTCTTGCGCAGCGAAAGCATGAGGGGCACGCCAGATCTATAGGCATACGAGATGCACCAGATTGGCTCTAGTGCAAGTGGGAGACTGTTGGAATAGATGCCCTAGAGGCAATCGTAGATTTAGTATGAACAATGTTTTGGCTAGAATATTCATTTATTATTTATGGCGATATTTAATATAATGAAGTCCTTAGATAAAATGTGTTATTTATCTTAAATATCCCTAGTCCATTATATTGATTAATAGGACAATCAAATATAGACTAGTATGTGGGTAGATTGATATGGAGATATCAAGTCTAACACATGGGTATGCATTAGGAGTAATGGCATACTGGATTGACCCACGACGAAAAGGATACATTAGATTATGTGAAGTCACAATCGCTTTTCGTAGTGCTAATATTATTGCAATCCTTGGACTTGAAGTCACTAGATACTCTAGTTGTGAAATATTGCGCTTTGATGTTATCAAACGTTACACCGTAACTGGGTAATCTTAAATGTGGCTATCGGGCATGATAGGAAGCAAGCTTAGAGATAGTAGTGATGTAGATAGGATTTGTCCCTCCCACATAATGGGGGTAAATATCCACGGCCACTCGAGGGATGAGGCTTATTGAATGTCTGGCCAGACTCAGATAAATTAATATAGATATATTAATGTTATCTGCAAGTATAAGCATATTCCCAGGATCGAGGAACTATGGATTGGATATACGAGTGTGACTATTTATGTCTCGTGTCCAATCCGGATATGGAGACAAAGGGATAATGCAATATGACATATTGGGCACAAGGTTTGTCGGGATCACTGACTATTTCTATGGGTTGGGTGGCATGGATGTGTTGCTAGACACCGCTCCATGTTAGTAATAGTTACTACCAACTATATAGAAACCTATGGGGTCACACGTCAAATAGAGTAGAGCTAGATTTGGGATTAATTAATATGGATTAATTAATAGAAGGATCATTGTGCAACACCTTGCAAACTTAGTAGGACTAATTTGCAAGGAAGGGAATAATTCTAGTTCATCTAGAATTAGGAAACTCTTTTATGGAAACAACAAGGAGTTGTTGGAGTATATAAAGGAGGCTCTAGCTTCCTTCCCACTACATGAGATTATTAGACATAACACAAAAGTGGGAGAGAGCAAAAGAGAGAGCAAGACAAAGAGCTAGGGCCGAAACCCTAGCCCCCGTCCGCCCCTCTACCCGACGGCAAAAGGGTGGCCGAGCCCCCTTTGTGCTTTGTTGCTTTGTTGCTTTGATCTTCTTCCCTCTTCCTCCGGGTTCAAGCTAGCACTTATGGAGAAGGAAGAATCTAGATCTCACCTCTAGACGTGGATCAACCGTAGAGACGAGGACATCATTCTTCGTGTGATCTCACAAATCAAAAGGTACACATCTTCTATGACCTTAATCATGTTATGATGTCTCTTCCTGTGATCCTTGGTGGGCTTTGAGTAGGATTAAATTTTTTGTTATTCCGCTGCGTTACCTACGTCAAAACCCAACAAAGGGTAAAATAGTCATTTTGAATGACAAATCTAAAAGTCAAGCTGAGAGTGAAATTAATTCAAGTAGTCAACTTCAGAGCTGAATCATGACTAGCTGAGAAAGAGATTGGAAAATATAAAGACACGACCTTGAAGAGGGTTTCTTAAGGATTCCAAAACATATAGGAACTCTCAAAAACTCAAAATATTTAAGTAGATATTAATGGTCAAACTTGGGTTGGAAGTCTTTGACAAACACTTGGAAAATGTGGAGTTATAGACAAGTTTTCAAGTACGCAAGTGCAACACTTCAAAGAGAATTTCAACGAGATTATAGGGTAATTTGAAAGATTCAAAACATGAAATTTTAGCCCTTACATCCTCCTACAGATAGGAGAAAACAGCAGTTTCAATCCAATTTAACAACAGGTCAATTTGACAAGCACTCGTTGTCCAAGAACAAGTTGTTTCAAAAAAAATTGCCGCAAATTTGAGAGAAAATTTAGATTATTTTAGGAAATTATCTTCATGAATTTTTGAGATTTATTTACAGAGAATCACCAGTCAGATTTAAGCTCATTTCGATAAAGAAATGACAAAGTTATCGCAACTGAAGTTGGCTGCAAAATGCAACAACATTTCTCGGAAACTTTACCCCAAATTTTAGTCGTGTTAGAGATGGAATTTGAAGATGAAATTAACCAAGTAATGGAAGTTGGTAATCCCAGGATTACATAACACCCACCCATGACTCGTTTGAGCAAGAAACGAAAGAGTTAAGAGCGTAAGAACATGAGAAGAAAATTGCCAGTAATACGAACAAAAAGCAACTCGAATTTGAATCAACAAAGATCTACCTGAAAATTCAGGGTCTACAAGGTTTTTAAATGATTTAAGGATCATAATGGAGCAAGAAATTCTGAAAACAATGAAGAAACAAATGACAGTTATCCAGCGGAATCCTGCCAAAAAACTAGCAATATTAGCAATTTCCAATGGTCTGGAGGTTGAGATACAACTTACTGTGCTTGCCAACGCCTCATGATCAAGAATATTGTGGTTAATTGAAGTGAGATTCAACGTATAAAACGAATTCAACCGAAAACTATAATAGGGTTCATATGAACCTCACCCTGATTTCTTCCTTTGCCACAAATTGGAAACCCGGATTAATAAGGGGAATTGATCTACGCATGGTGGGCATGATATAGCAACAGCAGGTCTAAGGATGAAGGTGGTTTGG
The DNA here is from genome assembly GCA_023055425.1 of Linanthus parryae. Lineage (NCBI taxonomy): Eukaryota > Viridiplantae > Streptophyta > Magnoliopsida > Ericales > Polemoniaceae > Linanthus > Linanthus parryae. Next base: position 3,198,152 of record JALGPY010000012.1, read on the forward strand.
CGGGGTTACAATGGTGGTGGATATGGTTATTCTTGGTGGAGCTATGAAGAAGATGATGAAAAAAATGGGGAAAAATTAGAGATACAACAGTCCATGTGAGGGGATGAGATGCTGCCACCTCAAAAGTGAGGAGTCAAAATGTGAGAGACAAGTGGCATGCATGCACCAAGGGGGTGCATGTGCAAATTCCCCAAAACTTGTGTACAAATTATAATTAAAGGAAAATTCAGAAATTCAGAAAATTCAAATTTGTCTCCAACCTTTTGATTTACTCCATAAACTTCCCACAACTTCCATTGGTCTCACTTCGGCCAGGAATCAGCCATATACTCAATTTCCAAGAAATTACATACATGAACTAATATTTCCAGTAATTGCACAATTTTCTTAATTTTAATCCACATTCTATATATTCCCTGCTTTGCAAATGCATTAAACACTATTGAGCAATAATTATACAACTGACGCAAAGCTTCAAATTATTTTAATTGACCCCAATAGAAATTACAGTGTGTTAAAGACTATGTTGCCTGAGATTAGAGATTCTATACCTGAGTTATATCATTCTAGGTAGATTATATTGTGATAACCGTTCCTTTAAGTCCATCGAGATGTCATAACGAGTATATTCAAAAGACAACACTATTTTCAAAAATTTTGACAAAATTTGAGATTGAATAAATAACCATCCTATCAACCATCAACCATTTCGCATGCATGGTATCAGATTAATTAGCACAAGAAAAGATTCAACACATTTAAATACCACATTTTTATTTGTTTAGAAGAACTGAACACCATAATTTTATGGTATCATCTGATCAATATTTACTTGCATTCGACAAGTTATATGTATTTTCGTTGTGACTTTTTGGGGATGTGTAGATTCGGTTGCATCTCAACAGGCATCGAAGACTCTTCTGTCGGTAGTTGCTCGACCAGGAGATGACGACATCAGTCACAGAGTCCTTATCGGTATAGTTTTAGGATCGATCCATGGTAGCTTTGGTAATTATTGCAGTTATTGGTTTTTGTTGGATATGGGGTTGTATCTTGAGGTACCGAGATCGTCCACGCGATCCTCAGGTAGAGCTTCCCCGTGTCCCTGAGGTAGTACTAAGACTTCCCCATTCTGTCAGAGGGTTGTTTCGTGTGACGACATTCCCATGTGATAGGGAGTGGGTACCTCATGTGAGGTGTGTAGGGAAGATTACGAGGAGGGGGTGGATATCCAGATTCTCCCTTCTTGTAATCACTCCTTGTTGGAATAGATGCCCTAGAGGCAATCTAGTTTAGTATGAATTTTTACATGGCTAGAAAATTCATTTATTATTTATTGGATATTTAATATAATAAAGTCCTTAGATTTACAATTGTGTTGTTTATCTTAAATATCCCTAGTCAAGTATAATGATCAATAGGACAATCATCTATAGACTAGTATGGGGTTGGATTGATATGGAGATATCACGATCCAACACATAGGTGTGCATTAGGGAATGTTGCACTGGATTGACCCATCTCCGAGAAGGCTACATACACGTTATGTTAAGTCACAAGCGCTTCTCGCGGTGCAATGGTATTGTCATCCTTAGACTTGAAGTCACTAGATATTCTAGTTGTGGATCATTGTGATCTTGGTAGCGTTAAACGCTACACCGTGACTGGGTAGTTATAAAGGCGTGTACTGGATACAATGAGAAGCAAGCTTAGAGATCGTAGTGGACGTAGAGAGGATTTGCCCCTCCCACATAACGGGAGCAAATATCCTAGGCCACTCGAGGGATAGTGCTTATAGAATGTCTGGCCAGACTCAAATAAATCAATATAGGATATTGATGTTATTTGCACGAATAAGGCTATTCCCATGGATCGAGAAACTATGGATTGGATATACGAGTGTGACTTGTATGTCTCGTGTCCAATCCGGATATGGAGGCAAAGGGATGAGACAATTACTTGTACAAAGGTTGTCAAGATGACTATTCTATTAGTTGGCTAGAATGGATGTTTTGCTAGAAACCGCTCCATATTAGCAAATAGTTGCTACCAACTAGATAGAACCTATGGGGTCACACGCTATATAGAGTTGAACTAGATTTGGGAATTAATTAATTGGATTAATTAATTAGAAGGATCACTTTGCAAACCCTTGCAAACTTAGTAGGGACTAATTTGCAAGGAAGGGACTAAATTGAATTCTAGTTGGACAAGAATAAGTCCTTTAGGTAGTTAACAAGGAGTTGTTGGACTATATAAAGGACCCTCCTTCCTTCCTTCCTCATAACTTATGCTCATTAGTGAACATAACAAGAGTGGGAGAGAACAAAAGGAGAGCGAGCAAGCAACAAGGAGGGCCCGACGCCGCCCCTTGCCGCCGCCCTCACCCCGTCGGCCAAAGAGAGGCCGAAAGCCTCTTTTTGTCTCGTTTTGCGTGATTCGTTCTTCCTCTTCCTATTCCGGGCTAGAACCAAGGAGTTTGGGAGATCTAGGATCAACTCTAGGCGTGGATCAACTATAGAGAACGTGACATTATTCGCGTTTGAAGTCATCAAGGAGAACCCAAAGGTATGTTTATGATTTTTTACCTTTACTATCGTTATGCATCTAGACTTGTGATCCTTGGAGGGTTTTGCATGGCTTATGTTTGATTATGCTTCCGTTGCGCGATCCATGAATCAAAACCCTACAGTGGTATCAGAGCCACAGGTCATAGAGCATAAACGTGGTTTATGTGTTACGTTCTTGTTGTTTTACACCTTAATTTGATTGTTTATCGCGTAAAACAAGACAAATCAAGCATGGGATGCAATTTTTCAACAATTAATCCTAACAAGACCCAATTTTTGCATTGGATGCATGAATTGGTGAGTTTGAGAAATTTTAGGATCATAGATCTTGGGTTTGGGCATCCTTGGGGAAGAAAGAGTTCTCCCAAAACAAGGAAACAACCAAACTTGCGCACCAAGCAAGGGAGTTGTTTTGGAAACAACTCCCATAGAAGGGTTCGGCCCCCCTAGGAACCGCCCCCCCTTGCTTGCCGCCCAAGCTTGGGAGCCCTAAGGGGCCGGGCGGCCCTAACCCGCGGGCCTAGCTTGCGGGTTTTGGGCCGGGCCGACCCTAGGGCCTTGTGGTTCACTTTAATGGGCCCGGACAATTGGATTGTTGGGCCCATGGACCGTTTTAACCCTAGAAATCCTAAAATCAATTAAAATTGACCAAGCGCGTTAAAATTGGATTTTAACTGTTTATGTGCAAATCGCATGGTGATTGGATATGGCCTTAGGATGTGGTTTGATGTGGATGTTTAATTTTGTGGTTTGGTTTTACGGCCTGCGAGCTGATCAATTAATTGTAATAATTAATTAGGGTTTTATGGCCTGCGTGCCATTTTTTTTTCTCAACTTGTGAGATTTATTTTATTTAGTATAGATGTTAGTTAGTGCTAGATAAAGTAGATTGTTAGCCAAGATTGGAGAAAAGAAGCCCAAAGCCAAAGAAGCCACAAAAGATGGAGCATGGAGCATGGAGCATTCCACATGACTATGAAGGATGGACCATGAGATCAAGACGCATGGAGATGTGTTTGCTTAGGGTTCATAGATAATTCCATTGGCTTGGAATTATCTTAGTCTAGAAAAGGCCATATCCACATCACGTTTAATTTATGTTTTGTGGTTGTTTATTTATTGTCTTATTATTTGTGTGGTTGGTGTATGGATGATGCATGCAATTAGGATAATAAGATAATTAGACAACCCGGATCTATTATTTGGAGTTGTGCCCAAACTCAAATAGATAGATTAGTTGATATTGATCAACAAAACAATTAAAAATTGAATTTAAAATCCCTCAAATTTTAAATATTGTGTTCTTGCCTTCTCGTTATTTAAACACTCATTATCATCATTATTTATCAAGCTCGTGCGTGCCAAAGCATGGTGACTTGGTTCATAATGATGGAATGCGATGGCACGTAACAATGTGCAATTGTTTAGATAAGAGGTTGAACACAACTAGGCTATTAATTTGATTAAGAAACCTAGAGGCAATCAATTGGGATTATCCATAAGGATGGATAAATAAGGAGTTATTTGCCCGATTGAACCAAGAGTTGCATATGGGATGCAATTGGAATTGTTCCTACCTAAAGTAGTCAAATTATGGGTGACTTGCCAAAGCAAGCTCATAAGAAGATGAAAAGATGGATCTTGGCCCACTAGAAAATATAAGGATATTTTCCGCATTAATATCTTGAGGGTTATTAATCCGTAGAAAAATAGTGGGAGCTATATTTAATAAACTAGCCATTATTAAATATAGTCAAAAATTCACAAATACTAAAACTTGCGTATTTTCCCTTTTGTAGAATTCCAAAGGGCAAACAACTCATCGAGTTCACAACATTCCCTACGATCTGTCCTTGAGAAGGACAAGCTCTCTGGAAACAACTTTCTTGATTGGTACAGAAACTTGAGAATTGTTCTCAAGCAAGAGAAGAAACTGTACGCAATAGAGGAGCATGTTCCAGAAGGTCCAGAGAACCAAACACCTGCTGCCTTAAAGGCGTATCAAAAGCGTGTTGATGACGCTAATGATGCGGCCTGCCTTATGCTTTGCACCATGACTTCTGAGCTTCAGAAGCAACACGAAAACATGAATGCTGTCGATATGATCGAACATCTAAAGCAGCTCTTCCAAGAGCAGGCGAGGGTAGAGAGGTATGAGGTCTCAAAGGCACTGTTCAAATGTCATCTGGCATAAGGGAACCCGGTGGGACCCCATGTACTCCGAATGATCGGGTACTTGGAGAATCTCGCCCGACTGGGGTTCCCGGTCGGCCAAGAGTTGGCAACCGATCTCGTGTTGCAATCGTTGCCCGAGAGTTATGGACAGTTCATTATGAACTATAACATGAACGAGATCGTTAAACCACTGCCAAATTTGCTCAACATGTTGAGGACGGCTGAACAGAGCATCAACAAGGGTAAGGGCAAGGCCATTATGATGGTGCAGAAAGGAAAGGGCAAAAGGTTTGCCTCTTCCTCCAAGGGCAAAGGCAAGTCAGTTGCCAAGTCCAAGGAACCAGCCCTTAAACTCGTTGGTGGCATTGCCAAGGCCGTGACTAAAGGTGAGTGTCACTACTGCAGTCAGCCTGGACACTGGAGGAGGAACTGCCCAAAATATCTGGAGGACAAGAGGCTTGGAATAGTGATTCCACCACCACCAGGTATTTTTGTTGTAGATGTCAATTTAACTGTCTCTACATCATGGGTATTAGATACTGGATGTGGATCTCATATTTGTCGAAATATGCAGGATCTAAAGAGAAGTAAAAGATTGGCTAAAGGGGAGGTAGATCTGCGCGTTGGGAATGGAGCAAAGGTTGCTGCGTTGGCCATAGGCGTATGCGAGCTATCTCTGCCTTCAGGATTAGTTTTAGAATTAAATAATTGCTATTTTGTGCCTGCTATGAGCAGAAACATTATTTCTATTTCTTGTTTGGACAAGGATGGTTTTATTATCTCAATAAAGAACAATTGTTGTTCCTTTTATTTGAATAATATTCACTATTTTAGTGCGCAATTATTTAATGGACTTTATGTCCTTGATCTAAGCAATCCTGTCTACAACATTAATACCAAGCGGATTAAAATAAATGATTTAAATCCTGCTTATTTATGGCATTGTCGTTTAGGCCACATAAATGAGAAACGTGTATCTAGACTCCATAAGGATGGATTACTAGACTCATTTGATTTTGAATCATATGAGACATGTGAGGCTTGTTTATTGGGAAAAATGACAAAGTCCCCTTTCAATAAGAAATGTGAGAGGACTAGTGAGCAATTGGCGCTCATACATACCGATGTATGTGGGCCATTTGCCACGCCAGCCAGGGGTGGTTATGTCTACTTCATTACATTTACTGATGATTACAGTAGATATGGATTTGTGTACCTTATGAGGGCAAAATCCGAATCCTTTGAAGTGTTCAAAGAATTCAAGAATGAAGTAGAGAAGCAACTTAGCAAAAGTATCAAGGCTCTACGATCGGATCGCGGAGGAGAATACTTGAGCCAAGAGTTTGACGACTATCTTAGAGAGTGTGGGATCGTGTCCCAACTCACTCCACCCGGAACGCCACAATGGAATGGCGTGTCCGAGAGGAGGAATCGAACCCTATTGGATATGGTTCGATCTATGATGTGTCAAACCGATCTTCCATTATCATTTTGGGGCTACGCTCTATTAAGTGCAGCTTTCACCATTAACCGTGTTCCATCTAAATCAGTCATGAAGAGACCATATGAGATGTGGAGTGGGAGGCGTCCCACACTGTCGTTCATGAGGATTTGGGGCTGCGATGTCTATGTAAAACGTTTACAATCAGACAAGCTAGGGCCTAAATCGGATAAGTGTAAATTTGTGGGGTACCCTAAGGAAACTAAGGGATACTACTTCTACAATCCAACCGAGAACAAAGTGGTTGTTGCTCGGACCGGCGTGTTTCTAGAAAGAGAATTTGTCTCTAAAGAAGCAAGTGGGAGGAATGTAGAACTTGAAGAAGTTCAAGAACCACAAATCATTGAACCGATTATGGAACATGAACAGGAACCACAAGCAGTTGTGGAGCCACCTGTTCAGGTAACACAAGAGCTTCGTAGATCTAGTAGAGTGCGCCAGGAACCCGAGAGGTATGGACTTCTCGTAACCGATTCCGGTGACACGATGCTCATAGATGATGAGCCTACTACCTATGAGGAGGCCATGAGTGGCCCAAACTCTCAGAAGTGGCTGGAAGCCATGAGATCCGAGATGGAATCCATGTATACCAACAAAGTATGGACTTTGGTGGAACCACCCCATGGGGCGCGACCCATAGGGTGCAAGTGGGTCTTCAAGAAGAAGATCGACATGGATGGTAATGTGATTACCTATAAGGGCCGATTGGTGGCTAAAGGATTCAGGCAGATTCATGGTATTGACTATGATGAAACCTTTTCACCAGTCGCTATGACCAAATCCATCCGAATCCTACTTGCAATTGCAGCATACTACGACTATGAGATTTGGCAGATGGATGTCAAAACAGCATTCCTTTATGGGAATCTCCTCGAGGACGTGTATATGATACAGCCGGAGGGTTTTGAGGATCCAAAGCAAGCCAACAAAGTCTGTAAGCTGCAACGATCCATTTATGGATTGAAGCAAGCTTCTAGGAGTTGGAATCGACGTTTTGATGAAGTGGTCAAAGAGTTTGGCTTCATCAGAAACGAAGATGAGTCTTGTGTCTACAAGAAGGTTAGTGGGAGCTCTGTAGCTTTTCTGGTCTTGTATGTGGATGACATACTACTCATTGGAAACGACATTCCCATGCTGCAATCTGTAAAAGATTGGCTAGGAAAGTGTTTCTCAATGAAGGACTTAGGGGAAGCAGCCTATATACTCGGTATAAAGATCTATAGAGATAGATCTAAAAGGTTGCTAGGCCTAAGTCAAAGTACATATATTGACAAGGTGTTGAAACGGTTCAACATGCAAGATCCCAAGAAGGGATTCTTGCCCATGTCACATGGAATCACTCTTTCGAAGAGTGGTTGTCCCTCCAATGAGATTGAGAAGGAACGCATGAGTAGGATTCCCTATGCCTCGGCCATAGGATCTATCATGTACGCCATGTTATGTACTAGACCAGATGTGTCATATTCCTTGAGTATGACAAGCAGATACCAATCCAATCCAGGTGAGAGTCACTAGATTGCTGTCAAGAACATCCTAAATTACTTGAGAAGAACTAAGGATGCTTTCTTGACATTTGGCGGTGAGGAAGAGTTGCGTGTAAGGGGTTACACTGATGCAAGCTTCCAAACCGACAGAGATGACTTTAGATCACAGTCGGGATATGTGTTTTGCCTGAATGGAGCAGCGGTGAGCTCGAAGAGTTCCAAGCAAGAGACGGTAGCTGATTCTACAACAGAGGCTGAGTACATTGCTGCAAATGGCGCAGCAAAGGAGGCTGTTTGGATCAGAAAGTTTGTTTCTAAACTTGGTGTGGTCCCTAGCATTGCGGATCCAGTGGAGTTGTTCTGTGACAACACTGGGGCGATCGCGCAATCAAAGGAACTCAGATCACACCAGAAGTCCAAGCACGTGCTCAGGAAGTTTCATCTGATTCGAGATATTATCGATAGAGGAGACGTTCGGATATGCAAGATTCCTACAGATGATAATCTGTCAGACCCGCTTACGAAGCCTCTCACGCAGTGGAAGCATGAAGGGCACACTAGGAGTATGGGCATACGAGATGCGCCAGATTGGCTCTAGTGCAAGTGGGAGACTGTTGGAATAGATGCCCTAGAGGCAATCTAGTTTAGTATGAATTTGTACATGGCTAGAAAATTCATTTATTATTTATTGGATATTTAATATAATGAAGTCCTTAGATTTACAATTGTGTTGTTTATCTTAAATATCCCTAGTCAAGTATAATGATCAATAGGACAATCATCTATAGACTAGTATGGGGTTGGATTGATATGGAAATATCACGATCCAACACATAGGTGTGCATTAGGGAATGTTGCACTGGATTGACCCATCTCCGAGAAGGCTACATACATGTTATGTTGAGTCACAAGTGCTTCTCGCGGTGCAATGGTATTGTCATCCTTAGACTTGAAGTCACTAGATATTCTAGTTGTGGATCATTGTGATCTTGGTAGCGTTAAACGCTACACCGTGACTGGGTAGTTATAAAGGCGTGTACTGGATACAATGAGAAGCAAGCTTAGAGATCGTAGTAGACGTAGAGAGGATTTGCCCCTCCCACATAACGGGAGCAAATATCCTAGGCCACTCGAGGGATAGTGCTTATAGAATGTCTGGCCAGACTCAAATAAATCAATATAGGATATTGATGTTATTTGCACGAATAAGGCTATTCCCATGGATCGAGAAACTATGGATTGGATATACGAGTGTGACTTGTATGTCTCGTGTCCAATCCGGATATGGAGGCAAAGGGATGAGACCATTACTTGTACAAAGGTTGTCAAGATGACTATTCTATTAGTTGGCTAGAATGGATGTTTTGCTAGAAACCTTTCCATATTAGCAAATAGTTGCTACCAACTAGATAGAACCTATGGGGTCACACGCTATATAGAGTTGAACTAGATTTGGGAATTAATTAATTGGATTAATTAATTAGAAGGATCACTTTGCAAACCCTTGCAAACTTAGTAGGGACTAATTTGCAAGGAAGGGACTAAATTGAATTCTAGTTGGACTAGAATAAGTCCTTTAGGTAGTTAACAAGGAGTTGTTGGACTATATAAAGGACCCTCCTTCCTTCCTTCCTCATAACTTATGCTCATTAGTGAACATAACAAGAGTGGGAGAGAACAAAAGGAGAGAGAGCAAGCAACAAGGAGGTCCCGACGCCGCCCCATGCCGCCGCCCTCACCCCGTCGGCCAAAGAGAGGCCGAAAGCCTCTTTTTGTCTCGTTTTGCGTGATTCATTCTTCCTCTTCCTATTCCGGGCTAGCACCAAGGAGTTTGGGAGATCTAGGATCAACTCTAGGCGTGGATCAACTATAGAGAACGTGACATTATTCGCGTTTGAAGTCATCAAGGAGAACCCAAAGGTGTGTTTATGATTTCTTACCTTTACTATCGTTATGCATCTAGACTTGTGATCCTTGGAGGGTTTTGCATGGCTTATGTTTGATTATGCTTCCGTTGCGTGATCCATGAATCAAAACCCTACACTCCTACCATCGGAGGTGCCTCGACGCCTGGTTTGTTGCACATACTACGTGCCCCTATTGTCGTATGGACTATGCTACATACCGGGCCGAGGAGGCACTTGCACCACCTGATATGGTTTAGGTCTTGGACGTTTACTTGTATTGAACACATAATTCTCTTTGTAATAGTTATATTTGTTATTGAATTTAAATACTAATAGAAAATTATATCCGTTTTGTTTATATTTGCATCTTATATGCTCGAGTAGTCCCGTAAGCTCTTCATTATCCAACCACTCGCATAAACATAAACATAAAAGAATATGACTATAACGAAATGACTATTCTTCAACACAACTCTAACATCGTATAAAAATAAAAACATGAAGCGTGCGAGCCAACACGAAGGTAGAACGTACATTGCACGTACACCGCACACCATGCTCACACACAAAGTCTTTGTCATACTAAGTATGTCTAGAAAATATTTGATGGCCTCAAATTTATTATTCGCTTTAGGAAACCAAAATGCTAAATACGGCCCTGGCTCTCTCATGCACTTTAACATGTGGCAAGTTAGCTTTCTCTCTCGAATTCTTTTATATATTATTCACAAATTTCTTTGATTCGCTTATGTATTAACTAGGAACATGTCGTATTTAATTTCATTAGATTGGATTTCGTGTAGTCAATTGAGCCAGCCGACTTCTAAAACAACAAGAAATTAAAGTATTTAAACTTTTGCTTTAGTTATACTACGAGCTAACAATTTGATAATTTACAGAAGTTCTGATTTAAAAATAGTTACATGTGGCATGTTGTTTGGAGGTTGTGTTGTTCGATTTTTCGACTTCAGATAAGTTATATGCTCGACTCTTCGGCCATCAGAATGAGTTTCTCAATGTTTTATGTGTTGAAATGATTTATTGTTGAATTATGAAAATATCTATATGCTTAAGATCTAAAAAGATCCTATATTGAAACTAATCGGTGGAATTGAAATGTATTATTGAAATCAAATTTGGAGATGCTAGAGAAGTAGGAGATGAGTAAGGAAAATAGGGGTGAGAAAAACATGGACACTAAATGATTTTAGTAGAGAGATTCTGAATTAAGTGGTCTAGCCACATTAATTTGTGTATGTAGCAGTACTATTAAGGGTGAAATTGACCCCTAACTAGCTAGTAGTGTATGAAACTTTTGTTACTAGTTAAGAATCACTGCCCTTTTTATATTCTAGAATGCATATTAGGAAGGCGTATGTGATTCAAGAACCATTTATTGCTTTCTTTAAGGAACCCATTTCAAGGAGTCTCTGCTTCATAAGCATCAAAACACATCTAAAAAGAGCAGTTTGAAAATGATATTGAACGTGGTATTATTCTAGAGTAGAACTGGAACCGACCCCTAAACAAAGACCATTTGTGTGCCAGGCCGCATGAACGCCACTTCAAACCGTATGAGCCATTGGACCCGTTTGACAGCTCTAGCCTCCATCTCCATTTGCCATTGAAAGTTTGTTGATAAGAGTGCTTCTTTCACATAGAAGTCTCCTCGTAAATAGATAATGAGTTTCTCAAAACAAACAATCACACTAATTTGATACTGGAATAGTAACATTTTAGCGGGAAACGAGAATAAGAGTGTTTGTTGCAAACATTCAATTCACTCACTCTTCCATAGCCCCTCTCACACTTTACTCCACCACCTGCTCAGATCACACACACTCTCTCCTCTCTCTCTCTCTTTCTCTCCCTCCTCAAGTCAATGCCTGTTTGGAACTAGCTGAAGAAGCTTAAGACAACACAGTTCTCTCTCATAACAACATGAAGCAGGTTAGCATTTTCTCTCATTTTTTAATTGTTCATAGGTTTCTTAGATTTTCTTATGAATTAACTGGTCACATTTCGGGGTTTGGAGGTTGTGTTGTTCGATGTCCCGACTTGAGATAAGTTATATGCTCGAATCTTTGACTATCGAATGACTTTATTAATGTTTTATGTGTTGAAATGATTTATCGAAATATCTATAGGCTAAAGGTCTAAAAAATTCAGGGCCGGCCCTATGGTAAAGCAGCCGGTGCGGCCACTTTAGGCCCCCGGGCCGACAGGGCCCCATTTTTTAAAAACTGTAGTTAGGTTCTCCACATTTATTTTGGTGGTAATTTATTTTTTTTTTTTTCCACAAACTTGACACAAGTTCGAATCTTCCTAATGACTTATGTGAAGATTTTATTTTTAAAATATAGAAATTGTTAGACTATCGAGTACCAATTAAATTGACACAATCTATTCCAAATATGAATGACATATGCCGTTAAACAGAAGTTTTGCAAGGCTATTTAAAAAAATATCATTTTATGTGTACATTTTTCTTTTTGCGGCCTCAATTTTATTACCCGCTTTAGGCTCCCAATTGTCTTGGGCCGGCCCTGTCCGTAGGGTATGCCTGATAGGTTTAGGGTTTTTCAGTTATCTATTTAAGCAGTGTAATTCTTCAGTATTATTTTGTTTTAGAAACCAAGAGATTATTAAAGATTATTGGGAACTACAGAAGAGTTGACTAGCTACATGGGGAAGCTACTTTCCCATTTAGTGTCACCGACTCTTCTTCCCAATTCAGCTAATTTATAAGCTCGTCTGCTTGATTCTCGAGATTTCCACTTCCATTTTACCTTGGCAAACCGCTCCAGTTTCTCTTTAATTCTTGCGTGTATGAATATTGCTTGGGTTCTCTCATCTTCTCTGTTGATCTCATTGCCGGAGATGAGATTAATCAATATTTGTGCGTCTCCTTCGATTTGGATCTTCTGGATCTTGAGATCTATGGACATATCAATCCCCATCTCGAGTGCGTGAGCCTCTGCTTATTTTGCCCCTGTCCTCCACTGAATCCGTTTAGTCTGTGCTTTGAGGAGAGATTCGTGATGATCTTGGACCAACGCTCTGACGCCGACTGTTCTTGTGGCGTAAGACCAAGATCCGTCGAATTCCATTAGAGCTATGACGTCCTCTTCCTGTTCTGAGCTCGGAATTCGGTCTGCCTCCGTCCGATCTGAGGTCCCTCGCCTTGTCGACGTCTCCTCAAAGCTCAAGTGCTCGGTTGCTTTGGCTACCAACTGTGGCTCGGTAAGATTTGTGTTCTTGAAATTTTTTAAGTTTCTGTTCCACCAGAGGACCCAAATTCCTACACAAAGCTTCTCTTTTTCTTGGGAAGGCAGGTTTGTGTTGAGATCCCCTAGCCAGTGTTGCTTGGGGTTTTGGATCTGAAATTTTTTCCTCATGTTTGAAGTTCCGAAGGTTTCCCAAAACAATGTCGCCTTCTTACAAGTGAACAAGGCATGCACCCCTGTTTCCACTTCTCCACAGAAGGGGCAAAAATTGTCAATTTTTATCCCTCTTCTGATTAAGTTGGCTCTAGTTGGGATGATCTTCTGTTGTGCTCTCCGAAAGAGAAACTGGATTTTCTTTTGGATTTTAAGTTTCCACAGATGCGTAGCCAGGGGTGCTTGTTTGTTGATGTTAGGAATTTGACTTGGATCAATTTAGGCAACAAAGAAGAAAAGTCAAAAGATTGGCTTATGGAAACAACTCTTTTAGGAAGCAAAGTAGTTCCTAATCAAACTAGGAAACAAAGGAGGTGGCTTGTTTTGTCTTGGCACTATATATAGCCATGCATGTGAATGTTTTTGGAAGACACACACAACGGGGTTTATTTGTTTGCTCCTTTGAGAGCTTTTGTGAGTGTGTGTTCGGGTGGGTGTTTCGGGTAGCCGCCGTGGTCGTTGTGGCCACGGCGGCGTGCATTGTAATCGGGTTCTCTTCTCATTAAAATATCTGGTTCTGGTCGTGGATTCGCTAACGGGTTCGTTACGAATTCGTTAGTGAACCACGTTAAATATCTGTCTCGTTCTTGTTTTGCTTTCGTCGTTCTTGCTCGAATACCCACACGTTATAACAAACTGGTAACGGAGCTCTGAAACAGGAGTTCTGTTACAACAAACTGGTATCAGAGCCAGGTCAGGAGGAACACCAGTTTTAACAGTTGATGACATCCCATCTTTCCTTGTGTTCTGGATCTTCTCTATCTGTAGTAACTTGTACCCTGATCTGACGGAATAGTTTCCACTTTCTTCGTAGGCCCGGGTCCATTGGTCCCGGCTTCCTACCGGAGGTATGCTCATTCTTCTTATCTCTTCTACATCCGTCTCTTTCTTCTTAGCTCCATTGGTCCTGGCTTCCTCAGTATTATTCAATCAATAAAGAAATCAGTCTCTTTACCTTTATTTTTATCCGTTTTTTATTTATCGATACGATATATCGTATCGGGTAGTACGCCTACAACCATTTGTGCTTCGTGATAGCGTGCGTGAGAGAATCATGGTTGTAGTGTATGCTTGTATGGGGCTATTTATAATATTCATTAGCTGATCGTTATTTGACATGTTGAATAAGATGTTCGTAAACTTGGGAAAAATTGTGAAAATAATAGTTTGAAATGAGTCAAGAATGAGGCCAAAAAAAATCTTTTAGATATTCATTACTTATTTTTTTTAACCAAACCTCGAATTTCAGTAATAAGGAAAAAATGTTGTCATTACATTCGTCATTACAAAGGATTTCTTGTAAATCAGGAGGGGGAAAACTAATCCAATACCATCCACCTATCTTCTCCTTTATCTGCAATCTAGTCCTCTGCTTTGTTTGCCTTTCTACTAGTCCATTGCATCGAGGCCTCTTATAATTGACATAATCTGTATGTAGCTTCCGCAGGGCCGGCTCTAGTTTTCCGGTTGCCCTAAGCGGACAAGGAAATTGATGCCCTTTATTGACATAAATATAGACTTAAAATTTGTAACAGTCTACAATTTTCTTTAAACAACAAATATGTAAGCTTTTATTCAAGAGTTTTTAAGTTCAAAGATAAACATATGAGGTTGCAATAGCATTAGATTATACCACACCTGTTTTAAAAAAAATAGGGAAGTACTTTTCCAAAACATGAACCACACCAGTGTAATTTACGAACAAAAACAAAATTGCAAGAATCAAAAGAAAGGCTAACTTAACACAATCTCCAGTGATTACTTGTACTCTGATGTATGACATGAATTTAAACACATTATTACCACGTGACCATTGGTAAACATCGAAATGCCGAACAATAAAACATAAAGAGCTCGTTGGTAGAAATCTCGTCTGGATAGTAGAAAGAACTATGATTGTGTGAATCCACAATATCAAGAGAATGTATTTAACCTAAAAATCATTGAAACGATAGAATGTATATATGCTGATTGAATTTGCTAAAGAATATGGATCGATAATTTTGAGGAGAAATTAAAGAGATGAATGAACAAGAACTGTATTGCGATCGTTGTGAAACTTTGATAGCTGAATGCCTAAATTAATTTGTTGGTTAAGACATATTAGCATTTAGATCGAAATAACGTATATTAGCTATTAGTAGCTATTTAATCTAGTTAATTACAAAAATACCCCTAATTATTTGGAAGTGGTGCCCCCTCAAGTTTTGGTGCCCTAAGCAGGGAAATGACCTGCTTAGGAGTCAAGCCGGCCCTGAGCTTCCGTGGTGGTTCTTTCCCATGTTTTACCCAATTTATCACATCCTGACAATCTGAGTCCAAGATCAAGTTGCTTCCACAATCTCTTATCCCCAAGCAGGTTGTACGCATTGCTAGGGCTGCAGCCACTGGGCCGAGGAAGCTTTTAGATGTGTCCATGGGCCATCCAGCACGATCCATTTCATCATTCCTCAGTAGCCATCCAATTTTGCAGTCGCTATTTGCTACTCCACCCTGCGTCACCATTGATTTTATTTTATAGGGTTTGGACTTTGGACCAATACTTTACCATCTTGATAGCTCGAGAATTTGAGCTCCTGTTGGCTCTTGTTATTAGGTTGTTTGCACCACATTTCAAGTATACTGCGGGTAATTTTATGCATGAAGGAATTTTTGTACAACAGTAAACCCTAGACAGTTAATTATATAGCAGAAGCGATTAAATTGTTTACCTCTTGTAGCGTGATCGTCCGCAGACGGCATCGCACATCTTTGTTACGCTTGTGTTCACGTGCTCCAAGCTCCCAGCAATCAGTGTGCATCATATGGACGGACGAACACTATGTTTCACAACACGTCCCACTCCTTGAATTTTTGTGAGAGAAACATCTCTTATGTCATGTGTGGGCTAGACTTGTATATATAAACCTAGTTATAGTTAGTTGTAGCACACCCCCTTGTGGTTTGTGTTAATTGCAGTTCAGCCCCCTGGGCGTATATGCAATATATTTCTAACATCTCTCAATCAACCATTGGGTTGGGCATATCTCTTACAATTTCTCTCAATCTACAGCCAAAAACGTCAACAATGATTTTGTGCAGTCGTGCCTTGCAACTGCTGAGAGTAAATGCATTTCGGGAGCTCCGTATACTAGACTCATCATGAGCCAGCATTTGGCGCGCTCAACCTATAATGTAAATTGGATAATGTACAGCCTAGCTCTCGTATGCCCAAGACTTCATGAAATTGCCATAGACCATGAGTATGTCTAGTCCCATAGAAAGTGGTCGAATGCGTCTATCTTTCTACTGTTCTTTTCATATCTTGCATGACGCTGCATGAGTCTCACAAGTGGGCCCAATGGAAGTAACATAGGATGATGCAATGAGAATCTTTCTTCATCCATGTGTCGCTAGGAATCGGATCTGTTGCTTCCCCTGCAATGTTCAGAAGGCCGAATCACTCATAATCGTAAGGTGGCATGCCAAAGTAGCATCACCAACTCGTTTCTTTATTACACAGATTAGGGTGCAAAAGGTATATAGTGTCAATCGTACTTACGAATGACGAGGCTTGCATAGCGAGGAGTCACAGGACTATTCTACTCACCACCTCATGATGTGCTTTAACACGTGTTCATGGAATACAGGCCATAGTGTTTAAGATCCCTCGGAGCGCACATCTTATCTAATAAGGACCACTATGCACGTTATAGTTCAGCCACCGTCTAGGCGACTAACCAGAACTGAAAATGTCACATTCTAATGCGCCCAAAGTCGCTTTCGCATCTTGCTCTTTACACATATTCTACATGGCTTAGGGTATCCACCATGTTAGAATATAACATGTGTCAATCTCATCGTGGCATCTATCCAATGTGGCAAGTGAATCCGTCATCTCCGCATTTAGCTCTGATCGGGAATCTGCCTCATCTTTGCTCACCATCTATGGTTACACAAAGGAGATCGCTCGTATGATTATGTCGAACTCTATGTCTGCGTGACATGCTAAATGCTAGTATATGAAATACAAAACATTATGCATGTAACACTACTAGAAATGGACAAAAAAGGCGAGTTTATATCACTGTTTAAGACGTTTTTATCGCCGTTGTAGGCATAAACGGCGAAATTAGCGCAGCCGCGAGGTATTTTGACGTTAATACTATGCGGCAAGAAAAATCATCCGTAAATGATCTCTCACCGTATTAAAAATCAAAACCTGCGAGACAATTTCCGTTTATTACAGAACATGTACGGCAAAAGTAAAAATAATAGCAGTATTTGAAGAGCCATATACGGCAATAATATTGTCGTTAAAGTAATTAAATTTGATGTTCTTGGTTAACATTTAATACGGAAAGTTTCTCTCGCTCTTAATGGTCCTATTTATTACGGCAAAATTAAAGCCATATAAAGATGTCTTCTTGGCGTATTTGACTGTTATTTTTTACGGTAAAAAATCATTTGTTGTCGTTAATGATCCTGACTAAAATGGTTAGAATGTTCTCTCGCCGTATTTGAGCTTGACCCTGCAACCAGTACGGTTCATAGCTGGAGAACTGCAACATGTAGCTTATTTTCTGGCATAAACCAACACATACACACCGGCAACCTTATGTTTTCAGGCACAACCAACACAACACACATAAAAAATGTACTGAAACTGAAAAAATACATAACACATTTCAAAAGTATCTATACATATGTCCACAAATTTTACATTTCCAAAGTTTAACCCCAAATTTACAAGTCCAGTACATCAAAACCTATACCAAATTCTATGTTTTGCGGCTTTTGAGCTAGCTATCTTCAAGTTGTAAAATAAGACATCTCATATTTTTGTACCTAGCTTTACCTCTGGCTGTATCCCTAAGTGCGACAAATTGGCTTTGAATACGCCGGCTCCGGCTTCACATTCGCGCGATGCGACAAAACGGTCACGATAACGTGCACATGCCAAAACCTGGACAAACCTAAACAAGATATCAATATTAAAACATATAGCATTTTACGGACAATAATACAAATAGCATCTACCTCTATTGTACTAAGTTGACAATCCTTGTATTTGGTTAATCTAATGAAGTTCTACCTTAAAGAAAAAAAACTATTTTACGACAGCAATTCACAAGACAAATCAAAGAAACCAAGTTGATTTCGAAGAAGAAAAACAAATTTGACTTTAACAGCGATAAGATTGACTCAGATATGTTGGTTAGTATGCTAAAATGAGGGAAAACTAACCAAAAATTCTATGTGCATGGTTCGTTAAAAATATCGACTAGCACGACGAACACAACACTTGATAATAACCAGTCCCACGCCCTTGAAGTCGCGTTTCAACAAGAGAACATGGAATTTGAAACAGCATCTGAGAGCACGGGCAACTGCTGCACTGTAACGGCTCCGAATGATGTCACTTGTTCGTTCTTTATGGCTTGACGTCGATCTCGGAATATCCTCCAACTTCATGAACCGGCTCGTCCCGGTGGTTGGCCGATGCGCGTAGCAAACAGGGGAAAATACGAACCAAAAACATATAATTGAAAATTCCATGATTATTGCTTTTTAGTTGCCCTATTTGCTACGCACCTAAATTAGCCACCCAGTATTGAAAATTCATGAAGTTTGAGGATCGTTTGGAGACGTCGCCAAGACATATATGGTGGTTGGGGAACAGAGCAGTAACATAAGCCGGAGCCGTACGGGTGCTGCAGTTGCGCAAGCTCAGTCAAGCTCAATATGCAGTTCCATGTTCTTGTCGTTGAAAGGAGACTTAATGGGTGTTGAAACAGTAATTATTCAACTGTTGGGTTGAAAAATCTAGCCACTAAACTGGAACCCTAGAAAAATAAATATGTACAAAGACAAACGAAAAAATTCATCATGTGAAGCAAAAATCAATTTAAAAGTTTACGAACAATACAACAAACCAGCACAACCACATATACAAAGTTAAGCTATTTTACGACAGGGCAAGTCACAGTCAAAGAAGTATATAAACAACATGAGTGCTGAAAGAGAAGAGCTTTTCTTAAAAATGAAAGAAGACGTATCACAACATAATGCAGGTATTAAAGTGTTCCAAACTCCTGATACATCTTCACTGTTCGTACATGGAGATGCTAGCATGAACAAAGGAGAGGGGGTATAGCTATATGGCTTGACGTCGAAGTATCTTCAAATTTAGTGACCTGCCTCCATTGGGCGGCGCGTAGAAAACCGGTGCAAATACAAACCAACACCATAGAATTGAAAATTGCATGAGTATTGTTTTGGGGTTGCACCGATTTGTTGGGCTGCCACCCTGATGGGGCAAGTCATGTAATTTGAGGATCGGTTGGGACAATCTAGATAACAATCCATACCAGACAACAAAAATTACAAAGCAATTAGAATAAGACAATATTTGTAAAATGATAAATATTAATTTAAGACTTAAACATGAACATAAACTCACACAGCGTGTGAAGGGGTGTACAGTAGGTAGAAATACATGATCAATACTCTACAGGGGGGTTGAATAGAGTATGCAGACTTTTTCCAAACTTTACAACAGTAGTGGTTTCAAAAGATTTGTAAAGAGATTCAAGGCCTTGAAATAAGTTCCAAGCCCTTGGAATAAGACAATTAGAGTAAACAGAAGAATAAGTCTATTTCAAGGCCTTGAAATGAGTTTCAAACTCTTGAAATAAAACTGTTTTGAAAGTTTCAAGAGTTCTAAGTTTGTAATTGAAAAGTAAATGCAAGAGACACAGGATGTATAGAGTTCAGTCCACTTGGACCTACGTCTCTACGTCAGGGATCTTCTCCCTGTAGTATTTTCAACTCAATTCTTATTAATCCACAACTAAGACCTATATCTCAAGCACAGAGAGATGCCTTACTCTGTTACAACTTGTGGTTCTCACTAACCTATCTATATTTAGTATGAACAATGTTTTGGCTAGAAAATTCATTTATTATTTATTGTGATATTTAATATAATGAAGTCGTTAGATACAATGTGTTGTTTATCTTACATATCAGAAGTCCATTATATTGATTAATATGACGATCAACTATAGACTAGTATGTTGGTAGATTGATATGGAGATATCAAATCTAACACATGGGTATGCATTAGGAGTAATAGCATACTGGATTGACCCACGACGAGAAGGATACATTAGATTATGTCAAGGTCACAATCGCTTCTCGTAGTGCTAATGATATTGAAATCCTTAGACTTGAAGTCACTAGATACTCTAGTTGTGGAATATCATGCTTTGATATTTTCAAACGTTGCGCCTTAATCGGGTAACTATATAGATAGTTATCGGGCATGATAGGAAGAAAGCTTAGAGATCGTAGTGAAGTAGAGAGGATTTTTCCCTCCCACATAATGGGAGCAAATATCCACGGGCCACTCGAGGGATGGTGCTTATAGGAATGTCTGGCCAGAGTTAGATAAATCAGTATGGAGATATTCATGTTATCTGCTCACATAAGCATATTCCCATGATCGAGAAACTATGGATTGGATGTACGAGTGTGACTAATATGTTTTGTGTCCAAACCGGATATGGAGTCAAAGGGATAACACAATACATGAACATTGGGCACAAGGCTTGTCGGGACCACTAACTTATTTCTGTTATTTGGGTGGCATGGATGTGTTGCTCGACACCGCTCCATGTTAGTAAGTAGTTACTACTAACTAAGTAGAAACATGTGGGGTCACACACCGGATGGATTAAATTGGATATAGGTAATAATCAGTTGGACTAATTAATAAAAGGATCATAACGCAACCACAAGCAAACTTCGTAGGACTAATTTTCAAGTGGGCTAATCCATGTAAGGACATGATTAGTATTGGATCATTTATGTAGATAATAAAGAGTTATTAATATATAAAGGAAATCTAGCTTGTTAATTCTCAACACTAGTCATTATTGAGAGAACATAACAAATCAAGAGAGAGAGCATGTTGGGAGGCCGAAACCCCCAACCCGTCTACCCCCTTGCCGCAGTCCGCCCTACTTGGGCGATTGGTGGTGCCTCGTTTTACGTGACCCGTTCCTCTTTCGTTGCTAGCACATCGTAGTGAGATGGAATCCAATCAAGAATTCAAGGTGTGGATATTCATAGAGACGAAGAAAATATTCTTCGTGTGATATCCCAAACTAAGGTACACATCTTCTATGCCCTTATCATGTTATGATGGCTTGCCTGTGATCCTTGGTGGGATTTGAGCAGGATTAATTTTGTTAATCTGCGGCGTAACCTACATCAAAACCCAACAGTGTTATCAGAGCCTGGTGTAGGGTTTATGGTTTAGGGTTTAGGGTTAAGGCTTTGCGATCGGATCGTGGAGGAGAATACTTGAGCCAAGAGTTTGACGAGTATCTTAGAGAGTGTGGGATAGTGTCCCAACTCACTCCACACGGAACGCCACAATAGAATGGCGTATCCGAGAGGACGAATCGCACAGTATTAGATATGGTGCGATCTATGATGTGTCAAACAGATCTTCCAATATCATTTTGGGGTCATGCTCTATTGACTGCAGCTTTCACCATTAATCGTGTCCCATACAAATCAGGCATGAATACACCATATGAGATATGGACTAGGAAGCGTCCCATAGTGTCATTTATGAAGATTTGGGGTTGCGATGTCTATGTAAAACGTATACAAACAGACAAGCTCGGACCCAAAGCGGATAAATGTAAATTTTGGGATATCCTAAGAAAACGAAACGATATTATTTCTACAATCCAATCGAGAACAAAGTGTTTGTAGCCCGGACCGCGTGTTTCTAGAAAGAGAGTTTATCTCTAAAGAAGAAAGTGGGAGGACTGTAGAACTTGAAGAAATTCAAGAACAACAAACCACTAAACCGATGATGGAGCATGAACAGGAACTGCAAGTTGTTGTGGAAGAACATGTCCAGGTAACACATGAACTTCGTATGCCAGGTAGGGTACGTCATGAGCCAGAGAGGTACGGACTTCTCGTGTCTGAGCCCGATCACATACCACTCATAGATGATGAGCCTGCAACCTACGGGGAGGCCATGAAAGGCCCAGACTCCAAGAAGTGGCTAGAAGCCATGAGATCCGAAATGGATTCCATGTATTCCAACAATGTATGGACTTTGTTGGAACCACCTGAAGGGGTTCAGCCCATAGTGTGCAAGTGTGTCTTCAAGAAGAAGAC
Source organism: Linanthus parryae (assembly GCA_023055425.1). NCBI lineage: Eukaryota > Viridiplantae > Streptophyta > Magnoliopsida > Ericales > Polemoniaceae > Linanthus > Linanthus parryae. The sequence goes on from JALGPY010000012.1 coordinate 3,220,415, forward strand.
TGACATGGATGGCAAGGTAGTCGCCTAAAATGGGCGATTGGTGGCTAAAGGTTATAGACAGATTCATGGTATTGACTATGATGAGACCTTTTCACCAGTTGCCATGACTAAATCCATTCGAATCCTGCTTGCTGTTGCAGCTTACTATGACTATGAGATTTGACAAATGGAAGTAAAAACCGCATTCTTTTATGGGAACCTCCTCGAGGATGTGTATATGACACAACCGGAGGATTTTGAGGATCCATGGAATGCCAATAAAGTCTGTAAACTGAAACGATCCATTTATGGATTGAAACAAGCTTCTAGGAGTTGGAATCGACGTTTTGATGATGCAGTCAAAGATTTTGACATAATCAAGAACGAAGATGAGCCATGTGTTTACAAGAAGGTTAGTGGGAGCTCTGTTGTGTTTCTGGTCTTGTATTTGGATGAAATCCTACTCATTGGAAATGACATTCCTACTTTGCAATTTGTTAAAGATTGGCTAGGAAAGTGTTTCGCAATGAAGGACTTGAAGGGAGGTGAATCCCTGGACCATCGATTGCATGTCTGTTATACCAATTATTATTTGTTTCAACATTAACGCTAGAAACCCTACTAGGCGGAATTTGGGTTCGTACATGCGTCCAAGCAATCAGATGTAGGTCTGAACACTCCGGTTCTTCTCCCGTATTTCTGAAGTTCCTCCTGGATGCAAGTGGGGGCTTGCTGCTTCCAGAATCCTTCTTGGCCTCCATACGAATTGCTCTCACCCTCGAAACCCCAGATTTCAGTGTGTATCTAAAGCATACGAATTTTGAAGACTAAGGACACTTATATAGGCTACGGGAGGGACCTGGAGGAAAAAATACGAATCAGACTCCTAAATTTATTAGGACTTCTGGTTCCACCTGAATCTAGCCCGAATACAGTTATAACAGTTAGTACCACTAAATAACTGTTATTGCACTCCTGTCCATATTCTCAAAAAATAATATCTCGAGCTCCTGTTATTAAATACTTATTATCTCCCCATGTTAAGATTACATATATCCGTCAATTAAATTAATTACTGACTAATTTATTTAATCGACCTCTTCCCAATTCCTTGATCCTTACCACTTAACTTATTTGATATGTCCAGATTACCAAGTAATCTACCTGCAGGGTTTGACATAATCAGAATTTATAAGCTTCATGAAGGGGATATCATCAATCCCATAACCGAGACATGGATTCCTTCGATATATCTTACACCATGGACTCAATAGTATCACTCAACTCATCGAGGTTATTGACTCCATAGGAATATTACTCACTTCACTTGTCAAAGCAATAACTACTAAATACATGTGCACATTGACTATCTAAGGATTAAGAGCATAAGTAATCATAATAACCATGAGACATAGTTTGTCTTGTTATGTCAGTACAAAGACAATGATCTCAACTTTGTTCTGTTCAATATACACAAAAGTATACTAGCACATTGAGTTGAAACTACAGTATGACCTATACGGTTTCCTGTAGCCAAGACAGACCAACTAAAACAATGTGCTACAATCGTTCTGGTGGTTTGTCTAATTCCATCTAGATTGTGAACTCACAACTTTCATTCCACAAGAACCGAAGATAAGATCTTTTGTGTGTAAGCTAGCATCTACACACCAAATCTTCTACTATGTGGAACAATAGACAACTATGCACAATAATAATATAATGCAAAAACATTGCCCAAAATCATTCTCATAAATATAAAATTCATATAATTTAATACAAAAAACATGGCTTCTAGTATTCAATCGAACAATCTCCCACTAAGACTCGAAGCCATGCAGCAACACACCTCAAACCCATTCCCTCTACGTGACCATCAAAAGCCTTAGCTGTCAAACACTTCGTAAATGGGTCTGCCAGGTTATCCGCTGATGCAACTTCATCACTTCCACATCACCTCTGTGCACGATTTCTCTAATAAAACGATACTTACGCTCTATGTTTTCCTTTCTTGCGAGCTCTTGGTTCCCTTGAGTTTGCAACCGCGCAACTATTATCTCAATAAAGTGTCATAGCCGGTTATGCACTCGCTACCACTCCAAGATCCATTAGAAAGTTTCAGAGCCAAACAGCTTCCTTACCAGCTTTAGAAGCAGCCACATATTCAACTTCCATGGTGGAATCGGCAATGCAAGATTGCTTGATGCTCCTCCAACTAATGGCTCCACCCCCTAAAGTGAAAACATATCCAGAGGTAGACTTCCTGGAATCCCTATCTGACTGAAAATATGAGTCTGTGTACCCGATGGGTACAAGACTATTTTCATGGTAAACCAACATATATTCTCGAGTCCTTTTCAGGTACTTCAATATATGTTTTACCGCAGTCCAATGTTCTCTGCCATGGTTAGACTGATATCTACTAACCATGCCAACAGCAGAGCAAATATCCGGTCTAGTACATAACATTGCATACATGAGACTTCCTACTGCAGAAGCATAAGGAAATTCTTTCATGCTTTCTATCTCATCAGGTATCTTAGGACACTGATCCTTAGATAGACTGATTCCAAGTCTGAACGGGATTAACCCTTTCTTGGAATCCTGCATGCTAAACCTTGCAAGAACAGTATCAATATAATTGGCTTGTGAAAAGCCCAACCTCCTATTTTTCCGATCTCGCATAAGCTTGATCCCTAGAACGTATGCTGCTTCTCCCAAGTCTTTCATATCAAATTGACTTGATAAACATACCCGCACACTAGATAATACACCCACATTGTTTCCAATTAGCAATATATCATCAACATAAAGTATTAAGAATACCACCACGTTTTCCTTACACTTCTTGTACACACGCGGCTCATCCGGACATTGATCAAAACCAAAAGATTTGATTGCCTGATCAAAACGGATGTTCCATGATCTAGATGCCTGCTTAAATCCATAAATAGACCTCTTAAGCTTGCACAACTTGTGCTCCTGGCCCTTAGCTACGAATCCTTTTGGTTGAATCATATAAATGCACTCATCAAGACTTCCATTAAGGAAAGCTGTCTTGACACCCATTTTCCAAATTTCGTATTCGAAATGAGCCGCAATGGAAAAGAGAATCCTGGTAGACTTCATCATGGCTACCGGCGAAAAAGTTTCCTCATAGTCAATCCCTTCTTTCTGAGTAAAACTTTCGCAACAAGCCTTGCTTTGAAGGTTTCAACCTTCCCGTCTACCCCTCTCTTTTTCTTGTAAACTCACTTACACCCGATGGGTTTTACCCCATATGTTGGATCTACAAGATCCCAGACCTGATTGAAATACATAGACTCCATCTCAGAAATCATAGCCTTTTTCCACTTTTCCGCATCCGTACTTCCAACAGCTTCATTATAGTTACTGGGATCAGTATCATGTTCATCATGTATCTATCTGGTTTACGAGAAACCATCCCACTACGACGAGGATGTACTTGTGGTTCACTAGCAGTAATATTTTCCTCACTGCTCGGTTGCGGCGGAATGTCACTACTATCTTGTGGATCACTAGTATTGTCAGTTCCCCCACTTCCCTCTTGCGGTGGGATGTCAACACTATTTTTTGTGTATCACGAGTATCTACATTTCTCCAACCACCCAAAGGTAGTTGAATGTCGATATCATTTTCTTGTGGTATTTCCTCTTGTACAGTTGGTATATCATGACCTTGAACTACTTGATTTCCTCGCATTTCTTCCAGAACAATTTTACTTTTAGGCTTGTGATCCATAATATAGTCTTCCTCTAAGAATCTCGCATTGGTGCTAACAATGACTTTCTGATCGTTCGGACTATAAAATAAACCACCCTTTGTTCCTTTCGGGTATTCTACAAAGACACATACTTTTGTCCTTGATTCCTACTTACTTGCGTTCCCCTTCAGCACATGTGCTGGACTACCCCAAATCCGAACATGCCGTAGACTAGGCTTGCGCCCAGTCCAAAGTTCTGTGGGTGTAGTTGGTACTGACTTAGACGGAACCAAGTTCAGAATATATGCAGCTGTCTCTAAAGCATGCCCCCAAAAGGAAGTTGGTAAATCTGAATAACTCGACATGGATCTCACCATTTCTAAAAGAGTCATATTCCTTCGCTCTGCCACACCTTTCTGTTGTGGCGTACCTGGAGCAGACAACTGGGATTGAATCCCTTGTTCCTCCAAGTAATCCCTGAATTGTCCCAAGAGGTACTCGCCACCTCGATCAGATCGAAATGACTTGATATATTTTCCTAGACGCTTCTCTTATTCTGCCTTAAAATTTTTAAATTTCTCAAAGGTGTCAGACTTACGCCGCATCAAATAAATATATCCATAACTTGAGTAATCATCAATGAAAGTAATGAAATACTCAAAACCTCCCCTCGCTTGGACATTCATTGGTCCACAAAAATCTGAATGGATAAGCTCCAACAGCTCTTTGTCCCTATTACCCTTTTCCAAAAATGGTCACTTGGTCATCTTACCTTCTAAACATGACTCACATGCTGGTAGTGCCTCCACTTTTAATGAACTTAATGGTCCATTCTTAACCAGCCTTTGTATTTTGTTTATATTGATATGACCAAGTCGTAAATGCCAAATATATGTTTGGTTTATCTTGCAAGGTTCCTTTCTCTTTTTAGGTAAGCTATCCGAGTTATTCAGTTCATATAGCTGCGATATGGGAGTCTCAGGATTTATAATGTAAAGACCATCCACCAATGTACCAGAACAAATAAAACGTTTATTTTTCTTAATAACCACAGAGTCATTATAATAAACTAAATATTCATTCTTAACCAAATTAGAAACTGAAATCAAATTCCTTCTAATGGAAGGTACATAAAGACAATCTTTCAAAACTAAAATCCTATCATTCCCAGAATGTAAGAAACAAATTCCTATTGCAACTGCAGCTACTTTATTCGTGTTGCGCAAGTGTAGATAAATCTCGCCATCACTAAGCTGTCTGGTTTCCTGGAACCCCTGCAATGAATTGCAGACATGGCCAGTGGCTCCCGAATCTACACACCAGGTTCTAGTAGATCGAACAGCTAAACATGATTCAACTATTAGTGAAAGAGATATACCTGAGTTGTTCTGGATTGGACGAGTCAGGAACTTTGGACATTGCTTCTTCCAATGCCCTCTCTGGTTACAGAGGAAACACTTGCCTTTCGGCTTTCCCAATGTACCCTGAGGAGCAAGTGCTTGCTGTGGCCCACGAGCTATTCCTTGAAGTGCAGGAGCAACCTTCGGAACTACTACTTGGGCAACTTTCTTCTTCTTCTTAGCCCTAGGGTTAGAAGCAGAAGCCTTTTCAGCCACCATTATATTAACCGGTTTTTGTAGGAGTCCCTCAGCTGCTTGAAGCTCCTTTAACAATTAGGCTAAAGAATAAGTCTTTTTGTTCATATTATAATTTATCCGAAAACTGTTAAATGAATCAGACAGCGTCATGAGCACTATATCGACCTGAGTTTCCTCATCGATTACAGCTCCAAGGATCTCTAGTTCACCTAGAAGACTTATCATCTTCAGAACATGATCCCTTACAGAGGATCCTTCAACCATTTTTGTGTTCATGAGGTTTTTCATAACAACCTGCCTGGCAGCACGATCCTGATCCCCAAACATCTCTTTGAGGTTCTCCATGATCTCAAGGGCAGAGCCCATGTTCTCATGCTGATGCTGCAACACATTAGACATGGAGCCTAATATGTAGAATTTAGCCATCTGATCGGCTTTCTGCCACCTCTTATAAGGCTTGGCTTCTTCCTCAGAAGCCCCTTCTAGAGGTTCTGCAGGACATTCCTCAAGAAGCACAAATTTGTAATCCTCGGCAGTTAGCACAATATTCAAATTTTTCTTCCAATCAATATAGTTTGATCCATGGAGTTTGTTTTGATTCAAGAGAATAGATAGTGGGTTGAATGAGTTCGACATTTTTGAACCTGAGAATCATGTAAATAAAACATATAAGGGCAATGTAAACCACTAGTAGTCTAACACACATAAAAATAGTATGCCACGTTGGGTGGACGTCTACCATTCATTCTATAGTTAGACACGGTACCTTTGGTCCTGCAAGCCATAGCAGTGACTCCGATGGGGAGGACACTATAACTTACATCTAAGTGTATACCATCATTTTACTTCTAACCCATTACCCCATTACATGTCTCTCAGATGGAGAGATGACACATAAAAAGTAATTATTAAAAGTATCCTTATAGGAATTTATACCAGTGATACTGTAGTGGTTATGTTCGATAAGAAGGTTAACTCCAAGGCTAACACACATAACCAACTACATCACTTATAAATCAGTGATGGAGACCGCGAGATCTATAAACACTAGACTCCCTCTCCCACTTAGTTGTTTGAACAATATAATACAAATTAAATTTATATATTCATGTTGTCCATGATTTAACGTGAAAGCATCCACAATAACCATACACACAGGTATAATCAAGCACATAAAAAGAATTCAACCACACACAGCCCAGCTATTATGGTCGGAACTTCTTTAGTCGGGTTAGCAAGATCCATCAGACCCCGCGGCACGGGGATCGACCTTCCCAGTAAGGTCGCCGAAAAACTTTTCCGAAAATTGCCTTGCCGTCACTTGGAAAACTTGACGATCTCCAATCTTTCGTCCATCTGTCTCCACTAATATTACAGTAACCCTAGTCTCCATGGATTCCGCAAATCAGTTTGTAAAAGAGTAGCAGAGACTGCTACAGACTTTCAATGCCACCAAGGAGCTCACACGTTCATCTAATACAGGAATAATAGAACCTAGGGTTTACTATTATAGAAGGTTACAAATATTTTTCATCTACGAAAAACAACGTGGGAATCAAAACCAAATCAAACCACATAAATCAAACAGTATGACCATAATAGCAGGACACGATTCAATCTGCAGAAAAGAGTTAGACATCGTAATTTTCCTATGCTAACATGCATAGACGGTTTGATTATTGGACAACATGGCTGTATAGAAGATATGCAAAGTCGAACCTCGGGTCTGATACCAATTGAAGGGAGGCCAATCCCTGGACCAGTTCGATTGCATGTCTGCTATACCGATTATTATTTGTTTCAACATGAACGCTAGAAACCTTACTAGGAAGAATTAGGGTTCATACCTGCGTCCAAGCTATCTGATGTAGGTCTGAACACTCCGGATCTTCTCCCGTATTCCTGAAGTTCCTACTGGATGCAAGTGTGGGCTTGCTACTTCCAGAATCCTTCTTGGCCTCCAGACAAATTTCTCTCACTCTCGAAACCCTAGATTTTGGTGTGTATCTAAAGCATACGAATTCTGAAGACTAAGGACACTTATATAGGCCATCGGAAGGACCAGGAGGAGAAAATACGAATCAGGATCCTAACTTTCTTAGGACTTCTGGTTCCACCCGAACCTAGCCTGAATAAGATTAATAACAATTAGTACCACTAAATAACTGTTATTGCACTCCTGTCCATATTCTCAAAAAAAATAATATTTCGAGCTCCTGTTATTAAATACTTATTATCTCCCCATGTTAAGATTACAGATATCCATCGATTAAATTAATTACTGACTAATTCATTTAATCGACCTCTTCCCGATTCCTTGATCCTTACCACTTAACTTATTTGATATGTCCAGATTATCAAGTAATCTACCTGCAGGGTTTGACATAATCAAAACTTATAAGCTTCATCATGGGGATATCATCAATCCCATAACCAGGAGATGGATTCCTTCGATATATCAATTTACACCATGGAATCAATAGTGTCACTCAACTCATCGAGGTTATTGACTCCATAGGAATCTCACTCACTTGACTCGTCAAAGCAATAACTACTAAATACATGTGCACATTGACTATCTAAGGATTAAGAGCATAAGTAATCATAATAACCATGACACATAGTTTGTCTTGTTATGTCAGTACAAAGACAATGATCTCAACTTTTTCATGTTCAATATACACAAAGTATACTTGTCACGACCCGAATTTTTCATCTACGTTAATTACAAATTTATGAGAGTTAACACGCACTTTTCGGCCGCGACGGAAATACAAAACTTTTCTCTTTTCCATAAAAACTAGCGGAAGCTTAGAAATAGACAACTCTTTTCAATTTCAACAAAAGAATAATCATTTTCCTATTCATTTGATAAATAATCGTTTACAATTATCAAATAAAACCAATCTTAACAAATATTACAATTAATTCGGAAAAAGCAGTAATATAGCCCGTCTATAGTCTCCGATCGACCCGGTACGGCACCTGTAGATATTTTAGGGTGAGCAAAAAGCCCAGTAGGTACTGCCTAACCACTGGCGTAGAAATGTAATAATCAATTAAACTGTAACATCAATCACGAATCACATAATTATCATGCTTTATACATCATGCGAATAACAAACAATAACTTAACAATCAACATATTAGCATATAATTACGTGCATAGACCGTAACTACAGTAGACGTGAAAACTATATTTCCCCTACCCCAACAATAGATTCATGACAACAGGTTTGAAGTGATATGAGGAGCTCCAAATCTCTTATGTTAGAATATTCCCAGTATCTCTCTATCTCACTTATCAATAGTTGAATCGTATCTGGAATGAGAAATAACTATAGCACTGGACCCTATTTAAAGAAGTCAATGACCAATCAGATCGCGACGAGTCACAGGGACACGTGTCGCGCATGCAATGAAAGCTGTGCCACACGACGACACATGTCGCCTGTGTGTCACACATGGATAAGGATGGCCTCAGTGCATGACACGTAACCCCCTACGTGTCGTGCATGCATGGAAAGTCGCATATGTTGTGACAGGTGTCCCTCTGCGTGTCACACATTTATTTGGCCAAATCTAAATGCTTATTCTCAACCACAACGTCAAATAAACGTGTAATTTAGTCACATAAAGCATATAACAAGCCACATATCACAAGATACATACATATGAACTTAATTAGCACTTAAACTACTATTTCGCACTAATTATTCCTAAATATATTTACCCTTAATTTATGAATAAAATAAGAAATTTGCGACTTTCGATGTCTTTCTAGACGAGCTTAACTATCATAGTTTAGCAGTTATTGATAAATTATCAAAATACTACTCCCCTAACCTTAGACATTGTGTCAAATAAACATGTAATATAGTCACGTCAAGCACGTAAAATGTCACACATTACAAGATAAATACATATGTACTTAATTAGCACTTAAGCTACTAATTATCACTAATTATCTCTAAATATTTGTATCCATAATTTAGCAATAAAATACGAAATTACGACTCTCGTGTATCTCTGGTCGAGCTTAACATTTATAGTTTAGCAATTATGAGTACATCTATCAACTACTAAAAAATTAAACATGAAATAAACCGATGTAATATAGGCTTAAGAAATGCAGTTATTACATTCTTCCCTCCTTAATAAAATTTCGTCCTCGAAATTTGAACTTTAATTATAGTGGGTTTCTATTTCAAAAATCATTCTTATCGTGACATAAACAATCTCATCACTTTTGCATAGCCAGACAACATGCCTACAACACTCCCCTTGCGCCCCGGCATACCTCCCTTGGATAAAGTTAGCCAAGACCGAGTCCCATGCGTAGGTGACGAGCGATGCAGGTACCACACTCTACCCCCAAAACGTATCCGGCATACCTCGCTTGGATCAAGTTAGCCAAGACCGAGACCCGGGCGAAAATGTCGGGTAAGGTGGATTTAACACACCGGGCGGCACCGCTCTGATACCAAATGTCACGACCTGGATTTTTTATCTACGTTAATTACAAATTTATGAGAGTTAACACGCACTTTTCGGCCGCGACGGAAATACGAACCTTTTCTCTTTTCCATAAAACTAGCGGAAGCTTAGAAATAGACAACTCTTTTCAATTTCAACAAAAGAATAATCATTTTCCTATTCATTCAATAAATAATCGTTTACAATTATCAAATAAAACCAATCTTAAAAAATATTACAATTAATTCGGAAAAAACTATAATACAGCCCGTCTATAGTCTCCGATCGACCTGGTACGGCACCTGTAGATATTTTACGGTGAGCAAAAAGCCCAGTAGGTACCGCCTAACCACTGGCGTAGAAATATAAAAATCAATTAAACTGTAACATCGATCACGAATCACATAATTATCATGCTTTATACATCATGCGAATAACAAACAATAACTTAACAATCAACATATTAGCATATAATTACGTGCATAGACCGTAACTACAGTAGACGTGAAAACTATATTTCCCCTACCTCAATAATAGCTTCATGACAACAAGTTTGAAGTGATATGAGGAGCTCCAAATCTCTTATGTTAGAATATTCCCAGTGTCTCTCTATCTCACTTATCAATAGTTGAATCGTATCTGGAATGAGAAATAACTATAGCACTGGACCCTATTTATAGAAGTCAACGACCAATCAGATCGCGACGAGTCACAGGGACACGTGTCGCGCATGCAATGAAAGTTGTGCCACACGACGACACATGTCGCTTGTGTGTCACACATGGATAAGGATGGCCTCATAGCATGACACGTAACCCCCCCCCCCTGCGTGTCGCGCATGCAGGGAAAGTCGCATATATTGTGACAAGTGTCCCTGTGCGTGTCACACATTTATTTGGCCAAATCTAAATGCTTATCCTCAACCACAACGTCAAATAAATGTGTAATTTAGTCACGTCAAGCATATAACAAGCCACATATCACAAGATACATACATATGAACTTAATTAGCACTTAAACTACTATTTCGCACTAATTATTCCTAACTATTTTTATCCTTAATTTATGAATAAAATAAGAAATTTGCGACTTTCGATGTATTTCTAGACAAGCTTCACTATCATAGTTTAGCAGTTATTGATAAATTTATCAAAATACTACTCCCTTAACCTTAGCCATTGTGCCAAATAAACATGTAATTTAGTCACGTCAAGCACGTAAAATGTCAGACATTACAAGATAAATACATATGTACTTAATTAGCACTTAAGCTACTAATTATCACTAATTATCTCTAAATATTTTTATCCATAATTTAGCAATAAAATACGAAATTATGACTTTCGTGTATTTCTGGTCGAGCTTAACATTTATAGTATAGCAATTATGAGTACATCTATCAACTACTAAACAATTAAACATGAAATAAACCGATGTAATATAGGCTTAAGAAATGTGGTTATTACAATACTAGCACATTGAGTTGAAACTATAGTATGAACTATACTGTTTCCTGTAGCCAAGACATACCTACTAAAACAATGTGCTACAATCGTTCCGATGGTTTGTCCAATTCCATCTAGATTGTGAACTCACAACTTTCATTCCACAAGAACCGAAGTAAGATCTTCTGTGTGTAAGTTAGACTCTACACACCAGATCTTCTACAATGTGGAACAATAGACAACTATGCACATTAATAATATAATGCAAAAACAATGCCCAAAATCATTCTAATAAATATTAAATTCATATAATCCAATACAAAAAGCATGGATTTTAGTATTCAATCAAACAGGACTTAGGGGATGCAGCTTATATACTTGGTATCAAGATCTATAGGGATAGATCTAGGAAGTTGCTCGGCCTAAGCCAAAGTACATATATAGAAAAGGTGTTAAAAGGTTCAACATGCAAGATTCAAAGAAGATATCAGTCTAATCCGGGTGAGAGTCACATAATTGCTGTCAAGAACGTCCTCAAGTACTTGAGAAGAACTAAGGATGCGTTCTTGATATTTAAAGGTGAGGAAGAGCTCAATGTAATTGGCTACACTGATGCGAGCTTCCAAACCGACAAAGATGACTACAGATCAAAGTCGGGATATGTGTTCTGTCTAAATGGAGGAGATGTGAGCTGGAAGAGTTCCAAGCAAGAGACAGTTGCTGATTCTACAACTGAAGCTGAGTACATTGCTGCAACGGAAGCAGCAAAAGAGGCAGTTTGGATAAAGAAGTTTATCACAGAGCTCGGTGTGGTCCCTAGCATTGTTGATCCCATGACGTTGTACTGTGACAACTCTGGAGCGATCGCACAAGCCAAGGAACCAAGATCACACCAGAAATCAAAGCATGAACTTAGAAGATTCCATCTTATTCGTGATATTATCGATAGCGGAGTGAAGATGTGCAAGATTCCAAAGGATGACAATCTTTCAGATCTGCTCACAAAGCCACTTGCGCAGCGAAAGCATGGAGGGCACACCAGATCTATAGGCATACGAGATGCGCCAGATTGGCTCTAGTGAAAGTGGGAGACAGTTGGAATAGGTTCCCTAGAGGCAATCTATATTTAGTTTGAACAATGTTTCGGCTAGAACATTCATTTATTATTTATTGTGATATTTAATATAATGAAGTCCTTAGATACAATGTCTTGTTTATCTTAAATATCCCTAGTCCATTATATAGATTAATATGGCGATCAACTATAGACTACAATGTGGGTAGATTGATATGGAGATATCAAGTCTAACACATGGGTATGCATTAGGAGTAATGGCATACTGGATTGACCCATCACGAGAAGGATACAGTAGATTATGTCAAGGTCACAATCACTTCTCGTAGTGCCAATGATATTGTAATCCTTAGACTTGAAGTCACTAGATACTCTAGTTGTGGAATATCATGCTTTGATATTTTCAAACGTTGCGCCTTAACTGGGTAACTATAAAGATAGTTATCGGGCATGATAGGAAGCAAGCTTAGACATCGTAGTGACGTAGAGTGGATTTGTCCCTCCCACATAATTGGAGCAAATATCCATGGGCCACTGATAACGTCCAATTAGGGGTTATCTTATAGCCTGATTTCACGAGTGTTTGTGCCGGAAATAGCGTATTTTGCCGGAAATTGCCTTAGAATGCCTCGGGAATTTAGAACGAGATGTTTATTTGTACTTTCTGGATTCTTGCTTATTTATTGCTTTATTTGGATATGATCGCGGGTTTTCGTTCGTGTTGCCTTTTCAGGAACAGGTTCGAAAGGTGCATCGAGAAGCGTGCCTGGACCAATCCGGGACCGTCTTGGGAAACGTGCACAGGTTCGGGCCAAGACAGGAACACGAAAATGCAGGAGAACACCAAGGGAGGCAAATCGGGAGCATCAGGCAGAAGAGTAGGACCAAGGAGACCCAACCAGGCCCACCAGAGGACCGAGCAGGGCCACCATCACCACCCCCTGATATACGCAGGCAGGGAAGGTGGAGGTGGGAGGATTTTGGCCCCTGGTTGCGTATATACGCAGCCTTGCGTATATACGCAGCCAGTTTGACTTTTTTCCAAAGTCGGTGGACAGATGGCAGATTCCTAAATTTCTGGTGCACGCGTTTCGAGGAAAAACAACACTATTTAAAGACTCGTCCAGACTCGTTTTGAAGACACACAATTCTCAGCACAACCGAAGGGCAAGTCAGAGCATTCACGGAGAGCACGGAAGAGCGATTCGAGATTCGAAGACTTAGTTTGCTTTCGTTCTCTCTCTTTATATTCAGAAACTGTGTTTAGTTTTATGTCTAGTCGTAGCTAAACTTTTTACCTAGGTTCTCAGTGAACCTAGGGTTTTGTATCCACATTTTATGACTACTTCGTTTATGGATTCATGATTGTTATCTTAATTCAGCGAGCTGTATCTGTTATTCTGGCTTCAATTATTATCGTATATGCATGATAGGATTGATCACCCATGATTGCTATAGACCCGACCTTGTAGGTGAAAACGTCAAGTTAGGGTTAGGAAGAGAAGTCAGGATTTAGTACCTTACCCTGATAGACCGACCAGAGAAAGGGAAATAGGGCTAGCATCGAAAAATGTGAGACCAACTGTTAGAGAATTTGACCCGGGCCATTCGGACAGGTTAGAAACCCTAAATAGGATTAGACCGAGACTGCAAATTTAGGCAGCTTAACAAGAATCCAAAAGTCTGCAGGATCGGGATTACGTGTGGAAGCTGAAAAGTCACTGCACAACTGGTACGTTCCACAGATATCGAAACTGCTGAGTGTTTTCATAATCGAACGTAAAACTGAAATCTGTAGAACCCTAGGGGATCCTAGAGCCTAGTTCCCATCTATTATCGTAGCAACCTATTCAGCTTATTTCAGGAAACGTCACAAAAAATATTTACGTTAACGTTTTTAATTTCTGTTTTTAGTTTAGTAAACTGCAATCACAACCTACTCCTCCTTGTTACTACACTCGGTTAACCAAAACTGACGACGTGAGAAAACCCGAAATAGTCCTCGTGGGAACGATCACCCGAGTTTAATTACACCCGGTATTACAAGATTCGTATACTTGCGAAAGAACGTTAGTTTGCGCACCAAGTTTTTGGCGCCGTTGCCGGGGACTTTTTAGGGTCTATTTAGTTGCCAGAATTAGTTTTCTGAGTTTTTGTTTATTTTTCAGTTTTGTTATTTTTCTTATTATCTCACTGCGTTTTTGAATCTTCGTTTTCAGGACTGTTCAGTTGATGCCCAGATTGCCTCGCGATTTGGTACCACCACTCGACAATCCAGAAAAACTGTACGCCGAATAGAACCGCAGAAACCGAGAAAGCAGGATGGCAACCAACTAGAGGGATACTCCCGAGAACACTGAAGCCGGTGGGCAGGAACGAGAGACACGTACCCCAACCCAGATGGCTCGGTACATCGAGGAACTTGTCACAGCGGGACTTGCTGCCCGAAGCAACCAGAGAACATATAACCGATCTGGGAGAGCGTTGGTGGAAAATTTCGAAATCCCCACCGGGGGGCATGAGCGAGCTATTGTGGTGCCCGAGATCACCGCCGAGCACTTTGACATCAAACCATCCACCATCCAGACGGTACAGACTCTCTGCCCGTTTCATGGCAGGGCCGACGAAGACCCGAACAATTTTATCGGGAAATTCGAGGATTACTGCAACAAGGTCCTATACAAGGGGGTAGAAGCAGAGGCACTCATGCTGATCTTATTCCCATACTGCCTATACGGAGTTGCCAAAGACTGGCTCGAATCCCGACCACCCCGATCCACCACCACATGGGAGGAGTGTGTCGCATATTTTCTGGCAAATTTCTATCCCGCCTCCCGAGTCATACAGTTACAGAGCGAGATTCTGTCATTCAGACAGAAGATGGGGGAGACGGTGGTAGACGCATGGGATAGGCTCATGAGATTGGTAAAACGGTGCCCGAACCACGGTTTTTGAGACGCGGAGATCCTGCAGGTTTTCTACCATGCCCTAGACAGGGAGAACGCCGAAAGGATTGACAGAGAAGCCGGGGGAAACTTCTTGTATAACGTGGACAAAGATGGTGTGTATGACCTAATGAAGCAGTTAGCCAAGCAGGACACCCGACTGTTTGACGATCGCAGGATGACGGCTAGAGCCGAACCAGCAGAGGATGACCGGATAGACAACCTGGCCAAGATCGTTCATGACTTGGTCAAGAAAGTCTACTCGGATAAGAAGACTGTTGCAGCAGTCGAAGAACCTGATTTGGACACAGCAATTGAGGAACTAAGGACCGAAGACACCAATTACGTACAGCAGCAGTGGGACCCGAGCCGGTACCGACCGGGTACGAGAGACCATCCCGGGTTCCGGTACGGAAACCCGAATGCAGCAGTTTATGCACCGGGGTTCCAGCACAGGCCACTAGCCCAGCAGGCTGCATCGGCCCAGCAGGTTTAGTCGGGCCCATCTGCACAGCAGTACTACGCTCAGATGATGAAGATCGAGTCCATGTTCCAGACCATGGAGTCCCGGTTCAAGCACATGGACGCCCTGACGGCAGACATGCAGACAACCAAAATGTCACTGCGCGCTTTGGAAGTACAAGTGGGGCAGTTAGCACAACAGCTAACAGAGAGACAGCCAGGAAACCTACCCTCGAATACAGTAAACAATCCACGGGCTCAGATCAATGCTATCTCCACTCGGATTGGATTGGCACTACAGGATCCACCGTATCCTAGCCACGCTCGCGCAGAAAATTCGAAAGAAGTAGAACACAACTTGTCGGGCCAGGATAACAGCACAGTCGACCGCCCCCAGCCGAAGGGCTCGGTTGAGCAGGATGCAGTGCAGAACGAGACAGATGCAGAAACGGTACATGTCTCCAAGGAGGCGCCATACCCCTTGCGAACACGAAAGAGGGACGACAGCAAGGACTACGCCAGGTTTCTCGAGATGTTCAAACAGCTGCAGATCAACATACTTTTTGCCGAGGCTTTGGCTAAGATGCCCACTTATGCCAAATTCCTCAAGGACATCTTGTGTGGAAGGAGGCGGATGAGCGATTTCGAGACCATAAACCTGACGGCAGAAGTGAGCAATTGTGTGAAGAATGGGATACCGAGGAAGAGAAAGGATCCTGGCAGTTTTGTTATACCCGTCACCCTAGGTAACGCTTACACAGGAAAGGCTCTGTGTGACCTAGGGGACAGCATCAACCTGATGCCATTGACGATTTTCAAGAGTTTGAAAGTCGGTGAACCCCGACCCACAAGAATCATGCTGGAGATGGCAGACAGGTCCGTAAAACAGGCTTATGGGGTTATTGAGGACATTCTGGTCAAAGTCGGCGAGCTGATTTTTCTGGCAGATTTCTTCATCCTGGACATGGAGGCAGGGGAGGTACCGCTCATACTTGGCAGGCCGTTTTTGGCCACGGGCGAAGCGATGATAAACTGCAAGAGCGGAGAGCTGACCATGCAGATTAACGAGGAAAAGGTGAAATTCAACGTTTTCAAAAATCTGCAACTGCCAAATTACTACGACCACGAGGATATCTTCGCCATAGACGTGGTTGACGAAGGCTGGGAAAACGAGGAGATGGACCAATTGTGGGAAGAGATAGACAGCATGTACGGGGAAGAAAAGGAGAAGACTCGGTGCGAGCACGCCATGAGAGCCGAGGACTGGACCACTTTGCACCGGGACGAAGACGGCGGTCAAAATATGATTCTGGTCCAATCACTCAGGGAGCCACCCGCACTGGAGCTGAAACCGCTCCCGAGCCATCTCAGGTATGCATACATTGGTGATAATAGTAATCTTCCCATAATTGTTTCGTCTCGTTTATCTCAGGAACAGGAGCAGAAACTGATGGAGGTGTGCGAGAGCATAAGGAAGCAATCGCCTGGGTGATTGCAGATATCAAGGGGATTAGCCCCTCCTATTGCATGCACAAGATCCGAATTGAAGAAGGCAAGAAACCGGTGATTCTGCCCCAGCGGCGACTGAATCTGAACATGAAGAACGTTGTGCGAAAAGAGGTCATGAAGTGGCTGGAAGCGGGAATCATATACCCCATAACTGACAGCACTTGGATCAGCCCGGTCCTGTGCGTGCCCAAAAAGGGGGGTATTACGGTGGTACAGAATAATGACCAGGAGCAGATTGCGCAGCGCACCGTCACAGGCTGGCGGATCTGGATGGACTATCGGAGGCTAAACGACGCAACACTAAAAGACCACTTCCCGCTACCCTTCATGGACCAGATGCTGGACCGGCTCCCCCACCACGCCTATTACTGTTTTCTGGACGGATATTCCAGGTACAACCAGATTTGCATAGCCCCGGAAGATCAGGAAAATATGACGTTTACCTGCCCATACGGTACGTTCGCGTTTCGGCGCATGCCGTTCGGGTTGTGTAATGCTCCAGCCACGTTCCAGAGATGTATGATGGCGATTTTTTCTGACATGATCGAGAAAAATCTGGAGGTCTTTATGGACGACTTTTCACTATTCGGGGACAGTTTCGATGCCTGCCTGCACCATCTCGGTCAGGTTCTAGTCCGGTGCAAAAAGGCGAATTTGGTGCTCAATTGGGAAAAGTGTCACTTTATGGTCACCGAGGGGATCGTGCTGGGTCACAGAATTTCCAGCAAGGGACTCGAGGTGGACAGGGCCAAGATCGAGGTGATAAAGCAGCTTCCATACCCGACAAACGTAAAGGCGATCAAAAGTTTTCTGGGACATGCAGGATTTTACCGGAGGTTCATCAAAGACTTTTCTAAGATCACAAAGCCACTCTGTGCTTTACTCGGAAAAGACGTACCCTTTGATTTCGATGCAGCATGCTGGCAGGCTTTTGACCATTTAAAATAGAAGCTGACCACAGCCCCGGTTATTACTACGCCGGATTGGTCACTCCCGTTTGAGCTGATGTGTGACGCCAGCGACTACGCAGTTGGGGTAGTTTTGGGGAAGCAAAAGGATAAAGTCTGCCACGTGATATACTATGCAAGCCGGGTACTCAACGATGCCCAACTCAACTATGGCACGACATAAAAGGAACTGCTGGCTACGGTGTATGCCCTGGACAAATTCAGGCCCTATTTGGTCGGGTCAAAAGTTATCGTTTTTACCGACCATAGTGCCCTGAAATACCTGCTGGACAAGAAGGACGGGAAACCGAGACTGTTGAGGTGGGTACTACTTATGCAGGAATTCGACGTGGAAATCCGGGATAAGAAGGGAGTTGAGAACGTGGTAGCGGATCACCTATCCAGGCTTGAGAATGTGAAGGCAGACCCGGTACCGATCAAGGAAAACTTCCTGAACGAGCACATCATGGCCGTAAAAATTGGGAGACCGTGGTACTATGCCATAGCCAATTACTTGGTAACTGGCACGCTTCCCGAGGATCTTACCCCGTCTCAGCGGAAACGGTTCGTTTCCGAAAGCCGACAGTATTTCAGGGATGACCCGTACCTATTCAAACAGGGGGCCGACAACATCCTGAGAAGGTGTATCCCGACCCACGAGGCCTGAAACGTAATCAGACACTGCCACTCATCACATTGTGGGGGTCATTTTGGGGGAACGCGAACAGCATATAAAATACTGCAGCCCGGGTTTTTCCGGCCGACAATCTTTAAAGATTGTCACGACTATGTGCAGGGATGTGGTAGATGCCAGAGAACAGGAAACACGTCACATCGGGACGAGATGCCGATGACCGTGTGGCAGGAAGTAGAGCCTTTTGATGTATGGGGTATTGACTTGATGGGGCCATTCCCGTCCTCCATGGGTAATCTCTACATTCTGCTAGCAGTGGATTACGTGACTAAGTGGATCGAGGCGATCGCGTGCCAGAAAAACGATGCAGCCACCGTGGAGCGTTTTCTGAAACGTAACATTTTCACTCGTTTCAGAACTCCCTGGGCAATGATCAGTGACGAGGGATCACACTTCATCAATCGAGTCTTTGCGAAAGTTCTGAAACAGTACGGCGTGTCAGTTCATAAGGTGTCGTTACCCTACCATCCGCAGACAAACGGGCAAGCCGAGGTTTCGAACCGAGAGATCAAGAGCATACTCGAGAATACGGTGAATCTCGGCCGAAAGGATTGGTCCATCAGACTGGACGATGCGCTTTGGGCCTACAGGACTGCTTTCAAAACACCGCTGGGTATGTCGTCATACCAGCTCGTGTTTGGGAAAGCGTGCCACTTACCGGTGGAATTGGAGCACAAAGCGTATTGGGCCATCAAGCTGCTCAACTTGGATCAGAATCTGGCGGGAGATAAGAGGAAGATGGCACTGCTGGAATTAGAAGAGTTCCGCAGAACGGCTTTCGAGAGCGCCAAATTTTACAAAGAGAAGATGAAGAAGTGGCATGATCAGCGCATCACTCCAAAGCAGTTTAACGAAGGCGATAAAGTGCTTCTCTACAATACCCGGATGCGGTTTTTTCCGGGAAAACTGAGGTCTCGTTGGTCGCCCGTTCATCATCAAGCATATTTTTGCATGGGGAGCGTTCGAGCTGGAGAATCCAAAAGACAAGTCCAGTTTCAAGGTGAACGAGAATCGGATCAAGCCGTATCTCGAGACCTCCGAAGTCGTCAAAATAGACCCGGTCTATTTTGATGACCCGTAAGAGGTAACAAGGTCGGGCCGTCGACCGTAAATCACAAAGCGCTGTTTGGGAGGCAACCCAAAGTAATCGTTAATTAATTTATTTTTGTTATTTTATTCAGTTATTATATTCAGTTCTGAATTTTTGAGAGAGGCGAGATGAGCGGGTTTTTGACTTGAAATTGAGATTGTGCAGATGCAGCAGAATAGAAACCAGGCAGAACCGGGAAAATAGAGGAAGAAAGAGAGAAATAAAAATGAAAAAAAAAGTAATCTGCTGGTTGCGTATATACGCAACCCCAGGGGAAAAAAAATATTTTTTTTTGTTTTCTTTTGATTTCTGATTGAGTATATACGCAGTATTGCGTATATACGCAGACAGAAAGAAAAAAAAATTGTAATCGTTCAAAATCCGAGGGGCATTTTGGTCATTTTACAAAACTAGGGTTTAAAAGAAGGGAAGGAGGCCGGCCCTCCATTGTTGCACCTCCCTCTCTCTCTCTTCCTCCATTTTCTCTCAAACTTGAAGAACACAAATTCGCCCCGGACCTCCAAATCAAAATCCATGCACATTTCTGGAATCCCCTCGTCGCAAGGAGCAAATATCACCCATCAAAATCCAGAAACAAGCGAGAATCGAGCGGGAAATCTCCATCTAGGAATGGCGTGTTATTGAGGAAAAGGGCCGATTCGGAGGTGTTAGAGCAAGAACTAGCAAAAACCGAAGAAGGGAAGTTGAAAGAGGAGATCGAGAGCTTCGATTTGGTGGGTTCGGATTTCGATTCCGGGCAGTTACGTTTTCCGGCGACTTTTCCGGCGACTTTCCGGGAAGAATCTTCAGGCTTCACCCCTGTTTAGGGAAGGTCAAAAATTTCATCTCTCTCTTTATTTTCCGTTTTGGCACCACCCGTAGCCGGGTCCGTTATTTTTCGGTATTTTTTCTTTTGGAGCGGCACTTGCCGTGTGACCTCTGGTAGCTCTTAGGTGGACTATCTATTGAGACACACTTGTTACGTGCACGTTTCACACTTTTTTGCTTAATTCCCGAGTAGGCACGTTTTTAAAGGTTTTTGCCTATTATGGAGTTCGGAGTGCCGGTCATTGACCAAAACCGGGACGAGTTCCCTACTGAGTACCCTGCGGAGCAAATCCACTCTAGGAAGTTTGATAGTTTTCGTTTCGTGAACCATTATGCTCATTATTATTATATGACCGCGACGAAAATGGGTCATAAACTGCCCAAGGACTACCGCTTTGAGGTCGACCATATGAGCATGCCACAAGAGATGGCACAGTTTGCTAGTCGTCCGGAACTTTTCGGACAGTCCTTGGCCGGGTTTCCGGAGGTGTCTAGCTCCTCCTAAGTACGTGAATTTTACAGTAACCTCATGCATAAGGGGGCGGGTGAGGCCAACGGTGACACCCGATGGGTGTTCTGCCGGAGGCAGTTCATATTGGTCACAGCGGAAAGTATCCGCCAGGCGTACGGGATCCCATTGAGATATGTCCCATGCGCCTTTGCTGAGTGTGAGGATTACCCGCCGAGCGATACTGAGATTTTGCGGGTTGTGACTAGTGGTTACCCGGGGGCCCACTTCGAGACAGAGGGTGTTGGGGAGATAGGAAAGAAACTGCACTCTCGTTTTATTAGCGGGCCACCACGATGGTGGGCCGAGTGGGTTGTGAACCGGGTGGTGGGTATCAAACAATTCACCCATCTAGACTATGAGTACGTACTTTTAGTCTACTGGGGAGAGAATGCTATACCAGCCCCGCCACGTAGGTTGCCCCGAGTTGACGAGGGATTTGAGGGGTGTCGTGGAGGACACAAGTCCATTGGGGAGAGAATGCTCGACAAAGCGGGCAAGCTTTGGAGGGCTATCACGCACACCCGACGGACTCAGCGGAAGGTCACGAAGGACACCCACGCTGCTCTTGCCAGTATTCGAGAGGAGCAGCGGGAGGCAGCTCGGCACGCAGGCCGAGAACCGCCGCTCCCGCTGTATTTTCCCCCTGCCTACTCCAGCAGCTTTACCACGAGTTGGTCTGATGACGGGGACTCTAGCGAGTATACCTCCGCTCCACCTCCCCCGACCCAGCCACCTCCCGCGACTCAGCCATCTCCGCCACCTGCGATATAGGATAGACGTCAGCCTGGGACACGATCCCAGCAGCCCACAGGTCGTCAGACTGGGTCCCGTACCCAGCAGCCTTCGAGTGGCAGGACGAGATTGCGCTCCCAGCCACCTAGCAGTTGGACTGGCTAGGAGTCGCAGTCCTCCGATTACCGGCCCCGTGCACGCGTGCGTCAGCCGGTCGTCTACAGGACTGATTCTGGCAGCAGCTCTCCGGGCAGCATATCCGGTACTTCCGAGACCGGGTCAGACCCGACATTTTTTCCGGACGAGTAAGTGTCATGAGGGCATGCCACCTCTTAGTGTGGGGGTGGTATTCGTGTCTGCATTAACCCGGTCTGCACGTTTTTTTTTTTCATGTTTATTTGCAGTTTTATTTTATATTTTTGAGTCAGCATATTTTCGTTATTTGAGTCAACCCACCACAAACATTAGCCATGCATTGTATATATTTAAAAAAAATCAAAAATTAAATTTTTTTATGCTACTGGTTGCGTATATACGCAGCAGTGCGTATATACGCAAACAGCAGTATAAAATATTTTTCAAAAAAAAATCAGAAAATTTTGAGAAAGGGCAATCGAGATAACAGAAACAGTGAAGAAATCGAGGTTGAGTCTTTTGAAAGAGAAGAAAACTTGCACCGAGGTATAGTAGATAGGTGAGAGCCAGCGACCTTTGGAATCCGCAAGTAATTATCACCTGAGCTAAGAATCCGACTAGTTGCTACACCACCGTCACTTAGGTAGTCGACAACCCGCCCACGGGCGCCGTCCCGGTCATCGCGTTTTTCGGTGGAGTGACTGGCTATCAAGGGACCTCACGTCCTGTTTCTTACCCCTAGGTCCAATTAGTAAACCCGTTTGAAGCCATTTACCCTCTTTCTTCTTAGCCACTTTAGCCTAGGCAGCCTTCTTTGAGACCTCATCAGTCGATAGTTGGCTATTCTACGTGTTATGATTGGGGGAGTGAGTAGGGTGGGTTTTAGATGGGAGAGCTTCATGATTTATCAGTATTGGACAGTTTTGACATTTACACGTTTTTCGAGGGAAGGACAGGGTGAGTTAGTGGCGACAGTGCATTAATTTGCGGAGGTGGATCACGACATTACATAGTGACCACAGGAGGAGTTAGTCGCGTGCGAGCATCTTTTTGCACAAAACGGGGTTCCGGGGGGTTGTAGGGTTAATTGGTGGTTGTGCCGTTTTTCTACATCTTTGGTGATGAGGAGGTTCGGTGGGACTGCACAGTATTGTTTCGACTACAGGATCAGCGCTTCAGGATTAGTGTGGGGGAACTTCACATGAGGACATTTTACGTACCCCACGACAGAGATTTATTTTCACTCACTCAACTTTAGTCAGTTTAATAGTTTCAGTATTCGTGTATGTCTGTATATATTCATTTTATGAAAAAAAGGAAAAAGAGAAAAAAAAGAAAGAAAAGAAAAAGAGAAAAAAAATAAAAAAAAAAGAAATAGAAAAGAAAAAAAAAGTCATGTTCTAGTTTTTAGTTTTGTTTTACGCTTTTTTAATTTAAATAAAAAGCTGAGTGAGCGGCATAATTTTCGAGACGTTTACACCACTTCACATTTCGCGAGCACGGCGAAGACACACCGGGGGACAGAAGAATTGGGAAAGCAGGAACTTAGGTGTTTCGGGCAGTTTTTCGGGATCTCGGTTAGGGGTGTGAGTTTGGTAAATTGTGAGAATGTCATAACAAGTAGGATGATGCCCTACCTTGATACACATATATATCCTACCCGATTAGAAATAGATCCTTTCGGAAAAAGCTCGGATGGTAAGTTAGCTAGGGATTTGCTCAGATTGGTGACTAAAGTAATAGTACTTTGGTCCAGTGCTTAAATCCACCAAATAAATCTGTTCAGACTTCCTGATCGCTTGCAGGGAAGTACATTCTGAAAAGGATGAGATCACGAGGACACACTGGTTATGTTTTTGAGGGTGCCCAATCTCACCAAAAATATTTTGTCATTAGTCTGTTTTGAGTCGTTTGAGTCTGTGTATATTCTATCTGAGTCTGTTTTTCTATCGAGTCGTCCGGTTGAAAGGTTCGGGTCGAAAGAGTATGCAACGGTAGTGTATGCACAAAGTCAGTCTCACGAGAGCAGAAATGAATGATGTTAGGCTAGAGTTGGCAGGATTGCTCGGGACGAGAAATGTTTAGTGCGGGGGTATTTGATAACACCCAATTAGGGGTTATCTTATAGCCTGATTTCACGAGTGTTTGTGCCGGAAATAGCGTATTTTGCCGGAAATTGCCTTAGAATGCCTCGGGAATTTAGAACGAGATGTTTATTTGTACTTTCTGGATTCCTGCTTATTTATTGCTTTATTTAGATATGATCGCGGGTTTTCGTTCGTGTTGCCTTTTCAGGAATAGGTTCGGAAGGTGCATCGGGAAGCGTGCCGGGACCAAGCCGGGACCGTCTCGGGAAACGTGCACAGGATCGGGCCAAGACGGGAACACGAAAAAGCAGAAGAACACCAAGGGAGGCAAACCGGGAGCATCAGGCATAAGAGTGGGACCAAGGAGACCCAATCGGGCCCACCAGAGGACCGAGCAGGGCCACCATCACCACCCCCTGCTTGCGTATATACGCAGGCTTGCGTATATACGCATGCAGGGAAGGTGGAGGTGGGAGGATTTTGGCCCCTGGTTGCGTATATACGCAGCCTTGCGTATATACGCAGCCAGTTTGACTTTTTTCCAAAGTCGGTGGACCGATGGCAGATTTTGTAATTTCTGGTGCACGCGTTTCGGGGAAAAACAGCACTATTTAAAGACTCGTCCAGACTCGTTTTGAAGACACACAATTCTCAGCACAACCGAAGGGCAAGTCAGAGCATTCACGGAGAGCACGGAAGAGCGATTCGAGATTCGAAGACTTAGTTTGCTTTCGTTCTCTCTCTTTATATTCAGAAACTGTGTTTAGTATTATGTCTAGTCGTAGCTAAACTTTATACCTAGGTTCTCGATGAACCAAGGGTTTCGTATCCAGATTTTATGACTACTTCGTTTTTGGATTCATGATTGTTATCTTAATTCAGCGAGTTGTATCTGTTATTCTGGCTTCAATTATTATCGTATATGAATGATAGGATTGATCACCCCGGATTGCTATAGACCCGAGCTTGTAGGTGAAAACGTCAAGTTAGGGTTAGGAGAGAATTCAGGATTTAGTACCTTACCCTGATAGACCGACCAGAGAAAGGGAGATAGGGCTAGCATCGAAAAACGTGAGACCAACTGTTAGAGAATTTGACCCGGGCCATTCGGACAGGTTAGAAACCCTAAACAGGATTAGACCGAAACTGCAGATATAGGCAGCTTAACAAGAATCCGAAAGTCTGCAGGATCGGGATTACGTGTGGAAGCTGAAAAGTCACTGCACAACTGTTACGTTGCACAGATATCGAAACTGCTGAGTGTTTTCATAATCGAACGTAAAACTGAAATCTGTATAACCCTACGGGATTCTAGAGCCTAGTTCCCATCTATTTTCGTAGCAACCGATTCAGCTTATTTCAGAAAACGTCACAAAAAATATCTACGATTTTAATTTCTGTTTTTAGTTTAGTAAACTGCAATCACAACCTACTCCTCCTTGTTACTACACTCGGTTAACCAAAACTGACGACGTGAGAAAACCCGAAATAGTCCTCGTGGGAACGATCACCCGAGTTTAATTACACCCGGTATTACAAGATTCGTATACTTGCGAAAGCACGTTAGTTTGCGCTCCAGCCACTCGAGGGATGGTGGTTATAGGAGTGTCTGGCCAGACTCAGATGAATCAATATGGAGATATTGATATTATCTGCTCACATAAGCATATTTCCAGAATCGAGAAACTATGGATTGGATATACGAGTGTGACTAATATGTCCCATGTCCAATCCGGATATGGAGACAAAGGGATAACACAATGCTTGAACATTGGACACAAGTTTTGTCGGGATCACTGACTTATTTCTATTAGTTGGGTGGCATGGATGTGTTGCTAGACACCGCTCCATGTTAGTAAGTAGTTACTACCAACTAAGTAGAAACATATGAGGTCACACACCGGATGGATTAAATTGGATAAATGTATTAATTAGTCGGACTAATTAATAAAAGGATCATAACGCAACCACAAGCAAACTTATTAGGGCTAATTTGCAAGTGGGCTAATCCATGTAAGGACATGATTAGTATTGGGACCTTTATGTACATTATAAAGAGTTATTACTATATAAAGGAACTATAGCTTGTTAATTCTCAACACTAGTCATTATTGATAGAACATAAAAAAGCAAGAGAGATAGCAAGTTGGGAGGCCGAAACAACCCCAAAACGTCCGCCCCTTGCCGCCGTCGGCCCTCCTTGGGCGATTGGTGGTGCCTCGTTTTGCGTGATCCGTTACTCCTTCTTCCGTTTCTAGCACATCTGGGTGAGAAGTAATCCAATCAAGATTCCAAGGTGTGGATATTCATAGAGATGAAGACACTATTCTTCATGTGATCTCCCAAACTAAGGTACACATCTTTTTTGCCCTTATCATGTTATGATGACTTGCGTGGATCCCCTAAGACCTTCATGGTGAAACACTTTCCTAGCCGATCTTTAACAGATTGCAAAGTAGGAATGTCATTTCCGATGAGTAGTATGTCATCCACATACAAGACCAGAAACACAGCTGAGCTCCCACTAACCTTCTTGTAAACACAGGGCTCATCTTCGTTCTTGATGAAGTCAAGCTCTTTGACTGCATCATCAAAACGTCGATTCCAACTCCTAGAAGCTTGCTTCAATCCATAAATGGATCGTTGCAGTTTAAAGACTTTATTGGCATTCTCTAGATCCTCAAAACCCTCCGACTGTGTCATATACACATCCTCGAGGAGGTTCCCATAAAGGAACGCTGTTTTGACATCCATTTGCCAAATCTCATAGTCATAGCAAGCTGCAATAGCAAGTAGGATTCGAATGTATTTAGTCAAGGCGATTGGTAAAAAGGTCTCATCATAGTCAATACCATGAATCTGTCTATAACCTCTAGCCACCAATCACCCCTTGTAGGCGACTACCTTGCCATCCATGTCAGTCTTCTTCTTGAAGACCCAATTGCACCCTATGGGCCGAACCCCTTCAGGTGGTTCCAACAAAGTCCATACTTTTTTGGTACACATAGAATCCATTTCAGATCTCATGACTTCTAGCCACTTCTTGGAGTCTGGGCCTTTCATGGCCTCCCCGTAGGTCGCAAGCTCATCATCTATGAGTGGTATGTCATCGGGCTCAGTCACGAGAAGTCCTTACCTCTCTAGCTCATGACGTACCAAACCTGACCGACGAAGTTCCCGTGTTACCTGAACAGGTTCTTCCACAACAATTTGCAGTTCCTGTTCATGCTCCATCATCGGTTTAGTGGTTTGTGGTTCTTCAATTTCTTCAAGTTCTACAGTCCTCCCACTTTCTTCTTTAGAGACAAACTCTCTTTCTAGAAACATGACGGTCCGCGGTACAAACACTTTGTTCTCGGTTGGACTGTAGAAATAATATCATTTCGTTTCCTTAGGATATCCCACAAATTTACACTTATTCGCTTTGGGTCCGAGCTTGTCTGTTTGTAAATGTTTTACATAGACATCGCAACCCCAAATCTTCATAAATGATACTATGGGACACTTCCCGGTCCATATCTCATATGGTGTCTTCATGACTGATATGGATGGAGCCCGGTGAATGGCGAAAGCTGCAGTCAATAGAGCATGTCCCCAAAATGATATTGGAAGATCCTTTTGACACATCATAGATCGCACCATATCTAATCGTGTGCGATTCCTCCTCTCGGACATGTCATTCCATTGTGGCGTTCCGGGTGGAGTGAGTTGGGACACTATCCCACACTCTCTAAGATACTCGTCAAACTCTTGGCTCAAGTATTCTCTTCCATGATCCGATCTCAAAGCCTTAATACTTTTACCAAGTTGCTTTTCTACTTCATTCTTATATTCCTTGAACAATTCAAGGATTCAGATTTGGCCTTCATAAGGTATACAAATCCATATCTACAGAAATCATCAGTAAACGTAATGAAGTAGATGTAACAACCTCTGGCAGGCGTGGGAAACGGCCCACATACATCAGCATGTACGAGTGCAAGTAAATCACTAGTCCTCTCACCTTTCTTATTGAAAGGGGACTTTGTCATTTTTCCCAACAAACAAGATTCGCATGTCTCATATGATTCCAAATCAAATGAGTCTACAAATACATCCTTATGGAGTCTAGATATGTGTTTCTCGTTTATATGGCCTAAACGACAGTGCCTTAGATATGTAGGATTTAAATCATTAGTTTTAATCCTATTAGTATTTATGTTATAGATGGGCTTATTTAGATCAAGGATGTACAATCCCTTAGAGAAATGCGCACTACAATAGTGCATACTATCAAAAGAAATGGAGCAACACTTGAACTTTATTGAAATAGAAAATCCCTTCTCGTCCAAACAAGAGACGAAAATAGTGTTTCTGCTCATAGCAGGCACATAATAGCAATTGTCTAATTCTAAAATAAGTCTCGATGGAAAAGATAGCTCATACACGCCTATAGGTAATGCAGCAACTCTTGCTCCATTCCCGACGCGTAAATCTATCTTCCCTTTAGCCAATCTTCTACTTCTTTTCAAATCATGCACGTTCGAAAAATGTGAGATCCACATCCAGTATCCAATACCCAAGATGAATAAATAGATAGATTGACGTCTATAAGAAAAATACTCGATGGTGGTGGGTTCACTATTCCAAGCTTCTTATCCTCCAGATACTGTGACAACTCTGGAGCGATCGCACAAGCTAAGGAACCAAGATCAGACCAGAAATCAAAGCATGTACTTAGGAGATTCCATCTTATTCGTGATATGATGGATAGAGGATATGTGAAGATGTGC
Source organism: Linanthus parryae (assembly GCA_023055425.1). Lineage (NCBI taxonomy): Eukaryota > Viridiplantae > Streptophyta > Magnoliopsida > Ericales > Polemoniaceae > Linanthus > Linanthus parryae. The sequence continues at coordinate 3,249,424 of JALGPY010000012.1, forward strand.
AAGATTCCAACGGATGACAATCTTTCAGATCCCTTCACAAAGCCACTTGCGCAGCGAAAGCATGGAGGCAACACTAGATCTATAGGCATACGAGACGCGCCATATTGGCTCTAGTGCAAGTGGGAGACTGTTGGAATAGGTTCCTTAGAGGCAATCTATATTTAGTATGAACAATGTTTTGGCTAGAACATTAATTTATTATTTACTGTGATATTTAATATAATGAAGTCCTTAGATACAATGTGTTGTTTATCTTAAATATCCCTAGTCCATTATATTGATTCATAGGAAGATCAACTATAGACTAGTATGTGGGTAGATTGATATGGAGATATCAAGTCTAACAAATGGGTATGCATTAGGAGTAATGGCGCACTGGATTGACCTACGTCGAGAAGGATACATTAGACTATGTCAAGGTCACAATCGCTTCTCGTAGTGCTAATGATATCGTAATCCTTAGACTTGAAGTCACTAGATACTATAGTTGTGAAATATCATGCTTTGATATTTTCAAACGTTGTGCCTTAACCGGGTAACTATAAAGATAGTTATCGGGCATGGTAGGAAGCAAGCTTAGGGATCGTAGTGAGGTAGACAGGATTTGTCCCTTCCGCATAATGGGAGCAAAAATCCATGGGCCACTCGAGGGATGGTTCTTATAGGAGTGTCTGACCAGACTCAGATGAATCAATATGGAGATATTGATGTTATCTGTTCACATAAGCATATTCCCAGGATCGAGAAACTATGGATTGGATATACGAGTGTGACTAATATATCTTGTGTCCAATCCGGATATGGAGACAAAGGGATAACACAATACATGAACATTGGGCACAAGGTTTGTCGGGATCACTGACTTATTTCTATTATTTGGGTGGCATGGATGTGTTACTAGACACCGATCCATGTTAGTAAGTAGTTACTCTCAACTAAGTAGAAACCTATGGGGTCACACACCGGATGGATTAAATTGGATATAGGTATTTATTAGTTTGACTAATTAATAAAAGGATCATAACATAACCACAAGGAAACTTAGTAGGACTAATTTGCAAGTGGGCTAATCAATGTAAGGACATGATTAGTTTTGGGGACTTTATGTAGATAATAAAGAGTTATTACTATATAAAGGAACTCTAGCTTGTTAATTCTCAACACTAGTCATTATTGAGAGAACATAACAAATAAAGAGAGAGAGGAAGTTGGGAGGCCCAACCCCCCCCCCCCCAACCCGTCCGAACTTTTCCGTGGTCGGCCCTCCTTGGGCAATTGGTGGTGCCTCTTTTTGCGTGACCCGTTCCTACTTCTTCCGTTGATAGCACATCGCGGTGAGAAGGAATCCAATCAAGAATCCAAGGTGTGGATATTCATTGAGACGAAGACACTATTCTTCGTGTGATCTCCCAAACTAAGGTACACATCTTTAATGCCCTTATCATGTTATGATGGCTTGCCTGTGATCCTTGGTGGGATTTGAGCAGGTTACGCAACGGAATAACAAAATTAATCCTGCTCAAATCTCATCAAGGATCACAGGCAAGCCATCATAACATGATAAGGGCATAGAAGATGTGTACCTTAGTTTGGGAGATCACACGAAGAATAGTGTCTTCGTCTCTATGAATATCCACACCTTGGATTCTTGATTGGATTCCTTCTCGCCGCGATGTTCTAGAAACGGAATAAGGAGGAACGGATTACGCAAAACGAGGTACCACCAATCGCCCAAGGAGGGCCGATGGCGGCAAGGGGGAGGACGGGTTGGGGGTTTCGGCCTCCCAACTTGCTCTCTCTCTTGCTTTGTTATGTTCTCTCAATAATGACTAGTGTCGAGAATTAATAATCTAGAGTTCCTTTATATAGTAATAACTCTTTATTATCTACATAAAGGCCCCAATACTAATCATGTCCTTACATGGATTAGACCACTTGCAAATTAGTCATACTAAGTTTGCTTGTGGTTGCATTATGATCCTTTCGTTAATTAGGCTAACTAATTAATACCTATATCAATTTAATCCATCCGGTGTTTTACCCCATAGGTGTTTACGTAGTTGGTAGTAACTACTTACTAACATGTAGCGGTGTCTAGGAACACATCCATGCCACCCAACTAATAGAAATAACTCAGTGATCCCATCAAACCTTGTGCCCAGTGTTCATGTATTGTGTTATCCCTTTGTCTCCATATCCGGATTGGACACGAGACATATTAGTCGCACTCGTATATCCAATCCATATTTTCTCGATCCTTGGAATATGCTTATGTGAACAGATAACATCAATGTCTCCATAATTATTTATCTGAGTCTGGCTATACATTCCTCTAAGCACCATCCCTCGAGTGGCCCATGGATATTTGTTCCCATTATATGAGAGGGACAAATCCTCTCTACGTCACTACGATCTCTAAGCTTTCTTCCTATCATGCCCGATAACTATCTTTATAGTTACCCGGTTAAGGCGCAACGTTTGATAATATAAAAGAATGATATTCCACAACTAGAGTATCTAGTGACTTCAAGTCTAAGGATTACAATATCATTAGCACTACGAGAAGAGATTGTGACTTTGACATTATCTAATGTATCGTTCTCGTCGTGGTTCAATCCAGTATGCCATTACTCCTAATGCATACCCATGTGTGAGACTTGATATCTCCATATCGATCTATCCACATACTAGTCTATAATTGATCGTTCTATTAATCAATATAATGGACTAGGGATATTTAAGATAAACAACACATTGTATCTAAGGACTTCATTATATTAAATATCACAATAAATAATAAATGAATGTTCTAGCCAAAATATTGTTCATACTAAATATAGATTGTCTTTTAATTTTGTAACTTGGTAAGGTGTGTGCCGACGTAGACGTAGGACTCTTCTACCTACAGCAAGCCCCCGTTGTAAGACAAAGCTCTACCCACGTCGAAAATGTTTGTGTGTCCTGAAGAGTTCAAATACATAAATACGTAGATCGAACTTAACCTATATGTACCTATAATGAGAGTGTTATCAATAAAAATGCGATGATATAACGCACGACGTTTATGATATCAGTAAATACATTACTTGAAAAGGTGCGATAACAATTAATTGGACGCCTTCATTAATGTGAATCGTAGCTATGTAGCCAGAAATAATTAGATTAAAAGAGAAACATAAAATGATGATGCATTATCAGGTATGAAAATAACATGCTATTCTTTTGTGCAAAAATTATTTCATTGCAACCATAAACCGGAAAACAAGTGTAACTAAACCAAGATCTAGAGTCAGAAACACGCAGGTATTGATAAGTTAAAAGTAGACAACAAACATAAACATAAGTTAACGAAGATTAAACCATGAACCTTATTTTTACACTGTGCGGTAGAGTACGAACCCTAAATGAATATCACATTATCCAAATAATTCTATATATACTCATAATGAGAATGTTATCAATAAAAATGCGATGATATAACGCACCACGTTTATGATATCAGTAAATACGTTACTTGAAAAGGTGCGATAACAATTAATTGGACGCCTTCATTAATGTGAATCGTAGCTATGTAGCCAGAAATAATTAGATTAAAAATTAGACATAAAATGATGATGCATTATCATGTATGAAAATAACACGCTATATTTTTAGTGGAAAAATTATTTCATTGCAACCATAAACCGGAAAACAAGTGTAACCAAACCTAGATCTAGAGTCAGAAACACGCTAGTGGTTATAAGTTAAAAGTAAACAACAAACATAAACCTAAGTTAACGAAGATTAAACCATAAACCTTATTTTTAAACTATGCGTTAGAGTACGAACCCTGAATCAATATCACATTATCGAAATAATTCTGGCACACGGAACCTTTTAATCAAATTAATCGAAACATAACGAGCGTTTAAAGGCCATGAATGTTGTTCCGGATTCAAACGCACAAAATAAACCGACACAAAATGAATAATGAAATATCTCGGATAAATTGAATAACAGCTCACACGGAGAGACAATTGAACTTGGTGGGGCAAGATTGACGAGTGGTGCGATGGTAATAAGAATGTTTTTAACAATGCAACAATAATTAACTATTGTAAATTAATTATTGTAAATTGGATGAGATTAACGACATATTCTTCTTTCAAAAATGACATTTTATTATTATTATTATTATTATTATTATTATTATTATTATTATTATTATTATTATTATTATTATTATTATTATTATTATTACTATTATTATTATTATTATTATGTAATTCTTATTATTACTCGTATAGTGCACGTTGGTTATTTCATATTGCTTTAATAATATCAAACGTATGCTTGGAACTCGGAGATTACAATATTTTAAAAAATTTGCCTAAATGGTTAAATGTGGACAAGCTATTAAAAGCATAACAAAAATTGGTATTTCTACAAGACAATTTTCGATAATGATGGTAGAATTTTTTTGTTATTGTACTTGCAACACAAACTAGCTAGAGGTGACAATTCGTGTCATGGGTCATATTCGTGTCCAGATCCATATAGGGTAAATCCATACCCAACTCATATATTAAACATGTCTATTACTATAAACCCTAACCCGGCCTATATGATAAACGGGTTAACCATCGTGCAACCCGTTTATTTCACAAAATAACAAAATACATTACAATGTAATGTAAGCTACATGTATAATACGAGTACCTAAATAAAAACATGTGAAAACTAATATAAACACATGAAAAATAAAGTTTATGACCAACTTAAACATTGAATATTGAAAAAAAAAATTATTTTTACATGCTTCAAGTTTTTAAAACTAAAATATAAATAAAAAAAATTATAAAGTATTAATTGAACTGTTCATAGAGTTTTAACCAAACGTAGTTTGTGAGATAAAATTAAATATGAACTTAGTAGTATTCCAAATGAACTCTATTAGAAGTCTTTCGTAAGTCACTCATCTGTGAATCATTCGGGTGGTTATTAATTTGAAAGAGCCTGCAAAAAAGATGAATGAAATCGACACAGTAAAAAGAATGAACACACACACACACATATTGGTTGGCATCAATCGATGTCAGCCCTCCATTCCAGAAACATCTGAGGGCAGAAATTTAGCAACCATTAGCCAGTGTACAGTAAAACCCAATCCGTTTTAGTATATAGATGGATTTCACTTTAATTCGTGTACAACAAGGAATATATGAAAATTAAATAAAGTGTTGTCAGGATCACACTCTTCTAACTTTGTAACTTGGTAAGGTGTGTGCCGACGGGGACGTTGGCCTCTTCTACCAACAGTAGACCACCGTTGTAAGACAAAGCTCTAACCATGTCGAAAATATTTGTGTGTCCCGAAGAATTCAAATACATAAATATGTAGATCGAATTTAACCTATACATACTCATAATGAGAGTGTTATCAATAAAAATGCGATGATATAACGCATGACGTTTATGATATCAGTAAATACGTTACTTGAAAAGGTGCGATAACAATTAATTGGACGCATTTATTAATGTGAATCGTAGCTATGTAGCTAGAAATAATTAGATTAAAAAAGAGACATAAAATGATGATGCATTATCAGGTTTGAAAATAACACGCTATTTTGTTTGTGGAAAAACTATTTCATTGCAACCATAAACCGAAAAACAAGTGTAACCAAACCTAGATCTAGAGTCAGAAACACGCTAGTATTGATAAGTTAAAAGTAGACAACAAACATAAACCTAAGTTAACGAAGATTAAACCACAAACCTTATTTTTAAACTATGCGTTAGAGTACGAACCCTGAATCAATATCATATTATCGAAATAATTCTGACACACGGAACCTTTTAATGAAATTAATCGAAACATAACGATCGTTTAAAGGCCATGAATGTGGTTGCGGATTCGAACGCACAAAAGAAACCGACACAAAATGAATAATGAAATATCTCGGATGTATTTGATAACAGCTCACACAGAGAGACAATTGAATATGGTGGGGCAAGATTGACGAGTGGTGCGATGGTAATAAGAATGTTTTTAACAATGCAACAATAATTAACTATTGTAAATGAATTATTGTAAATTGGATGAAATTAATGACATTTTCTTCTTTCAAAAATAAAATTTTATTATTATTATTATTATTATTATTATTATTATTATTATTATTATTATTATTATTATTATTATTATTATTATGTAATTCTTATTATTACTCGTAAAGTGCATGTGGGTTTTTTCATATTGCTTTAATAATATCAAACTTATGCTTGGAACTCGGAGATTAAAATATTTTACAAAATGTGCCTAAATGGTTAAATGTGGACAAGCTATTAAAAGCATAACGTAATTGGTTTTCTACAAGAAAATTTTTGATAATGATGGTAGAATTTTTTTTAGAGTACTTGCAACACAAACTAGCTAGAGGTGGCAATTCGTGCCAGGGGTAATATTCGTGTCCAGATCCATATACGGTAAATCCGAACGCGACTCATATATTAAACATGTCTATTACTATAAACCCTCCCCCGGCCTATTTGATAAACGGGTTAACCATCGTGTAACCCGTTTATTTCACAAAATCACAAAATACATTACTATGTATTGTAAGCTACATGTACTTACAATACGAGTACCTAAATAAAAACATGTGAAAACTAATATAAACACATAAAAAATAAAGTTTATGACCAAATTAAACATTAAATATCGAAAATATTTTTATTTTTACATACTTCATGTTTTTAAAACTAAAATTTTCTATTTGAATAAAAAAAATATATATATATATATATAAAGTATTAATTGCACTGTTCATAGAGTTTTAACCAAACGAAGTTTGTGAGATAAAATTAAATATGAACTTAGTAGTATTCCAGATGAACTCTTTTAGAAGTCTTTCGCAAGTCACTCATCTGTGAATCATTCGGGTGGTTATTAATTTGAAAAACCCTGCAAAAAAAGATAAATGAAATCGCCACAGTAAAAAAAATGAACACACACACACATATTGGTTGGAATCAATCGATGTCAGCCCTCCATTCCAGAAACATCCGAGGGCTGAAATTTATAGTAAAACTCAATCCGTTTTAGTATATAGACGGATTTCACTTTAATTCGTATACAACAAGGAATATATGAAATTAAGTAAAGTGTTGTCAGGGTCACACTCTTCTAATTTTGTAACTTGGTAAGGTGTGTGCCGACGGGAACGTTGGCCTCTTCTACCAACACCAGACCCCCGTTGTAAGACAAAACTCTAACCACGTCGATATTTGTGTGTCCCGAAGAGTTCAAATACATAAATACGTAGATCGACTTTAACCTATATATACTCATAATGAGAGTGCTATCAATAAAAATGCGATGATATAACGCACGACGTTTATTATATGAGTAAATACGTTACTTGAAAAGGTGCGATAACAATTAATTGGACGCCTTTATTAATGTGAACCGTAGCTATGTAGCCAGAAATAATTTGATTAAAAAAGTGACATAAAATGATGATGCATTACCAGGTATGAAAATAACACGCTATTTTTTTTGTGTAAAAAATATTTCATTGCAACCATAAACCGGAAAACAAGTGTAACCAAACATAGATCAAGAGTCAGAAACACGCTAGTATTGATAAGTTAAAAGTAGACAACAAACATAAACCTAAGTTAACGAAGATTAAACCATAAACCTTATTTTTAAACTACGCGTTAGAGTACGGACCCTGAATGAATATCACATTATCGAAATTATTCTCACACACGGAACCTTTTAATCAAATTAATCGAAACATAACGAGCGTTTAAAGGCCATGAATGTGGTTCCGCATTCAAACGGACAAAAGAAACCAACACAATATGAATAATTAAATATCTCAGATGTATTTGATAACAGCTCACACGAAGAGACAATTGAACATGGTGGGGCAAGATTGACGAGTGGTGCGATGGTAATAAGAATGTTTTTAACAATGCAACAGTAATTAACTATTGTAAATTAATTATTGTTAATTAAATGAAATTAATGACATTTTCCTCTTTCAAATATTAAATTTTATTATTATTATTACTATTATTATTATTATTGTTGTTATTATTATTATTATTATTATTATTATTATTATTATTATTATTATTATTATTATTATTATTATTATTATTATTATTATTATTATTACTATTATAGTGCACGTGGGTTATTTCATATTGCTTTAATAATATCAAACTTATGCTTGGAACTCGGAGATAACAATATTTTACAAAATTAGCTGAAATGGTCAAATGTGGACAAGCTATTAAAAGCATAACGTAATTGGTATGCCTACAAGACAATTTTCGATAATGATGGTAGAATGTTTTTAGAGTACTTGCAACACAAACTAGCTAGAGGTGGCAATTCGTGTCATGGGTCAAATTCGTGTCCAGATCCATATAGGGTAAATCCGAACCCGACTCATATATTAAACATGTCTATTACTATAAACCCAAACCCGGCCTATATGATAAACGGGTTAACCATCGTGTAACCCGTTTGTTTCACAAAATCACAAAATACATTACTATGTAATGTAAGCTACATGTACTTATAATACGAGTACCTAAATAAAAACGTGTGAAAACTAATATAAACACATAAAAAATAAAGTTTATGACCAAATTAAACATTGAATATTGAAAATATTTTTATTTTTACATACTTCAAGTTTTTAAAACTAAAATTTTCTATTTCAATAGAAAAAAATTATAATGTATTAATTGCACTGTTCATAGAGTTTTAACCAAACAAAGTTTGTGAGATAAAATTAAATATGAACTTAGTAGTATTCCAGATGAACTCTTTTAGAAGTCTTTCCCAAGTCACTCATCTATGAATCATCCGGGTGGTTATTAATTTGAAAAAGCCTGCAAAAAAGATGAATGAAATCGACACAGTAAAAAAAATGAACACACACACACATATTGGTTGGCATCAATCGATGTCAGCCCTCCATTCCAGACACATCTAAGGGCTGAAATTTAGCAACCATAAGCCAGTTTACAGTAAAACTCAATCCGTTTTAGTATATAGATGGATTTCACTTTAATTCGTAAACAACAAGGAATATATGAAAATTGAGTAAAGTGTTGTCAGGATCACACTCTTCTAATTTTGAAACCTTGTAAGGTGTGTGCCGACGAGAACGTTGGCCTCTTCTACCAACAGCAGACCCCCGTTCTAAGACAAAGCTCTAACCACGTCGAAAATATTTGTGTGTCCCGAAGAGTTAAAATACATAAATACGTAAATCGACTTTAACCTATATATACTCATAATGAGAGTGTTATCAATAAAAATGCGATGATATAACGCATGACGTTTATGATATCAGTAAATACGTTACTTGAAAAGGTGAGATAACGATTAATTGAATGCCTTTATTAATGTGAATCGTAGCTATGTAGCCAGAAATAATTAGATTAAAAAATAGACATAAAATGATGACGCATTATCAGGTATGAAAATAACACGCTATTTTTTTTGTGAAAAAATTATTTCATTGAAACCATAAACCGGAAAACATGTGTAACCAAACCTGGATCTAGAGTCAGAAACACGCTAGTATCGATAAGTTAAAAGTAGACAATAAACGTAAACCTAAGTTAACGAATATTAAACAAAAACCTTATTTTTAAACTATGCGTTAGTACGAACCCCGAATCAATATCACATTATCGAAATAATTCTGACACACGGAACCTTTTAATCAATTTAATTGAAACATAACGAGCGTTTAAAGGCCATGACTGTGGTTGCGGATTCAAACGCACAAAAGAAACCGACACAAAATGAATAGTGAAATATCTCGGATGTATTGGATAACAGCGCACACGGAGAGACAATTGAACATGGTGGGGCAAGATTGACGAGTGGTGTGATAGTAATAAGAATGTTTTTAACAATGCAACAATAATTAACTATTGTAAATGAATTATTGTAAATTGGATGAAATTAATGACATTTTCTTTTTTCAAAAATTACATTTTTATTATTATTATTATTATTATTATTATTATTATTATTATTATTATTATTATTATTATTATTATTATTATGTAATTCTTATTATTACTCGTATAGTGCACGTGGGTTATTTCATATTGCTTTAATAATATCAAACTTATGCTTAGAACTCGGAGATTACAATATTTTACAAAATGTGCCTAAATAATTAAATGTGGATAAGCTATTAAAAGCATAACGTAAATTGTATTTCTACAAGACAATTTTTGATAATGTTGGTAGAATTTTTTTTAGAGTACTTGCAACACAAACTAGCTAGAGGTGGCAATTCGTGTCATGCGTCATATTCGTGTCTAGATCCATATAGGGTAAATTCGAACCCGACTCATATATTAAACATGTGTATTACTATAAACCCTAACCCGGCCTATATGATAAACGGGTTAACCATCGTGTAACCCGTTTATTTCACAAAATCACAATATACATTACTATGCAATGTAAGCTACATGTACTTATAATACGAGTACCTAAATAAAAACATGTGAAAACTAATATAAACACATAAATATTTAAAGTTTATGACCAAATTAAACATTGAATATCAAAAAATATTTTTATTTTTACATACTTCAAGTTTTTTAAACTAAAATTTTCTATTTCAATAAAAAAAATTATAAAGTATTAATTGCACTATTCATAGAGTTTTAACCAAACGAAGTTTGTGAGATAAAATTAAATATGAACTTAGTAGTATTCCAGATGAACTCTTTTAGAAGTCTTTCGCAAGTCGCTCATCTATGAATCATTCGGGTAGTTATTAATTTGAAAAAGCCTGCGAAAAAGATGAATGAAATCGACACAGTAAAAAAAATGACCACACACACACACATATTGGTTGGCATCAATCGATGTCAGCCCTCCATTACAAAAACATTTGAGGGCTGAAATTTAGAAACCATTAGCCAGTGTACAGTGAAACTCAATCCGTTTTAGTATATAGATGGATTTCACTTTAATTCGTATACAACAAGAAATATATGAAAATTAAATTAAGTGTTGTCAGGATCACAATCTTCTAATTTTGTAACTTGGTAAGGTGTGTGCCGACGGGAACGTTGGCCGCTTCTACCAACAGCAGACCCCCGTTGTAAGACAAAGCTCTAACCACGTCGAAAATATTTGTGTCTCCTGAAGAGTTCAAATACATAAATACGTAGATCGACTTTAACCTATATATACTCATAATGAGAGTGTTATCAATAAAAATGCGATGATATAATGCATGACGTTTATGATATCCGTAAATACGTTACTTGAAAAGGTGCGATAATAATTAATTGAACGCCTTTATCAATGTGAATCGTAGCTATGTAGCTAGAAATTAATTGATTAAAAAAGAGACATAAAATGATGACGCATTATCAGGTATGAAAATAACACGCTATTTTTTTGTGGAAAAATTATTTCATTGCAAACATAAATCAGAAAACAAGTGTAACCAAACTTGGATCTAGAGTCAGAAACACGCTAGTATTGATAAGTTAAAAGTAGACAACAAACGTAAACCTAAGTTAACGAAGATTAAACCATAAACCTTATTTTTAAACTATGCGGTAGAGTACGAACCCTGAATCAATATCACATTATAGAAATAACTCTGACACACGGAACCTTTTAATCAATTTAATCGAAACATAACGAGCGTATAAAGGCCATGAGTGTGGTTCCGGATTCAAACGCACAAAAGAAACCGACACAAAATGAATAATGAAATATCTCGGATGTATTGGACAACAGCTCACACGGAGAGAAAATTGAACATGGTGGGGCAAGACGAGTGGTGCGATGTTAATAGGAATGTTTTTAACAATGCAACAATAATTAACTATTGTATATTAATTATTGAAAATTGGATGAAACTAATGACATTTTCTTCTTTCAAAAATGACATTTTATTATTATTATTATTATTATTATTATTATTATTATTATTATTATTATTATTATTATTATTATTATTATTATTATTATTATTATTATTATTATTATTATTATTATTATTATTATTATTATTACTACTCGTATAGTGCATGTGGGTTATTTTATATTGCTTTAATAATACCAAACTTATGCTTGGATTTCGGAGATTACAATATTTTACAAAATGTGCCTAAATGGTTAAATGTGGACAAGCTATTAAAAGCATGACGTAATTGGTATTTTTACAAGACAATATTTTATAATCATGGTAGAATTTTTTTTAGAGTACTTGCAACACAAACTAGCTAGAGGTGGCACTTCGTGTCATGGGTCATATTCGTGTCCAGATCCAAATAGGGTAAATCAGAACCCGACTCATATATTAAACATGTCTATTACTATAAATCCTAACCCGGCCTATATGGTAAACGGGTTAATCATCGTGTAGCCCGTTTATTTCACCAAATCACAACATACATTACTATGTAATGTAAGCTACATGTACTTATAATACGAGTACCTAAATAAAAATATGTGAAAACTAATATAAACACATAAAAAATAAAGTTTATGACCAAATCAAACAATGAATATCAAAAATATTTTTATTTTTACATACTTCACGTTTTTAAAACTAAAATTTTCTATTTCAATTAAAAAAATTATAAATTATTAATTGCACTGTTCATAGAGTTTTAACCAAACGAAGTTTGTGAGATAAAATTGAATATTAACTTAGTAGTATTCCAGATGAACTCTTTTAGAAGTCTTTCGCAAGTCACTCATCTGTGAATCATTCGGGTGGTTATTAGTTTGAAAAATCCAGCAAAAAAGATGAAAGAAATCGACACAGTAAAAAAATGAATACACACACATATTGGTTGACATCAATCAATCTCAGCACTCCATTCTAGAAACATCTGAGGGATGAAATTTAGCAACTATTAGCCAGTGTATAGTAAAACTCAATCCGTTTTAGTATGTAGAAACACGCTAGTATTGATAAGTTAAAAGTAGACAACAAACATAAACCTAAGTTAACGAATATTAAACCATAAACCTTATTTTTAAACTATTCGTTAGAGTACGAACCTTGATTCAATATCACATTATCGAAATGATTTTGACACAGAGAAACTTTTAATCAAATTAATCGAAACATAACGAGCGTTTAAGGGCCATGAATGTGGTTCCGGATTCAAACGCACAAAAGAAACCGACACAAAATGAATAGTGAATTATCTCGGATGTATTGGATAACAGCTCACAGGGAGAGACAATTGAACATTGTGGGGCAAGATTGACGAGTGGTGTGATGGTAATAAGAATGTTTTTGACAATGCAACAATAATTAACTATTGTAAATTAATTATTGTAAATTGGATGAAATTAATGACACTTTCTTCTTTCAAAAATTACATATTATTATTATTATTATTATTATTATTATTATTATTATTATTATTATTATTATTATTATTATTATTATTATTATTATTATTATTATTATTATTATTATTATTATTATTATTATTATTATTATTATTATTATTATTATTATGTAATTCTTATTATTACTTGTATATTGCACGTGGGTTATTTCATATTGCTTTAATAATATCAAACTTACGAAAAATTACATTTTATTATTATTATTATTATTATTATTATTATTATTATTATTATTATTATTATTATTATTATTATTATTATTATTATTATTATTATTATTATTATTATTATTATTATTATTTTTATTATTATGTAATTCTTATTATTACTCGTATAGTGCACGTGGGTTATTTCATATTGCTTTAATAATATCAAACTTACGCTTGGAACTCGGAGATTACAATATTTTACAAAATGTGCCTAAATGGTTAAATGTGGACAAGCTATTAAAAGCATAACGTAATTAGTATTTCTACAAGACAATTTTTGATAATGATGGTATAATTTTTTTTAGAGTACTTGCAACACAAACTAGCTAGAGGTGGCAATTCGTGTCATGGGTCATATTCGTGTCCTGATCCATATAGGGTAAATCCGAATCGACTCATATATTAAACATGTCTATTACTATAAACCCTAACCCGGCCTATATGATAAACGGGTTAGCCATCGTGTAACTCGTTTATTTCACAAAATCACAAAATACATTACTATGTAATGTAAGCTACATGTACTTATAATACGAGTACCTAAATAAAAACATGTGAAAACTAATATAAACACATAAAACATAAAGTTTATGACCAAATTAAACATTGAATATCAAAAATATTTTGATTTTTACATACTTCAAGTTTTTAAAACTAAATTCTATTTCAATAAAAAATTATAAAATATTAATTGCACTGTTCATAGAGTTTTAACCAAACGAAGTTTGTGAGATAAAATTAAATATGAACTTAGTAGTATTCCAGATGAACTTTTTTAGAAGTCTTTCGCAAGTCACTCATCGGTGAATCATTCGGGTGGTTATTAATTTGAAAAAGCCTGCAAAAAAGATGAATGAAATCGACACAGGAAATAAAATGAACACACACACAAATTGGTTGGCATCAATCAATCTCAGCCCTCCATTCCAGAAATATCTGAGGGCTCAAATTTAGCAACCATTATCCAGTGTATAGTAAAACTCAATCCGTTTTAGTATATAGATGGATTTCACTTTAATTCGTATACAACAAGGAATATATGAAAATTAAATAAAGTGTTTTCAGGATCACACTCTTCTAATTTTGTAATTTGGTAAGGTGTGTCCCGACGGGGACGTTGGCCTCTTCTACCAACAGCAGACCCCCGTTGTAAGACAAAGCTCTAACCACGTCGAAAATATTTGTGTTTCCCGAAGAGTTCAAATACATAAATACCTAGATCGACTTTAACCTATATATACTCATAATGAGAGTGTTATCAACAAAAATGCGATGATATAACGCACGACGTTTATGGTATCAGTAAATACGTTACTTGAATAGGTGAGATAACAATTAATAGGACGCCTTTATTAATGTGAATCGTAGCTATGTAGCCAGAAATAATTAGATTAAAAAAGAGACGTAAAATGATGATGCATTATGAGGTATGAAAATAACACGCTATTTTTTTTGTGCAAAATCTTATTTCATTGCAACCATAAACCGGAAAACAAGTGTAACCAAACCTAGATCTTGAGGCAGAAACACGCTATTATTGATAAGTTAAAAGTAGACAACAAACATAAACCTAAGTTAACGAAGATTAAACCATAAACCTTATTTTTAAACTATTCGTTAGAGTACGAACCTTGATTCAATATCACATTATCGAAATGATTTTGACACAGAGAAAATTTTAATCAAATTAATCGAAACATAACGAGCGTTTAAGGGCCATGAATGTGGTTCCGGATTCAAACGCACAAAAGAAACCGACACAAAATGAATAGTGAATTATCTCGGATGTATTGGATAACAGCTCACAGGGAGAGACAATTGAACATTGTGGGGCAAGATTGACGAGTGGTGTGATGGTAATAAGAATGTTTTTGACAATGCAACAATAATTAACTATTGTAAATTAATTATTGTAAATTGAATGAAATTAATGACACTTTCTTCTTTCAAAAATTACATTTTATTATTATTATTATTATTATTATTATTATTATTATTATTATTATTATTATTATTATTATTATTACTCGTATAGTGCACGTGGGTTATTTCATATTGCTTTAATAATATCAAACTTACGAAAAATTACATTTTATTATTATTATTATTATTATTATTATTATTATTATGTAATTCTTATTATTACTCGTATAGTGCACGTGGGTTATTTCATATTGCTTTAATAATATCAAACTTACGCTTGGAAATCGGAGATTACAATATTTTACAAAATGTGCCTAAATGGTTAAATGTGGACAAGCTATTAAAAGCATAACGTAATTAGTATTTCTACAAGACAATTTTTGATAATGATGGTATAATTTTTTTTAGAGTACTTGCAACACAAACTAGCTAGAGGTGGCAATTCGTGTCATGGGTCATATTCGTGTCCTGATCCATATAGGGTAAATCCGAATCGATTCATATATTAAACATGTCTATTAATATAAACCCTAACCCGGCCTATATGATAATCGGGTTAGCCATCGTGTAACTCGTTTATTTCACAAAATTACAAAATACATTACTATGTAATGTAAGCTACATGTACTTATAATACGAGTACCTAAATAAAAACATGTGAAAACTAATATAAACACATAAAACATAAAGTTTATGACCAAATTAAACATTGAATATCAAAAATATTTTTATTTTTACATACTTCAAGTTTTTAAAACTAAAATTTTCTATTTCAATAAAAAAATTATAAAA
Organism: Linanthus parryae; assembly: GCA_023055425.1. Classification (NCBI taxonomy): domain Eukaryota; kingdom Viridiplantae; phylum Streptophyta; class Magnoliopsida; order Ericales; family Polemoniaceae; genus Linanthus; species Linanthus parryae. Next base: position 3,265,777 of record JALGPY010000012.1, read on the forward strand.
TATTAATTGCACTATTCATAGAGTTTTAACCAAACGAAGTTTGTGAGATAAAATTAAATATGAACTTAGTAGTATTCCAGATGAACTTTTTTAGAAGTCTTTCGCAAGTCACTCATCGGTGAATCATTCGGGTGGTTATTAATTTGAAAAAGCCTGCAAAAAAGATGAATGAAATCGACACAGTAAATAAAATGAACACACACACAAATTTGTTGGCATCAATCAATCTCAGCCCTCCATTCCAGAAACATCTGAGGGCTCAAATTTAGCAACCATTATCCAGTGTACAGTAAAACTCAATCTGTTTTAGTATATAGATGGATTTCACTTTAATTCGTATACAACAAGGAATATATGAAATTTAAATAAAGTGCTTTCAGGATCACACTCTTCTAATTTTGTAATTTGGTAAGGTGTGTCCCGACGGGGACGTTGGCCTCTTTTACCAACAGCAGACCCCCGTTGTAAGACAAAGCTCTAACCACGTCGAAAATATTTGTGTTTCCCGAAGAGTTCAAATACATAAATACCTAGATCGACTTTAACCTAAAATATTTATGTTTGTTGTCTACTTTTAACGTCGAAAATATTTATTATTATTATTATTATTATTATTATTATTATTATTATTATTATTATTATTATTATTATTATTATTATTATTATGTAATTCTTATTATTACTCGTATAGTGCACGTGGGTTATTTCATATTGCTTTAATAATATCAAACTTATGCTTGAAACTCGGAGATTACAATATTTTACAAAGTGTGCCTAAATGGTTAAATGTGGACAAGCTATTAAAAGCATAACATAATTGGTATTTCTACAAGACAATTTTTGATAATGATGGTAAAAATTTTTTTAGAGTACTTGCAACACAAACTAGCTAGACGTGGCAATTCGTGTCATGGGTCATATTCGTGTCCAGATCCATATAGGGTAAATCCGAACCCGACTCATATATTAAACATGTCTATTACTATAAACCCTAACCCGGCCTATATGATAAACAGGTTAACCATCGTGTAACTCGTTTATTTCACAAAATCACAAAATACATTACTATGTAATGTAAGCTACATGTACTTATAATTCGAGTACCTAAATACAAACATGTGAAAACTAATATAAACACATAAAACATAAAGTTTATAACCAAATTAAACATTGAATATCAAAAATATTTTTATTTTTACATACTTCAAGTTTTTAAAACTAAAATTTTCTATTTCAATAAAAAAATTATAAAGTATTGATTGCACTGTTCATAGAGTTTTAACCAAACGAAGTTTGTGAGATAAAATTAAATATGAACTTAGTAGTATTCCAGATGACTCTTTTAGAAGTCTTTCGCAAGTCACTGATCTGTGAATCACTCGGGTGGTTATTAATTTGAAAAAGCCTGCAAAAAAGATGAATGAAATCGACACAGTAAATAAAATGAACACACACACACATTGGTTGGCATCAATCAATCTCAGCCCTCCATTCCAGAAACATCTGAGGGCTCAAATTTAGCAACCATTATCTGGTGTACAGTAAAACTCAATCCGTTTTAGTATGTAGATGGATTTCACTTTAATTCGTTTACAACAAGGAATATATGAAAATTAAATAAAGTGTTGTCAGGATCACACTCTTCTAATTTGTAACTTGGTAAAGGGGTGTCCCAACGAGGACATTGGCCTCTTCTACCAACAGCAGACCCCCGTTGTAAGACTAAACTCTAACCACGTCGAAAAAAAAATTTGTGTGTCCCGAAGAGTTCAAATACATAAATACTTAGATTGACTTTAACCTATATATACTCATAATGAGAGTGTTATCAATAAAAATGCGATGATATAACGCCCGAAGTTTATGATATCAGTAAATATATTACTTGAAAAGGTGCGATAACAATTAAGTGGACGCCTTTATTAATGTGAATCATAGCTATGTAGCCAGAAATAATTAAATTAAAAAAGAAACATAATATGATGATGCATTATCAGGTATGAAAATAACACGCTATTTTTTTTTTTTTTTTTTGTGGAAAACTTATTTCATTGCAACCATAAACCGGAAAACAAGTGTAACCAAACCTAGATCTAGAGTCAGAAACACGCTAGTATTGATAAGTTAAAAGTAGAAAACAAATATAAACCAAAGTTAACGAAGATTAAACCATAAACCTTATTTTTAAACTATGTGTTAGAGTACGAACCCTGAATCAATATCACATTATCGAAATAATTCTGACACACGGAACCTTCTAATCAAATTAATCGAAACATAACGAGCGTTTAAAGGCCATGAATATGGTTCCGGATTCAAACACACAAAAGAAACTAACACAAAATGAATAGTGAAATATATCGGATGTATTGGATAACAGCTCACACGGAGAGACAATTGAACATGGTGGGGCAAGATTGACGAGTGGTGCAATGGTAATAAGAATGTTTTTAACAATGCAGCAATAATTAACTATTGTAAATTAATTATTGTAAATTGGATGAAATTAATGACATTTTCTTCTTTCAAAAATGATATTTTATTATTATTATTATTATTATTATTATTATTATTATTTCCATTATTTCCATTATTTTTATTATTATTATTATTATTATTAATATTACGATTACTCGAATTGTGCATGTGGGTTATTTTATATTGCTTTAATGATATCAAACTTATGCTTGGAATTCGAAAATTACAATATTTTACAAAATGTGCCTAAATGGTTAAATGTGGACAAGCTATTAAAAGCATAACGTAATTGGTATTTCTACAAGACAATTTTTGATAATGATGGTAGAATTTTTTTTGGAGTACTTGCAACATAAACTAGCTAGAGGTGGCAATTCGTGTCATGGGCCATATTCGTGTCCAGATCCATATAGGGTAAATCCGAACCCGACTCATATATTAAACATGTCTATTACTATAAACCATAACCCGACCTATATGATAAACGGGTTAACCATCGTGTAACCCGTTTATTTCACAAAATCACAAAATACATTACTATGTAATGTAAGCTACATGTACTTATAATACAAGTACCTAAATAAAAATATGTGAAAACTAATATAAACACATAAAAAAATAAATTTAATGACCAAAATAAAAATTCAATATCAAAAATATTTTTATTTTTACATACTTCAAGTTTTAAAAACTAAGTTTTTTTATTTCAATAAAAAAAGGTATAAAGTATTAATTACACTGTTCATTGAGTTTTAACCAAACGAAGTTTGTGAGATAAAATTAAATATGAACTTAGTAGTATTCCAGATGAACTCTTTTAGAAGTCTTTCGCAAGTCACTCATCTGTGAATGATTCGGGTGGTTATTAATTTGAAAAAGCCTGCAAAAAAGATGAATGAAATCGACACAGTAAAAAAAATGAACACACACACATATTAGTTGGCATCAATCAATCTCAGCCCTCCATTCCAGAAACATCTAGGGGCTGAAATGTAGCAACCATTAGCATGTGTACAGTAAAACTCAATCCGTTTTAGTATATAGATGGATTTCACTTTAATTCGTATACAACAAGGAATATATGAAAATTAAATTAAGTGTTGTCAGGATCACACTATTCTAATTTTGTAACTTGGTAAGGTGTGTGCCGACGGGGACGTTGGCCTCTTCTACCAAGAGCAGACCCCCGTTGTAAGACACAACTCTAACCACGTCGAAAATATTTGTGTGTCCCGAAGAGTTCAAATACATAAATACGTAGATCGACTTTAACCTATATGTACTCATAATGAGATTGTTATCAATAAAAATGCGATGATATAACTCACGACGTTTATGATATCAGTAAACACGTTACTTGAAAAGGTGCGATAACAATTAATTGGACACCTTTATTCATGTGAATCTTAGCTATGTAGCCTGAAATAATTAGATTAAAAGAGAGACATAAAATGATGATGCATTATTAGGTATGAAAATAACACGCTATTTTTTTGTGCAAAAATTATTTCATTGCAACCATAAACCGGAAAACAAGTGTAACCAAACCTAGATCTAGAGTCAGAAACACGCTGGTATTGATAAGTTAAAAGTAGACAACAAACATGAACCTAAGTTAATGAAGATTAAACCATAAACCTTATTTTTAAACTATGCGTTAGAGTACGAACCCTGAATCAATATCACATTATCGAAATAATTCTGACACACGGAACCTTTTAATCAAATTATTCGAAACATAACGAGCGTTTAAAGGCCATGAATGTGGTTCTGGATTCAAACGTACAAAAGAAACCGACACAAAATGAATAATGAAATATCTCGGATGTATTGGATAACAGCTCACACGGAGAGACAATTGAACATGGTGGGGCAAGATTGAGGAGTGGTGCGATGGTAATAAGAATGTTTTTAACAATGCAACAATAATTAACTATTGTTAATTAATTATTATAAATTGGATGAAACTAATGATATTTTCTTCTTTCAAAAAAGAAATTTATTATTATTATTATTATTATTATTATTATTATTATTATTATTATTATTATTATTATTATTATTATTATTATTATTGTTATTACTCGTATAGTGCACGTGGGTTATTTCATATTGCTTTACTAATATCAAATTTATGCTTGGAACTCGGAGATTACAATATTTTACAAAATGTGCCTAAATGGTTAAATGTGGAAAAGCTATTAAAAGCATAACGTAATTGGTATTTTTACATGAAAATTTTTGATAATGTTGGTAGAATTGTTTTTAGAGTACTTGCAACACAAACTAGTTAGAGGTGGCAATTCGTGTCATGGGTAATATTCGTGTCCAGATCCATATACGGTAAATCAGAAGCTGACTCATATATTAAACATGTCTATTACTATAAACCCTAACCCGACATATATGAGAAACGGGTTAACCATCGTGTAACCCGTTTATTTCACAAAATCACATAATACATTACTATGTAATGTAAGCTACATGTACTTATAATACGAGTACCTAAATAAAAACATGTGAAAACTAATTTAAACACATAAAAATAAATTTTATGACCAAATTAAACATTGAATATCAAAAATATTTTTTATTTTTACATACTTCAAGTTTTTAAAACTAAAATTTTCTATTTCAATAAAAAAAATATATAAAGTATTAATTGGTAGTATTCCAGATGAACTCTTTTAGAAGTCTTTCGCAAGTCACTCATCTGTGAATCATTCGGGTGGTTACTAATTTGAAAAAGCCTGCAAAAAAGATGAATGAAATGGACATAGTAAAAAAAATGAACACACACACACATATTGGTTGGCACCAATCAATCTCAGCCCTCAATTCGAGAAACATCTCAGGGCTGAAATTTAGCAACCATTAGCCATGTACAGTAAAACTCAATCCGTTTTAGTATATAGATGGATTTCACATTAATTCTTATACAACAAGGAATATATGAAAATTAAATAAAGTATTGTCAGGATCACACTCTTCTAATTTTGTAACTTGGTAAGGTGTGTGCCGACGGGGACGTTGGCCTCTTCTACCAACAGCAGTCCCTCGTTGTAAGACAAAGCTCTAACCACGTCGAAAATATTTGCGTGTCCCGAAGAGTTCAAATACATAAACACAGAGATCGACTTTAACCTATATATACTCATAATGAGAGTGTTATCAATAAAAATGCGATGATATAACGCACGACGTTTATGTTATCAGTAAATACGTTACTTGAAAACGTGCGATAACAATTAATTGGACGCCTTTATTAATGAGAATTGTAGCTATGTAGCCAGAAATAATTAGATTAAAAAACAGACATAAAATGATGATGCATTATCAGGTATTAAAATAACACGCTATTTTTTGTGGAAAACTTATTTCATTGCAACCATAAACCGGAAAACAAGTGTAACCATACCTAGATCTAGATTCAGAAATGTAGGGTTTTGATTCATGGATGCGCAATGGAAAAAATAATTAACCATGCAAAACCCTCCAAGGATCACAAGTCAAGAGACATAACGATGGTAAAGGAAGAAATCAATAACACACCTTAGGGTTCTCCTTTGATGACTTCAAACGCGAACTGTGTCACGTTCTCTATGGTTGATCCACGCCTAGATTTGATTCCTAGATCTCCCACTCCTTGGTGCTAGCCCGGAAAGAGGAAGAGGAAGAAGAATCACTCAAAACGAGACGAACCAAAGGAGGTTTCATCCTCCTTTGGGGCCGATGGGGATGGGTGGCGGGCTAGGGGGCGGCGGCTCCTCTAGCTTGTTGCTCTCTCTCCTTTTGTTCTCTCCCACTCTTGTTATGTTCAATTATTAGCATAAGTTGTGGGAAGAAGGAAGGAAGGTCCTTTATATAGTCCAACAACTCCTTGCTAACTACCTAAAGGACTTATTCTAGTCCTACTAGAATTCAATTTAGTCCCTTCCTTGCAAATTAGTCCCTACAAAGTTTGCAAGGTTTTGAAAAGTGATCCTTCTAATTACTTAATCCAATTAATTAATTCCCAAATCTAGTTCAACTCTATATAGCGTGTGACCCCATAGGTTCTATCTAGTTGGTAGCAACTATTTGCTAATATGGAGCGGTTTCTAGCAAAACATCCATTCTAGCCAACTAATAGAATAGTCATCTTGACAACCTTTGTACAAGTAATTGTCTCATCCGTTTGTCTCTATATCCGGATTGGACACGAGACATACAAGTCACACTTGTATATCCAATCCATAGTTTCTCGATCCATGGGAATAGCCTTATTCGTGCAAATAACATCAATATCCCATATTGATTTATTTGAGTCTGGCCAGACATTCTATAAGCACTATCCCTCGAGTGGCCTAGGATATTTGCTCCCGTTATGTGGGAGGGACAAATTCTATATACGTCCACTACGATCTCTAAGCTTGCTTCTTATTGTATCCAGTACACGCCTTTATAACCACCCAGTTACGGTGTAGCGTTTAACGCTACCAAAATCACAATAATCCACAACTAGAATATCTAGTGACCTCAAGTCTAAGAATGACAATACCATTGCACCGCGAGAAGCGCTTGTGACTCAACATAACGTGTATGTAGCCTTCTCGGAGATGGGTCAATCCAGTGCGACATTACCCCTAATGCACACCTATGTGTTGGATCGTGATATCTCCATATCAATCCAACCCCATACTAGTCTATAGATGATTGTCTCATTAATCATTATACTGGACTAGGGATATTTAAGATAAACAACACAATTGTAAATCTAAGGACTTCATTATATTAAATATCCAATAAATAATAAATGAATTTCTAGCCACAAACAAATTCATACTAAAGTAGATTGCCTCTAGGGCATCTATTCCAACAGTCTCCCACTTGCACTAGAGCCAATCTGGCGCATCTCGTATGCCCATACTCCTAGTGTGCCCTTCATGCTTCCATTGCGTGAGCGGCTTTGTAAGCGGGTCTGACATATTCTCATCTGTAGAAATCTTGCATATCCGAACGCCTCCTCTATCGATAATATCTCGAATCAGATGAAACTTCCTGAGCACGTGCTTGGATTTCTGGTGCGACCTGGGTTCCTTAGATTGCGCGATCGCCCCAGTGTTGTCACAGTACAACTCAACTGGATCCGCAATGCAAGGAACCACACCAAGTTCAGAAACAAACTTTCTGATCCAAACAGCTTCCTTTGCTGCGCCATTTGCAGCAATGTACTCAGCCTCTGTTGTAGAATCAGCAATCGTCTCTTGCTTGGAACTCTTCCAGCTCACCGCTGCTCCATTCAGGCAAAACACATATCCCGATTGTGATCTAAAGTCATCTATGTCGGTTTGGAAGCTTGCATCAGTGTAACCCCTTACACGCAACTCTTCCTCACCGCCAAATATCAAGAAAGGATCCTTAGTTCTTCTCAAGTACTTTAGGATGTTCTTGACTGCAATCCAGTGACTCTCACCTGGATTGGATTGGTATCTTCTTGTCATACTCGAGGCATATGACACATCTGGTCTAGTACATAACATGGCGTACATGATAGATCCTATGGCCGAGGCATAGGGAATTCTACTCATGCGTTCCCTCTCAATCTCATTGGAAGGACAACCACTCTTCGAAAGCGTGATTCCATGTGACATGGGCAAGAATCCCTTCTTGGAATCTTGCATGTTGAACCGTTTCAACACCTTGTCAATATATGTACTTTGACTTAGGCCTAGAAACCTTTTAGATCTATCTCTATAGATCTTTATACCGAGTATATAGGTTGCTTCCCCTAAGTCCTTCATTGAGAAACACTTCCCTAGCCAATCTTTAACAGATTGTAGCATGGGAACGTCGTTTCCAATGAGTAGTATGTCATCCACATACAAGACCAGAAAAGATACAGAGCTCCCACTAATCTTTTTGTAGACACAAGACTCATCTTCGTTTCTGATGAAGCCAAACTCTTTGACTACTTCATCAAAACGTCGATTCCAACTCCTAGAAGCTTGCTTCAATCCATAAATGGATCGTTGCAGTTTGCAGACTTTGTTGGCTTGATTTGGATCCTCATAACCCTCCGGCTGTATCATATACACGTCCTCGAGGAGATTACCATAAAGGAATGCTGTTTTGACATCCATATGCCAAATCTCATAGTCATGGTATGCTGCGATCGCAAGTAAGATTCGGATGGATTTGGTCATAGCGACTGGTGAAAAGGTTTCATCATAGTCAATACCATGAATCTGTCTGAATCCTTTAGCCAACAATCGGCCCTTATAGGTAATCACATTACCATCCATGTCGATCTTCTTCTTGAAGACCCACTAGCACCCTATGGGTCGCGCCCCTTCGGGTGGTTCCACCAAAGTCCAACTTTGTTGGTATACATGGATTCCATCTCGGATCTCATGGCTTCTAGCCACTTCTGAGAGTCTGGGCCCTTCATGGCCTCCTCATAGGTAGTAGGCTCATCATCTAGGAGCATCGTGTCACCGGAATCGGTCAAGAGAAGTCCATACCTCTCGGGTTCCTGGCGTACTCTACTAGATCTACGAAGCTCTTGTGTTACCTGAATAGGTTGCTCCACAACTACTTGTGGTTCCTGTTCATGTTCCATAATCGGTCCAGTGATTTGTGGTTCTTGAACCTCTTCAAGCTCTACAGTCCTCCCACTTGCTTCTTTAGAGACAAATTCTCTTTCTAGAAACACGCCGGTCCGAGCAACAAACACTTTGTTCTCGGTTGGATTGTAGAAGTAGTAACCCTTAGTTTCCTTAGGGTACCCCACAAATTTACACTTATCCGATTTCGGCCCTAGCTTGTCTGATTGTAAACGTTTTACATAGACATCGCAGCCCCAAATCCTTATGAACGACAGTGTGGGACGCCTCCCACTCCACATCTCATATGGTGTCTTCATGACTGATTTAGATGGAACACGGTTAATGGTGGAAGCTGCACTTAATAGAGCGTGGCCCCAAAATGATAATGGAATATCGGTTTGACACATCATAGATAGAACCATATCCAATAGGGTTTGATTCCTCCTCTCAGACACGCCATTCCATTGTGGCGTTCCGGGTGGAGTGAGTTGGGACACGATCCCACACTCTCTAAGATAGTCGTCAAACTCTTGGCTTAAGTATTCTCCTCCACGATCCGATCGTAGAGCCTTGATACTTTTGCCAAGTTGCTTCTCTACTTCATTCTTGAATTCTTTGAACACTTCAAAGGATTCGGATTTTGCCCTCATAAGGTACACAAATCCATATCTACTGTAATCATCAGTAAATGTAATGAAGTAGACATAACCACCCCTGGCTGGCGTGGCAAATGGCCCACACACATCAGTATGTATGAGCGCCAATTGCTCACTAGTCCTCTCACCTTTCTTATTAAAAGGGGACTTTGTCATTTTTCCCAATAAACAAGCCTCACATGTCTCATATGATTCAAAATCAAATGAGTCTAGTAATCCATCCTCATGGAGTCTAGATACACGTTTCTCGTTTATGTGGCCTAAAAGACAGTGCCATAAATATGCAGGATTTAAATCATTTATTTTAATCCGCTTGGTATTAATGTTGTAGACATGATTGCTTAGATCAAGGACATACATTCCATTAAATAATTGCGCACTAAAATAGTGAATATTATTCAAATAGAAGGAACAACAATTGTTATTTATTGAAATAATAAAACCATCCTTGTCTAAACAAGAAATAGAAATAATGTTTCTGCTCATAGCAGGCACAAAATAGCAATTATTTAATTCTAAAACTAATCCTGAAGGCAGAGATAGCTCGCACACGCCTATGGCCAACGCAGCAACTTTTGCTCCATTCCCAACGCGCTGATCTACCTCTCCTTTAGCCAATCTTCTACTTCTCTTTAGATCCTGCACATTTCGACAAATGTGAGATCCACATCCAGTATCTAATACCCAAGATGTAGAGACAGTTAAATTGACATCTACAACAAAAATACCTGGTGGTGGTGGAATCACTATTCCAAGCCTCTTGTCCTCCAGATATTTTGGGCAGTTCCTCCTCCAGTGTCCAGGCTGACTGCAGTAGTGACATTCACCTTTAGTCACACCTTTGGCAATGCCACCAACAGGATTAAGGGTAGGTTCCTTGGACTTGGAAACTGACTTGCCTTTGCCCTTGGAGGATGAGGGAAACCTTTTGCCCTTTCCTTTCTGCACCATCATAATGGCCTTGCCCTTACCCTTGTTGATTCTCTGTTCAGCTGTCCTCAACATATTGAGTAAATCTGGCAGTGGTTTCACGATCTCGTTCATGTTATAGTTCATGATGAACTGTCCATAACTCTCAGGCAACGATTGCAACACGAGATCGGTTTCCAACTCTTGGCGGACCAGGAACCCCATTCGGGCGAGATTCTCCAAGTACCCGATCATACGGAGTACATGGGGTCCCACCGGGTTCCCATATGCCAGATGACACTTGTACAGTGCCTTAGAGACCTCATACCTCTCTACCCTTGCCTGCTCTTAGAAGAGCTGCTTCAGATGCTCGATCATATCGACAGCATTCATGTTTTCGTGTTGCTTCTGAAGCTCAGAAGTCATGGTGCATAGCATAAGGCAGGCCGCATCATTAGCGTCATCAACACGCTTTTGATACGCCTTCAGGGCAGCAGGTGTTTGGTTCTCTGGACCTCCTGGAACATGCTCCTCTATTGCATACAGTTTCTTCTCTTGCTTGAGAACAATTCTCAAGTTTCTGTACCAATCAAGAGAGTTGGTTCCAGAGAGCTTGTCCTTCTCAAGGACAGATCGTAGGGAATGTTGTGAACTCGATGAGTTGTTTGCCATTTGGAATTCTACAAAAGGAAAATATGCAAGTTTTAGTATTTGTGAATTTTTGACTATATTCAATAATGGCTAGTTTATCAAATATAGCTCCCACTATTTTTCTACGGATTAATAAACCTCAAGATATTAATGCGGAAAATATCTTTATATTTTCTAGTGGGCCAAGATCCATGCTTCATCTCCTTATGAGCTTGCTTTGGCAAGTCACCCATAATTTGACTAGTTTAGGTAGGAACAATTCCAATTGCATCCCTTATGCAACTCTTGGTTCAATTGGGCAAATAACTCCTTATTTATCCATCCATATGGATAATCCCAATTGATTGCCTCTAGGTTTCTTAATCATATTAATAGCCTAGTTGTGTACAACCTCTTATTTAAACAGTTGCACGTTACTAGCTTGTGCCATCGCATTCCATCATTATGAACCAAGTCGCCATGCTTTGGCACGCACGAACTTGATAAATAATGATGATAATGAGTGTTTAAATAACGAGAAGGCAAGAATACAATATTTGAATTTTGAGGGATTTTAAAGTCAATTTTTAATAGTTTTGTTGATCAAAATCAACTAATCTATCTATTTGAGTTTGGGCACAACTCCAATTAATAGATCCGGGTTGTCTAATTATCTTATTATCCTAATTGCATGCATCATCCATACACCTACCACACAATAATAAGACAATAAAGTAAACAACCACAAAACAAAAATTAAACGTGATGTGGATATGGCCTTTTCTAGACTAAGATAATTCCAAGCCAATGGAATTATATATGAACCCTAAAAGCAAACACATCTCCATGCGTCTTGATCTTTTGGTCCATCCTTCATAGTCTTGTGGAATGTTCCATGCTCCATCTTTTGTGGCTCCTTTTGGCTTTGGGCTTCTTTTCTTCAATCTTGGCTAACAATCTACTTTATCTAGCACTAGCTAACTTCTATACTAAATAAAATAAATCTCACAAGTTGAGAAAAAAATGGCACGCAGGCCATAAAACCCTAATTAATTATTACAATTAATTGATCAGCTCGCGGGCCGTAAAACCAAACCACAAAATTAAACATTCACATCAAACCACATTCTAAGGTCATATCCAATCACCATGCGATTTGCACATAAACAGTTAAAATTCAATTTTAACGCGCTTGGTCAATTTTAATTGATTTTAGGATTTCTAGGGTTAAAACGGTCCATGGGGCCCGACAATCCCATTGCCCGGGCCCAAAAAGTGAACCGCAAAGGCCTAGGGCCGGCCGGCCCCTCGCCCACGCGGCTAGGCCGCGGGCTAGGGCTGCCCCGACCCCTAGGCCGAGCCTTGATTGGGCGGCAAGCAAGGAGGGGCGGTCCCCTAGGGGGGCCGAACCTCCTTTGGGAGTTGTTTCCAAAACAACTCCCTTGCTTGGTGCCCAAGTTTGGTTGTTTCCTTGTATGGAAAGAACTCCTTCTTCCCCAAGGATGCCCAAACCCTAGATCTAAGATCCTAAAATTTCTCAAACTCACTAATTCATGCATCCAATGCAAAAAACTAGATCTTGTTATGATAGATTATTGACAAATTGCATCATATGCTTGATTTGTCTTGTTTTACGCGATAAACAACAATTTAAGGTGTAAAACTATTAAAACGTAACACATAAACCACGTTTATGCTCTACGACCTGTGGCTCTAATACCACTGTAGGGTTTTGTTTCATGGATGCGCAACGGAAACAATAATTAACCATGCAAAACCCTCCTAGGATCACAAGTCAAGAGACATAACGATGGTAAAGGAAGAAATCAATAACACACCATAGGGTTCTCCTTTGATGACTTCAAACGCGAATTGTGTCACGTTCTCTATTGTTGATCCACGCCTAGAGTTGATTCCTAGATCTCCCACTCCGTGGTGCTAGCCCGAAAAGAGGAAGAGGAAGAATAATCACGCAAAACGAGACGAACGAAAGGAGGTTTCGGCCTCCTTTGGGGCCGACGGGGACGGGTGGCGGGCTAGGGGGCGGCGGCTCCTCTAGCTTGTTGCTCTCTCTCCTTTTGTTCTCTCCCACTCTTGTTATGTTCAATCATTAGCATAATTTGTGGGAAGGAAGGAAGGAAGGTTCTTTATATAGTCCAAAAAATCCTTGCCAACTACCTAAAAGACTTATTCTAGTCCTACTAGAATTTAATTTAGTCCCTTCCTTGCAAATTCGTCCCTACTAAGTTTGCAAGGTTTTGCAAAGTGATCCTTCTAATTAATTAATCCATTTAATTAATTCCCAAATCTAGTTCAACTCTATATAGCGTGTGACCCCATAGGTTCTATCTAGTTGGTAGCAACTATTTGCTAATATAGAGCGGTTTCTAGCAAAACATCCATTCTAGTCAACTAATAGAATAGTCATCTTGACAAACTTTGTACAAGTAATTTTCTCATCCCTTTGTCTCTATATTCGGATTGGACACGAGACATACAAGTCACACTCGTATATCCAATCCATAGTTTCTCGATCCATGGGAATAGCCTTATTCGTGCAAATAACATCAATATCCCATATTGATTTATTTGAGTATGGCCAGACATTCTATAAGCACTATCCCTCGAGTGTCCTAGGATATTTTCTCCCGTTATGTGGGAGGGAAAAATTATATCTACGTCCACTACGATCTCTAAGCTTGCTTCTTATTGTATCAAGTACACGCCTTTATAACTACCCAGTTACGGTGTAGCGTTTAACGCTACCAAAATCACAATAATCCACAACTAGAATATCTAGTGACCTCAAGTCTAAGAATGACAATACCGTTGCACCGCGAGAAGCGCTTGTGACTCAACATAACGTGTATGTAGCCTTCTCGTAGATGGGTCAATCCAGTGCGACATTACCCCTAATGCACACCTATGTGTTGGATCGTGATATCTCCATATCAATCCAACCCCATACTAGTCTATAGATGATTGTCCCATTAATCATTATACTGGACTAGGGATATTTAAGATAAACAACACAATTGTAAATCTAAGGACTTCATTTTATTAAATATCCAATAAATAATAAATGAATTTCAAGCCACAAAAAAATTCATACTAAAGTAGATTGCCTCTAGGGCATCTATTCCAACAGTCTCCTACTTGCACTAGAGCCAATCTGGCGCATCTCGTATGCCCATACTCCTAGTGTGCCCTTCATGCTTCCATTGCGTGAGCGGCTTTGTAAGCGGGTCTGACAGATTCTCATCTGTAGAAATCTTGCATATCCGAATGCCTCCTCTATCGATAATATCTCGAATCAGATGAAACTTCCTGAGCACGTGCTCGGATTTCTGGCGCGACCTGGGTTCCTTCGATTGCGCGATCGCCCCAGTGTTGTCACAGTACAACTCAACTGGATCCGCAATGCAAGGAACCACACCAAGTTCAGAAACAAACTTTCTCATCCAAACAGCTTCCTTTGCTGCGCCATTTGCAGCAATGTACTCAGCCTCTGTTGTAGAATCAGCCACCGTCTCTTGCTTGGAACTCTTCCAGCTCACCGTTGCTCCATTCAGGCAAAACACATATCCCGACTGTGATCTAAAGTCATCTATGTCGGTTTGGAATCTTGCATCACTGTAACCCCTTACACGCAACTCTTCCTCACCGCCAAATATCAAGAAAGCATACTTAGTTCTTCTCAAGTACTTTAGGATGTTCTTGACTGCAATCCAGTGACTCTCACCTGGATTGGATTGGTATCTTCTTGTCATACTCGAGGCATATGACACATCTGGTCTAGTACATAACATGGCGTACATGATAGATGAAATACCCCGTTTTGTGACTACGGGTATTTTGTGATATTATTATAAGTGTTGGGAAGTTAATGTAATTATAGAGAGTTAATTATAATGCTTTGAGAGTTTGGGGGGAACTTTGTGACTTTAATCAAAGGTTTTAGTGTCTTTTACTTGAGTGTGGGGGAGGTGTTTGTCTTTTGGCAAAACTAAGGGGAAATAAGTGTCTTTTGACCTAAATTTCTTCCTACATAAAAGTTTCCTAATCCAGTAGAGTTTCCTACTTATGAAGTGTATTTTATTTCCAACTCTCATAAAAACCCTCATTCTCCCTATTTTTTTCTAATCTCTCCCTCACATCCCTCACTCTCTACCCGTCCCTCTCTCACTCTCTCTCGTCCCTCTACCCGACGGCAGCCACCCCACCGCCGCCGCCGTCTCTCTCTTTTTCCGGCAAGGTAACTCTCTCTCTCTCTCTTTTGTCTTTTCTTTCTTTCTCATTTTCTTTCTCTCTTTCTTTTCTCTCTATCTCCGTCCGTCTTTCTCTCCGTCCGCCTCCATGGGCGGCGGGTTTGAGCGGGTTTGAGTGTTTTGTTTCTTCTTCTCTTTTCTTTTGTTGATCTCTTGATCTTGTGATCACTTGTTCATGATTCATGTATGTTCCATGTAATCTTTAAATTTCAGTTTGTTATTGTTAGGATCATTGTTCATGGATTCGTAAGATTTATTATCAAGTTTTAATGCTTGGGGGGAAAGTTTCATGAAGATTGACAATTCCCGTATTGATATTTTGAATGAAGTTGGAAACTTGAAACTAGTGTAACTTTTGATTCAGGAATCGAACTTAAGATCCGTTTGAGGCTAAACTTATTATTTCGAACGTTTTGAATCCAATGGAACTGGTTTTAGACCATGATATGTTTGGGAAACTGGAGTAATAGATTTGGTGGAGTTATGATAGATTATGTATGCTTTAGGTTAGGGGATTTTGAAGCAAAGCTTTGGGCTTGTTTTGGAGCATGAATTGAATGAGATGTTGGGGAAGTGTTAGAACCCTAAACCATGGACTATCATATGCATGTAATTAGTATAGCAAGTATATTGCTAGAATATTGGTTTGATTAGCATATTGTTATGTGTAGGTAACGAGTTCGTTGACGACGAGTACGTAGAGTACGTTGATTGATTGCTATTGTTGGAATTTGCTGTGAGGTAAGTAAATGTGCCAAGCCTAGTGTGCTTATCTCTTTCGTGTCAAACGAATATTTGATTTGTTACGTCTCAAAATGTGTTTACATGATACATGACTTGGAATATGCGATTTCTACTTGTTAAATGTTTTGATGAAAACATCACCATGATAATGAATGAACTATAACGTAAAGTGGAAGATGTTGTGCGGGACTCTATTATTCTCTTTGGGCGGTGTTGGCTGCGGTCCCGTCTCTTTTTGATCCGGTTGCAAGTCCCCGGATAGCGGCATGTACTCACTCCTCTGGCCGGCGTAGTGTTAGGGGGGTGTCGACACTTAAGGTCATGGAAGCTGTGGTTTATTTGGTTTTACCCCGTCACAACGAATTAATAATGGATTTGTTTGGTTTTGTTAACGGAATGAAGTTAACACTGGATTTGGATTTTTCCTAATGATTATGGAAATTGGTTTGGAAATATTATGGAATTGGGAACTCTTATGTTTTAATACAAGAGTCAACTTTATTACCGCTGTGTTTGCGAAAAACTCTTACTTACAAATGAGTCATTGTTTTTAACTATCCATCATCATTTTACATGTTTGGATGTTTGCTTACCAGTATTTCAATGCTGATTTTGTACTGTGGTGTTTCTTTTTGATTCCGCACCACAGGTCTAGAAGAAGGTTATCGGGCATAGAAGGGGACGCGCATCACATGGATTATTAGTAGTATTATTTCATTTGAAATTGAACTCTTTATTAGTTTAAACGCTTTAGTTGTTTATGCCGGTTTGTGGCTAGGACGAAGGTTTATGATAATATATTGTTTTAATTGGAGTTAATTATTGTTTGTGGATGTTTTGTGCTTGCGAACCATGTTATAAAATCTCCTTGTATCCGGGCTCCTCTCGGGTACGGAGTGACATCCCCGGGTCTCCGGCTTGGGCCATTTGGGGGTGTTACAGGTGGTATCAGAGCCGGCATTCTAAAAAGGAATTTGAAACTTGTTAGGGCAACTAAAATGAATATAGGAGAAATAACTTAAAAATTGACAAGCCGTGGGAATTTGGGATGGATAGGATTGTTATGTGTAAGTGTTTAGAAAATAGGATAGAAAGCAAGTGCTCCCATCCACCCAATCGAATTTTTGAAGTATTCCAATTGGATTCTAAGTTAAGCCTACTTTAAGAGACTTTGTCGGGAAATTTCTTCAAGAGTCTTGTAACCATCAATTTGGAGTCTTGGGAATGATTATTGGATGCGAAGAGTAGTTATTTGGATTACGGTCTATGCCTTTTAAATTAGAGATTTATTAAGTTGTTTCCTCTTGTAGATGGCTAGAACTAAGCATACAGCAAGGAAGCGTGTGTTGCCAGTATAGAAGCATCCTGTTGTGACACGTTGGGTCGAAGGTGAAGATTTTCCAGATTTTCGTGACCGTGTGGTTCAATATTGTGAAGATAGATTCCAAGCCTTAGATTTTCCTCGATATAGAAATCCAGCTTTTCAGGCTTACTGTATGGTGAAGGCATTACCTATGAAACCCATGTTTGGGGAAATTATTACAACGTATAGCAACATCATGGGCAGGATGAATCGTTTGAATGATAGGGATTATCGTTGCCAAGGTGAATGGACGGTAAGTGCAGATTTCATATGCAAGCTATTGATGGAGACTTATCTTAAGTGGCAAAGTTATACAGTTGTTGAGGTAGAGTCTAGTGATGAAGAAGACGTGATCTACATAAGCTCTAGTGATGAAAAAGAGGTGATTATTATAGACTCTAGTGACGATGAGGAAGTTGAAGAAATCCAATGGAAGATGTCGATGAATACCCCGAGATTGAAGAAGATCCTATGGAGTATGAAGAAAGTGAAGAAGACCCAAGTGAAGATGAAGAGCACGAGTATGATTCCAATGAAGAGGAAGAGATGGATGAAAGCGATGAGGACGACGATTAAGCTTGTTAGAGTTCTTTAGAATTCCTAGACTAGATGCTTTTAAGTTTTATTTATTAGTTTGAATAAGGCTATGGAGCCAAGCAACATTTGAAGTTCTAGAACGATTCTTGAATAGTCACTTTTGGGCTAGAGTTAAGTTCTTAGCGTTTTGCTTTGGGACGAATAATGTTTACGTTTTGAAGACCCGATTTGGGGAGTTTTATAAATTTAGCTTTCTGAATTTTGGAGTATGATTTGATGGATTAAGGTTGTGTTATGCTTTGTTATCATTGATTAAGTACGTGGAAAGTGTTCATGGAGTTAGAACGCGAAAGCTTTGATCTTTGGTGTTGTTTAATCTACGCAGCAGTGAGTTTTTGATGTAGCAGACGTATTTAATTTTGGAGTTATTTTTCCCTGAATTTTTTCCATAAATTAGACATGCCCAGGTATCCTCCATAAAAATTTCAGCCCTATATGAGTTCTGGAGAATTAGCTACGAATTTTCAAAGTTGACGGTTCAGTAGCAGAATTGCAAAGTGACTAGCTGTAGTATTTCTGATTTTTACCTATCTTCCAGATCTTGTTTTGACCCCAAATGTTTATGGCAACTATTAGACACGATTGGCTAACTCTGGGAGAAAGACTAGCTCATTTTGAGAAGTTTAAAGTCAGTTTAAGTCTTTTCAAAGTCAACATTTCTTTTCAGGTGGGCTGTGACAGCAGCTGTAGTATTTCCTGTGTATCTTGAGTTCTACAATTGATTTCGAGTTGATTCTTCTTGATTATGAAAGTAGACTCAGATAGGGTGTTGCAAACCAAAATTGGCAATTTTTTCTTGATCGATTGATCCTTTTTCCAATTTTGGAAGTAGATGAAAAGTTGAGACGTGATCAGCCTATGTGGAAATACATGAGTAATTGAGTTAAATGGTGAACAATGTGTGTCATTACTTGTTTAATTGTGAAATACATGCCATATATGCATGATTGTTTGTACTTCTTGATACTTTATAAGCAATACAATAGGCTATAGTGTAGGGATTATGACTGATAGACCACATCGATACCGCACCAGTAGGAATAGTCAAGTCCCTATGGCAACCAACAACAACAACAAGAACGACATGGACCAATTCTTTGCCCAATTTGCTCAAATGGATTGGAATATGAACAATGGAGAACAGAATACAACTAATTGTGCTAAGAAAGTGGCAGACATGAAGCCAGGGAACTTTACAGGCAATGAGGATCCTGTTGAACTCGAGAATTGGATCGATGAGATGGATAAGGTCCTTGAGCTAGTTGAGTGCCCCGAAGACCGCAAGGTGGTTTGCGCGGCATTTTACTTGAAGAACGAAGCTAATACACTGTGGAGGAGTACGCGTCAGAACTTTTTTTCGCAACCCAATTTCAATTGGGAAGCTCTTCAAACTGCACTTCGCACTCGCTTTTATCCGGACCATGTCCAGGATCAAAAGTACTTAGACTTCGTGAGTCTGACACAAGGGAACGGTTCCGTGACCGAGTACTTCAAGAAATTCATGGAATTATCCCGATTCGCAGGTCAGCTGATGCCTGATGAAGCGACTAAAGTCAGGAAGTTCATGTCTGGTCTCGAACTTCATCTGCAGAAAGACTTGATGTGCAGGACGTACGATACTCTCCAGGAAGCTTACGATAGAGCTGCAGCCGTTTGGCGTATTCAAGAGGCACAAGATGAGAAGCGTGGGAAACGCAAGGTTGAGAACGCTGTGGGCTATGGAAACAATCAGGGTAGGACTAACCAAAGTGGTCAGGACAAGAGATTTAAGCCTAACCACGGAGGAAGTAACCAAGGACAGTATCGTGGTAACAAGCAGAATAATGGAGATGAGAAATCTCGCCGTTATATCTGCAAGAAGTGTCAACAGAATCATCCAGGAAAGGACTGTCAAGGAAACCTTGTCACTTGCTACCACTGTGGCAAGAAGGGTCATCGTTCGTTTGAGTGGCGATCGAAACCAAATGGAAACCAACTAGGGAACCAAGGAGGCAATTACCAAGGAAACCGACAGTTCAACAACAACAATCAGGGCGGAAACCGAAACTATGGGAACTACAACAACAATAATGGAGGCAACAATTATGGTAGACAACAAGTGAACAACCAAGGCAATGGAAGGAACAATGGAGTTCAGAATGGGAATAGAAACAACAACGCTCCAGTTAACGCCAACAACAATGGGACTGGTACGGCAGGAACTACCGCACAGAATGGGAATATTGCAAGGATCGCTGTCATGAGCAGGACTGAAGCGGAAGCAGCAAACGGAGTATTCACTGGTACATTTCTTGTTCATGATCAACCAGCTTTTACTCTATTTGATTCCGGAGCTTCGTATTCGTTTATTTCATCATCGTTTGTGGAAAAATTGAGTCTCAATAAGCCGTCTAGAATATCCATCCCCGTAGCTACCCCAACCGGTCATGTAACAGTATGTGACGCCATTTTTGAAGGAGTAGAAGTTAAGATTTCGGCTGGTACCCTACCAGCAAACCTGATACAGTTTGATCTTGGAGGAATAGATGTTATTTTGGGAATGGATTGGCTGGGAAAATATCGAGCAGTCATAGACTGTCACGATCAGAAGATCAGACTTAAAGGTCCAAAAGGAGAAAAAGTTTCTTACCGTGGTATCACAAAAGAACCATGTATCCAACTAGTGTCAGCCTTGACCATAGTCAACCAAGTGAAGAAGGGGAATAGTGCTTATTTGTGTTACATTCAAGACATATCTAAGAAGGAGAATGTGCTAGAAGAAATACCAATAGTTAGAGATTTTCCCGATGTGTTCCCGGACGAAATTCCAGGAATGCCACCTAGAAGGGAGATTGAATTCACTATAGACTTAACACCTGGAACAGCTCCAATTTCAAAGGCACCGTACAGAATGGCGCCAGTAGAGTTGAAAGAACTAAAGGATCAGTTGCAAGAGTTACTTCAAAAGGGTTATATAAGGCCGAGTGTTTCCCCTTGGGGTGCACCGGTACTGTTTGTGAAGAAGAAAGACGGAAGCTTGAGGTTGTGCATTGACTATAGGGAGTTGAATAGCGCAACAATCAAGAACAAATACCCTTTACCCCGAATTGACGACTTGTTTGATCGGTTACAAGGGGCGAGTGTTTTCTCAAAGATAGACTTGAGATCAGGTTATCACTAGCTTCGAGTAGCCGAGAAGGACATACCGAAGACAGCCTTTAGAACGAGGTATGGACACTACGAGTTTACTGTTATGCCTTTTGGTCTAACCAATGCACCAGCAGTATTCATGGATCTAATGAATCGTGTTATGAGGACGTTTCTAGATCGTTTCATGGTCGTCTTTATTGATGACATCCTTGTTTATTCAAAAAGCGAGGAAGAACACGAAGAACATCTCAAAGAGGTGTTAGAAACTTTGAGACATGAGAAGTTATATGCTAAACTCTCGAAGTGTGATTTTTGGCGAAAACATGTTCCATTTTTGGGTCACATAATCTCCAAGGAAGGAATATCCGTGGATCCAGGAAAGATTTCAGCAGTGAAGGATTGGCCTACTCCGAAGAATGTGTCCGAAGTAAGAAATTTTCTCGGATTAGCAGGATATTACAGGCGTTTCGTGAAAGATTTCTCGAAGATCGCTAGACCGCTTACTACGCTAACCAAGAAGACGGTAAGGTATAAGTGGGGAGAAGATTGTGAAGAAGCATTCCATACATTGAAGGAAAAGTTGACGACAGCACCTGTCTTAGCTTTACCCAATGATTCTGGCGAGTTTGATGTTTACATTGATGCATCGAAGAAGGGTTTAGGATGTGTGCTTATGCAAGAAAGAAGATTTATTGCCTATGCTTCAAGACAACTGAAAACTCATGAAGAGAACTATGCTACGCATGACTTAGAGCTTGCAGCTATAGTTTTTGCACTGAAGATATGGAGACATCATTTGTATGGATCTGTGTGTAGATTGTATACGGATCATAGCAGTCTCAAGTACATCTTCACGCAGAAAGAGCTAAATAACAGGCAAAGACGTTGGTTAGGAGTCATAAAGGATTATGATTTGCGTATCCAATACCATGAAGGGAAGGAAAACGTAGTAGCTGATGCGTTAAGCCGAAAGTCGAGCCATACTTTGGATACTATACTAGTTTTACCAGATCGGCTATGCCGAGAGTTCCGAAAACTTGGAATTGAAGTTGTAGAACAAGGCGGAGTGAAGAATATCATTGGGAATATGACAGTTGTGCCCGACATTTTAGAAGAAATAAGGAGTAACCAGCCAGGAGATGTGAAGCTAGAAAGGATAAAGAAGAAGATTGCAGAAGGCCAAGCAAAAGATTTCAAAATTCATGAAAATGGAAGTATCCGTTACAAGGGAAGATGGTGTGTACCACATAAGTGTACGGAAACTAAGGAGAAGTTGATGCGAGAAGCACACAACACACCCTACTCAGTATATCCAGGAGGTGACAAACTTTATAAGGACATGAAGAAGATGTTTTGGTGGCCTAACATGAAGAAAGAAGTGGCAGAATTTGTGGCAAAATGTCTAACTTGTCAAAAGGTGAAGTTTGAACATAAAAGAATGGGAGACTTAGTACAACCATTAGACGTCCCGGTTTGGAAGTGGGATTCTATTTCGATGGATTTCGTAACTGCGTTACCGACATCAAAGAATGGACTGAATCAGATTTGGGTCGTAGTTGACAGATTGACCAAGACAGCAAGGTTTATTCCGATGAAAGACACATGGAATATGGAACAAAGAGCTGATGCGTATATGAAGAACATTGTGAGATATCATGGAGTACCAAGCTCTATAGTTTCCGACAGAGATCCCAATTTTCTTTCTCACTTTTGGAAAGCACTCCAGGAGGCACTGGGAACTCAGTTGAAGTTTAGCACGGCATTTCACCCGGCTACAGATGGACAAACCGAAAGAACGATTCAAACGTTGGAAGATATGCTAAGATCGTGTGTTATGGATTTTCAAGGTTCATGGGTTGACAGATTACCTTTGACAGAATTCTCCTACAACAACAGTTATCATGCCTGTATTGGGATGGCACCACATGAGGCGTTGTATGGAAGGAAGTGTAGAACACCATTGTGTTGGAACGACATAAGTGAGACGATAGTAATTGGTCCACAACTTATTGAAGAGATGACAGATCAAGTGAGACTTATACAGCAGCGAATGAAGGCAGCGCAGGATAGACAGAAATCTTACGCGGATCAGAAAAGAAGTACCTCTTCAAACAGTTATTTGTCCGAGGGGTACCTTGAGTTCCGAGGTACCTTGAGTTATGAGGACGTCTCTCCTCTAAGGGGGAGAGGATGTAATCCTTCGATTTTTAATACAGTACTACTTATAGTATATTGCATATCATTCATGACCTTAGGTTTGCATTTAGTAGTTCTGCCATTGAGGGGAGGTGTATGCCTTTGTGTGGTTAAAGTTTAGTTTAAACTTCAAGGACGATTTCTCTTTTAGGAGGGAGGTTTTTGTTTAAACTTCGAGGACGAAGTTCTCTTTAAGGAGGGAAGGATGAAAGACCCCGTTTTGTGACTACGGGTATTTTGTGATATTATTATAAGTGTTGGGAAGTTAATGTAATTATAGAGAGTTAATTATAATGCTTTGAGAGTTTGGGGGGAACTTTGTGACTTTAATCAAATGTTTTAGTGTCTTTTACTTGAGTGTGGGGGAGGTGTTTGTCTTTTGGCAAAACTAAGGGGAAATAAGTGTCTTTTGACCTAAATTTCTTCCTACATAAAAGTTTCCTAATCCAGGAGGGTTTCCTACTTATGAAGTTGATTTTATTTCAAACTCTCATAAAAACCCTCATTCTCCCTATTTTTTTTCTAATCTCTCCCTCACATCCCTCACTCTCTACCCGTCCCTCTCTCACTCTCTCTCGTCCCTCTACCCGACGGCAGCCACCCCACCGCCGCCGCCGTCTCTCTCTTTTTCCGGCAAGGTAACTCTCTCTCTCTCTCTATCTCTCTCTCTCTCTCTCTCTCTCTCTTTTCTCTTTTCTTTCTTTCTCGTTTTATTTCTCTCTTTCTTTTCTCTCTATCTCCGTCCGTCTTTCTCTCCGTCCGCCTCCATGGGCGGCGGGTTTGAGTGTTTTGTTTCTTCTTCTCTTTTCTTTTGTTGATCTCTTGATCTTGTGATCACTTGTTCATGATTCATGTATGTTGCATGTAATATTTAAATTTCAGTTTGTTATTGTTAGGATCATTGTTCATGGATTCGTAAGATTTATTATCAAGTTTTAGGGTTTATCATGTTCTTGGGTGTTGGGAAGAAACCCTAGTTTGAAATAGAAGTTTGATTGAATGATTTGGGAGTTTGAATGATCATAATAGGTGGATAACAATCTGATTTGAATGTGGGAATCATGTTATATTAGGTTTAGTATGATTATAGGATGAACTAGATGCTTGGGGGGAAAGTTTCATGAAGATTGACAATTCCCGTATTGATATTTTGAATGAAGTTGGAAACTTGAAACTAGTATAACTTTTGATTCAGGAATCGAACTTAAGATCCGTTTGAGGCTAAACTTATTATTTCGAACGTTTTGAATCCAATGGAACTGTTTTTAAACCATGATATGTTTGGGAAACTGGAGTAATAGATTTGGTGGAGTTATGATAGATTATGTATGCTTTAGGTTAGGGGATTTTGAAGCAAAGCTTTGGGCTTGTTTTGGAGCATGAATTGAATGAGATGTTGGGGAAGTGTTAGAACCCTAAACCATGGATATAGCAAGTATATTGCTAGAATATTGGTTTGATTAGCATATTGTTATGTGTAGGTAACGAGTTCGTTGACGACGAGTACGTAGAGTACGTTGATTGATTGCTATTGTTGGAATTTGCTGTGAGGTAAGTAAATGTGCCAAGCCTAGTGTGCTTATCTCTTTCGTGTCAAACGAATATTTGATTTGTTACGTCTCAAAATGTGTTTACATGATACATGACTTGGAATATGCGATTTCTACTTGTTAAATGTTTTGATGAAAACATCACCATGATAATGAATGAACTATAACGTAAAGTGGAAGATGTTGTGCGGGACTCTATTATTCTCTTTGGGCGGTGTTGGCTACGGTCCCGTCTCTTTTTGATCCGGTTGCAAGTCCCCGGATAGCGGCATGTACTCACTCCTCTGGCCGGCGTAGTCTTAGGGGGGTGTCGACACTTAAGGTCATGGAAGCTGTGGTTTATTTGGTTTTCCCCCGTCACAACGAATTAATAATGGATTTGTTTGGTTTTGTTAACGGAATGAAGTTAACACTGGATTTGGATTTTTCCTAATGATTATGGAAATTGGTTTGGAAATATTATGGAATTGGGAACTCTTATGTTTTAATACAAGAGTCAACTTTATTACCGCTGTGTTTGCGAAAAACTCTTACTTACAAATGAGTCATTGTTTTTAACTATCCATCATCATTTTACATGTTTTGATGTTTGCTTACCAGTATTTCAATGCTGATTTTGTACTGTGGTGTTTCTTTTTGATTCCGCACCACAGGTCTAGAAGAAGGTTATCGGGCATAGAAGGGGACGCGCATCACATGGATTATTAGTAGTATTATTTCATTTGAAATTGAACTCTTTATTAGTTTAAACGCTTTAGTTGTTTATGCCGGTTTGTGGCTAGGACGAAGGTTTATGATAATACATTGTTTTAATTGGAGTTAATTATTGTTTGTGGATGTTTTGTGCTTGCGAACCATGTTATAAAATCTCCTTGTATCCGGGCTCCTCTAGGGTACGGAGTGACATCCCCAGGTCTCCGGCTTGGGCCATTTGGGGGTGTTACAATAGATCCTATGGCCGAGGCATAGGGAATTCTACTCATGTGTTCCCTCTCAATCTCATTGGAAAGACAACCACTCTTCGAAAGCGTGATTCCATGTGACATGGGCAAGAATCCCTTCTTGGAATCTTGCATGTTGAACCGTTTCAACACCTTATCAATATATGTACTTTGACTTAGGCCTAGCAATCTTTTAGATCTATCTCTATAGATCTTTATACCGAGTATATAGGCTGCTTCCCCTAAGTCCTTCATTGAGAAACACTTCCCTAGCCAATATTTAACAGATTGTAGCATGGGAACGTCGTTTCCAATGAGTAGTATGTCATCCACATACAAGACCAGAAAAGCTACAGAGCTCCCACTAACCTTTTTTTAGACACAAGACTCATCTTCGTTTCAGATGAAGCCAAACTCTTTGACTACTTCATCAAAACGTCGATTCCAACTCCTAGAAGCTTGCTTCAATCCATAAATGGATCGTTACACTTTACAGACTTTGTTGGCTTGATTTGGATCCTCATAACCCTCCGGCTGTATCATATACACGTCCTCCAGGAGATTACCATAAAGGAATGCTATTTTGACATCCATCTGCCAAATCTCATAGTCATGGTATGCTGCAATCGCAAGTAAGATTCATATGGATTTGGTCATAGCGACTGGTGAAAAGGTTTCATCATAGTCAATACCATGAATCTGTCTGAATCCTTTAGCCACCAATCGGCCCTTATAGGTAATCACATTACCATCCATGTCGATCTTCTTCTTGAAGACCCACTAGCACCCTATGGGTCGCGCCCCTTCGGGTGGTTCACCAAAGTCCAACTTTGTTAGTATACATGGATTCCATCTCGGATCCCATGGCTTCTAGCCACTTCTGAGAGTCTGGGCTCTTCATGGCCTCCTCATAGGTAGTAGGCTCATCATCTAGGAGCATCGTGTCACCGGAATCGGTCAAGAGAAGTCCATACCTCTCGGGTTCCTGGCGTACTCTACTAGATCTACGAAGCTCTTGTGTTACCTGAACAGGTTGCTCCACAACTACTTGTGGTTCCTGTTCATGTTCCATAATCGGTCCAGTGATTTGTGGTTCTTGAACCTCTTCAAGCTCTACAGTCCTCCCACTTGCTTCTTTAGAAACAAATTCTCTTTCTAGAAACACGCCGGTCCGAGCAACAAACACTTTGTTCTCGGTTGGATTGTAGAAGTAGTAACCCGTAGTTTCCTTAGGGTACCCCACAAATTTACACTTATCCGATTTCGGCCCTAGCTTGTCTGTTTGTAAACGTTTTACATAGACATCGCAGCCCCAAATCCTTATGAACGACAGTGTGGGACGCCTCCCACTCCACATCTCATATGGTGTCTTCATGACTAATTTAGATGGAACATGGTTAATGGTAGAAGCTGCACTTAATAGAGCGTGGCCCCAAAATGATAATGGAATATCGGTTTGACACATCATAGATAGAACCATATCCAATAGGGTTCGATTCCTCCTCTCAGACACGCCATTCCATTGTGGCGTTCCGGGTGGAGTGAGTTGGGACACGATCCCACACTCTCTAAGATAGTCGTCAAACTCTTGGCTTAAGTATTCTCCTCCACGATCCGATCGTAGAGCCTTGATACTTTTGCCAAGTTGCTTCTCTACTTCATTCTTGAATTCTTTGAACACTTCAAAGGATTCGGATTTTGCCCTCATAAGGTACACAAATCCATATCTACTGTAATCATCAGTAAATGTAATGAAGTAGACATAACCACCCCTAGCTGGCGTGGCAAATGGCCCACACACATCAGTATGTATGAGCGCCAATTGCTCACTAGTCCTCTCACCTTTCTTATTGAAAGGGGACTTTGTCATTTTTCCCAATAAACAAGCCTCACATGTCTCATATGATTCAAAATCAAATGAGTCTAGTAATCCATCCTCATGGAGTCTAGATACACGTTTCTCGTTTATGTGGCCTAAAAGACAGTGCCATAAATATGCAGGATTTAAATCATTTATTTTAATCTGCTTGGTATTAATGTTGTAGACAGGATTGCTTAGATCAAGGACATACAGTCCATTAAATAATTGCGCACTAAAATAGTGAATATTATTCAAATAAAAGGAACAACAATTGTTCTTTATTGAAATAATAAAACCATCCTTGTCTAAACAAGAAATAGAAATAATGTTTCTTCTCATAGCAGGCACAAAATAGCAATTATTTAATTCTAAAACTAATCATGAAGGCAGAGATAGCTCGCACACGCCTATGGCCAACGCAGCAACTTTTGCTCCATTCCCAACGCGCAGATCTACCTCTCCTTTAGCCAATCTTCTACTTCTCTTTAGATCCTGCACATTTCGACAAATGTGAGATCCACATCCAGTATCTAATACCCATGATGTAGAGACAGTTAAATTGACATCTACAACAAAAATACCTGGTGGTGGTGGAATCACTATTCCAAGCCTCTTGTCCTCCAGATATTTTGGGCAGTTCCTCCTCCCGTATTCAGGCTGACTGCAATAGTGACATTCACCTTTAGTCACACCTTTGGCAATGCCACCAACAGGCTTAAGGGCAGGTTCCTTGGACTTGGAAACTGACTTGCCTTTGCCCTTGGAGGATGAGGCAAACCTTTTGCCCTTTCCTTTCTGCACCATCATAATGGCCTTGCCCTTACCCTTGTTGATGCTCTGTTCAGCTGTCCTCAACATATTGAGTAAATCTGGCAGTGGTTTCACGATATCGTTCATGTTATAGTTCATGATGAGCTGTCCATAACTCTCGGGCAACGATTGCAACACGAGATCGGTTGCCAACTCTTGGCGGACCAGGAACCCCCGTCGGGCGAGATTCTCCAAGTACCCGATCATACGGAGTACATGGGGTCCCACCGGGTTCCCATCTGCCAGATGACACTTGAACAGTTCCTTAGAGACCTCATACCTCTCTACCCTTGCCTGCTCTTGGAAAAGCTGCTTCAGATGCTCGATCATATCGACGGCATTCATGTTTTTGTGTTGCTTCTGAAGCTCAGAAGTCATGGTGCATAGCATAAGGCAGGCCGCATCATTAGCGTCATCAACACGCTTTTGATACGCCTTCAGGGCAGCAGGTGTTTGGTTCTCTAGACCTCCTGGAACATGCTCCTCTATTGCGTACAGTTTCGTCTCTTGCTTGAGAACAATTCTCAAGTTTCTGTACGAATCAAGAAAGTTGGTTCCAGAGAGCTTGTCCTTCTCAAGGACAGATCGTAGGGAATGTTGTGAACTCGAGGAGTTGTATGCCATTTGGAATTCTACAAAAGGAAAATACGCAAGTTTTTGTATTTGTGAATTTTTGACTATATTCAATAATGGCTAGTTTATCAAATATAGCTCCCACTATTTTTCTACGGATTAATAACCCTCAAGATATTAATGCGGAAAATATCTTTATATTTTCTAGTGGGCCAAGATCCATGCTTCATCTCCTTATGAGCTTGCTTTGGCAATCAATTGCATCCCTTATGCAACTCTTGGTTCAATTGGGCAAATAACTCCTTATTTATCCATCCATATGGATAATCCCAATTGATTGCCTCTAGGTTTCTTAATCATATTAATAGCCTAGTTGTGTTCAACCTCTTATTTAAACAGTTGCACATTACTGGCTTGTGCCATCGCATTCCATCATTATGAACCAAGTCGCCATGCTTGGGCACGCACGAACTTGATAAATAATGATGATAATGAGTGTTTAAATAACGAGAAGGCAAGAACACAATATTTGAATTTTGAGGGATTTTAAATTCAATTTTTAATTGTTTTGTTGATCAAAATCAACTAATCTATCTATTTGAGTTTGGGCACAACTCCAAATAATAGATCCGGGTTGTCTAATTATCTTATTATCCTAATTGCATGCATCATCCATACACCATCCACACAATAATAAGACAATAAAGTAAACAACCACAAAACAAAAATTAAACGTGATGTGGATATGGCCTTTTCTAGACTAAGATAATTCCAAGCCAATGGAATTATCTATGAACCCTAAAAGCAAACACATCTCCATGCGTCTTGATCTTTTGGTCCATTCTTAATAGTCTTGTGGAATGCTCCATGCTCCATGCTCCATCTTTTGTGGCTCCTTTTGGCTTTGAGATTCTTTTCTTCAATCTTGGCTAACAATCTACTTTATCTAGCACTAGCTAACATCTATACTAAATAAAATAAATCTCACAAGTTGAGGAAAAAAAATGGCACGCAGGCCATAAAACCCTAATTAATTATTATAATTAATTGACGTCCACTACATGGGACAAATTCTATACTAACTTCCATCTTTTTCTCCCGTTATGTGGGAGGGACAAATTCTATCTACGTCCACTACGATTTCTAAGCTTGCTTCTTATTGTATCCAGTACACGCCTTTATAACCACCCAGTTACGGTGTAGCGTTTAACGCTACCAAAATCACAATAATCCACAACTAGAATATCTAGTGACCTCAAGTCTAAGAATGACAATACCATTGCACCGCGAGAAGCGCTTGTGACTCAACATAACGTGTATGTAGCCTTCTCGGAGATGGGTCAATCCAGTGCGACATTACCCCTAATGCACACCTATGTGTTGGATCGTGATATCTCCATATCAATCCAACCCCATACTAGTCTATAGATGATTGTCTCATTAATCATTATACTGGACTAGGGATATTTAAGATAAACAACACAATTGTAAATCTAAGGACTTCATTATTGTGCACAAGAGATTCCGGCAGGGAGACCTCCGTGTACACCGTGCGTAGTGGATCAGGGATCGCACAGGAAGAATAGGGGTGTGTGTAGGGAGAGAGTAAGTCAGTAGCAATGTCTGAGAGAGAGACAGAGGTTTGGCAGAGCTTCCGCGTATGGCAGTGTGTCCTCCTTTGTATGGAAAGGTTAACGGTATATATATACTGGAGAACGTGACCGTTGTAGTGTGGTTAATGCGCCCATTAATGGCGGCTTAATTAGCTTAACCATAACGGCACGTTCGTCCGAGTATATAGGAACCGTTAGAGCACGTGGTGCGCGAGTACCGGAACCGTTACGAGGTTGACCGGGTTTGACCGGATTGACCGGGTTTATGGAGCTCGTGCCATAAATCTCTCAAAACAGTTACTAAAGGTCGCGCGCGGGCTTGGCTCGCACGCGACAGGGCTTACTCTAGCCTCCAGACCACTAAGTCCCTACAAGTCCCGTGCAGTGGTATGCGAGGGCTCTGTCTCGCAGCCCCCACATGGATCAGCTCGGCTGGTGATCCTGTGTGTGTGGAGCACAATATGGTGTGCTGGATGGTTGCCACGTGGCCTAGATCTGCCATGTCAGAAAGCAGTATCTACATTAGCCCCCTTTCTGCGCGTGAAGGCTCATAGCTGTATAGGCTTCCATGCGCGGAAACCAACATGCGCGTCGTCGCCACGCACCAATTCAAATACGGGTAAGTTCAGCCCCCGTGCGTGTCATTATGACCTAAAACCCCTAGAGTCGTGCCGTCTGGCCTTTAGGGTTTTAGGCGTGACGTCAGCCCGTCCTGTGATTGCGCGATACGACGGTGACGGTTGCGGTTCGACTACTGAAGGGACGCAACCCTTCATTCTTCTGGATAAATACCTTGTATCCCATTATTGCAAAGCATCACTTCTTTCTCTTAAAGTGAATGGTACCCGGAGATCTTCGAGAGCAGATCCAGATAATCAATCACCAGTTCAGAACTGCAAATCGTATTCTCCAATTGTGTATATCCAAGCAAGCTTCAAGGAAACAAGGTTGGCCTCGTTTACTTTTTATTTAAAATACCAGTGTTTGCCTTGAACTGCGTTGAATCTGTAAATCCATGAAATTTGTGAAGAGGCTTTGATTTTTGAACCCGCTTCGTTTTAATCTTTCAACAATATCAACTCCCCAATTTCTGAAATCGGTACCGGAACTGTTTGCTTTGGTTTGCATAGATCTGAAATTCCAAAATTCAAACTGAAGTGTGGTGTGGTATTTCTCCCCCCTTTTTCTTGCCCTTTCGCAGGAATGGCCAAGACAAGAGTAACCAGACCCGTCAAAGAGGATGAAGAGATGCCCGAGCTTCCGCAGGCTCTGTGGCGAAAAGCCCCCTTTCTGGGTGGGAAAGACTTTTATCATGCGAGGGTGAAGGCGAAGAGGATGCCTGATCCTGTTCCAGTTGAGCGATTGTTGACACTGACTCGCCCAGTCAACTCAGCCTTGCTCGAGTTGGTTGGTTCCGAGGATGTGGTTCGATTGGGGATCGAGAATGGGCACTTCCCATACACTGCGATTTCTACTCAGGCGTTTGTCCAGAAATTGGACTATATGGATGAGTGGATCGACCACGTGTTGGATCATCACGCCGAGACTCTTGATAAAGCCGGCATTTTCTTTGCTATCCGTGCTATGAAGGGTGCTGCCGTGAAGTTGGATCAGTCCATGCTTCTAGAACTTCTGTCCCGTTATTCGCCCGCGACTCACACGTTTCATTTTGCTGAGTTCGAGGCTGCCCCCACGCTCGAGGACGTTCAAATGCTGTATGAGCTTTCCCCTATGGGCGAGGTGGACCCCTTGAGTCACTTGAGGACATCTGCTGAAATGGCCTTGTACGCGCAGATGGAGGAGTGCCTAGCAGAGGTAAAGAAAATCTCCACTCGGTGGACCACTACAAAGCCTCTTCCAAACTGGCAGCTGGTGGATACGTCTGCGAAGAATACCTGGAACAAGTGGTTGCAGTACTTCTTCCGAGACTATGCGAACAGCAGCATTACTAAAAAGCTTCAGAGCGAGAACCCGGAGGCCGAGAATTACGTAGAGGGCAAGGGTTATCATTTAACCCTTTGTGCCTTTCTCTGTGCTTGGCTGTCGAGGTATCTGATTGATGGTCACCCCCATGACGGGGTCTTCTACCATGTGCTGCCACTTGCCGTGAGGCTCGCTCTTGGCCAGAGAGTCGCACTTGGACCCTTGGTCTTGGGGACGCTATATTATAGGCTGGATCAGTTGGTTCTTGCGATGAGGGAATCGCGTGGCCGCCTCGATGTTCTGACCTTTGTCAATATCAGCTTTTTGACAATGTGGGTTTTCGAGCGCTGGCCGTCTTATGCTCCAACTCCCCTCCCACTTGATAAGTGGTGTCCCCCAGGCGAGACGGAAGCGCGCAACAGCGGAAGGGCTGCGAGATGGTTTGGAGCAAGCAACACCAAGTGTACTTGGAGTTTGATATGCGACAAACGAAAGGAGTTTACTGCCAGGCCCTATACCACACGTGTTGAGAATGTGCGGTGGTTCCCAAAGCTATACCCTTCCAAAGGTATGGTCTTGTCAGAAGACCTTCTCTTTGAAAAGGGGCCGCATTTCCACGAGCGCTATCGTGAGTTCTTTTGTTGGTGTCTGCGAGGTTCCCTTCCTGCCCTTGCAGAGCATATTCGTGAGCTCGCGCCAAGGTATGAAAGGCTTACAGTGGATGTTGACCCCACTCGGGTCTCTCCCCAGTTTGGTTTTGATGCAGTGGCCCCATCGATCTGGCCCCAGTCTATTATCAGAGGGTGCTACAAGCGTTTGCTGACAAAGGAGTGCAAGACGGTCCTCATGAGCAATCTTCCCTTTGAGCAGCCTGCGGGAACTCGCAAGGGTGGTTGTTCCCAGAACTGGATCGCATACTGGGTTGCCCAGCAAACGAGGATTGAGACGGAGGCGGCGGCGCAGCCAGGAAGGGCCCCCTTGATCAAGAGAAACTCTTTTCCGTTTCGCCCCAATTGCAGTTTGAGCGAGTCTGAGTATGGTTGCTACTCGCTGTGGGACCGCGAGAATCATTTGTGCCCCGATTTCATTCTGAAGGAGCAAGTCGACGCAATTAAGAAGGGTGACGCGCAGGTCATCAAATATAGCAAGGCGTTTGCTGAGGTAAGCAATTTCCATGTGTGCTTTAAGCTTTTTGATTTTTTTCTTGCGCTGATGCTTTTCGTTCTGTATTGTTCAGTGTCATGTGCGGAGGTTCGCAGCTGGTGATC
This sequence comes from Linanthus parryae, assembly GCA_023055425.1. NCBI lineage: Eukaryota > Viridiplantae > Streptophyta > Magnoliopsida > Ericales > Polemoniaceae > Linanthus > Linanthus parryae. The sequence goes on from JALGPY010000012.1 coordinate 3,299,873, forward strand.
GCTCCAAATCGCTGGTGGACACCATTGTTGCCACCAGAAGGAAGGGGGAGTCGTACCGGCTAGCATGGAGGATGGATGCCGAGGTCGAAACAAAGGTTCGCGGAGTCATGAACACTTTTGCTGACTCGCGGATAGATAACCCTCCGGCTCCGTCTCCTCCTAGGGATGACCCGTCCCCTCCAGCGACTGCGGCGCCGAGAGTGAAGAGACCTAGGCAAAAGGGAATTACGATTTCTTCCCCTAGGAGTGCTCCAGCTTCTCCCCCAGTGAGGTCCCTTTCCATCAAGGACAAAGGCAAGGGTCGTATGCCCAGCAAAGTGCGAAAAGATCTCGCAGTTGAGACTTTCGTTCCATTCAACCAAGAGGAGGAAGAGAGACAGGAGCCCCAGGCAAGTGATGATGAAGAAGAAGCAACAGTTGTGATGTGCGAGGAAGAATCAGGAGGTACTTCCGTCGCATCTCCTTGCCATTTATCTTGACTTCTTTGCAGTTCTTTTCTTTGAACCAATTATGTATTCGCAGATGATGATGATGAAGCCGTTGGTGGCCTTGTGGCCAAGAGGCAAAAGAGAGATGCCCATTCTGGCATTTCAGATGATCCTATAAGCGAGGATGTTCTTGCTGAATCCCGGAAGACAGCCGCGGAGGCTGCTGAAAGAAGAAGGCAGCGAGAGGAAGAGGAGCTCGAGCGTGTGAAACAGCGGAGCCTCGAGGAGCAGCATGTTGACGACTTAGTGCGTCCAGTTGGCGAGGAAGACGAGCTTCCCGAAGAAGTGGCTCCTCATGTGGAGGAGGAAGATGAGGTTCCCGGAGAGGATGCAGCAGAGCTAGAGCAAGTCCAAGCGGACTTCGCAGAGATCGCAGGTGGCGATAAAGGTGAGATCTTCAATCTCGCTGTTACTTATAGAGATGTAATTGTGGGTGCGTTAAAGCACGGTGTGTCAAAGCCTGACATTCGCCGTTGGTTGGTAAGCAAATGCGGAGAACCCTCAGGTAATTATTTTGAGTGATATGCGCATACTAGGCTGTAGCCACTTGAGGCAAAATCATGACTGGTTTACTCGCATCCCAGGTCACGCTTCTCTTAAAGATTTGCTTAGTGAGGATACACTGATAGGGCACGGTTCCACGTCCCTAGTGTACGATGAGGATACCTCAATCCCACCTTCGCGTGGAGGTGCTTATTCTTAGCTTTAGTAAAGATAACGAAATAACTTATAACACAAGTTACCTCACATTATCGCATTTGGTATCGCAGGTCATGCTGAGGAACCTGAGCTGGAGCAGAGAAGTCAGCCTTCTGCATCCCATGTTCCAATTTCGAGCTCCCATACCGAGAAGCCCGTCGCAGCCGCTGGACACGCAAGTGAGCATCTCGAGGATGTCATCGAACTCTCCGATGATGTCGAAGCTGATGCTGTGCCGATGGACGAAGGTGTCCGTACCGGTGGTGAGGAAGAAAGGACAAGTGATGCTAATGTTTTCGCATCTGGGAGTGTCCTCCGCCCAGCGACTTCGGCTGTCCCTTCGCCTCCGGCGATGACTGAGCCAGAAGCACCTATTCCTGCGTGGAGCATTTGGGGCTCGCAGGTTGGGAATGTAGTCGCAGCTGGTGCGGCCTACACTCTTCCTCCTGACTATGAGAGGTTGGATCTCGCAGCTGATAGGAGAGCTATGGAGCGAGGGCAGTCTTCGAACAACCCAGTGGCCCGCATCCCTTCTCTTCATGAAATTCTGGAAGGCACTGGTAAGTAAAGATTTACCGTTCGCACGTCGCATTATTTGCTTGCGAGTTCTGACCTTATAACCATTTTTGATGTCTCAGGTTTGAAGCAAACCGATGTAGACTGGGTGGTTCGAATGCGTCTCAGATACCCCCGATCGTTTGTGAGATCTCTGGAGATCGGACCTTTTGACAGGAGGCTATTCCTTACTGAAGCCATCTGGATACTGGAGCAGCTGTCTGCGGCTACACCTGCGACCATTTCGGCCCAGAGTGCTGAATTGCTGTGTGGCATGTGCCAAAATCTCCTGTTCAAAGTCCAAGGCAGACTTGGTTTCAAATTCCTCAAGGACAGAGTTACACTGATTCGCGCAGCTGTAACTTTGAATCTCGGTCACCAGAATCTCGCAGCTGAGATGCAGAAGGTGGAGCAGCAAAAGCAAAAGGTTGATGAAGCTTTGAAGCTGTATCACGAAATGAATGCCAAGTGCGAGCAACTGAAGCAAGAAGTGAAACAAGTGGAGAAGCTGAGCGAGCAGTTCAAGCCCCAAGATTCCTTAATCAAGAATTTGTTTTGACTTTTCGAATTTTGAAAAGAAAACAGAAAAATAGCTGAGACATTAATGTAATGTTTTGAAACATTAATGTAATGTTGCTAGGGTTTCTCCCTTTTTTTTTTTTAACAACAAACAATGAGTTTGCCCGTTTTGCCCTTTTCGGGATTTGATTGGACATTTCTGTGCATATCCAATTATGACATCAGCAATTGATTTTCTGCTTGATTTTCGCGCTAATTTCTCGGCAGATAAGCACGCTTCCGTTGGGAAGTCCATCCGAATCATGACTATCCGTCATTTATTAGGATACGCAACTGAATCGTCGTAGCCTTTAGTAGGGTAATTGATTGTTACCGCTTTTCAAGGCGTAAGTGATTGAACTTACCCTCTTTTTGAATTTTGCTGACTCATCTTAGGCAACCGATGAGTCTCCACAGGGTCTATATAAACCCTGTCTTTGCCATTTGGGTTCTTCATCCCAAACATGTGCTTTGCCGTGAGTCCTTACGACTGCTGGCTTCAACGCTTGTTTTTCGTTGATTCATGGCAACTTCAAGTTTTGAATCTTGAGTTTGCGCTTTGTGCTATAGAAATAGTTTCCAAGATCCACTTTATGAGGCTTATTGCTGTTTATAACCATCATAAAGAGAATGCAGATAATACCTCATGTGTGTTCGAAGAAATTTCTTCGTGTATTATGTGTGCAGGTCATGTTTCCGGCCGCCTCGTGGCGAGGTGCAGCGCCGAAGTGACCGTGCTACCGTCTCGTAATGAACGGCGGAATTCTCCTCCAGCATCCCTGGAGGAGGGTTTCTTGCCTCTTCATTCTTGAACTCAGGGTTGCGAACCGCTGTGTTCATCCCCGTCTACAAGGAGCCCTTGCCCTTTGGAGCTTCTACTTGCAGTTTGATCGCTGGAACCGGTGGTTCCTTGGGCAAATGTTATGGGGAGCATATCTGACAACGGTCTTGTCGGATAGCGGGATGTCGAGCGTACGGCTTCATGTGGCTCTTTTTAGAGCAAGATCCCCCTTGCTACAGATGTTCACCCGCAGATCTGGGCATCGTGTAGCCGGCGTCTGAAGCCAGGGCGGTTCATTCTTTGCAGTCCGGGTTTCCGTACCGTGTCTCTGCTGGCTTATCAGCCATTTTTCGAATGTATTGTGAGCCATGTGGGCTGCGTAGTTAGATTCGAGCTTTTCGCTTGTAAGCTGTTATCTAGATAGATAAATTGTAAGTCATTTGACTCATAATGATATATAGCTTTTGTATTATCTGCTCTCTTTGCAAAAAATACAATTTCGAATGCGTTTCGGCCTGTTTTGCCTTGCATAATGCCATGTAATGATTTCACATATGCGACGTCAATGCGCAGATGTTTCGCTAGATCATTCGAGATCGTAATTTCGCAGCTGTGCCATTTTGACGGATGGGCTTGCAGTTGGTCGTTGTAAATCATATGAGATCATGTTCACAACTTTACTATCGTAACAGATAGTTTTTAACAGATCAATTAAGATCGTTGAGTGGTGCGAATTGCTATCATAGAAGATAGGCTTTATTAGAGAATGGCTTGAGATAGTTTCTCGCATAAATTGCTATCGCAGCAGATAGACCTTTAGAAGATCTAGCAAGATGGTTCTGCAGTTACGTTGCCATCGTAACAGACGGGCTTGGGTGATCAATTAAAATCACTTTGCGTATAAATTGCTATCGTAACAGATAGGCTTAAGAAGATCATATAAGATCGCACTTGCATAAACCGCTATCGTGAGAGATAGGATTTTGATGATCGATTGAGATCGTTTTTGTATTTTGCTGCTATCGTAAGAGATAGGCTTTGGATGATCACTTAAGATCGCATTTGCATTGGCTGCCATCGTAAGGGATGGGCTTTAGATGATCAGTTAAGATCGTATTTGTGTTGACTGCTATCGCGAGAGATAGGCTTTAATGATCACTTAAGATCGCATTTGCGTTTGGCTGCTATCGTAGGAGATAGGCTTTAGATGATCAATTAAGATCGTATTTGTGTTGACTGCTATCGTGAAAGATAGGCTTTGATGATCACTTAAGATCGCATTTGCGTTTGGCTGCTATCGTAAGAGATAGGCTTTAGATGATCAATTAAGATCGTATTTGTGTTGACTGCTATCGTGAGAGATAGGCTTTGATGATCTCTTAAGATCGCATTTGCGTTTGGCTGCTATCGTAAGAGATAGGCTTTAGATGATCGATTGAGATCGCGTTTGCTATCGTAAGAGATAGGCTTTGATGATCGATTAAGATCGCGTTTGTATTTGCTGCTATCGTAAGAGATAGGCTTTGATGATCAATTAAGATCGCTTTTGTGTTTGGCTGCTATCGTAAAAGATAGGCTTTAGATGATCGATTGAGATCGCGTTTGCTATCGTAAGAGATAGGCTTCGATGATCAATTAAGATCGCGTTTGTATTTGCTGCTATCGTAAGAGATAGGCTTTGACGATCAATTAAGATCGCGTTTGTATTCGCTGCTATCGTAAGAGATAGGCTTTGATGATCGATTAAGATCGCGTTTGTATTTGCTATTGCAGTGAATAAATCATTGTTAACAGTAATAACAAATTAAATAGAGCAATATAAACGGCTAGAAATATGAACTTCTCATTTGGGAGAATTCTTTTATTATAACACTCTCATATGGGAGAGATAGGATTACAATCCTCTCATATGGGAGAGGAGATTGCGTTAATCATAGCCGCATGAGACATTAAGCAACGTTATCATAAAACGTATGAAATAAGAGAAGTTCAAGGATAGTACTTCTTGATCCAGCGCATGTTGACTGAGCTTGGAGTTGAGGTTGTGCCGTGCAACCCTCGTATGCTGCAGTAGCCACTATCGAAGACCTTTGTGACTTCGAAGGGTCCCTCCCAATTAGCTGCGAACTTTGGGTGAGTTGCTTCTCGCATGCAGTGATCAGATGCGCGCAAGACCAGGTCGCCAACTGCGAAATCCCGTCGCTGGACTGTCTTGTTATAGGCGCGAGCGATTCTTTCTTGGTACCGCTTGTTAGTCCTTTTGGCTTGTTCTCGCTTTTCTTCCAGCAAGACTAAATCATGATCGCGTTGATTTTCATAGAGTGCATGGAAGGCCAGCCTTGCCGAATTGACTCTGACCTCCGCAGGTACTACAGCTTCGGCCCCATAACATAGTAGAAATGGCGAGGCCCCTGTAGGTGTCCTTGGAGAAGTTCTGTAGGCCCACAGAGCTATGTTAGGGGAGTCGGCCCACTTCTTGTGGTCATCTGCGACCATCTTGCTCAGAATTCTCAACAGCGTTTTGTTAGTCGCTTCGGCTTGTCCGTTTCCCTTTGGATAATAGGGGGTGGAGCATATCTGCCTGATATTGTACTCCGCGAGTTTCGTAGCTACCTGACGATTAACAAAAGGAGTACCGTTATCTGAAAGAATGGTATTTGGGATTCCGAACCTGCATACGATGCTTTCCTGGATGAAGTTAACCACAGCCAGCGCGTTTGCCGTCTTCAGTGGTATTGCTTCCACCCATTTGGTGAACAGCTCGGTTGCGGTGAGAATGAAATGGTTCCCATGTGACGTTGGTCGGATGGGGCCGATGAAGTCCAAAGCCCATGTGTGAAATGGCCATGGCGTCCCTAATGCATGTAGATCCACGGCTGGAGCGTGCACTAGGTTTCCTTTGAATTGGCATTCTTGGCAGCGTCGCACCTTGGTGCGGCAATCGACTTCCATCGTGGGCCAGAAGTATCCGATTGAGAGGAGTTGTCTGCATAATTTCGCACCTCCCTGGTGTTCCACCTGATGAGAAAGGTCCATGACTTCTTGTGCTTCCCTGCCGTCTAGGCATCGCAGCAAGTTACCCTCGTGACCTTTCCGCCAAAGCAGGTTTTCCTGAACCATGTATCGAGAAGCTTTCTTCTTCAATTTGTCGGCTTCCTTTCTCGATTCGGGTACGGTGCCCTGGGTGAGGAATTCGAACAATGGCTTCCTCCAGTCTGTGTCGTCATCGGTTAGAGCGATGAGTAGAGAATCTTTGATTAGTGCGCAACTTTCGCACTTCCCTTGTATCAGGGCTGCGGCTGTTGACATGCTTGGCCAATGAATGCCATATCTCTGAGCTTTCCTGTAGATTGACACCTCGCTTTCTCCGCAAGCGTGTTGGTGAATCTTTTCTAACAGCTGTTGTCCCTCTTGCTCGGAGACACATCGCATGAGTATTCCTCCAGGACCCTTGTAGTAAAGGGTGTTGTCGTGGATGCAGTATCCTTTCGTGAGTGCCCAGCTTTCGCTGCTGGTGCCTTTCGCAATAGCTTGCAGGATTGCTTTTCGCCACTCTGCGTCATCCATGTTTTCGTCGTCGCACGCATCTTCTGTTAATGCCGACGATGTTCGCACTTCGATGGAAATCCTTGCGGGGCATTTGTCTATGCTGACCTTAGATCCCAGAGTCGCTAAGGCGTCTGCATGCCTGTTGTCCGCTCGGGGCTTGTGCTCGTATTTCACGTCGCAGAATTGCTGCATCAGCTTTTGCACTAGGGTGCGGTATGACAGGAGGTTGATCTCCTTTAAACCATATTCGCCCGAGGCTTGCTTAACAATCAGTTTGGAATCTCCCATGACTGTTAAGTTGCTCACTTCCAAAGCTTTCGCCGCACGGAGCCCCGCAATGAGAGCCTCGTATTCCGCCTCGTTGTTCGTGACTGCGAAGTTGAGTTTTGCGGACATCTGTATGACTTCTCCGTCTGGTTTTGTCAAGACTATCCCGATGCCTCCGCCTTTTCTGGTTGACGAACCGTCGAAGTGGAGGGTCCAATAGGGCACGTCGATCGCGTAGATTTCAGGGCCTTCGAGCTCTTCCTCGATCACAGGTTCGTGACTGTTGTCGGGAAACTGTGCCAACAGATCTGCTACCGCCTGCGACTTGATCGCTCTTGGTTTCACGCATGTGATATCGTATTGAGAGATGGTCATGTACCATTTCGCCAATCTCCCGCCCGGAGTAGTGTGAGTTAGCAAGTATCGTATGGGGTCGCTTTTGGTGACCACCACTACTTTGTGCGATGCAAAATAGTGTCTCAACTTCTCTATTACGAAGAATAAAGCAAGGCAATGACGTTTGATGTCTGTGTACCTTGATTCAGCAGGCTGCACAATGCGAGAGATGTAATAGATGGGCCTCTCTTGGCCTTCATACACCTGAGCCAAGAGTGCTCCTATAGATTTCCTTGTCGATGTAAGGTATAGCAGAAGCGGTGATCCCAGTTGAGGCGCGATCATTATCTTTGTTGATGTGAGTAGCTCCTTTAGCTTTTCGAATGCGGCTTCGTGATCAGGAGCCCAGTTGTACGCGGCGTCCTTCTTGAGAAGAGTGCTGAAACAGCATGTGATTTCGGCGATTGCTGGGATGAATCTCCGCAGATATGACAATTTTCCCAAGAATGTTTTCAAGGTACTTTGGTTGTGAGGTGGCGTCATGCTGGTGATGGCTGACACTTTCGCAGGGTCAGGCTCGATCCCTTGGCGATGGACCACGCATCCCAAAAACTTCCCCGAGGTCACGCCGAATGCGCATTTCATGGGGTTCATTTTCAATTGAAAGCTCCTGCATCTGTTGAACACCTTTCGCAGGTCTGCAAGGTGATCTGCTTCATGCTTGGATTTGACTACCAGGTCATCCACATAGAATTCCACTTCTTTGTGCATCATGTCGTGGAATAGAGCCATCATGGCCCGCTGATAGGTTGCGCCTGCGTTCTTAAGACCGAATGGCATTACCGTGTAGTTGAATACCCCCACGGGAGTGATGAATGCATTTTTCCTTGCATCTTCGGGATCCATCTTGATTTGATTGTACCCGCTGAAGCCGTCCATGAAACTGAACATGCGATGGCCTGCCGTTGAATCAATGAGCAGATCGATGTTAGGCAGTGGGAAATCGTCCTTAGGGCAGAAGCGATTGAGATCTCGGAAGTCCACGCAGATGCGGAGCTGTCCGTTCTTCTTCACCACCGGCACGATGTTGGCCAACCATGTGGGATGGTGATTTGGCTCTATGAACTTGGCGTCTAGGAGTTTGACAATCTCCTGCTTGATCTTCACGTTGAGCTCTGGCCTGAAGCTTCTGGTGCTTTGCTTGACCGGTTTAGACCCTGGGATGATGTCTAAACGGTGCATGGTGATGCTCGTGTCCAGGCCTGGCATCTCATCATATTCCCATGCGAACACGTCCTTGTATTCAGTTAGGAGCTGCAGCAGTCCTTGTTCCTCTTCGCTTGTGAGGTCCGCACTCAGGAAGACTGGCCTTTTCTTTTCCTCGTTCGGGCTGAGGAACACTTCTTTTAGCTCTTGCTTTTGTGGTCTTGGCCTGTCTTCCATGCATTCGGGCGCTTCTTTGAGTTTCTCGTCTGGAGTGCCCTGTGTTGGCTCTTCCGTCAGCGCAACTTGCTCGATTTGATTGATTTGCCCAGGGACATCCCCATGCCCGTGTGAGGACGTCCCCGCGCACCTTCATATGCGATAGCATTTCTTCCCGTTGGCGTAGAAGCTCTCTATCTCCTTACCCTCGGGGTCATGCTTTGCGATCCTCTTCAGAGTGTACACATTCTTCCGATGATATGCGATGCGCGGCGCCTCTTCGTGTGTAGGCGGCTTTTCCTTGGCATCTCCCCTTGTCACCATCACGCCCGCAGGTGACTGGTCCTTGATGTCCTCCCAGAGAGGTAAAGGAGTAGGGTTGAATGGTCCGGGTGTTTGCTCGTCCGCCATCTCGGTGAACCACACCGCCTCGCTGAGATGTGCTTCGTCCAAGTTGAACGGGTTAGTTGAGGCCGGTATCTCGACAATCCTGTCGTTCCAGATAGCTTTCATCACTTGGTGAGCCGTCGAAGGGATTGCGTCAAAGCGATGAATCCAGGCCCGACCTATGATCATGTGATATGTGGTGTTCGCGTCTATGACATAGAACTTCGCCGAGTACTTGATTTTACCGATCTGAACGCCCAGGCGGATCCATCCGATCGTCATTCTAGAATCGCTTCCGAATCCCACCAGCGGGGATGGACGCTTGACTACCTTGTGCTCGGGGATCCCTGCTAGCTTCAGTGTGTGGAGTGGAACAACATTGACCGCTGCTCCTCCATCGACGAATGCTCGCTTGAATTCGACGCCGTTGATGATGGCGGTCACGTACAGGGGCCTCTGGTGGCTCGCATCTGTCTTCTTGTCGCTGGCAGAAAAGGTCATAATCTTTTCTGTGGAACGGGACGCCCTGACGACTTTCCCGTTGGAGACCACGAGGTCCTCCTCGTAGTCCTCTGCTACCCTTAAGATTGCTTTTGTCATATCCGTTCGACATTTTTCAGAGAAGTTCATCTCGTTGAAGAATTTGTCGAAGCCATGCGACCCTTTCATGCGGTCGGCACGCTCATCTTCCGTGTCCATGCTGTAGTCTTCATCTTCATGGACTTCAGCAATGATGGGCAGATCGTCCTCTGCGACTTCTTCCAAGTCCACTATCGAGATCATGGCGACCTCTTTGCCCTTTGAGCCCGAATCTGTATGGGCAGGCAGCGGGTTGTTGCGCACATCCTTCCGGTGGTCGCTGACGATGAGTTCGTCGTTCTTCATCTTCTGATCGAACGCGAATCTGAGCTTCTTGCACTCGGCTGTGGGGTGCATGACCTTGCCGTGGTATTCGCACCACTTAGGGTCCCTCGTCATCTCCTTGGAGGGTGCTTTCTCGAGCGGTGGCAGGACGCCGTCTTTGCGCCACTGTCTGCAGAGATCGCTCGCTTCCTCCACCGAGCATGGCAGAGGCGGTGCGTCGAAGTTTGTAACTTTTTCTTGCTTCTGGGGCGAAACTGTATTGACCTCAGCTTCGCGTCCCCGCTTGTAGCCAAATCTGCCGATCTTGTAGGTGGTGCCGCTCGCAGGTCGTTCTGGAGCGCTCTTCTTTCTCTGTCTCTCGACAATGGGCTCGATGTTCATCGTGCATTCGATGAGCTTTGAAAACGTAGGTGTTTGCAAATTGATCAGCATGCTTTTGTATTCATCTCGCATGCACTGCAGGCATATCTCTACGAGCCGGCTTTCGAGCATTGGATCCTTGCACTCCAAGGATTTCGCTCTGAATTTCTTGATGAAAGTGATTCCATCTTCCTCGCGTTTCTGATACATCCGCGAGAGATGGATCATCGTCACTTTTTCTTCCATCTGGAAGAACTTGGTATAGAACTTCTGGACCATGTCGTCCCAAGTCTTCACAGATCCGGCCTCCAATGTTCGGTACCATTTGTATGCTACATTCCCAAGAGTTTTTGGGAATTCTCGCATCAGCAGCTTGGGATCGGCTCCGTATGGACCCATGACATCGATGAAACGCATGACATGCTCATGAGCGTTTCCATTGACGTCCTCGAACTTATCCCATTTGGGAGCCTTGTACCCCGCCGGGTTAGGCATGAGATAGATCTCTCGTGGAATGGGTGGATCGTTGTCTAGCTTCGGGATGATGGTATCCGCGAACGACTGATGAGCCAGGATGGAGTCCACGCGCTTCTGCAAAGACGTCATGCATTCTGGAATGCTTCCCTCGGTAGTTGGCGGAGGGGTTGCCGTAGGCGGTGGCGACACATATGCCGCCGGAGGATTGGGAGTGTATTGACTACCCGCGTTTCCCCAGATTGTCGCTGGTGGAGGCAGAGTATACTGCAGAGCTGGGTTGGACGCCAAAGCCGGGGGCTGAGAGGCGTGAGCAGCAGGGGGCAGCATTTGTGCCGTTGACCCTTGGACCGAAGGCAGCTGCGTTGCTGACGGTGGAGTTTGCAGATGAGAGTTGGGAGGTGTGGCTGACACTCCCAATCCTGGAGCGGTAGGAGTTCCTCCTCCCTGAGGGATAGCGGTGGCTGGTGGAGGATTTGGCGCAAGGGTGCCCAGAACGGCCAAGATCCGTTCTAACTGCGCGGACTGAGACTTGAGAGCTTTTGCCTGACTTTGGACAGTGGCGTCCAAAGACTCTAAAGTTGGCGCCTCGCCGGGAGTCATCGGAGTACGGCGAGCCTCGTCTCCCGAGGGAGTTTCGGTGGAAGGCGATCGGTTGCTGACATCGTCCTCCTGAGACATGGTTGCTTTTGCTGGTAAGATTCACGTCGGGTTCACCAAAATGTGCACAAGAGATTCCGGCAGGGAGACCTCCGTGTACACCGTGCGTAGTGGATCAGGGATCGCACAGGAAGAATAGGGGTGTGTGTAGGGAGAGAGTAAGTCAGTAGCAATGTCTGAGAGAGAGACAGAGGTTTGGCAGAGCTTCCGCGTATGGCAGTGTGTCCTCCTTTGTATGGAAAGGTTAACGGTATATATATACTGGAGAACGTGACCGTTGTAGTGTGGTTAATGCGCCCATTAATGGCGGCTTAATTAGCTTAACCATAACGGCACGTTCGTCCGAGTATATAGGAACCGTTAGAGCACGTGGTGCGCGAGTACCGGAACCGTTACGAGGTTGACCGGGTTTGACCGGATTGACCGGGTTTATGGAGCTCGTGCCATAAATCTCTCAAAACAGTTACTAAAGGTCGCGCGCGGGCTTGGCTCGCACGCGACAGGGCTTATTCTAGCCTCCAGACCACTAAGTCCCTACAAGTCCCGTGCAGTGGTATGCGAGGGCTCTGTCTCGCAGCCCCCACATGGATCAGCTCGGCTGGTGATCCTGTGTGTGTGGAGCACAATATGGTGTGCTGGATGGTTGCCACGTGGCCTAGATCTGCCATGTTTGAAAGCAGTATCTACAATTATATTAAATATCCAATAAATAATAAATGAATATCTAGCCACAAACAAATTCATACTAAACTAGATTGCCTCTAGGGCATCTATTCCAACAAGAAACACGCTAGTATTGATAAGTTAAAAGTAGACAACAAACATAAACCTAAGTTAACGAAGATTAAACCATAAATCTTACTTTTAAACTATTTGTTAGACTACGAACCCTGAATCAATACCACATTATCGAAACAACTCTGACACACAGAACATTTTAATCAAATTAATCGAAACATAACGAGCGTTTAAAGGCCATGAATGTGGTTCTGGATTCAAACGCACAAAATAAACCGACACAAAATGAGTAATGAAATATCTCGGATGTATTGGATAACAGCTCACACGGAGAGACAATTGAACATGGTGGGGCAAGATTGACGAGTGGTGCGATAGTAATAAGAATGTGTTTAACAATGCAACAATAATTAACTATTGTAAATTAGTTATTGTAAATTGGATGAAATTAATGACATTTTCTTCTTTCAAAAATTAAATTTTATTATTATTATTATTAATATTATTATTAGTATTATTATTATTATTATTATTATTATTGTTGTTATTATGTAATTTTTATTATTACTCATATAGTGCACGTGGGTTATTTCGTATTACTTACTAATATCAAACTTATGCTTGGAACTCGGAGATTACAATATTTTACAAAATATGCCTAGATGGTTAAATGTGGACAAGCTATTAAAAGAATAACGTAATAGGTATTTTTACAAGACAATTTTGATAATGTTGGTAGAATTGTTTTTAGAGTACTTGCAACACAAACTAGCTAGAGGTGGCAATTCGTTTCATGGGTCATATTTGTGTCCAGATCCATATAGGGTAAATCCGAACCCGACTCATATATTAAACATGTCTATTACTATAAACCCTAACCGGGCATATATGAGAAACGGGTTAACCATCGTGTAACCCGTTTATTTCAAAAAATCACAGAATACATTACTATGTAATGTAAGCTACATGTACTTATAATACGAGTACCTAAATAAAAACATGTGAAAACTAATATAAACACATAAAAAAAAGTTTCTGAACAAATTAACATTGAGTATCAAAAATATTTTTATTTTTACATACTTCAAGTTTGTAAAACGAAAATTTTCTATTTCAATAAAAAAAATATAAAGTATTAACTGCACTGTTCATAGAGTTTTGACCAAACAAAGTTTGTGAGATAAAATTAAATATGAACTTAGTAGTATTCCAGATGAACTCTTTTAGAAGTCTTTCGCAAGTCACTCTTCTGTGAATCATTCGGGTGGTTATTAATTTGAAAAAGCCTGCAAAAAAGATGAATGAAATCGACACAGTAAATAAAATGAACACACGCACATATTGGTTGGCATCAATCAATCTCAGCCCTCCATTCCAGAAACATCTGAGGGCTCAAATTTAGCAACCATTATCCAGTGTACAGTAAAACTCAATCCATTTTAGTATATAGATAGATTTCACTTTAATTCGTGTACATCAAGGAATATATGAAAATTAAATAAAGTGTTGTCAAGATCACACTCTTCTAATTTTGTAACTTGGTAAAGGGGTGTCCCGACGGGGACGTTGGCCTCTTCTACCAACAGCAGACCCCCATTGTAAGACAAAGCTCTAACCATGTCGAAAAAAATTTTGTGTGTCCTGATGAGTTCAAATACATAAATACGTAGATCGACTTTAACCTATATATACTAAAAATGAGAGTGTTATCAATAAAAATGCGATGATATAACGCACGACGTTTATGATATCAGTAAATACATTACTTGAAAAGGTGCGATAACAATTAATTGGACGCCTTTATTATTGTGAATCGTAGCTATGTAGCCAGAAATAATTAGATTAAAAAAGAAACATAATATGATGATGCATTATCAGGTATGAAAATAACACGCTTTTTTTTTTTGTGAAAAACTTATTTCATTGCAACCATAAACCGGAAAACAAGTGTAACCAAACCTAGATCTAGAGTCAGAAACACGCTAGTATTGATAAGTTAAAAGTAGACAACAAACATAAACCTAAGTTAACGAAGATTAAACCATAAACATTATTTTTAATCTATGCGTTAGAGTACGAACCCTGAATCAATATCACGTTATCGAAATAATTCTGACACACGGAACCTTTTAATCAAATTAATCGAAACATAACGAGCGTTTAAAGGCCATGAATATGGTTCCGGATTCAAACGCACAAAAGAAACCGACATAAAATAAATAGTGGAATATCTCGGATGTATTGGATAACAGCTCACACGGAGAGACAATTGAACATGGTGGGCAAGATTGACGAGTGGTGTGATGGTAATAAGAATGTTTTTAACAATGCAGCAATAATTAACTATTGTAAATTAATTAATTATTATTATTATTATTATCATTATTATTGTTATTATTACTATTATCACGATAACTCGTATAGTGCACGGGGTTTATTTTATATTGCTTTAATAATATCAAACTTATGCTTGGAATTCGGAGATTACAATATTTTACAAAATGTGCCTAAATGGTTAAATGTGGACAAGCTATTAAAAGCATAACGTAATTGGTATTTCTACAAGACAATTTTTGATAATAATGGTAGAATTTTTTTTGGAGTACTTGCAACACAAACTAGCTAGAGGTGGCAATTCGTGTCATGGGTCATATTCGTGTCCAGATCCATATAGGGTAAATCCGAACCCGACTCATATATTAAACATGTCTATTACTATAAACCCTAACCCGACCTATATGATAAACGGGTTAACCATCGTGTAACCCGTTTATTTCACAAAATCACAAAATACATTACTATGTAATGTAAGCTACATGTAGTTATAATACGAGTACCTAAATAAAAACATGTGAAAACTAATATAAACACGTAAAAAATAAAGTTTATGGCCAATTTAAACATTGAATATCAAAAATATTTTTATTTATACATACTTCAAGTTTTTAAAACTAATTTTTTTTATTTCAATAAAAAAAAATATAATGTATTAACTGCACTGTTCATAGAGTTTTAATCAAACAAAGTTTGTGAGATAAAATTAAATATGAACTTAGTAGTATTCCAGATGAACTCTTTTAGAAGTCTTTCGCAAGTCACTCATCTATGAATCATTCGGGTGGTTATTAATTGGAAAAAGCCTGCAAAATAGATGAATGAAATCGACACAGTATAAAAAATGAACACACACACATATTGGTTGGCATCAATCGATGTTAGCCCTCCATTCCAGAAACATCTGAGGGCTTAAATTTAGCAACCATTAGCCAATGTACAGTAAAACTTAATCCGTTTTAGTATATAGATGGATTTCACTTTAATTCGTATACAACAAGGAATATATGAAAATTAAATAAAGTGTTTTCAGGATCACACTCTTCTAATTTTGTAACTTGGTAAGTTGTGTGCCGACGGGGACGTTGGCCTCTTCTACCAACAGCAGACCCTCGTCGTAAGACAAAGCTCTAACCACGTCGAAAATATGTGTGTGTCACGAAGAGTTCAAATACATAAATACGTAGATCGACTTTAACCTATATATACTCATAATGAGAGTGTTATCAATAAAAATGTGATGATATAACGCACGACGTTTATGATATCAGTAAATACGTTACTTGAAAAGGTGCGATAACAATTAATTGGACGCCTTTATTAATGTGAATCTTAGCTATGTAGCCAGCAATAATTAGATAAAAAAAAGAGACATAAAATAATGACGCTTTATCAGGTATGAAAATGACAAGCTATTTTTTGTGGAAAAATTATTTCATTGCAACTATAAACCGAAAAACAAGTGTAACCAAACCTGGATCTAGAGTCAGAAACACGCTCGTATTGATAAGTTAAAAGAAGACAACAAACGTAAACCTAAGTTAACGAAGATTAAACCATAAACCTTATTTCTAAACTATACGTTAGAGTACGAACCCTGAATCAATATCACATTTTCGAAATAATTCTGAAACACGGAACCTTTTAATCAAATTAATAGAAACATAACGAGCGTTTAAAGGCCATGAATGTGGTTCCGGTTTCAAACACACAAAAGAAACCGACACAAAATGAATAATGAAATATCTCGGATGTATTGGATAACAGCTCACACGGAGAGACAATTGAACATGGTGGGGCAATATTGACGAGTGGTGCGATGGTAATAAGAATGTTTTTAACAATGCAACAATAATTAACTATTGTAAATTAATTATTGTAAATTGGATGAAGTTACTGACATTTTCTTCTTTCAAAAATGATATATTATTATTATTATTATTATTATTATTATTATTATTATTATTATTATTATTATTATTATTATTATTATTATGTAACTCTTATTATTACTCGTATAGTGCACGTGGGTTATTTCATATTGCTTTAATAATATCAAACTTATACGTGGAACTCTGAGATTACAATATTTTACAAAATGTGCTTAAATGGTTAAATGTTGACAAGCTATTAAAAGCATAAATTAATTGGTATTTCTACAAGACAATTTTTGATAATGATGGTAGAATTTGTTTTAGAGTACTTGCAACACAAACTAGCTAGAGGTGGCAATTCGTGTCATGGGTCATATTCGTGTCCAGATCCATATAGGGTAAATCCGAACCCGACTCATATATTAAACATGTCTATTACTATAAACCCTAACCCGACCTATATGATAAACGGGTTAACCATCGTGTAACCCGTTTATTTCACAAAATCACAAAATACATTACTATGTAATGTAAGCTACATGTACTTATAATACGAGTACCTAAATAAAAACATGTGAAAACTAATATAAACACATAAAAAATAAATTTTATGACCAAAATCAAAATTGAATATCAAAAATATTTTTATTTTTACATACTTCAAGTTTTAAAAACTAAAGTTTTCAATTTCAATAAAAAAAATTTATGAAGTATTAATTGCACTGTTCATTGGGTTTTAACCAAACGAAGTTTGTGAGATAAAATTAAATATGAACTTAGTAGTATTCCAGATGAACTCTTTTAGAAGTCTTTCGCAATCACTCATCTGTGAATCATTCGGGTGGTTATTAATTTGAAAAAGCCTGCAAAAAAGATGAATGAAATCGACACAGTAAAAAAAATGAATAGACACACATATTAGTTGGCATCAATCAATCTCAGCCCTCCATTCCAGAAACATCTGAGGGCTGAAATGTAGCAACCATTAGCCAGTGTACAGTAAAACTCAATCCATTTTAGTATATAGATGGATTTTGTAGGGTTTTGATTCATGGATGCGCAACGGAAACACAAACAATCATAAAACCATGCAAAACCCTCCAAGGATCACAAGACATAACGATGGTAAGGGTAAGAAATCAATAACACACCTTAGGGTTCTCCTCTGATGACTTCAAACGCGAATTGTGTCACGTTCTCTATGGTTGATCCACGCCTAGAGTTGATCCTAGAATCTCCCAAGTCCTTGGTGCTAGCCCGGAAGAGGAAGAGGAAGAATAATCACGCAAAACGAGACCCAAAGAAGGTCTCTCGACCTCCTTGTGGCCGACGGGGACGGGGCGGCGAGGAAGGGGCGGTCGGCTCCTTGCTTGTTGCTCTCTCTCCTTCTTTTGTTCTCTCCCACTCTTGTTATGTTCAATTATGAGCATAAGTTATGTGGGAAGGAAGGAAGGAAGGTCCTTTTGTAGTCCAACAACTCCTTGTCAACTACCTAAAGGACTTATTCTAGTCCTACTAGAATTCAATTTAGTCCCTTCCTTGCAAATTAGTCCCTACTAAGTTTGCAAGGTTTTGCAAAGTGATCCTTCTAATTAATTAATGCAATTAATTAATTCCAAATCTAGTTCAACTCTATGTAGCGTGTGACCCCATAGGTTCTATCTAGTTGGTAGCAACTATTTGCTAATATGGAGCGGTTTCTAACAAAACATCCATTCTAGCCAACTAATAGAATAGTCATCTTGACAACCTTTTTACAAGTAATTGTCTCATCCCTTTGTCTCTATATCCGGATTGGACAAGAGACATACAAGTCACACTCGTATATCCAATCCATAGTTTCTCGATCCATGGGAATAGCCTTATTCGTGCAAATAACATCAATATCCCATATTGATTTATTTGAGTCTGGCCAGAAATTCTATAAGCACTATCCCTCGAGTGGCCTAGGATATTTGCTCCCGTTATGTGGGACGGACAAATTCTATCTAAGTCCACTACGATCTCTAAGCTTGCTTCTTATTGTATCCAGTACATGCCTTTATAACTACCCATTTACGGTGTAGCGTTTAACGCTACCAAGATCACAATAATCCACAACTAGAATATCTAGTGACTTCAAGTCTAAGGATGACAATACCATTGCACCGCGAGAAGCGCTTGTGACTCAACATAACGTGTATGTAGCCTTCTCGGAGATGAGTCAATCCAGTGAAACATTCCCTAATGCACACCTATGTGTTGGATCATGATATCTCCATATCAATCCAACCCCATACTAGTCTATAGATGATTGTCCCATTACTTGACTAGGGATATTTAAGATAAACAAAACAATTGTAAATCTAAGTACTTCATTATATTAAATATCCAATAAATAATAAATGAATTTCTAGCCACAAATAATTCATACTAAACTAGATTGCCTCTAGGGCATCTATTCCAACATATTTCACTTTAATTCGTATACAACAAGGAATATATGAAAATTAAATAAAATGTTGTCAGGATCACACTCTTCTAATTTTGTAACTTGGTAAGGTGTGTGCCGATGAGAACGTTGGCCTCTTCTACCAACAGCAGACCCCCGTTGTGAGACAATGCTCTAACCACGTCGAAAATATTTGTGTGTCCCGAAGAGTTCAAATACATAAATACGTAGATCGACTTTAACCTATATATACTCATAATGAGAGTGTTATCAATAAAAATGCGATGATATAACTCACGACGTTTATGATATTAGTAAATACGTTACTTGAAAAGGTGCGATAACAATTAATTGGACGCCTTTATTAATGTGAATCGTAGCTATGTAGCCAGAAATAATTAGATTAAAAAAGAGACACAAAATGATGATGCATTATCAGGTTTGAAAATAACACGCTATTTTTTTTGTGGAAAAATTATTTCTTTACAACCATAAACCGGAAAAGAAGTGTAACCAAACATGATAACACGCTATTTTTTTTGTGGAAAAATTATTTCATTACAACCATAAACCGGAAAACAAGTGTAACCAAACCTGGATCCAGAGTCAGAAACACGCTAGTATTGATAAGTTAAAAGTAGACAACAAAGGTAAACCTAAGTTAACGAAGATTAAACCATAAACCTTATTTTTAAACTATGCTTTACAGTACTAACCCTGAATCAATATCACATTATCGAAATAATTCTGACACACGGAACCTTTTAATCAAATTAATTGAAACATATCGAGCGTTTAAAGGCCATGAATGTGGTTCTGGATTCAAACGTACAAAAGAAACCGACACAAAATGAATAATGAAATATCTCGGATGTATCGGATAACAGCTCACACGGAGAGACAATTGAACATGGTGGGGCAAGATTGACGAGTGGTGCGATGGTAATAAGAATGTTTTTAACAATGCAACAATAATTAACTATTGTAAATTAATTATTGTAAATTGGATGAAATTAATGATATTTTCTTCTTTCAAAAATGAAATATATTATTATTATTATTATTATTATTATTATTATTATTATTATTATTATTATTATTATTATTATTATTATTATGCAATTCTTATTATTACTCGTATAGTGCACGTGGGTTATTTCATATTGCTTTACTAATATCAAACTTATGCTTGGAACTCGGAGATTACAATATTTTACAAAATGTGCCTAAATGGTTAAATGTGGACAAGCTATTAAAAGCATAACGTAATAGGTATTTTTACAAGAAAATTTTTGATAATGTTGGTAGAATTGTTTTTAGAGTACTTGCAACACAAACTAGCTAGAGGTGGCAATTCGTTTCATGGGTCATATTTGTGTCCAGATCCATATAGGGTAAATCCGAACCCGACTCATATATTAAACATGTCTATTACTATAAACCCTAACCCGGCATATATGAGAAACGGGTTAACCATCGTGTAACCCGTTTATTTCAAAAAATCACAGAATACATTACTATGTAATGTAAGCTACATGTACTTATAATACGAGTACCTAAATAAAAACATGTGAAAACTAATATAAACACATAAAAAAAAGTTTATGAACAAATTAAACATTGAATATCAAAAATATTTTTATTTTTACATACTTCAAGTTTGTAAAACGAAAATGTTCTATTTCAATAAAAAAAAATATAAAGTATTAACTGCACTGTTCATAGAGTTTTGACCAAACAAAGTTTGTGAGATAAAATTAAATATGAACTTGGGTGTATTCCATATGAACTCTTTTAGAAGTCTTTCGCAAGTCACTCATCTATGAATCATTCGGGTGGTTATTAATTGGAAAGAGCCTGCAAAAAAGATTAATGAAATCGACACAGTAAAAAAAATGAACACACACACACATATTGGTTTGCATCAATCGATGTTATCCCTCCATTCCAGAAACATCTGAGGGCTGAAATTTAGCAACCATTAGCCAATGTACAGTAAAACTTAATCCGTTTTAGTATATAGATGGATTTCACTTTGATTCGTATACAACAAGGAATATATGAAAATAAACTAAAGTGTTGTCAGGATCACACTCTTCTAATTTTGTAACTTGGTAAGGTGTGTGCCGACGGGGACGTTGGCCTCTTCTACCAACAGCAGACCCCCGTTGTAAGACAAAGCTCTAACCACGTCGAAAATATTTGCGTGTCCCGAAGAGTTCAAATACATAAATACATAGATCGACTTTAACCTATATATACTCATAATGAGAGTGTTATCAATAAAAATGCGATGATATAACGCACGACATTTATGGTATCAGTAAATACGTTACTTGAAAAGGTGCGATAACAATTAATTGGACGCCTTTATTAATGTGAATCGTAGCTATGTAGCCAGAAATAATTAGATTAAAAAAGAGACATAAAATGATATTTTTACAACACAAAATGTGCCTAAATTGTTAAATGTAGACAAGCTATTAAAAGCATAACGTAATTGGTATTTTTACAACACAATTTTTGATAATGTTGGTAGATTTTTTTTTTAGTACTTGCAACACAAACTAGCTAGAGTTGGCAATTCGTGTCATGGGTCATATTCGTGTCCAGATCCATATAGGGTAAATCCGAACCCGACTCATATATTAAACATGTCTATTACTATAAACCCTAACCCGGCATATATGAGAAACGGGTTAACCATCGTGTAACCCGTTTATTTTACAAAATCAAAAAATACATTACTATATAATAATTTAATTCTTTGTGTAACTAAACCTTGACCTAGACTCAGAAACATGCTAGTATTGATAAGTGAAAAGTAGACAACAAACCTAAACCCAACTTAACGAAATTTGAGCTATAAACCTAATTTGTAAACTATGCTTTAGAGTACGAACCCTGAATCAATATCACATTATCGAAATAATTCTAAAACACGCAACCTTTTTTATCAAATTAATTGAAACATAACTAGCACTTACAGATTGGATAACAGCTCACGCGGAGAGACAATTGAACATGGTCGGGCAAGATTGACGAGTGGCGCGATGGTAATAAGAATGTTTTTAACAATGCAAAAATAATTAATTATTTTAAATT
This sequence comes from Linanthus parryae, assembly GCA_023055425.1. Lineage (NCBI taxonomy): Eukaryota > Viridiplantae > Streptophyta > Magnoliopsida > Ericales > Polemoniaceae > Linanthus > Linanthus parryae. Next base: position 3,321,755 of record JALGPY010000012.1, read on the forward strand.
GAATGACATTAATGACATTTTCTTCTTTCAAAAATGACAATTTATTTGTATTATTATTATTACGAAATTCTTATTATTACTCATATAGTGCACGTGGGTTATTTCATATTACTTTAAAAATAGCAAACATATACTTGGAACTCGAACAGCACAATATTTTACAACATGTACCTATATTGTTAAATGTGGACAAGTTATTGCAAGTATTACCTGGTATACCTACAAGACAATGTTTGATAATAATGGTAGAATTTTTTTAAGACTACTTGCAACACAAACTAACAAGGGGTGGCTATTCGTGTCATGGGTCCTATTCGTGTCGGGTCATATTCGGGTCAAGATCCATATAGGGTAAATCCAAATCCGACTCATATATCAAAAGAGTCTATTAATAGAAACCTAATCCGACCTATATGATAAATGGGTTAAACGTCGTGTAACTTGTTTATTTCACAAAATTACAAAAATCGATTACTATGTAATGTAAGCTACATGTACATATAATACGAGTACCTAAATGAAAACATGCGAAAACTAATATAAATACTTAAAAAATAAAGATTATGATAAACATTTGACTAACAAAAACATTTTGATTTTTTTATAATATGCGAAAATACATACTTCAAGTTTTTAAAACTAAAAATTTCAATTTCAACATAACACTAATAAAGTATTAATTGCACTGTTCATCGAGTTATAACATAACAAATTTTATGAGATAAAATTAACTATGAACTTAGTAGTATTTCAGATGTTACTCTTTCGCAAGTCACTCATCTGTGAATCGTTTTGGTGGTTATAAATTTGAAAAAGCCTGCAAAAAAGAATAAGGAAATCGTGACTGTAAAAAATGAACACACACACACACACACACACACACATTGGTTGGCATCAATCAATCTCAGCCATCCATTCCAGAAACATATGAGGGCTGAAATCCAGCCACCATTGCCGAGTGTACAGTCAAACCCAAGCCGTTTTAGTATATAGATGGATTTTACTTAAATTCGTATACAACAAGGAACATATGAAAATTAAATAAAGTTTTGTCAGGATCTCACGCTTCTAATTTTGTAACTTAGTAAGGTATGTGTTGACGAGGACGTTGGCCTCTACTACCCGCAGCGGACTCCCGTTGTAAGACAAAACTTTAGTCATGTGAAAAATATTTGTGTGTCCCCAAGACTTCAAATACATAAATATTGAGATCGACTTTAACCTATATATACCTATAATGATATAACGCACGACGTTCATGATATCTGTAAATACGTTACTTGAAAAGGTGCAATAACAACTAACTGGACGCCTTTATTAATGTGAATCATAGCTATGTAGCCAGAATTAATTAGATTAAAAAAGGGACATAAAATTAAGATGAATTATCAGGTATGAAAATAACACACTATTCTTTTTTTGTGGAAAAATTATTTCAATGCAACCATAAACCGGAAAACAAGTGTAACCAAACATATACCTAGACTCAGAAACACGCTAGTATTGATAAGTTCAAAGTAGACAACAAACCTAAACCCCAATTAACGAAGTTTAAACCATAAACCTAATTTGTCAACTATGCCTTAGAGTACGAACCCTGAATCAATATCACATTATCGAAAAAATTCTAAAACATGCAACCTTTTTTATCAAATTAATAGAAACAGAACAAGCGTTTAAAGGCCATGAATGTGGTTCCAAATTCAAACCCATAAAAAACTGATACAAAATGAATAATGAAATATCTCTGATGTATTGAATAACAACTCACACGGAGAGACAATTGAACATGGTGGGGCAAGGTTGACGAGTGGTGCGATGGTAACAAGAATGTTTTAACAATGCAAAAATAATTAATTATTGTAAATTGACTAACATCAATAACATTTTCTTCTTTCAAAAATGACATTTTATTATTATTATTATTATTATTATTATCATTATTATTATTATTATTATTATTATTATGAAATTCTTATTATTACTCGTATAGTACACATGGGTTATTTCATATAACTTTAATAATATCAAACATCTTGGAACTCGGACGTTACAATATTTTACAAAATATACCTAAATGGTTAAATGTGGAAAAGTTATTGCAAGTATAACCTAATTTGTATACCTATAAGACAATATTTGATAATGATGCTTGAATTCTTTAAGACTACTTGCAACACAAACTAGCTAGGACTGGCAATTCGTGTCATGGGTCCTATTCGTGTCGGGTCATATTCGAGTCATGATCCATATAGGGTAAATTCGAACCCGACTCATATACCAAACGTGTCTATTAATAGGGGTGCACAAGTATTCGTCAATCTGCACCGGTCCGCAAATCCGTGCGATTCGTGACGGATTGGGTCCGGACTGATCCGTGACGGAACGTACTAGGATCAAGAAATATAAATCCGATCCGATCCGTCAATCCGTTCGATCCGTTTATACCTATTATTATGTAACTTTTACTAATTTATGGATATGATTTTTTCTAATGCTATCATTAAATTAGTAATTTCATTACTTACCAATGTTGTGTTGAATAATTTTAAATTTTGATGATATAAAGAAGAAGATAGTATATATGTTAACTAAAAAGTATACTAAATGATAATTTTTTATTAGTTCTTTCTTTGTTCATTGAACATACCCGAAAATATTTTGAAATATTTGCAATCCGCGGATTAATCCGGTCCGATCCGCAAAACCGTGGATCCGATTCGTTTCAATCCGTAAACCGGCGGATCGGATTAACTCAACCTCAATCCGGACTGATCCGATCCGTGTGCACCCCTATCTATTACTATAAACCTACCCCACCTATATGATAAACGGATTAATCGTCGTGTAACCCGTTTATTTCACAAAATCGATTACTCTGTAATGTAAGCTACATGTACACATAGTATGAGTACCTAAATAAAAACATGTGAAAACTAATATCAATCATAGCCATCCATTCCAGAAACATATGAGGGCTGAGTTCAGCCACCATTGCCCAGTGTACAGTCAAACTCAAGCCGTTTAAGTATATATATGGATTTCAATTAAATTCGTATACAACAAGGAATATATGAAAATTAAATAAAGTATTGTAAGGATCTCACTCTTCTAATTTTGTAACTTGGTAAGGTGTGTGCCGACGGGAACGTTGGCATCTTCTACCCACATCGAACACCCATTGTAAGACAAAGTTTTAGCCATGTCAAAAATATTTGTGTGTCCCGAAGAGTTCGAATACATGAATATTGAGATCAACTCTAACCTATGTATACCTATAATGAGAGTGTTATCAGTAAAATGTGATGATATAACGCACGACGTTCATGATATTAGTAAATATGTTACTTGAAAATGTGCAATAACAATTAATTGGACGCCTTTATTAAAGTTAATCATAGATATGTAGCCTGAAATAATTAGACTAAAAAAGTGACATAAAATGATGATGCATTATCAGGTATGAAAAAAACGCGCTATATTTTTTTGTGGAAAAATTATTTCACTGCAACCATAAACCGAAAAAAAAAGTGTCACCAAACCTAGACCTAGACTCAGAACCACGCTAGTATTGATGAGCTAAAAGTAGACAACAAACCTAAACCCAACTTAACGAAGTTTGAATAGAGTATGCTATCTTTTGCCAAAACACAAGTTTTTGAAACTTAAATAGATCAAACTGTTTATATCTCAAAGCTTTGAAAAGGATTTGAGAAGCTTGAATATATAACAACAGATTATAGAGGCTCCAATGCTTTGAGACTTGGAAAGCTCCAAAGCTTTGAAACTTCCAATATAAACTGAATGTAAATACAACAAAAGTAAATAGCAGGGACACAGAGATTTTACAGAGTTCAGTCACAATTGGACCTAGTCTCTGCCTGAGGGATCTAATCCCTACAGGATTCAAACACAACTTCTTATTAATCACACAGATTTAGCCCTAGATCTCAAGCCTAAGTGAGCTACCTTACACTTATACAGCTTGTGGTTCCCAACCTATCTAGTTACAGGCTACAACCTGTTGAAACAATAAGAACCTATTGTTGTTCACTTGAACAACCAAACCACTAACTTTAGTGAGGTTTTTGAAATGAAGAATGAATGATACAATTAAGTACAAGAAGAAGAACTCATAATAGATAAGTTGTTTAAGCCTGGAAGAGTTCTTCTGAGTCTGAATGATCTTCAGTCTGCTAGAGAGTTGAATTCCTGAATGATTTGAAGAGTTGTATTAACTTGATCTTCTCAGTAAGTTACTCTCTTCAAAACCACGATCTCTTTATCTCATATAACTCTCTGAAATTTAAATTTAAATAGCTGATCTCAGTGTGCAACTGTCTTGAGAGAATTCAGGAACAGATTCCTAAAATATCTCTTATCTGATAAGCTCCAATTAACAGCTTTGTTTGAATGCATTGCTGATCTGTTTATTGACGTTGGAGTGTCCAACAAACCTGCATAGGCTAAGCAAAAAAGATCAAACAAATAACAATACAATCTAGCAATAAGATCTGCTTAAAACAGCAGCTATCAGTTCATGAGAAAACTATGCTAGAGTTGTCTGCTGACAATTCTGAGTTAACAAATATATTCAATATCATGAATATATCAAGTAACTAATAGAGAATACACAATAATAGACAATAATCAGCTTATATCAAGTTATAAGTCTCACAGAATCCACCTGCGTACATGTAGATGATTAGAAGAACTTAGCAGTAAAGAGTAACCAGAATATCTCAAAGCTTTGAAGCTTTGCCTGCTAACTTCACCAGAATGTACATTGGATTTTCAATCCAACTTAGTCCTGGAATGATCAAATTAGAACATGGATTGCTAAATATAATTATATAATTAATCCAAATCATAACCAAAACCTGCACAAAAACAGTTAGATAATTCAATATATAGGAACTGCTACACTAACTCAAAGCTTTGAAGCTTTGGTATGCTTGTGTTTCTGGCTTTCATCATCAAGGAGCTAGGCTCTCTACCTATATATTCACAACATAATGTCCATGAGCTTCAGACTTATCAAAGTTCAAACCATAAACCTAATTGGTAAACTATGCTTTAGAGTACGAACCCTGAATCAAAATCAAATTATCGAAATAATTCTAAAATTTGAAAACTTTTTATCAAAATAATCAAAACACAACAAGCGTTTAAAGGCCAGGAATGTGGTTTCGGGTTCAAAACCACAAAAAAACGATAGAAAATGAATATTGAAGTATCTATGACGTATTGGATAACAGGTCACACGGAGAGACAATTAAACATGGTGGGCCAAGATTGACGGGTGACGCGATGGTAATAAGAATGTTTTTAAGAATGCAAACATAATGAATTATTGTAAATTGAATGACTTTATGACATTAATGACATTTTCTTCTTTCAAAAATGACATTATTATTTTTATTATTATTATTATTATTATCAAATTCGTATAATTGCTTGTATAGTTCTCGTGGGTTATTTAACATTGCTTTAATAATATCAAACTTATGCTTGGAACTCGGACATTACAATATTTTAAAAAATGCACTTAAATGATTAAATATAGACAATTTATTGCAAGCATAACGTAATTGGTATGTCTAGATGACAGTGTTTTATAATGATGGTAGAATTCTTTTAAGACTACTTGCAACACAAACTAGCTAGGGGTGGCAATTCGTGTCAAGGGTATTATTCGTGTCGAGTCATATTCGTGTCGAGATCCATATAAGGTAAATCCTACCCGACTCATATATTAAACGTGTCTATTATTATAAACCCTAACTCGACCTATATGATAAACGGGTTAACCGTCGTGTAACCTGTTTACTTCACAAAATAACAAAATCGATAACTATGTAATGTAACCTACATGTACATATAATACGAGTACCTAAATAAAACAGGTGAAAACCAATACAAACACTTAAAAAATAAACTTTATGACCCAAATAAACATTGCATATTAAAATCATTTGGAGTTTACGTAATATACAAAAATACATACTTCAAGTTTTTAAATCTAAAAATATCAATTTCTATATAAAAATAATAAAGAGTTAAATGCACCGTTCATCGAGTTCTAACTAAACGAAGTTTGTGAGATAAAATTAACTATGAACTCAGTAGTATTTCAGATGATACTCTTTCGCAAGTCTTTCGCAAGTCACTCATATGTGAATCATTTGGGTGGTTATTAATTTGAAAAAGCCTGCAAAAAAGATGAATGAAATCGTGACAGTAAGAAATGAACACACACACACACATATTGGTTGGCATCAACCAATCTCAGCCCTCAATTCCAGAAACATCTGAGGGCTAAAATTGGCCATCATTGCCCCAGTGTACAGTAAAACCCTACCCTTTTTAGTATATAGATAGATTTCACTTAAATTCGTATACAACGAGGAATATATGAAAATTAAATAAATACAGATATCGACTTTAACCTATATATACCTATAATGAGACTGTTATGAATAAATATGTGATGATATAACGCACGACGTTCACGATAAAACTAAATACGTTACTTTAAAACGTGCAATAACAATTAATTGGACGCCTATATTAATGTGAATCATAGTTTTGTAGCAAGAAATAATTAGATTAAAAAAGTGACATAAAATGATAATGCATTATCAGGTATAAAAAAACACGATATTTTTTTGTAGAAAAATTATTTCATTTCAACCATTAATCGGAAAACAAGTGTCACCAAACCTGGACCTAGACTTAGAAACACGCTAGTATTGGTAAGTTAAAAGTAGACAACAAACCTAAACCCAACTTAACGAAGTTCAAACCATAAACCTAATTTGTAATCTATGCTTTATAGTACGAACCCTGAATCAATATCACATTATCGAAATAATTCTAAAATACGTAAACTTTTTATCAAAATAATCAAAACACAACACGCGCTTAAAGGCTGGAATGTGGTTCCGTGTTCAAACCTACAAAAAAATAGATACAAAATGAATAATGAAGTATCTATGATGTATTGGATAACAGCTCGCACGAAGAGACAATTGAACATAGTGGGGCAAGATTGACGAGTGACGCGATGGTAATAAGAATGTTTTTAACAATGAAAAAATAATTAATTATTGTAAATTGAATGACTTTATGACATTAATGACATTTTCTTGTTTCAAAAATGACCTTATTATTTCTATTAATATTATTATGAAATTCTTATAATTACTTGTATAGTGCACGTGGGTTATTTCATATTGCTTTAATTATATCAAACTTGTGCTTGGAACTCGGACATTACAATATTTTACAAAATGTACCTAAATGGTTAAATGTGGACAAGTTATTGCAAGCATGACGTAATTGGTAAGCATGACATAATTGGTATGTCTACAAGACAGTTTTTGATAATGATGGTAGAATTCTTTGAAGACTACTTGCAACACAAACTATCTAGGGGTTGCAATTCGTGTCATGGGTATTATTCGTGTCGGGTCATATTCGTGTCGAGATCCATATAAGGTAAATTCGAACCCGACTCCTATGTTAAACATGTCTATTACTATAAACCCTAACCTGACCTATATGATAAACGGGTTAACCGCCGTGTAACCCGTTTATTTCACAAAATCACAAACTCGCTATCTATTAACGTAAGCTACATGTACATATAATGCGAGTACCTAAATAAAAACATGTGAAATTTGATATAAACATTCAAAAAATAAGTTTTATCACCCAAATAAACATTGAATATCAAAAATATTTTGATTTTACGTAATATGCAAAAATACATACTTCAAGTTTATAAAATTAAAAATTGCAATTTCATTATAAAAATAATAAAGTGTTAAATGCACTGTCATCGAGACCTAACTAAACGAAGTTTGTGAGATAAAATTAACTATGAACTTAGTAGTATTTCAGATGATACTCTTTCACAAGTCTTTCGCAAGCCACCATATGTGAATCATTTGGGTAGTTATTAATTTGAAAAAGCCGCCAAAAAAGATGAATGAATTCGTGACAGTAAAAAATGAACACACACACACACACACACACACACACACACACACACACACATTGGTTGGCATCAATCAATCTCAGCCCTCCGTTTCCGAAACATGTGAGGGCTAAAATTCAGCCACCATTGCCCAATGTACAGTAAAATCCTAGCCGTTTTATTATATAGATGGATTTCACTTAAATTCGTATACAACAAGGAATATATAAAAATACAATAAAATATTGTCAGGATCTCACTCTTCTAATTTTATAACTTGGTAACGTGTGTGCCGACGTGGAAGTTGGCCTCTTCTACCAACAGTGGATCCCCGCTGTAAGAGAAAGCTCTAGCCATGTCGAAAATATTTGTGTGTCCCGAAGAGCTCAATTACATAAATATAAAGATCGACTTTAACCTATATATACCTATAATGAGAGTGTTATGAATAAATATGTGATGACATAACGCACACGTTCATGATATAAGTAAACACATTACTTGAAAACGTGCAATAACAATTAATTGGACACATTTATTAATGTGAATCATAGCTATGTAGCCAGAAATAATTAGATTAAAAAAGTGACATAAAGTGATGATGCATTATCAGGTATGAAAAAAACACGCTATTTTCTTGTGGAAAAATTATTTCATTTCAAGCATAAACCGGAAAACAAGTGTCACCAAACCTAGACCTTGACTCGAGATCACGCTAGTATTGATAAGCTAAAAGTAGACGAAAAACATAAACCCAACTTAACGAAGTTCAAACCATATACGTGAATTGTAAACTATGCTTTTCAGTACGAACCCTGAATAAATATCACATTATCGAAATAATTCAAAATACTGAAACTTTTTTTATCAAAATAATCAAAGCACAACAAGCGTTTAAAGGCCAAGAATGTGGTTCCGTGTTCAAACCCACAAAAAACCGATACAAAATGAATAATGAAGTATCTATGATGTATTGGATAACAACTCTAAAGGAGAGACAATTGAACATGGTGGGGCAAGATTGACGAGTGACGCGATGGTAATAAGAATGTTTTTAAAAATGCAAAAATAATTAATTATTGTAAATTGAATGAATTTATGACATTAATGATATTTTCTTATTTCAAAAATTACATTTTATTATTATTATTATTATTATTATTATTATTATTATTAAATTCTTATAATTACTTGTATAGTGCATGTGGGTTATTTCATATTGTTTTAATAATATCAAACTTATGCTTAGAACTCGCATTACAATTTTGCAAAATGTACCTAAATGGTTAAATGTGGAAAAGTTATTCCAAGCATAACGTAATTGGTATGTCTACAATACAGTTTTTTATAATGAGCAACACAAACTAGCTAGGGGTGGCAATTCGTGTCATGGGTATTAATCGGGTTGGGTCATCAGTGTCGAGATCCATATAAGGTAAATCCGAACCCGAATCATATATTAAATGTGTCTATTACTTTAGACCCTAACGCGACCTATATAATAAACGGGTTAACCGTCATGTAACCCGTTTATTTCACAAAATCACAAAATCGATAACTATGTAATGTAAGCTACATGTGCATATAATACGAGTACCTAAATAAAAACATGTGAAAACTAATATAAACACTTAAAAAATAAACTTTATGACCCAAATAAATATTAAATATCAAAAATATTTTAATTTTACGTAATATGAAAAAAAAACATACTTCAAGTTTTTAAAACTAAAAATTTCAATTTCAATATAAAAATAATAAAGTGTTAAATGCACTGTTCATCGAGTTCTAACTAAACGAAATTTGTGAGATAAATTTAACTATGAACTTAGTAGTATTTCAGATGATACTCTTTCGCAAGTCTTTCGCAAGTCACTCACCTGTGAATAATTTGGGTGGTTAATTATTTGAAAAAGCCTGCAGAAAAGATGAATGAAATCGTGACAGTAAAAATGAACACACACACACACACACACACTGGTTGGCATCAATCAATCTCAGGCGTCTACTCCAGAAACATCGGAGGGCTTAAATCCAGTCACCATTTCCCAGTATACAGTAAGACCCTAGCCTTTTTAGTATATAGATGGATTTCACTTCAATTCATATACAACAAGGACTGTATGAAAATTAATTAAATATTGTCAGGATCCCACTCTTCTAATTTTGTAACTTGTAAAGGTGTGTGCCGATGGGAACGTTGGCCTCTTCTACCAACAGCGGACTCCGCCGTAAGACAAAGTTATAGCCATGTCGAAAATATTTGTGTGTCCCGAAGAGTTCAAATAAATAAATATGGAGATCGACTATAACCTATATATACCTATGATGAGAGTGTTATCAATAAAATATGATGATATAACGCACGACGTTCATGATATCAGTAAATACGTTACTTGAAAAGTTGCAATAACAATTAATTGGACACCTTTATTAATGTGAATCATAGATTAATAATTATATTAAAAAAATGACAAAAAATGTTGATGCATTATAAGGTATGAAGAAAACACTCTATTACTTTTTGTTGAAAAATTATTTCATTGCAGCCATAAATTGGGAAAACAAGTGTAACCAAACCTAGACCTAGACTCAGAAACACGCTAGTATTGATACGTTTAAAAGTAGACAACAAACCTAATCCCAACTAAACGATGTTTGAACCATGAACCTAATTTGTAAACTATACTTTAGAGTACGAACCATGAATCAATATCACATTATTGAAATAATTCTAAAACACGGAACTTTTTTATCAAAATAATCGAAACACAACGAGCGTTTCAAGGCCATGAATGTGGTTCCAGGTTCAAACCCACAAAAAAAAATGATACAAAATGAATAATGAAGTATCTCTGATGTATTGAATAACTGCTCACACGGAGAGACAATTGAACATGGTGGGTAAGATTGACGGGTGGCGCGATGGTACTCAGAATGTTTTTAACGATGCAAAAATAATTATTTATTGTAATTTGAATGACATTAATGACATTTTCTTCTTTCAAAAAGGACATTTTCATTTTTATTATTATTATTATGAAATTATTATTATTACTCGTATAGTGCACGTGGGTTATTTCATTACTTTAATAATATCAAACTTATGCTTGGAACTCGACATTACAATATTTTACAAAATATACCTAAATGGTTAAATGTGGACAAGTTATTGCAAGCATAACGTAATTGGTATATCTACAAGGCAATTTCCGATAATGATTGAAGAACTCTTTTAAAACTACTTGGAACACAAACTAGCTAGGGGTGGCAATTCGTGTCATGGGTCCTATTCGTGTCGAGATCCATATAGGGTAAATCCGAACCCGAATCATATATTAAACGTGTCTATTACAATAAACCCTAACCCCGCCTTTATGATAAACGGGTTAACCGTCGTGTAACCCGTTTATTTCACAAAATCACAAAATCGATTACTATGTAATGTAAGCTACATGTACATATAATACGTGTACTTAAATAAAAAAATGTAAAAATAATATAAACACTTAAAAAATCAACTTTATGACCCAATTAATCATTCAATATCAGAAATATTTTTATTTTTATATAATATGCAAAAAAATACACACATCAAGTTTTTAAAACTAAAAATTTCAATTTCAATAAAAAAAATTATAAAGTATTAATTGCACAGTTCATCGAGTTCAAACTATACGAAGTTTGTGAGATAAACTTAACTATGAACTTAGTAGTATTTCAAATGATACTCTTTGACAAATCTTTCACAAGTCACTCATATGTGAATCATTTGGGTGGTTATTAATTTGAAAAAGTCTGCAAAAAAAGATTAATGAAATCGTGACAGTAAAGAAAATGAACACACACACACACATATTGGTTGGCATCAATCAATCTCAGCCCTCCATTTCATAAACATCAGAGAGCTGAAATCCAGCCACCTTTGCCAAGTGTACAGTAAAACCTAGGCCGTTTTAGTATATAGATGGATTTCACTTAAATTCGTATACAACAAGGAATATATGAAAATTAAATAAAGTATTGTCATAATCTCACTCTTCTAATTTTGTAACCTTGTAACGTGTGTGCCGAGGGGGACGTTGGCCTCTTCTACCAAGGGCGGACCCCCGTTTCAAGACAAATCTCTAGCCATGTCGAAAATATTTTTGTTTCCCGAGGATTTGAAATACATAAACATGGAGATCGACTTTAACCTATATATAGCTATAATGAGAGTGTTATAACAAAAGGTGATGATATAACGCACGAAGTTTAGTAAATACGTTACTTGAAAAGGTGCGATAATAATTAATTGAACGCTTTTATTAATGTGAATCATAGCTATGTAGCCAGAAATAATTGGTTTAAAAAAGAGACATAAAATGATGATGCATTATCAGGTATGAAAAAAAACACGCTATTTATTTTTGTGGAAAAATTTATTTCATTGCAACCATAAAGCGAAAAACAAGTGTAACCAAACCTAGACCTACACTCAGAAACACGCTAGTATTGATAAGTTAAAAGAAGACAACAAACCTAAACTCAACTTAACAAAATTTAACATAAACCTAATTTGTAAACTATGCTTTAGAGCACGAACCCATTATCAAAATAATTCTAAACACGCAACCTTTTTATAGAACTAATCGAAACACAACGAGCGTTTAAGGCCATTAAAGTGGTTCTCGGTTCAAACCCACAAAAAAATCAATACAAAATGAATAATGAAGTATCTTTGATGTATTGGATAATAACTCACACGGAGAGACAATTGAACATGGTGGGGCAAGATTGACGGGTGGCGAGATGGTAAAAAGGATGTTTTTAACAATGCAAAAATAATTAATTATTGTAAATTGAATGACATTATGACATTAATTGCATTTTCTTCTTTCAAAAATGACATTTTTATTATTATTATTATTATTATTATTATTATTATGAAATTGTTATTATTACTCATATAGTGCACATGGGTTATTTCATATTGCTTATATAATATCAAACTTATGGTTGGACTCGGACATTACAATATTTTAAAAAATGTACCTAAATGGTTAAATGTGGACAAGTTATTGCAAGCATAACGTAATTAGTATATCTACAAGACATTTTTTGATAATGATGGTAGAATTTTTTTATGACTACTTGTAACACAAACTAGCTATGGGTGGCAATTCGTGTCATGGGTCCTATTCGTGCCGGTCATATTCGTGAAGCAATCCATATAGGGTAAATCTGAAACCGACTCATATATGAAACGTGTCTATTACTATAAACCCGTCCGATATGATAAATGGGTTAACCGTCGTGTAACACGTTTATTTCACAAAATCACAAAATTGAGTACTATGTAATGTAAGCTACATGTACATATAATACGAGTACCTAAATAAAAACATGTGAAACAGTAAACTTTATGACCCAATTAAACATTGAATATCAAAAATATTTTGATTTTTACACAATATAAATAGATACATACTACAAGTTTGTAAAGTTAAAAATTTCAATTTCAGTATAAAATAATGAAGTATTAATTGCATTGTTTATCGAGTTCTAACTAAAAAAGGTTTGTGAGATAAAATTAACTATGAACTTAGTAATATTTCAGTTGATACTCTTTCGCAAGTCTTTCTCAATCACTCAATCTGAATAATTTGGGTGGTTATTAGTTTGAAAAAGCCTGCAAAAAATGTGAATGAAATCGAGACAATAAAAAAGTGAACATACACACACATATTGGTTGGCATCAAATCAATCTCAGCCCTCCATTCCAGGAGCATATGAGGGCTGAAATTCAGCCATCATTGCCCAGTGTACAGTAAAACCCAAGCCGTTTTAGTATATAGATGGATTTCACTTAAATTCGTATACAACAAGAAATATATGAAAATTAAATAAAGTATTGTCAAAATCTAACTCTTCTAATTTCGGAACTTGGTAAGGTGTGTGCTGACCGGGACGTTGGCCTCTTCTACCAACGGCGGACCCGCCGCTGTAAAACAAAGCTTTAGCCATGTCCAAAATATTGTGTGTCCCAAAGAGTTCAACTGCATAAATATGGAGATCGACTTTAACCTATATATACCTATAATGAGAGTGTTACTTATAAAAATGTGATGATATAACGCACGGCGTTCATGATATAAGTAAATACATTACTTGTAAAGGTGCTACAAAAATTAATTGGACGCCTTTATTAATGCGAATCATAGCTATGTAGGCAGAAATAATTAGATTAAAAAAGTGACATAAAATGATGATGTATTATTAGGTAGGAAAAAACACACTATTTTTTTTGTGGAAAATTTATTTCATTGCAACCATAAACCAGAAACAGGTGTAACTAAACCTAGATCTAGAGTCAGAAACACGCTAGTATTGATAAGTTAAAAGTCGACAAAAAACATAAACCCAACTTAACAAAGTCTAAACCATAAACCTAATATGTAAACTATGCTTTAGAGTACGAACCATGAATCAATATCACATTATCGAAATAGGTCTAAAACACGGAAAATTTTATATCAAAATAATCGAAACGCAACAAGCATTTAAAGGCCATGAATGTAGTTCCTGGTTTAAACCCACAAAAAAAAGAACGATACATAATGTAGAATGAAGTATCTCTGATATATTAGATAACAGCTCACAAGGAGAGACAATTGAACATAGTGGGGGCAAGATTGGCGGGTGGTACGATTGTAGTAAGAATGTTTTTAACAATGCAAAATAATCAATTAGTTTTAATTGAATGACATTAATGACATTTTCTTCTTTCAAAAATGACATTATCATTATGAAGAAATTCTTATTGTTACTTTTATATTGCACGTGGGTTATTTCATATTACTTTAATAATATCAAACTTATGCTTGGATCTCGGAGATTATAATATTTTACAAAATGTACCTAAATGGTCAAATGTGGACAAGTTATTGCAAGTATGACGTATTAGGTATATCTACAAGACAATTTTTGTTAATGATGGTAGAATTTCTTGAAGACTTCTTGCAACACAAACTAGAGGTGGCAATTCGTGTCATGTGTCTTATTTGTGCCGGGTTATATTCGTGTCGAGATCCATATAGGGTGAATCCGAACCCGACTCATATATTAAACGGGTCTATTACTATAAACCCTAACCCGACTCATATATTAAATGTGTCTATTACTATAAACCCTAACCCGACTTATATAATAAACGGGTTACCCGTCGTGTAACCTGTTTATTTCACAAATTCACAAAATCGATTACTATGTAATGTAAGCTACATGTACATATAATACGAGTACACAAAGAAAAACATGTGAAAACTAATATAAGCACTCAAAAAAATAATCTTTTTAACACAATTAATCATTGAATATAAAAAATATTTTGATTTTTACAGAATATGCTAAAAAAACATACTTCAAGTTTGAATATCAAAAATATTTTGATTTTTACAGAATATGATAAAAAACATACTTCAAGTTTTTAAAACAAAAAATTTAAATTTCGAGATAAAAATAATAAAGTATTAATTGCACTGTTCATCGAGTTCTAACTAATCGAAATTTGTGAGATAAAATAACTATGAACTTAGTAGTTGTCCAGAACTCATATGTGAATCATTTGGGTGGTTATTTGTAATAACCCACATTTCTAATTCACATTAGAACGTTAATAATATGTGATTATATGTTAATATTTCATGATATGTTTGATAATTATCCCATGAAAATTTATATATAGTGTTTTAGTGTAAATAAGTAAAGTTGAAGGCATTGTTTAATATTTGAGTTTGATCTTGTGAAATATATGATAAGTGAATTATGTGCCTAATTAAATTAAATGACTATATTTGATTAAAAAGTTAACTGTTGGGTGCTAAATTGTTAATTGCTAAGTTCTTCTGTGTTAGGCATAATCTAGAAATAAGTTGGAGGAGTGTTATGTGAATAAATAAAAATTAGTTTAGTATGTATGATAGTATGTTGAAATTGTACAAGTACTATGTAGTAGTTTTGGCACACGCGTAACCACATGTCTATATGTGTCAAACTTAGAACCTCATAGAGTGGTGAAGTAGGTGCAATTTTTGCACCAAATCATTTCCCAAATGTGCATGAACAACCTCCTCCACTTGTCACTCCCCCTCAACACTTGTCACACCCCCTATGCACCACATGTCTCTCTCCCTCCCACTTCTTCCTCCACTTTCTCATCCTCCTCCAAACCATCCGTCCATCTTTCTCCCCTTTCTTCTCTTATGAAATTTGTTTTCTCTCATTTTTCTAGCACAAGTCCTAAATTTTCTCCAAAATCATCAACAATTGAGAGATCGACCCTCACTTTCTTCATAATTCCACCAAGTTATGCTAAGATGTCCACCTTAGGAGGCTAGTATGAACAAGCAAAACCTCATTCATCCCTCTTTGAGGTAAAAATTCATCTTTTTGTGGTTTATTTTTCACATCTTTCATCTAGATTATACATGCATGTCATCAAAAATATGTTTGTTGCAAGATTCATGTAAGAAAATGTTATGGATTGTGATGTTTATGTTATTTAAGCATTTTTTTAGTGTAATTTCACATCTTGGTAGGAAATTTCTTACATGCAACAAGTTTTGAGCTATGGAAAATCACAAAAACTCATATTTTGAGCCTATTTTCACAAAATCGGGAAAAATATTTAAACATTTCAGAAAATTATGAAAATTTTACAGCATGTGTATTTGTATATGAAGTTTCTACAGTAAAAATTTCAGAATTATTGCAGTTATATTTAATTTTTAATCGGCCAAATACATGTTCTGTTTTAACAAGCTGTCCAACACCAGATCAGTGCGGTTTTTCATGAATTTCATGTACTTATTGTTCTCCAAATCTCACCAAATTTGGATATGTTTTTAACTTACATGTTAGCTACCTACTGTAAAGAATTTATAATTTTTGGAATTTATATGAATATTTTATGAATTTATTTCTAAGGCTGCTACCAGTCTCTTTTTCGTACACAAACAGTTCCAAAATATTATGTTTAAAAATATTTAGGAAACTTTAATTTTTTTGATATTACAGTATGTTATGTGTAAACTCTTTATCTATGTGACGTAAAAATTTCAAGTCCCGGATAATTATTTTGAATTAACTATGAATTCTGTACTAGCGATAGTTACACTTTGCTTATAAGCATAATTTTAGAAGTTTATCAAGTTTATTAGAGCTAGCTTGTGTCAGTTACTTTTTAGTTCAATATATGCCATATTTAGCTTATGTGTTTCATTATACATCTCATTTGCATGAAGGAACGAATATAAGGTCCATGAAGTATGTTAATATAGAAAAATTTAGTCCATACGCATCTAAGCGATGTAGGCATGCGTTATGCTTGAATTGAATTGGTGCTAAGTGATTATATGTGTTGATTGTAGTGTTACTTGTCATCTATGTGACGTTGGAGTTGATGCTCGTGTGCTTAAAGTTGGTCGAATTTGGACTAAGAAATATAAAATGAATGGTTTAAGCTCGCAAGGTGAGTTACCCTACCTCCCAATGTTTGTACCTACCCTCAAGTTTCTTACGAAGTTATGTATGTTCATGTTGTCCCAACTAGTATGTATGTATGCTTTTAACGAGAGTAAAATATTTATGCCCCCATGGATGCTAACAAACAAAATAAACATTTCATAAGATAAAACACGGTTTCAGAAAGGCCACGGTACCAGAGTGAAACCCCCTGTCGGGTATAGGCAGGCTACGGCCCTTTTGCCGGGGCAATATAAGCAGGCACGCGTCGGCCCACGGGTCGTCGCGATGGACATGTCCCTACGTTATGTTAAGTCACGAAGGTTATCACGGGCCATAAGATAAGAAACTAAGAAAACACGTTTATGTATGATAAGGTCTCTACGCGAGACAAAGCAAGGTTCCTACTTGGAATAATATGATTTCACACGAATCAAGTTTTGCTTTACGCTATGCTTTCCCTATTATTCATGTTACGCTTAATGAATGTCATGATCTTTCAAGTTTCACAAGTATATGTATGTATGACTATGATTTATGTTCATGTCGCTCCATGGGAAAGTTAGCCTCTTTTGGTTTTCAAACCTACGGAGGGGCGTAGATGTAACTCACTGAGCTAGTTGAGCTCACTCTTTCAATTTACCTTTTTTTTTCAGGTTTTAATAATATGTAAGAAGCAAGAAGTAGCACGGAGTTAATTTCATATGTGATTACGTGCTTGATGACGCTTATGTGCTTAGATGCCGAGTATATGCTAGCCGACTTCGAGTTATTATGAAATAAATTTTGTTGTTTTTTTGTTTTTAGAATGTAATAGTTTGTATATTTGTATATAAGACTTTGTATGAGCCATTGTATGATACCTAGTACCTTTCCTGAGTTTTGCTCTGTTTACGTTAAGAGTCGAGAGGACTAAATGATATTGAATTTTCAAGTTCCATCTTTCTTTTCTTTACAAGTCAAATTGTTTATTATGACGACCCCAAGTGAATTTGTCAATTACGCTTCCGCACATGTTTCGAAGGAAATTTTTATTACGATTTCTTTCTAAATTAACTTGTTTAGCCTCTCGACAAGTCAAGGCCTCAACGGCATGTCGCGCCCTCCTCCCGTTAACGCAAAGTTTTATTAATCTCTAAACGGGGTCGGCGGGAGGGGGATGTGACATTTGTGGTATCAGAGCTCTAGGTTATAGATACCTAGGACTAGTATGCTGTAGGAACCATTTCATGTGTTTCATGTATATAAGTATGTGCAAGTAGGTATTGTGTACTTGAATGCTATGGCTTTGTGATGCTAGTATTTATGAACGTTAAGGTGATACGTTAAGTTATATGATAATATGACCTAGTGTATGAGTCAATTATGTAATTATATATTTGCTTTGGTAAATTGCGTGTTATTGCTAAGCATGATCATGTTGTAGTTACTTTGACATTCGATGATATGTTTATGAGTAAATGCTATGCATGTGGGTGATCGGTCTCTCTATCTTTTCTTTCTTGCATTAGTCATACATGAGATAAGAAAATGACACGTTGACTTACGAAACCATGGTTAATTGTTGTGTATGCCCCATAGTAATAAAATAGAAGCACTTTTATGATAAGAGCTCATGAATCAAGTTATATCATAATTGTTTTAGTTTGTTATGTATTTGTCTAAGCATATTATGTGAATAATACATGACTTGTAAACTTTCTGATTTATACTTTAAGAGTATGACATGTAAGATATGGAAGTGTAGAAACAGGTTCATTTTATGTGGTCACGTAGGTGATACTAGAATTCCAATTTGACAAGATGACGATAGTAAGTATGTGGTCTGATTATATGTGTCCGTAGATGATTTAATCTTTTTCTTATTTGACCATTCTATGTCTAAGTGATACAACTACATCTTTTATGAGTTTATGCGCCTCGTATGTTACTCGACAATTTTTTCGTATGTGTGAATGATATCATTTGTGCAAGTAATAAATTGTATGTATCTAAGTACGAATGACAAGAATGCATAATCATGTAAAATTATTCTCTTGTAAAACTTTATATGGGTAATACATGTTATATATCATTCGACATTAGTTTTGTCATGTTACTCAATTTTACAATGTGATTGTTGTGAGTCTTATGTGTTAAGAAAGTATAGCATGTTTTAAAATATATTGTTATATGAACTCCTTTGAAATGTTTTACATGAAATATTAAGTTTTATGTGCACGATAAAGGTACAATAATGACTTGTATGCCATAATATGTTATAATATGACAAACATGATATCTCCAAAGTGTGTTTCAATATGTGTAGCATAGTATGGTTATGCATGACATGGATTTATTGATAAACAAGCTGTTTCATGTAGCATGTATGTCGATTATTCTAGTTAACTAAATATTTAAGTATGTTAATGTTCGATCCGAAGTACAAATATCAAGCGTTGGGTCGTTGCATATGTAAGTTGGTTGAGCAGCTATAACACTACGATGTTATAAGTTGTTCCCCATTATGCACACGGAAATGGACTCCTAACACAATTACGAGCCTGCTGGAGCGGTACAAAGTGTGACGACATTGCGTATTGTTCCCTCTCGTAAGCGTGAACGGGGAACATGGACTCCTAACACAATTACGAGCCTGCTGGAGCGGTACAAAGTGTGACGACACTGCGTATTGTTCCCTCTCGTAAGCGTGAAAGGGGAACATGGACTTCTAACACAAACATGAGCCTGCTGGAGCGTTACAAAGTGTGACGACACTACGTATTGTTCCCTCTCATAAGCGTGGAAGCCCTGACGCACTTGATGACCGTATATCAAAAAAAAAAAAAAACATCTTTACCGATGGGTAGTAAGTGCTTTATTATGTTAGTTATGATTTCATGCATGTTATCTCCTCGTAAGTACTGTGATAATCGAGTTCGAGGACGAACTCTTTATAAGGTGAGGAGAATGTAATAACCCACATTTCTAATTCACATTAGAACGTTAATAATATGTGATTATATGTTAATATTTCATGATATGTTTGTTAATTATCCCATAAAAATTTATATATATTGTTTTAGTGTAAATAAGTAAAGTTGAAGGCATTGTTTAATATTTGAGTTTGATCTTGTGAAATATATGATAAGTGAATTATGTGCCTAATTAAATTAAATGATTATATTTGATTAAAAAGTTAACTGTTGGGTGCTAAATTGTTAATTGCTAAGTTCTTCTGTGTTAGGCATAATCTAGAAATAAGTTGGAGGAGTGTTATGTGAATAAATAAAAATTAGTTTAGTATGTATGATAGTATGTTGAAATTGTAGAAGTACTATGTATTAGTTTTGGCACACGCGTAACCACATGTCTATATGTGTCAAACTTAGAACCTCATAGAGTGGTGAAGTAGGTGCAATTTTTGCACCAAATCATTTCCCAAATGTGCATGAACAACCTCCTCCACTTGTCACTCCCCCTCAACACTTGTCACACCCCCTATGCACCACATGTCTCTCTCCCTCCCACTTCTTCCTCCACTTTCTCATCCTCCTCCAAACCATCCGTCCATCTTTCTCCCCTTTCTTCTCTTATGAAATTTGTTTTCTCTCATTTTTCTAGCACAAGTCCTAAATTTTCTCCAAAATCATCAACAATTGAGAGATCGACCCTCACTTTCTTCATAATTCCACCAAGTTATGCTAAGATGTCCACCTTAGGAGGCTAGGATGAACAAGCAAAACCTCATTCATCCCTCTTTGAGGTAAAAATTCATCTTTTTGTGGTTTATTTTTCATATCTTTCATCTAGATTATACATGCATGTCATCAAAAATATGTTTGTTGCAAGATTCATGTAAGAAAATGTTATGGATTGTGATGTTTATGTTATTTAAGCATTGTTTTAGTGTAATTTCACATCTTGGTAGGAAATTTCTTACATGCAACAAGTTTTGAGCTATGGAAAATCACAAAAACTCATATTTTGAGCCTATTTTCACAAAATCGGGAAAAATATTTAAACATTTCAGAAAATTATGAAAATTTTACAGCATGTGTATTTGTATGTGAAGTTTCTACAGTAAAAATTTCAGAATCAGTTCAGTTATATTTAATTTTTAATCGGCCAAATACATGTTCTGTTTTAACAAGCTGTCCAACACCAGATCAGTGCGGTTTTTCATGAATTTCATGTACTTATTGTTCTCCAAATCTCACCAAATTTGGATATGTTTTTAACTTACATGTTAGCTACCTACTGTAAAGAATTTATAATTTTTGGAATTTATATGAATATTTTATGAATTTATTTCTAAGGCTGCTACCAGTCTCTTTTTCGTACACAAACAGTTCCGAAATATTATGTTTAAAAATATTTAGGAAACTTTAATTTTTTTGATATTACAGTATGTTATGGGTAAACTCTTTATCTATGTGACGTAAAAATTTCAAGTCCCGGATAATTATTTTGAATTAACTATGAATTCTGTACTAGCGATAGTTACACTTTGCTTATAAGCATAATTTAGAAGTTTATCAAGTTTATTAGAGCTAGCTTGTGTCAGTTACTTTTTAGTTCAATATATGCCATATTTAGCTTATGTGTTTCATTATACATCTCATTTGCATGAAGGAACGAATATAAGGTCCATGAAGTATGTTAATATAGAAAAATTTAGTCCATACGCATCTAAGCGATGTAGGCATGCGTTATGCTTGAATTGAATTGGTGCTAAGTGATTATATGTGTTGATTGTAGTGTTACTTTTCATCTATGTGACGTTGGAGTTGATGCTCGTGTGCTTAAAGTTGGTCGAATTTGGACTAAGAAATATAAAATGAATGGTTTAAGCTCGCAAGGTGAGTTACCCTACCTCCCAATGTTTGTACCTACCCTCAAGTTTCTTACGAAGTTATGTATGTTCATGTTGTCCCAACTAGTATGTATGTATGCTTTTAACGAGAGTAAAATATTTATGCCCCCATGGATGCTAACAAACAAAATAAACATTTCATAAGATAAAACACGGTTTCAGAAAGGCCACGGTACCAGAGTGAAACCCCCTGTCGGGTATAGGCAGGCTACGGCCCTTTTGCCGGGGCAATATAAGCAGGCACGCGTCGGCTCACGGGTCGTCGCGATGGACATGTCCCTACGTTATGTTAAGTCACGAAGGTTATCACGGGCCATAAGATAAGAAACTAAGAAAACACGTTTATGTATGATAAGGTCTCTACGCGAGACAAAGCAAGGTTCCTACTTGGAATAATATGATTTCACACGAATCAAGTTTTGCTTTACGCTATGCTTTCTCTATTATTCATGTTACGCTTAATGAATGTCATGATCTTTCAAGTTTCACAAGTATATGTATGTATGACTATGATTTATGTTCATGTCGCTCCATGGGAAAGTTAGCCTCTTTTGGTTTTCAAACCTACGGAGGGGCGTAGATGTAACTCACTGAGCTAGTTGAGCTCACTCTTTCAATTTACCTTTTTTTTTCAGGTTTTAATAATATGTAAGAAGCAAGAAGTAGCACGGAGTTAATTTCATATGTGATTACGTGCTTGATGACGCTTATGTGCTTAGATGCCGAGTATATGCTAGCCGACTTCGAGTTATTATGAAATAAATTTTGTTGTTTTTTTGTTTTTAGAATGTAATAGTTTGTATATTTGTATATAAGACTTTGTATGAGCCATTGTATGATACCTAGTACCTTTCCTGAGTTTTGCTCTGTTTACGTTAAGAGTCGAGAGGACTAAATGATATTGAA